>OX465568.1:6743977-7343977 GCA_950022955.1 Xestia ashworthii | reverse complement strand
TTAACTCGGAATATGCGTCCTCCTGCCGCATTCTAAACATTTTGTTAGTAATGTATGACTCTAGGATATCTGCAAATTCTGGTAGCATTCGTCTGAGCTTGAATATTAGACCCTTATGCCAAACTTTGTCACGGTGGCGCAGACTTCCTTGTTTTCAAGCGTTTTTTCAATGACGTTAGTTATTCTATGTACCTGATCTATTGTTGAGTGTTTTTCCCTGAAGCCAAATTGATGATTTGGAATAAGGTCTTTATCCTCTTTAATGGTTTTAACCGTTTCAATAACAGTTTTCAAATAGTTTAGAGAAATGATTTTTGAAGACCTATCCATAGATACTAATGGGTTTGATGAAAAAAAAAAAATTGAGTTTCAGTTCTATGTATGGGGAACCCCTTATATACAGGAAAAGTTTTTAACCAGTGCGCAAATTTTGACATGATAAACTTGAATGTATTTTAATAGACACGTATTTTTTATTTTGATATGTGTTAGTAGTAAAAAATAAAGTTATCACTTACGAGACTTATTTACCTATAAACTTATTTGATGGTCGCTTGCCAGTCGGGCGCCCGGTCGACCGACTCACGCGTCGACCGGTCGCCCAACCGGCAACCTGAGATCAGCTGAGTTTTGTAGGTGCGCTCGCTCGATGCGACGGCGCACTATGGGAAAGCCCCATACAAAGCCGTCTCAAAACCGTTTCACGTGAAAGTCGTTGTTATAGAATAAAAAAAATATATTAATATAGTCTAATAAATAAGCTTTCTATTCGCTATTTTTTTATTTTTTTTTGTTAACCACAATATATTATAAATAGGCATCAAAGCTAACTCTTGTTCAATAACGTAATTTTGACGCAATACGTTACTGCAATTCAACGCCACATTACTCGAAAGTTTTAATTTAAATGTACAAGTATTATACATTTTTGGGATGCTTATAATCTCCTTATAAGGTTTCATAAATAATATTATATATATTGCTTTGATAAAATAAAATTAACCAATGTAGTTTAAGATGGTATGTTTTTAGGGTATTTTTTTTTTTAACGAGTCATTTACCCTTTACCGCTGCTTGCCGCTGTCGAGATATTTATTGTATTAAGATCTTTATACATTAGTTTACGCAAGGAGAAAAAAAATGATTGCACATACTTGCACTTTTTCTGACACGGTGCCAAAACATATCACGGGATAATTTTTTTTTTTTTCAATTTCTTTTTATTTCTCATAAAATCATTTGTTATCTATTAAGGTCAAATTGATAAAAAGTTCAGTTTTTTGTGGTTTTGATACAGTTTTGACCACCTTACTTGATAAAATATGGTTACTTATCTATTAGGGTCAAAATAAAAACAGGTTGGTTATGGGAAGAGTGCAAATTATTAGTATCTATTTTTTTGCACATAGCACTATTTCATAGGCCTATAAAAGGATGGTGAGCCCTGAACCATTTACAGTTGTAGGTCAAACATTCAGTTGCCCTAAAAAGCAGTTAATACCTATTTTCACTATTTGCAAAGTTGACTGATTTGAAAAATGGGTGAATTTGTTTGTAGTAAACGAGAGTTGTGCAATTTGTTGATAAATGGGAATAATATAGAAGACTACTTACAAGAAAATTTCAATTTGTCACCAGAGGATATGGCTACTGTGGTCTCCTACATTCAAAGAAACTTGGTATCTAAATGTAACGAACGCTGGAGAAATGCATCTCGGTTAAAAGATCGCTTTGAAAATAAGAACGTGAGCTGGTTAGATGGTCAATTTCGTGTTCCACTAGAGTGTCGAGTCACGGTTAATGACACTAATGTGCCTGGAAGCAGTGGCGGCAGACCCTCGAAACCATACGAAGCATCTTCAGAAAAAACAAAAATACGAAAAAACATGGAATTAATACAAGAGTACGGATTGGACTGTGTGCTCAATGCATATGCTCAAGAGTTACGGTCTATGGGTGAGAAGGAGGAGGCCGCAATCGTTAATATGATACGAACTGCATCAAAAAATGATAAGAAAAAGTTTGTTAAATACATAACTGAGAACCCTGAAGACGTTACACCTTTTTCAAAGGAAGAAGCACTACGGACATTTATTGACTTAGACCTTAACAAAGAACAGTATGGGAAACTTCGACTTTGTTTGGCGGACAAAAACTGTTCAGTGTTTCCTTCTTATCCAACTTTAGTCGAAGCGAAGAAGATGTGTTACCCACCAGATTCGAGCATAACCATTACCAACATAAGTGCAAAAGTCAATCTGCAGGACTTGTTGGATCATACTGTGGCACGTATATTACAAATTGGTTCAGTTTACAAAAACGGTTTTAGAAAGATGAAACTATTCTGTAAATGGGGTTGTGACGGGTCATCAGGGCAGAGTGAGTACAAGCAAGTTTTGCCCGAAGAAAGCGACTTTATATCCGATGCAAACCTTTTTATTGCTTCACTTGTACCAATTAGACTCATAGATGAGACAACTAATACTATTGTTTGGAAAAATGAAACTTGCTCATCGGTAAGATATTGCAGACCTATATTGTTAGAATTTGCCAAAGAAACTCCTGAAAAAACCGCGTCTGTTGTGGCTGATATCAACAATCAAAAACAAAATCTGTCTCCTTCTCTGATAAATAAGAATGGCGAGGTAATCGAAATTACTCATGACTTATTTTTAACCATGATTGATGGTAAAGTGGCACAAGTTTTAACTGAAACTCGTTCGAGCGCTTCTTGTACAGTTTGTGGTGCTACTCCTCGGCAAATGAATAACTTAGAGGCAGTTACGACACGAGATGTGAACGAAAGTTCATTTCAATACGGACTGTCAACAC
This sequence comes from Xestia ashworthii, assembly GCA_950022955.1. Lineage (NCBI taxonomy): Eukaryota > Metazoa > Arthropoda > Insecta > Lepidoptera > Noctuidae > Xestia > Xestia ashworthii. The sequence continues at coordinate 7,341,145 of OX465568.1, read as the reverse complement.
TACATGCTTGGATTAGGAGTATGGAGATGATCTTACACATTTCTTATAACTTGTCTTTTGAAAAGTGGTCAGCTACTACACCGGAAAATAAAAAATACAAAGACGAAAAGAAAAAATTGGTACAAAAGCGGTTTAGGGAGGAAATGGGACTGCATGTCGATAAACCTCGACAAGGCACTGGAAATAGTAATGACGGGAACACAGCTCGGAGATTTTTTCAGAATTATTCTTGCTCTGCAGACATTACAGGTGTAGACGTAGAACTTATAAAACGAATGTACATAATACTACAAACTATGTCATCTGGAATGGCTATTAATTCAAAAAAGTTCGGTGAATACGCATATAGTACAGCCCAACTGTACGTAAATATTTATAATTGGTATTATATGCCTTCCTCCGTGCATAAAATACTTATTCACGGAGAAAAAATCATTGAGTACTATGCTATTTTACCTATCGGACAATTGTCCGAAGACGCGCAAGAATCCCGAAATAAGGATTACAAAAAGTTTAGACTTCATCATTCTAGAAAGTGTTCAAGAGCGGCTACCAATGAAGACGTGTTCCATACCTTATTGTACACTTCTGATCCATATACCTATATCAAGTTTGAGAAAGACCTCAGAAACAATATCGAAAGAACTTTTTGATGAAGCCAAGGCCCTTCTTGCCATCAACGAAAATATGTAGGAGCTTCCTGAATTTTGTACTTTATTTTTCTCGTTTGTTTCAATTATTCCATTTTAAGTAAATTATAAAAATAAAGACAAATTTTGTTTGTTTTTCATAGAGAATGTATGTATTTTTTTAAGTTTTATTTTTTTTATTAATTAATAAACAGAATTTACAAAATCAAAATTATTTACTTTAAACTGTATACATCCAAGAATATGTGTGCAAAATTACAGCTCAATTAGTTTTGAAACAACCGAGATACGGAGTTTTGAGACGAAACATACGCGATTTGCCCATAGTGCGGCGCCGACGTAAACTTACCTACCTACGCGCTGACGGTTACTGACCGCCGTTTCGCGCTACTTTTTTAAGTTTAGGCTGTGATATGTTATTTGTAAACGTAATTCCAATTTTTCCTTCATACTTTCATGGGCTTAGGATACATCGTACGTCAGCAGCCAGCGCGTTTTCATTCACAGTATTACAATTAAATTATGTCCATGTTATGCTTATTTTAAAATGGGACAAGATGGAAAAATTTGAAAAAAAAAAATTAAAACTAAAAATGGGAATGTGTTCTATTACTAACACTGAGCTACCAAAAAAAATTTACGCAGTGGTTAAAAACTTTTCCTGTATATTGTTTTTTAGGGTTCCGTTGCCAAATGGCAAAAAACGGAACCCTTATAGATTCGTCATGTCTGTCTGTCTGTCTGTCTGTCCGTCCGTATGTCACAATCACTTTTTTCCGAAACTATAAGAGCTATGCTGTTGAAACTTGGTAAGTAAATGTATTCTGTGTTCGGTCCAAAACCAGGGGCAAGCTGTGACCGAACCGTCCGCGATTTGCGGAGACAATCAAATTAAATTGCCCATAAGAAAAGGAACTTACCTGGTGCCGGTGGGCTGAAGGGGATGACCAGTCCTTGATCAAGCCGGCTCTGGTATTGTCTGTCTGTGTGTGTGCGTGAATAGTGTTATGATGTGATGGGGTGATTTGCCAGATCCGACTATGTTTCAACAGACGCTGCCTTAGCAGCGTATAACAGGTCGGGATGAAGCACAATAATAGTTCAAACGACACTTATCACAATGATAAATTGGTCTCTCACACGCGGGCTAAGTTAACCTCAAATCGGCGTGGACAATCAACAAATAAACCCGTTTTTTGTCTCAAATGGGGGTGTTTAGTCCAATTAAAACTGAATTACAACCAAAATCTTGCAAACAAAAGGGATTTACTTGGATTTATCAAGTATCTCAATCAATCAAAAATTCGATGTGATCTCGTAATGAATCACGACAAGTTACCAAACGTCAAAAAAACAAACTGTCAGATGCTCGGATGACAAGACATGCGTTCGGAAACACGCATGGTACGAAACATCTATCCTCCCCGGACGGGCCTACCCGTCCGCTAATCAATTGGAAGTCTTGACAAAGTTGCGACCGCTCTCTTCATGACTGATCCGTCTACCAAAACCTCAGCAAAACGAGGGACCCCGTCGGTGCCAGCCACCAAATTAAGAATGCGCCCCCGGCGCCAATACAAAGGCTTAAGGTTGGCATCCTTAACCAGGACGAGGTCTCCGATCTTGGGCGGATGAGTTTTGTCCGTCCACTTGACGCGCTGCTGGAGGATGTGTAGATACTCTAAGCTCCAACGCTTCCAAAAGTTCTGAGCGAGCTGTTGCACCAACTGAAACCGCGACAGCCGATTTTGGCTCACATCAACAAGAGGGTACTCCGGCAGGGCGACAAGTGGCTGTCCAATCAAGAAATGGCCCGGTGTTAGAGCCTCCAAATCGTTCGGGTCCGAAGAAAGCGGGCACAACGGGCGCGAATTTAGTACAGCTTCAATGCGGCAAAATACCGTAGCTAATTCCTCAAAGGTGAGAACGGTGTCTCCCAACAATCTCCACCAGTGCCCCTTTGCCGCTTTCACCGCGGCCTCAAAAATACCCCCCCAATGGGGGCAGGCTGGCGGGTCAAACAACCAAGTGACCCCTCGACGGGCCAATTTATTACCAATGTCAACCTGGCTCTCATTAAGGAAGGTGTATACCTCCTTCAAATAGTTACTTGTACCCTTATAGTTGGTACCGCAATCAGACCTAATCAAAGAAGGTGTGAGGATTAATTCATTAAAATATACGTATGACCGAAAAGATTTATTTATCTTGACACACTTGTTATATGGTAACTAAGGTACGAAATTAAAACGACAATGCAGTGTCTATTGATACTGGATGGCCAGTTCTCACACTCCTCTTCACGGCATCGTCGTGGTAATCAGGAGTTCAGGGGCCTAATTCTGCTATTTTAATAAATTCGTCACTCCAACACGATTCCATTCTCATCCCATTGTCATTTTGCTTAAAGTTCGTAATCTGCTAAATTCACAATGGTCGGTCAATGGTCTCGTAATAAAATTGTGTTTTAATGGCATTGTCGTATTGTCATTATTATAAAACCCCTAATACAAATTTAATGGTTTTCGAAATCTACTACTAAATGCGAACATTTATTCATGCCAGATTTCATGTACGAGATTAATATTCTATGACATTTCTTTCAATGGAGTGTCAGTGGTTGTTCATTGAGAAGTCATAATGGCGCCATTATGATAGTAGAATTAACAAACTTGTCAAAATTTGACAGAACTTGATCATTATGAAATCAATGATCGAATACTCTGACACTATTGTAATAGCAGAATCGAGGCCCAGGAAACTCCTAAACCGCTCCGCAATTTCAACAGCCGCGGGCCGGCTAAGGCTTTGGTTAAGATATCTGCCTCCATATCTTCGGTTCGCAGATACTTGACCTGTATCACTCCGTCCATTATGCAATTTCGTATGAAATGCATTTTCAAGTCAATGTGCTTGGACTTGGGAGTGACCATTGTGTTCTGACTTAACTTGAGGGCAGCTTGGTTGTCGTTGACCCCAAGATCTTTGAATATTTTTTTCAAGTGAATGGCCTCTTTTGCAGCTTCAGTCAAGGCGATATATTCCGCTTCGGCAGTCGATAGCGCCACAGTCTTTTGCTTCTTCGATATCCAGCTTATAGCCGTTCCAGCATATTTATAACAGCAGCCCGAAAAAGACTTTCGGTCTAGTTTGCATGCGCCCCAATCTGCGTGATCTGCGTCAGCCATGCCATGTAAATCTTCGCCAGTTTTTCTGAATATAAGACCAACGCTTTTTGTACCCTTTAAGTATCGCAGCACTCTTTTTGCACATTTGAAATGCTCTTCTCCGTAACAATCATTGAATTGAGAGAGATAGCTAATGGCAAACATTATATCAGGCCGAGTTGCCACTGCCAGATACATGAGTGTGCCAATTAAATTTTTGTAGGGTAGATCGTTCCGTTCATCTCTTCCTTCTTTTTCTAGTTTGAGACCTGGTTCTATGGGTGTAGACGTGGACTTGCAATCTTCCATTTTGAATTTTTTAAGAGTGTCTTCGATGAACTTCTCCTGGTTTAGTTTGATTGCATCTCTCATATAAATAACGTCTATCCCTATAAGTCGCTTTGGCGTTCCTAAGTCTTTTAACTCAAATTTCGTATTTAACAGGTCTTTTATTTCTTGGAGCTTTCTAGGACACGAATAGGCAACTAATAAATCGTCGACATAGATAACTTTAACTCCTCTTTTCTCTAGTAAGTATAGACATGGGTCAGCTTCTGATGCTTTGAAACCTATGTTCTTTAACTCTGTGTCGAGTTTCTTGTACCATTGCCTCCCTGCCTGTTTGAGTCCGTATAAGGCTTTTATGAGATGACAAACTTTCCCTTTTCGATTGTTTTTTATGTCATTCAGCATAGTCTTTGTTTTGTTGTACAAAGTTAAATTTTCTTGTTTGCTTTCATCAACCATGATTTCAGTCAGATATTCTTCTAAATAGTCAGGATATTTCATGACTATCTTTTCTTCTAGTTCACCATTCAGGTACGCCGTTGTAACGTCCATCTGGTTCAACTTTAAACCTTCTTCCATGGCTATTCCAACAACAGATCTTATCGAACTCAGTTTAGCTACAGGAGCGTATGTTTCGTTGTAGTCAACGCCTGGTCGCTGAGTGAAGCCCCGTGCTACAAGTCTTGCTTTCTTTGTGATACTGTTGTCAGGTCCTATTTTGTTTTTTAGAACCATTTTGTAGTCCACTTCTTTCATGTCACTGTTCTTCTTTCCTATTTTCCAGGTTCCATTCTTAACATGTGCTCTAATCTCGGCTTTTATAGCATCATGCCAGTATTCATCATCTTCATTTCCATCGGATATATAGGATATCTCCGAGAGTAGGTGATTTTCTTCAGTCTGGTCCAGTATAAAATCTCTGGTCCACGTGGGTGGACGCCTCTCTCTTTGTGGCCTCCCATTTTCAGGTATTTCTACAACTTCTGATGCGTCATCGTAAAATTCTATTTCTTCTACGGAAGAAACTTCATCTTCTTGCTCATTGAAATTTTGTAACATATTGTCTTTTTTATTATCTGTTATTTCAATTTCTACTTGTTGTACCCTTTTATCATTGTTTTTGTTTTCAGGTATTCGAGAGTGTTCCTTTTCTTTAATAAGTTTATCATAGTTTTGACTGTCATTTTCGAAATACATCTTGTTTATGACTTTTATGTCCCTGCTTATCACTACATCATCGTCTTCGGGTATGTACACTCTGTAAGCCTTTGAGGTCATTGAGTACCCCATAAATACGCCTTCTTTGGCATTCTGGGTCAGTTTGCCTCGCTTGTTCTTTTTCAAAACAAAGGTCTTCCTGCCATACACGTAAAGATGATGTCCACATGGTGTTCGGCCTAGCCATTTCTTGAACGGAGTTTCGCCATTCAGTGCTTTAGAAGGGCTACGGTTAATAAGGTAGTTTGCGGTTGCTACCGCTTCCGCCCAGAGCTTTTTAGGTGCCTTGGCCTCGATTAACAGACATCTGGCTTTATCTAGTAAGGATCTGTTCTTCCTCTCGCTAATCCCATTTTGTTGAGGGGTGTAAACTGTGGTCAATCGCCTTTTGATGCCATGCGATTTGAGAAAGTCATCGAACTCCTTGTTTCGGTATTCTGTGCCATTGTCCGTCTGCAGGTTCTTTATCTTCTTGTTATGGAACGTCTCAACTTCATTTTTGTATTCTTTGAAAACGTTGAATACATCACTCTTTCTTTTAATGAAATATATATGACAATAGCGACTAAAGTCGTCTGTGAAAGTAACATAGTACTTTGATCCTGCTAGTGTGTCACATTCAAAAGGTCCACAAACGTCGCTATGGATTATTTCCAGGTTATCGATTGTGTATAAATCATCATGTCTTACGAACGGTAACCTGGACAATTTGCCTTTGATGCAGGTCTCACATGTTTCCATGTCTTCGTTATTTAAATTTAAACCATACATCCATTATCCTTAGCCATTTTCTTTAAATCTATTTCGTTTATGTGGCCAAGTTTGCGATGCCATTCCATAATGTTACTGTCCTTTTTCGGTGTGTAGTTTGCAGTCGCTTTACATCCAGATTCAAAGTAGTAGAGTCCATCTCTTTTTCGAGCAGTCAGTATCGTTTTGCCGGTTTTTTCTACGATATGGGCTTTCTCTTTTTCAAAAAATACCGTATTACCTTTGTCCGTTATCTTGGCGACGGATAAAAGGTTTACTGATATATCAGGAACATATAGGGTGTCATTGAAATTGTAGCCATGTTTATTGGTACTGATTGTAACTCTTCCTTTGCCTTGAATTCTACTGGTATATTTCTCTGACGCCAATTTTAGGGTGCCATTTTCAGGGATCATGGTAGAAAACATCGATTCGTCACCGCACATGTGTAATGAGCATCCGCTATCTAGACACCAGACAGTTTTATCAGCGTCTGAATTTACGGTGCTCAGACAAACGTTAAAATTGTATTTGCTTCTGTCCTCTTTTTCATTTGTATTTTTCTTCTTGCCCCAACATGTCTCGATAGTGTGGCCTTTCTTTTTACAGCTCTTGCAGTACAATCTTTTCCTGTTTTTCTTGATTTGGTATGCTTCTGAGCTTTCAGGCTGATCATTTCCACTCCTTGCTTGATATTCCTCCAGAATCTTTATTTTTAGATTCTCAGGATTAGGCAGGGAGTCTCGAGATTCGATAGCTATTCTAAAGTTTTCAAATGTTGTTGGCAAACTGTAGTTCTGGAGGTACTTTTATATCCATATCTGCGAGTTTGTCCACGATGTCCATGAAATTATTTATGTGGTCATGTATATCTTCTCCTGTAGTCATTCGCTTTAGAACCAACTGTTTTAATAATGTGGCTTTTCTTGCAGGCCCTGTGCTTTGATAAGTAGCTTTTAATTTTTCCCATACAGCTTTAGATGTCGCGCAGAGTTTAATTTGTTTTAATTCAGACGGTGACAATAAAAGTAAGATTTCAGCTCTTGCTTTCAAATCCTCTTTGTTGAACGCCGATCTCACCGCCCCATCCGAAGCTGGTGGTAACTTTTTCTCGCCGCTTACGATATCCCAATAATCATTTTTTATTAGGACCGCTTGTGCTTGCAAACACCAAGTGTCATAATTTGTCTTGGTCAACAGTTCTATATTACGATAACTCGTGGATGCCATTTTTCATATTTGCAGAATAAACCACGCTCTGCTACCAATTGTGAGGATTAATTCATTAAATAATAATAATAATAATAATAATAAAGTTTATTGTGTCCAAAATTTATACACAAACAATTTGGGTTTGGAGTCTTCATTTAAGCAGATAATGCCTGTATTAGAGGACTCCGCTCCTTCACAACAGTAGGTACTTACTTAAAACACAATAAAAACAGTACATGGATGCAGTAAAACAAAATAACAAAATATAATTATATGGACATGAGTGAGTGTGTGCATGAGTGTGTGTGTGTTGTTGAGTGTTATGAGTGTTAAAGGATGTGTGGTTGTATGAGTCTGTGTGTGTGAGTGTACGTGTAGGTATGAGAGAGTAACTGTGTGTGTGAGCGTGAGCAGGACGTGTACATGTATTAAGTTACGTTTTGTAGGAGAGCTTCAGTATTTTCATATGACAGTGGTTTTATCCAGTCAATTAACATTTCTTTACATACATGATAAGATTTTGAATGTACGAATATTTCTTTATTTATTTTGTTATACAATTGAGCTGAACGTTTACTGAATTGCATAGATCCGAATTTGGTCTTGGTCATTGGTGTTTGAACAATATTATGTTTCCTTCTCCTAGGGTGTATATCCGAGTTATAAGGTAAGGTTTTGTGCTTTTTTAAAATTGTTTGAGTAATGTATAGTTTTCTAACTGACAATACATCACTAAGTTTGTAAAGGTTCTCTGTTGAAAATCTCCTTTTTTTAAAGTGCATTATTTTGAGCAGGGCTCGTTGTGCTCGCTCTAATTGGATGAATTTAGATTTTGCTGCCCCACCCCAAACAGGAATACAGTATATCAATATTGATTGCGCAAGAGAAATATAAATTTGAGTGAGCACATTACCACCCGGCTTACCGCTACTCTGTATAGACCTAGGCAGCACGTGACGCAGAGACTTAAAAATCCAATTTAGCTTGCGGACTCTATTAGCCACTTGCTCAAGATGGGGATACCAGCACAGCCTCTGATCCAGCATTACCCCCAAATATTTTGTGCTAGAGACTTTGCCAATACTAGAGCAGTTACAATTATCAACATTTGTACCATCACAAGTGTGTATAGTGATTCGAAAATCGCCGGTTGGTTGAGAACGGTTGCAGATGCTGAAACTTATAAAGTTCGTTTTGGAAGTATTTAATGTGAGAACATTAGCATTGAGCCAATTCGCAACCAGGGACATTCCTGTTTCAGCACTTAGCTGCACATCATGCCATGTCTTACCACAGAAGATGACAGCTGTATCATCGGCGTACGACAGGACTTTGGCATTAGGAATTTTCATGTTACACAGGTCGTTTATGTATAACAAGAAGAGCGTTGGACCTAATACACTTCCTTGGGGGACGCCGTATGATACATCTGTGACATCACTTATGTGTTGCCCCACTTTGACTCTCTGTTTTCTATTTGCGAGATAGCTCTTAAACAGATCAAGCGCGATATCTCTAATACCCACTCTTTCCAGCTTGCTTACAAATTAAAATATACGTATGACCGAAAAGATTTATTTATCTTGACACACTTGTTATATGGTAACTAAGGTACGAAATTAAAACGACAATGCAGTGTCTATTGATACTGGATGGCCAGTTCTCACAGAAGGCAACCCACGGGGAGACACGAATCTGTCCAAGGTCGCCACAAAGGCCTCTGTCGAGAGGGAGGTTACCAACTCCAAATGCACTGCCTTAGTTGACAGGCAGACAAAAACACACAAATAAGCCTTGACAATCTTACTATTGCGAAGAGTGGACGTCTTCACCGAAAAGGGACCAGCAAAGTCCGTTCCGACGCCAGCAAAAGGCCTCGCCTCATTGACACCTTAGTCCTTAGTTATTGAGGCCTTAGTCCGATAGCACGGCATGCAACGAAAGACGATGCTACGAATAGTACGACGAGCCGACAAAATCCAAAACTCTCGCTGCAGAATGGCCAACAGCGCATTGCAACCGGCCGATGCGAGTTCTTGATGTGACGATCGGTCACCAACAATTTGACCAAATGGCCCTCCTTGGGCAACAAAAGGGGGTGACGGGCCCCATAAGGAAGGCTAGAGTGCCTCAACCGTCCTCCAACACGTAAGAGACCCGTATCATCCAAAAAGGGGTTCAACTTACTAACGGCTCCCGACAACTTAACCCTACCAGACTTCAAGGTTTCGATCTCCTTTTCAAAGTGGGCAGCCTGCACGGAGCGAACCCAAAAGAGGAGTGACTCCTGTCGCTCTTGAGGAGAGAGGACCGGTGACAGGCGCTTGTCCCCTGGATTCCTAGAATTATGACCAAGACGCCTGATCCACGAGGTAACGTTCATCAATTTGTCGAGGGTGCTGTAACGATTTAACAAAATATCAGGATCAGTCGGGGGGTCCTTCGTCCCAACAGCGAACACCTTAAGGCCGCTATTCCACTGGCGTTTTATAAGCGACGGCGTTTCTCCAACGTCTGCATTTGCCACTAGAGACTCGCGACGTCAACGTCGCGGCTGAGCAGCGTTTTCGCTGTGCGACTATATTTTACGACGTTGGAGAAACGCCGTCGCTTGTTAAACGTCAGTGGGATAGCGGCCTAAGTCCGGGTAAAGGATCCGACATCAAGACTGGCGTTCGAGGCCAATCATCCTCGCGGCGAGTCAACCAGTCCGGTCCCCACCAAAGGGGGTGAGCAATCAAACGGGGGGCCATGCACCCGCGTGAGGCTACATCGCTGGGGTTCAAGTCTCCGGGCACGTACCTCCAAATCAAAGAAGTTTCAGAACTCTGAATCTGAGACACTCGGTTTGCAACAAAGACCTCCAAAGAGTGGACGGACGTCTTCAACCAACACAAAACAATTTGACTGTCCGTCCATGCGTAAGTAGCCCGAATGTCCACAGTTCCACCCAAGGTATGCGCAACGTGGTTCAGTAGCCGCACAAGAAGCGCCGCCCCTGACAACTCCAACTTAGGGATGGTCAATGCCGTCCGGAGGGGGGCCACCTTGCTCTTGGCCATGACCAGTGACAACTTCACCTGGCCTGTCGCGCTGACGGTGCGCAGATAAACAACGGCGGCATAACCGTTCGAAGACGCGTCACAAAACCCATGAAGGGTAGCAGAATAGCCCCCAGGGGCGAGGATGGCGCGTGGTAGCGCGACCTCGTTGACCGCAGGGAGTGCGGATACAAATTAGAGCCAGTCTTCCAACAGGGTTTCCCGAAGTGGCTCGTCCCAAGCCCAACCAAGTTCAGCGGTCCAAAGGCGCTGAAGGAAGCATTTCGCCCAAAACAATACCGGGCAGATCCAACCGTTAGGGTCGAAGGTCCTCGCAACAGTAGACAACACCAGTCGTTTAGTCCAAGTGGTTGGTGACTCCAAGTCGACATCATAGGTAAAGGTGTCTTGGACTGGTCGGTACTGAACGCCGAGGACGGCCATCATCGCGGGGTTGTCAACGTTCTCAAACAAGTGAGGATCCTGCTTATGATCCTCCAACACTCCGTCCAATAGCGCTGGCGAGTTGGACACCCATTCACGCAACTCATAGCCAGCGGAAGCCAAAATCTGGACTAACTCGTCACGCAACAGGATAGCTTCCTCAACTGTGGGAGCTCCAGTGTAGACGTCATCGACGTATAGGTCCGTTTTCAAGATGGCGGACGCCCGAGGGAACCTCAAACGCGCCCGGTCCGCGAGCTCCCAAACCGAACGAATAGCAACAAAGGGGCTTTATCGAAGGTACGGTTACGTATTCGTGTTGAGCTCGAATACAATCATGGGGTCCTGGGGATTCTCCCGCCACAGGATCAACTGATAACGTCTGTCATCCCGGTGAATAACCGTTTGCCGGAACATCATTTTGATGTCGGCCACAAAGACTACTTGATGACGACGGAAAGACGTGATGACGTCACAAAGATCCCTCAACAATTTGGGGCCGGAATGCAGGCAATCATTCAACGAGACACCGGAAGAAGTCCGCGCAGACCCATCAAACACTGTGCGCAGTTTACCAGTGGACGGCTTGAGGACCGCGTGATGTGGTAAGAAGAAATGCTCTACTGAGCGCCAATCCAAATTTGACACCGATATGTGTCCCAAGTCTGCGTATTAATAAATAATAAAATAATAAAATTTATTTATTGGCAAAAACAACACATTACATGGTCGTGAATCACTGGTGCCTGTGGTAGGTAGTAAAAACACCTGTATTACAGGTCACCAGGGTTCCACTCGAAAGCATTTTACAGTATCATTGTTAAGTACCAATGTTTAATGTTAAAGGTTGGTAAACAAATTAAAAATAAGGTAACAAAATAGAAATAAAAGTATAAAGTAATGTAAGAACAAAACAGAACAATTGAGAATAATGACTTACGTGGTGTAGGTGTGTGTGTATGTTAAAGTATGCGTGTGTTTGTGCATGAGTGTGTGTAAGTGTGTATGTGTATGATGTGGCTGTGTTGTAGACCAATTACGCCAAAACCTGCAACAGACCCTCTGTTGCAGTATATGACTGCTGAAGTAGCCAATTCTGAACAGTTATTTTAAGGTAGTGTTGGTTTAGTTGATGAACAGATAGAATTTTGTGAATTTTATTATAGAGGTATGGTCCGAGGAAAACAAAGAAGCGACGGCTGAAAGATGTTTTGGGTGGGAAAGATGTGGCAACAAGGCGGTTTCGACGCACAGGTCCCGGTGTGTACTGTGACAGGGAATGCTGTTTTATGACTGTGGAGAGAATAAATAATTGCCTAACAGTCAGTACTTGGCAGTATTCGTACAGTTCAACTGTGGGAAATAGGCGGGGTTTAAAACAACAAACTTTAAGGACGGCTCTTTGGGCTCGTTCGACTTTTATCAGGTTTGATTTGGCGGCACCTCCCCAGGTCGTGTTGCAATAATTTAAAATCGATTGACACAGCGCCTGATAGACCATCTTCATAATGTCTGCACCTGCTGATTCACGCAATTGCTTAAATATATAAATGAGCTTCCGTACGCGGTTAGAGAGGTGATGACTGACTGTGGTGTTGACTTAATGTGTGTGACTGTATCTATACTAGAGGTGTTATCAGTAGTAGTAATTTGAGGGAGTACATCAGATGGAATTGCGGAACTGCGAATGGAAAAGTTGAGCAACTTGGTTTTGGAGACGTTCAGGGTGAGTAAGTTTTTTTTAACCCAGTCACTAACAGCATTAAAGCCTTTCTGTGCAAGTCGGTAAGTTTCAGCCCAATCGGTCGAGGAAAATACAAGTGCTGTATCATCCGCGTATGAAAATATCATCCCGTTTTCAATTATAAGATTACATAAATCATTTATGTAGCATAAGAAAAGGCTCGGTCCGAGGATACTGCCCTGGGGCACCCCGTAAACAATTGGCATCTCGGAACTAGTGTGCGGCCCTATCTTTACACATTGGGTTCTTTCGCTGAGATAGCTCTGGAACAGGGACAACTGAGTGCCTCTAATCCCCATATTCTCCAACTTTTTTAACAGGATTGGGATCGAAACCGTGTCGAATGCCATTGCAAGATCCAGGAAAAGAGTTCATCACTCGTTTCAAAAGACCTGTTAGTAGATGTGCGAATACAATTATTTATTACTAGCTTCTGCCCGCGACTTCGTACGCGGATCCTGTTGCTTTTGCCAGCGACACCGGGTTCGTCAAAATCAAAGATCTGAAACGTCTAATTCTAAGAGCCTGGGGACGGGAAAATAACGGATCTTTCCCACCTGAGCAACACATACCGTTTGTTTCTTTTTGCCATTTAACAGCTTCACAAAAAGTAATATTTTGAACCATACCTCCGATGGCGGAATATGTGGCGTATTCAATCATAGGAGTATACCGTTTCTTATCAACCCAAGAAAGGTCGTCATGCCCTACGGTTATATCTTGAGACACCCGATTCTTCAGATGTTATCGACATTCTGTTCAGAGAATGTCGAAGTCTTCGCGCTCTTCTTCTGTCTCTTCATGCCGTACTCCAGCAATTCTTTCTCTCTCACTTTCTAACAGATTATGAATATTTTGTTAAGTGCGTGTTCGGCGCTCTTCTTCTGTCTCTTCATGCCAAAAACACTCAAATAACATAAGCTCGAAGACATATTTATTCGATAAAATAAAATAATAAATGGGAGTTTGGCCAGTAGAGTCAAATTTTCAATGATATATACCATCGTCATCGAAAATCGAAAATCAGTCCTAAACTGTTACCGCCTTAACCGCGTGGAGGTACTCCCAGTTTTTGTTATTTTATAATTATACAGTGAAATTAGTGATAGCTTTGCAATAATTTTCACATCAGATGTTTCTGATCTTCGATTTTTTATAAGTCAACAGGAAATACCCATCAGACCGAACAACTTTTGCTAAGACGTCATCATTCCTATATGTGTTATGGTGTAGCTGGGCTCTTGGAGTTCCACAACAGGTGTTCCAGATCTTCGATTTTTATAAATCAACAGAGAGTGCTCATCAAATTGAACAACTTTTGCTAAGACGTCATTCCTATATGTGTTATGGTGTAGCTGGGCTATTGGAGTTCCACGACAGGTGTCCCAGATCTTCGATTATTATAAGTCAACAGAGAGTGCTCATCAGATTGAGCAACTTTTGCTAAGACGTCATTCCTATATGTGTTATGGTATAACTGGGCTCTTGGAGTTCCACATCAGGTGTTCCAGATCTTCAAATTTATTCTCTCAGCAGAAAATGCTCATCTCGTGGAACAATTTTTGCTATGGTGTCATATTTGTATCTCTTATAGTTTAGCTGGTCTATTGCGGTTCTACATCAGGTATTCAGGTTTCCAAGATAAATATTATAGCCTATATGTTGCCCAGACATAATACCTATACAACAAAAAAAAAACATTCAAATCCGTCAGGTGCTTCCGAAGATTAGCGTGTACAAACAAACAGACAAACAGACAAACTTTTTTTTTGGATTCGTGCTCTATTACTGTTTCTAAACCCCCTTCAATTATTATTTTTTAAATATATTCAATGTACAGACACAGCTTTTTTACTCTTTTATTATATGTATAGATTTATTTATTCATTTGCTTACATGTAAAACACTGGTTATTAGGCATGCATTAAAATTTCAAGAAACACACACACACACAGTATTAAGACATGCAACCTGTAAGGGCACTGCAAAAGTGTTATATATAAGAAATTGTTAAGTTCCATAATATTGAATCTAAATATTAACATTATATTTCATTAAAATTGCTTACATTTCAAAATATTGGATTAATTACACAAAAAACATTAATCGATAATTTATTACATATTATTTTAAAATTAATCATCATTATCAGTTCATTAAATCATTTTTGTCATAGGTACTCAATACTCAATACTCAATACTTTATTGCATTCCACAATGTAGGCTTAGGTGGTAAACATATATTTAGAGACAATCGTGGACCCTGTCGGGCACAGCAAAAGTAAGATAATATATGTGGAGAGGACTTATTATTTAGAGGTCATTTCATAAAAAAAATTTGTACATTGTATCGAAAAATTCATTTAAAACTAACACAACACGGATTTTAACGTTTACAATTCAAAAATACAATTTAACACTTGAAAGTTGGATAACGTTTACAATTTAAAAGTAAATAATACAAATAAAATTTGAAAATAATTATTTCAATAGAATAAATCAAGTTAACGAAAGAATAAATCATGTCAATAAAAAATAAATCGTCTAAAATAATATAAAAAAAAAAAAATTAAATCATGTGAGCTAATAAGATAAAACATGTCATTAAAAGATAAATCGTGTTAAATAATAAATAAATCATGTAAGATAAAAACATAATAGTAAAATGTCATTAAAAAACAAAACACACGAACAACAAAAAAAAAGGTAGTAGTAGTAAAAAGTAAAAATATCTTATAATCTAACTTATTCTAGAAACAGACAAAAAGAACATTATTTTTCCCGTTTTAAAGATTTATCATTTAAATATTCGTCGACACTGTAATAACATTTGCTCAATAACAATTTTTTTAGCTTACTAGAGAATAAATTAAGTTTTTTTTCTTTTCTTAATGACTCGGGTAACATATTATATATTTTGATTGACATTACCAGAGGACTTGTAGAATATATTTTTAAGCGGGATGGTGGTAGGTTGAGTCGTGTTTTGTGTCGGAGTGTGTATCTTGTTTGTATGTCTTCTCGTTTAGTGTAAAAGTCTTGGTGTCTGTGAGCGAATTTGGATATTTCTAGTATATATATACAAGGCAGAGTCAAAACATTTAGATCCTTAAAATGTGGTTTACAGCTATCTGTCTGTTGTATATTTACCAGGATCCGGATGATTTTTTTAGGTATAGGGTCGCATCTATTATTCATTTACATTTATGTCAAATATTATTACAGGATCGATCGATTCACAATTTATCAGCTTTAAATTCCTCAACGGTATAGTAGCCTTTCCTTATCAACAAAGATTTTAATTGTTTGCAGAAAATTGAGTCATTTGGTAGGGATTTTAATTTTTCAGGTAGCTTATTAAATATATTAGCTAGTCTTGAGTATGGGCTTTTCCCGATAACTTTTAAGTTTGTGATGGGTAGTATTAATCTATTCTTGTTCCGCCGGTTATAGTTTTCATTTAGCTCGATATTAGATTTGAATAGGTGCCTATTTTTCCTAACGAATATACAACTTTGCAATATGTATATTGCTGGTAGTGTTAAAATTTGTTGCTTAATAAAGTGTGGCCTACAACTCTCTCGTTGATCTATGAGAACTCAAGCGTGATTCTGTATCGGTAAACGTCTCCGACTCGCGAGACAATGCGTGACGTTCACGATCAGTGGTCAGTCGCGCATCTATTCTTCACTGGTCTCTAGAGACCTGGATGTGGATGCGTAAATACGCTGAGAACGCAAGCCTGCTTCGCGATCCGAAGAGGTTTCCACGGAGCATGTTGCAGCTTGCAGCCTAATGTTCTCGAACAGCATCAAGTCTCTCCAGACGCTCTTCGGTAGATTCGTTCGATCTTATGATCCTCTAAGCATGGTTATACTTTCGTTGTGAAGATACCTGATCAATTAAAATCTAAGTGACTGCTCCCCTGCGTTACCGGGTAGGCTACCGAGTCACGAAGATAAACTGAAATAATATGAGCTCGAAGGCATATATATTCGATAAAATAAAATAATAAATGGGAGTTTCGGCCAGTACAGTCAAATTTTCAATGATATACCATCATCATCGAAAATCAGTCCTACTGATACCGCTTTCACCGCGTGGAGCTACTTCCAGCTGATGTTATTTTATAATAATTATACAGTGAAATTAGTGATAGCTTTGCAATAATTTTCACATCAGATGTTTCTGATCTTCGATTTTTTTTAAGTCATCTGGAAATGCCCATCAGACCGATCAACTTTTGCTAAGACGTCATTCCTATATGTGTTATGGTGTAGCTGGGCTCTTGGAGTTCCACAACAGGTGTTCCAGATCTTCGATTTTTATAAGTCAACAGAGAGTGCTTATCAGATTGAACAACTTTTGCTAAGACGCCATTCCTATATGTGTTATGGTGTAGCTGGGCTCTTGGAGTTCCACATCAGGTGTTCCAGATCTTCAAATTTATTGTCTTAGCAGAAAATGCTCATCATGTGGAACAATTTTTGCTATGGTGTCATTTTTGTATCTCTTATAGTTTAGTTGGTCTGTTGCGGTTCTGCATCAGGTGTTCAAGTTTCCGAGATAAATTATAGCCTATATGTTGCCCAGACTTAATATCTATACAACAAAAAAAAATCATTCATATCCGTCCAGTACTTCCGAAGATTAGCGTGTACAAACAAATAGACAAACAGACAAAGTGTTTTTTTTTGAATTCTTGCTCTATTACTGTTTCTAAACCCCCCTCAATTTTTTTTTTAATGTATTCAATGCACAGACACAGTTTTTTTACTCTTTTATTATATGTAAGATGAATATTTACTTGTGACTGTCATGATGACTAATGATTGGACATGAATACTTATTTCAGTGTTTTATTATTTTTTACTTTATTTTTGTTTATTTTATGTGTGTGTATTTGACATTTCGTATTTCTATTGATATTCGAATTTGAATTGTAAATTATTATTTATTTTATTTAATTATTGTGAATGTGAGGACCTTGTGGGTCACTTTTTGTTGTTTTTTTTTTCCCACGACTGTCTGGCAGTTTGAGTACTACTCGTATAAGCGACCTACCCACATGTCCTTTCTTTGGTATTGTTCGTCGTTTCGTTGAGCTCCTTGAGTTAAAAGTCGAGCTGCACGATAACTGACAAATGCTTGCACTGACTGGACAGGTCTACTCAAATCTGTATGGTTCTTTCTTCAAAAGACCATCTCAGACACTAATCTGCATAGTTCTCATGTGAGTTGAACAAGATTGTCTGGACTTTAAAAGAGACTATGACCTCTGAGTTTGTTTCGGCTGTTTCTTCTCAGAGTAGTCAGGTACGAAACACCGGCCCCATCTAGTTTAAAAAAAATGACGTGTAAAAGTGTTTGAGAAAACCTACTTACTGAATAAATATCATTTATCATTTAAACAATTAATTACGTTTTTTACACGCGGGCGAAGCCGAGGACAGAAGCTGGTTAAAACAGAAAGTAGAAGTTGTATCAGAGGATTTATAAGATGGCCTGTTTACCATGACGACGCTTAGTTGTAAAACGGCCGAGGTGACGATAAAACTAATTTAGTAACTGTGTAAAGTGACGATAGTGTGGTTAATTCTAAACATTAATAATTGTGTAATTTACTGTGTAAGTATTTTAAATAATATTTCTTGACTAAAACAGCCGAAGACGTTTATTTAATCAGTTTTGGGAGTTAATTTTATTTTTTGAATTAAGGTACCATACCCAGTCGATTTAAGTGAAACAATAAAATGATTCTACCCGTAATCCGTGCAATAGCAAATAATATAATCTAAGAACATTATCACTAAATTAATCAGAAATGTCAATCGGTAAAATTGCTGAGTTCGAAGTGACTATTGGCAGTTAGTACGGGAACGTTTAGATCAATATTTTATTAATTAACAAAATCCTTACCAAAATCAAAATCAAAATATTATATTTCACATAGGCCTAGATGGGCACTTATAAAACGTCGAAAAAGGTGCTCTGTGTTACTCTTTTCAAATCATTTGGTATTACAATATTATTATGTTACAGCATTAGTACTAAAGTATGGGGGGACAGCGTAGGCCCGACAATAGGTCGTTGCTTACTATACAAAAAATGAAAAACAAAAGGAATATTTAACAAAAGTTAAACAACACCTGGGAATCTAAAAAGCCTACAATGTTCACTCATTCACAAATAATGGGTAAAAAAGCATAATATATAAATACAGAGGTAAGTAAATATTAAAAAAAAAGAATATTTAATTAAAGAACTAAATTAAACAAGTGAAACGAATATGTGTGCTGTAACTATTCTGAGCAATATTATGAGAAAAAATGATTTGAAAACCATTGTAAAAATCTGAATCAAAAGAAAAAGAAAAATAAGATTGAGAATAGTTAGACTCTAGACATCCACAAATCTGTGCCGTTTATGAGCTACCCGGGAAGCCGCAGCCGCCGTTATCGAATTACAAGAGTGACTACCTTCATAACAGTGATGGAAACGGAGTGTTACGAACCTCATGTTAATTTGTGACATGTTTGATGTTGTGTTTTGGCACAAATCGTTGACGTCATGAAAAAAAACCAAAGCCAAGTTAGTTGGCGAAGCGGTACAAGCTTGTATAATGTTCTGTCGAAATAAGAATCCGCCGAACAAGTGCATATCGAAGAAGGGTTCTGTCGAAGTAGTGTTTTTCGAAGGTGTGTGTTGTCGAAGCAATGAGTAGTCGAACTATTGTAATTCGAAATTGGGACTGTTTGTAATTCCGGATGACACTCAGTTTAGGTGCGAGAAAATAGAAGAAGGGATATGTACTTAATTGGGAGTATATATACCGGAATACGCGGCTATCACTACATATTATGTAACAAAGTCTGTCTGTCTGCCTGTTTGCAATAAACTAGAAAACTACTGCACCAATTTTCATGCTGTTTTCATCTATGGATAGAGTGGTTCTTGAGGAAGGTTTTAGTTTATAAAATAAGATCCCATGGTACAATTATAGCACTTCACGCGGTTGTAGCCGCCGGCAGAAGCTAGTTTTTACTAAAAATGACCAAAATTATGAATATTTGGGTCCTGGCTGGAAGAAATCTTGATAAGATCAGCTAGTATCTGGCATAATAAATGCGTCTTTAATTGGATTACAAAAACGTTGATTTTCTTTTCCCGGTTATTAGCCTTTCTGGAATATTCGTTTGTCTACCTATACTTTTGACGCTATCCAAATAGTGCGTGACTTTATCGATAAATCAATCGATGTGTATTGCATTGCCTTTTGATTTTGTATTAATACTTTTTCACTGTTTTATATTGTCTTAAACTCACATAGCAATGTAATAATAAAATATTGCGAGGTTTTCAGCTTTTTTTTCAATTACCCTGTATAGAATGAACAAATACAAACAAAAAGGTACTTGATTTAAATGCAAATAAATAACCTTTTTACTACGATTAAAAATTGCCCAACTATATATTAGTTTCATTATTTTAATACTATCACACAATCGCATACAATATTTTTTTTTTCATTATATTATTATGTTTGAGATAAGTTTTCATACTATCGATATTATTTCGATCGAATTAGGTTACATCACTATTTGAGTAGCAACCTGCATTCGTGTCAGTGATACGCCATTCAAATACCACCCTTATTTTTACGTAGTTACAGTTCATACTGAACACACAACACACAATGCCATCTAGCGACGAGTAGCGGTACTTGGTAGTCCAAGATGTAGTTATTTCTTGTTTTATCAATTTGATTTAAAGGCTGTTGACATTAAAGTTGCATTTCGTTTAATATTTTGTTTTGCATTTCGTTTACGCCATGATTTTATTTTTAGCCAATCGTATTTTTGGGTTTGTAGTAAGAGTAAATCGCAAATGTGTGAGTTTGGCGACACCGGCTCTGGTACAATGTTTATTCTCAAGTTAATTTATGTTCGCCTAATGTTCTTTAGTTAATTTATCTTCGCTTTAATTTTCTCCATGTTCCATTAAAGAATTTATAAGCCAACCAAAATCATGAGACAATGTAGTGATGTTGTGCAAGTGCAGGTTCCGCAGGCCTAATACCTAGACAATCCTTAAATTCTATGTACATAATTATAATAACATTTAAGTTTTATTAGATTGAATAATTATGTACATATGTTTAAAAAATAAGAAAAAATAAAATCATTTATTTCAGGTCCGTGACCCATATAAACCAAAAATAAAAATAGATAGACAGACACAAATACAAACACAAATTATTTCTATAATTTACTAAGTAATTTATTTTTTTGACATTTCTATGTCACACAAATACCAAAAATATTTAAATGTCATAATTTTTTTTTTAAATTACATTAGAAACATTATTGAATTAAACTAGGATTAAACTAAAAAGTTATCTATATCTCTACATATAATATATGTGTTATTGAATAAATAAATAAATAAATATAATGAAACAGTAAAAAAACTGTGTCTGTACATTGAATATATTATAAAATAAATAATTGAGGGGAGTTTAGAAACAGTAATAGAGCACGAATCCAAAAAAAATCTGTCTGTTTGTCTGTTTGTTTGTACACGCTAATCTTTGGAACTACTGAACGGAATTGTTTTTTTTTTTGTTGTATAGGTACTAAGTCTGGGCAACATATAGGCTATAATTTATCATGGAAACTTGAACACCTAATGCAGAACCGCAACAGACCAGCTAAACTAAAAGACATAAAAATGGTACCATAGTAAAAATTGTTCCATGTGATGAGCATTTTCTGCTGAGAGAATAAATTTGAAGACCTGGAACACCTGATGTGGAACTACAAGAGCCCAGCTACACAATAACATAATATAGGAATGACGTTTTAGCAAAAGTTGTTCAGTCTGATGATCACTCTCTGTTGACTTTTAAAAATCGAAGATCTGGGACACCTGTTGTAGAACTCCAAGAGCCCAGCTACACCATAACACATTTAGGAATTACGTCTTAGCAAAAGTTGTTTGGTCTGATGGGCATTTCCTGTTGACTTATCAGAAATATCTCATGTAGAAATCAAAACTATCACTAATTTCACTGTATAATTATTATAAAATAACATAAGCCTCGTACCTCCACGCGGTGAAGGCGGTAACAGTTTAGGACTGATCTTCGATGACGATGGTATATCATTGAAAATTTGACTCTGCTGGCCAAAACTCCCATTTATTTTTATATTTTATCGAATAAATATGCCTTCGGGCTTATGTTATTTGAGTGTTTAATTTCCTTTTCCATTTATCTTCGTGACACGGTAACCTACACGGTAACGCAGATTTTAATTAATCAGGTATTTTTAACAATAAAACTATAACCATGCCTAGAAAGAGGTCAAATCTTTCCCAATGTTCCAAAGGACCTAAAAGATTGAGGATCATAAGATCCCAATAATCTACCGAAGAGCGTCAGGAGAGACTTGATGCTGTTCGAGAACATCAGGCTACAACTTGCTCCGTGGAAACCTCTTCGGATCGCGAAGCACGCCTGCGTTCTCAGCGTATTTACGCATCTACATCCAGGTCTCTAGAGACCAGTGAAGAAAAGATGCGCGACTGACCGCTAATCGTGAACGTTACGCATGTCTCGCAAGTCGGAGACGTTCACGGAAAGAGAATTACGCTTGAGTTCTCAGCATATCTACGCATCTGCTTCTAGGTCTCTAGAGACAAGTGGGGAACGTGATGCGCGACTGACCGCTGATCGTGAACGTCACGCATTGTCACGCGAGTCGGAAACGTTTACCGATACAGAATCACGCTTGAGTTCTCAGCGTATTCGCACATCTTCTAACTGTCTTTTTAAACGAGTGATGAGCGTGATGCGCGACTAACTGCTGATCGAGATTATCATACATTGTCCTGAACACGCACACATCAAAATATTCATTATCTGTTAGAAAGTGAGAGAGAAAGAATTGCTGGAGTATAATAATACCTACATATATTTATTTTGGAAAATGGAACTAATGCGGAACCTGATGCGGAGCCGCAACAGACCGGCTAAAGTATAAGAGATATAAAAATGATGCCATAGCAAAAAATATTACACGTGAAGAGCATTTTCTGCTGTGAGAATAAATTTGAAGATCTGAAACACCTGTTGTGGAACTCCAAAGCCCAGCAACACTATAACGTATTATAGGGATGACGTCTTAGCAAAAAATGTTTAGTCTGATGGGCATTTCCTGTTGACTTACAAAAATGAAAGATCTGGAACGAATCGAATCGTCTCGCGCATCCCGTTGTTTTCCGTCCCTGGGCTCTTAGAATTCGACATCGAACGTTTCAGATCTTCGATTTTTGACGACCCCATTGTCGCTGGCATAAGCAACAGGATCCGCGTACGAAGTCGCGGGCAGAAGCTTACGAGTATAATGAATAAATATTTAAATGAAGAGTGGATTATTTGTGAAATAATCCAAACTTCATTTAGCGGTTTAGGTATGAATACGTTGACTTCATGTTTTTAATTGCAGACCCATACGTCAAAAAAATAAAGACATAGAACCGTTTAATAATGATTTTAAGACCAATCTTTGCAATTATTTTCAATCGACCCGATTTTATCCAATTATGTATCAAGTCCATCCACGGTCTTTGAAACATAATGAATATTAATGTTTTTATTTTGATATGCTAGAACAAATAGTTTTTATCAAAAAAACTGCTTAAATAACATCAATCAGGTGATGTTAGCCCTTTGATTTGACCGAGACCTTAGAGAGTATTTTTGCGAATGTATGTACGCAAGTTCTAAGTGCAATCCCCGGGTCAGGGGGGTGAGACTCCTTCCGCCTGACGCAGGTCCTCACCGGACACGGATGTTTCAGGAGGTACCTGCACCGAATCGGGCGGGAGGAAACACCCGGGTGTTTCCACTGCGAGGATCGACCGGAGGACACGGTGGAGCACACGGTGGAAGTCTGCCCTGCGTGGTCGGAGCACCGCCGTGTCCTCGTAGCGGCGATCGGCGGCGGCGACCTCTCGCGTCCGGCTCTGGTTCAATCCATGGTCCGGAGCGAGACGGAATGGGAAGCCGTCACCTCCTTCTGCGAAGCAGTCATGCTAGCGAAGCAGGTGGCGGAACGAAAGAGGGAGAGAGCCTCTCTTCCCAGCCGCCGCGGGAGATGCACCGGGCGTCGGGGGCCACGTGGTGGCTACCGGCCACCGTAGATGCGGGCCTGTGGACGGTTAGCTATGGGCTAGCTAGCCGTCCGCCCGTCTAATGACGACAGGCCGTGTCGACGGCGCGTTCATGTTCCACGCGCGCCTCAAAGAGATGTCAGCATAAGGGGAGGGCCGAATCCTGCCGGGGTTGCGGGCCTGTTCGAAAGAGATACCGCGGCCTCGGAACATAAAGGGCAAGGAAGGAACATGGATGGGTTTTAGTCAGTAAAAGTCTAACACTCCCCCCTCCCGCTCCGCCCAGAGTGGGAAAAGTCATCTGATGATATCCCATCCTAAAAAAAAAAAGGTGGGGTGAAACTTCCATACATTAGCTTCAAACAAAATTTTCATAGATAGTACTGCCATCTGTATGTTTGAGGACACCAAATCTTCAACTGTTTGACAGCTCACAACAGTCATAACGAGAACAGCTTTTTGGACTTTGGACATCTTGTCAGTTTAGTAGATAGCCTAGCGGTGACAGCGACTGCCTTGTGAATGATAGTTAAGAAGTTCGAATCCTCAGTCAGGAATTATTTTATGTTTTTATTTTGTTGAACAAAAACTAACAGCGCCATCTAACAGCTTGGGTACACAGATTTAAAAACGAAAACCACAGTTGCGCATCTAAGAAAGAAAGAAAGAAAGAAAGAAAAAAATGTTTATTTGACGTCAGTACATTAAGCACACACACAATAATATTAAAAAAAAAAAATACAAAGAGAACAAAAATACATAGTATGTGCTGTGTGCCTCACGGCTGCGCCAAAAAGGTCCATTTCAGCATTCATGCCAGACAGGTGATGCTGTCTGACGCTGGTCTTCCAATGAACCTTGAGGGGGTTAGTGACAGACAGAAAACATTTTGAAACATAATATATAAATAATAAATAGATGGTTATACAATAAATAGTTATCGGGTAAATTAATGAAATGAGTTCGTACTTTAGAAGAAAATGTAAGTAATAGGTATTTCATTGTGTGTGTGTCTACTGGTATTATATATGGTGTTAAAAAATTAACTGCAAGAATTTCGTGTACGTACTCGGTATCAAAAAACAAATATAAGTATTACAAAAAAAATACTATTTTCAAGCAATTTAAGTTTTTACAAAAAAAAAAAACATTGCCAGTCCTAAGTCTGCAAAATGTGATGGGAAAGTTAGGATCAGCTGTTTACGTTTGCGCTGTCGCAGGGGTGAATGACCACGCGCGCGGCGCCCCGCACGGTGCAGTCACAGTACAGTCAAGTGCCCATATTCAATAATTTTGTGCGCAGTGAAAATATTGCATATCTTTGAAACGGATCGTTAATTATTACATAAAATTGTTGGTGGTGATTGGTGATTATTTTTTATTTGTGATTCCAAACAACTCCTCAAGTTTCTTACAGTTAATTTTTTAACACCTTAAATAGTGTATTAATTATCTATGCCCCGGGTTGCGTGGAGGGTTGCCATTCTACTTTGACCACCAATGTATCTGGAAACCGAAAGCGGAACCGGAACTTGTGGTACAGAACAAAAAAAATATCGTTACGACTGAGAGAATAAGTGCCCTTTGGTTTTGTTCAGGGTTTTTTTTACAGCTATTATTTCTTTGACGCGAACGAAGTTGCGGGAAGAAAAAATAAAAAGATGTCAACTCTTGTTACAGGATGCACTGGTCGCTGTACCTCATAGGAGGCGCATTCTCAGCCTTCTGGTTGCTATGGAGATACAAGAACAGGAGAATGATCAAGATGGCCAACATGTTTCCAGGTCCACGGGCATTACCACTCGTAGGGAATGCCCTGCTGTTCATGGGACAGCCTGATGGTAGGTCTCGCTCTCGTTCCTCAAGGCAGTTGGGAGAAGGCTAGGCAGATGATAAAGAAAAACTCTTCGCCTGCCTTGATCGTTTTGAGCAAGTGACAAATTTACATTGCTGTCGTCATTGTTCCTTTCCTCTGGAAAAAAGTCCTTGAACTTTTTCCTGGAAAATGCATAATTCAGAATGTATAAGTAACCCTTGCTCCCCACCAAGTTGGCACAGGCTCCTCGAAGTCGAAAACTCAGATCTCACACCCCACACTACTCCGGAACAATATGCCAAAATTTCGTTTACTTCGGAATTTTGTCTAGCTAAGGCCCCTAATTTTTACCAACCAACCGAACTACTATTGCTGTATAGAAATAAAAAATGTGGCTAACTAAAGAACTAAAAATTTATTGATTATGAAATGCAATAATTAGTATCGGTAACACCTAATAATCAGTTTTAGATGTAAAAAGTATTTGGAGACTTTCTAAATGCCATTTTAAAATTCAGTGTTTTAATTGCAATTCAGTATTAATATTCTTGTTCACTAGTTAGCCCCATTTCTTATTTTCATTTAGTAAAATATTCCCACTTAAGTTGGCAACCTCGCAAATACCTATTCAATATTTACCTATTATAATTAATTTTGAAAAATTATTGTATGGAAATAACAAATGTGGATAACAAACTATCTAGAACATTGATTATGTAATGCAATAAAATAATTAGTATCGTAACACCAACAAGTTATTGTTAGATGTAAAAAAACTATTTAGAAACTTTCCAGATGCCTTTTTTACATTTAGAACCGATTATTCGGTGTCAAGATATTAATTATTGCATTATTCATCGTTAATTTCACTCTTCGTAGTAGAATATTTTTTTGATAATAGACATAGTTTTTTGGTGGTTTAAAAAAAAATTATTGCATTCTATAATCAATATTCTACATTGCTAGTTAGCCATATTTTTCATGTCCGTACAGTAATATTGCCAAATTAATCGAAACAGCAAAATATTTGACAGCTATGTGCGACGTTGCCTACTGTTCGTATTGTTGTTAGAACTTTTGTCTGTTTGTCTGTGCTGCGTCTGTCTGTCTGCGTTTGTGCTACGCTAATCTCAGAAACGGCTTCCTATTCCGATTTAGATGTGGTTTTCGCTAATATATTGTGGTAAGTTTACTTATCATTTTGTGTTTGTTTCATGTCCATCGGTTCATAAATATAACAAAGTTACGTATGCCAATCTAAGTAATCACGTCGAACATTTTTATTTTAAGTATAAGTGTATATGTGTAAGCGTAACATTGTAAAGCCAGTGAGATTGTAATTTATCTAGCGAGATTGTAAACTCTCGAAACATGATACTGCTTATAATTTAACGCGTTGTTTTTCTGTAGATGTAATCTACAGAAAAACAACGCGTTAGAAGTGAAACCGTAACATTGTGAAATGTATGCGACGGAACTCAACTCGCGCGGTGTGGAGGGGGCAGGGAAGTAGGGGTCCCTCTTGCCCCATGGTACACACTCCCATGAAAAGATAACGCGCACCATTCCTTAGAAAAACCGATTAATGTAACCTAACCTCAGAACACTTTATATTCGCCTTAAAAGCGTAGTCGACGGAGACCTATTTCTGTCTGCAGGTAGGAACCTAACTAACCTGATGTTGGGGTGCTCCAAATCCCGATTATGGAGGCAGAGATACTTCCGTCGCATGCATTTCACAATGCGAAGCTTCTTGCAGAAGCTAGTGATTAAAATAGGACTCGTTTTTATGTTTGCAGAATTCATAAAAGTAGTAAAACAACTGATGGTGGAATTTGGTGATATATACAAATTCTGGCTCGGTCCCGACCTGAATATTGTTGTGTGCAATCCTGATGATGTCAAGGTACTTAATTATGATAGATTGATAGTCAAACTATTTTTATCTCTTGCTTAAGTCGTTCCATTTAACATAATTATATTAATTGTTATTAAACGGCTTCCTTACATACCGAGTTTCCTCCGTGCCTCGGAAAGCACGTTAAGCTGTTGGTCCCGGCTGTCATTTGTATATCTTTGACAGGTAGTCAGTAGCTTAAAAAATTTTACAACCAGTCTTACCAAGTGGTATCGTATTTCCCAGTATTAGCTGGGTTGTGGAGGTCAGATTAGTCGCTCCATGTAAAATACTGTTATTCAGCTGCATCCGGTTAGACTGGAAGCTAACCCCAAGATAGTTGGGCAAGGCTAGGCAGATCATGGTTGCAAACTTTACTGCCAACTTGCCGAGCGCTAGATCCCGGGTTCGATTCCCAATAGGTACGGCTCAGAATTTCCCAACTGCAGCCCAGGGAGTGTTATGTAAGATTACATTGCAAATAAGCATAACTGGAGAAATAAGGGTGTACCATAGGTTCTTCTCTGTTTGAGCTAAACACGTGTTTTATATTATCCAAAAGTATATGATTCACGGCAATAAACAAAACTAGAAAAATATGTGATATTCTTCAGAATATATGCTTGTATGATAATGTTTTGAAAACATAATACTAATTGTTGAAAACATAGTATTAATTTGACTCAAAAAAAAAATCACGAACTTATCTCTAAAAATTTCTTTCAACCAAAAAAAAAACATACTAAAATACATGCGATCATTCTGATTTTTTGGCAAATAATTCTACAAGCAATATAATTATTAGCATTACATTGTTTTAGTTTTTTAGTCCAATCAATAGATTTTTTGTGAATCGATCGCAACCACTTATTTCGCACTATTTGGCCCGCAGTGACTGACGTAACAACCACTTTGTAGTGCAAACTGATTTGAACTTTATTCTAACAGTGTTTAATGCGAAGTTTGAACCACTACAAATAGAGTTGCTAATTTAGCTCATCTAGTCGCCTTAAGGGATTACTGGAGGTTCGACAGCTGGTTTCATATTTATCCTTTTATTTAGAGAGCAGCGGTGGCCCAGTGGCGGCCCCGACTTACGAACAGTAAGTTACAGCCAGTTAAACCCAGGCAGGCGGCATTACTTTGTGTAATTTACTTTAACACCACTGCTCTCAAAAACGATGAAGGAAAACATTGTGAGGAAACCGGCATGTCCTAGAACCAAAACTTCGAAGACATGCGACATCTACCAACCTGCACTGGGCCCATACGCAAAATACGCGCTTTGACGTGGAGTTGCCCGCTGTACAATACAATATCCCTTGTATTTAACTACGACACGGTAGGCGCAGTGACTGGTTGATTGGCTGCTGCGCTGTGTGTCGCGGGATTGGTTCCTGCACGGAACAAATATTTTTGTATGACCCACAGATCAATGTATCGGATCTAGCTGTTTGTGCTTCTTCTTTCGCAGACTAGAGACAAGACAAACTTTTGTTAAAGGGAATAAATAGTCTGTCTCGCTCGCACTAGTGCAAAAATAGTCTCTTTTCTCTAGTCTGCAGAAGCCCTAAAAGTTTGTAAACACACCTGCGATAGTGGATAATTTCCTAGAAGTAACTAAAAAATAATCTGAACTCCGTAACGGTTTTTCAGTTACTGCTGACAAACTCCAAGACCAGTGTAAAAGGTCCTCAGTACAAGTACATGGTTGATGTACTCGGAGGTGGAATACTGAGTGGATCAGGTAAGAACACACTTTTCTTGTACATTATGTCACCGTGTAAAATGTAAAAACCGTTAGATTGTAATCTATTTAGTGAGGTAAACTCTTGAAAGATTAACAACTGAACCTACTGCTTTCAATTTAACACATTATTTTTCGGTAGATTATAATCTATCGAAGTGAAACCGTTAAATTGTGAAATGCATGCGACGGAACTTGCGCGCTGGTTGAACGGAAAATGTATGTGAGGTCATGTTCGGTGACTAACACTAACTTATACATAGTTAAAATGGTATCGGGTGGCGTCAAAAAATATTTTCGGTTTTTCTATCACGGGTGTCGTTTTCGTGGTTTTCGGGGTCGCTGATAACAAAAATGAAAATCCAAGATGGCGCGTAGGTTTTTTTTTTGTTTCAGTGGGATATTATAAAGTTATAAGCTGAAATGTTTGCAAACGCACCCAACAACAGTACCTCGACACAGGAGAAATTCATAAAATGGGGCAACGTTTTAATTAAATTAAAAAAAAACCATCGTGTTAATTAAATTTTGAACCCCCTCAGGCCCATTATGGCGCAAGCACCGAAAGATAGCTGGTCCGAACTACAGCAAACGGGCTGTCGAAAACTATGGCGAGGTATTCAACGAGGAGGTGGACGACCTGCTGAAGAAGTTCAGGAGTATGGGCAGAGAACAGTTCGATGTGTTCGACGACGTTGTACGGACCACCAGCTATGCTGCTTGTCGTGAGTATACAGTGTGTAAACAGACTCTTCAGGAAGCCGTCAACCAAGCATTCAGTACATCAAACTAAGTAACCACTACGCAAAATTTATTGCCGGGAAATTACTTTTACTTTGAGGTGACAAATCACGTTTCATGGTAAAACTCAAGGTAACGCACTCAAAACTTTGTGCTGGTGGAGCATTGAATAGTGTGGGTGTCGTACTCGTATTAAAACATGTACCTATTAAATATTTAAAAACTTTTTTGCAAAAAATAAAACCGACTTCACACAAAAAAGTGAAAAATAACTTTAGCTTCTGAAATCGGTGACCTTTGTTCGTTGAAGTCGGTTTTATTTTTTGCAAAAAAGTTTTTATTTTTCACTTTTTAGTGGTTCACAATATGTGCATACCCTTTCACAGCGAACCAGCGTAATTTTTTGTTATGAACTGGTGTAAACAATAGACAGACATGAGATTTCAGCAATCCTAGTAAGAGACACACATTTGCTACATTTAATGAGGAGTTCCGTTGCCTTTCTCCGAAGTTCTTCATCAGATCTTTACTTACCAAATTTAAATGGGATCACTCCGAGAAAGTACTCTTTCAAAAACTACCCAAATCGCTTCTGGTTTGCCTATT
Source organism: Xestia ashworthii (assembly GCA_950022955.1). Classification (NCBI taxonomy): domain Eukaryota; kingdom Metazoa; phylum Arthropoda; class Insecta; order Lepidoptera; family Noctuidae; genus Xestia; species Xestia ashworthii. The sequence goes on along the minus strand of OX465568.1, from coordinate 7,310,649 downwards.
AAATTTGAAGAGTTCTCTCTATTTCTCCAGGATCCCATTATCAGGATCCTGACTTGATGATTATGGGACCTTCTGGGAAGTATACCCTTTCAAACAATTAAAAAACAAATTCAGTCCAGTCATCTTCGAGTAATCGGGGAACATTGAATTGAGAACCTCCTTTTTGAAGTCGGTTAATAACGACGTGATGGTACGTGACTCAAATATCCGGATAGCCTTTAAAAGATTTGGCTGAGTATCGTTAATTTGCTTCTAAGAATTGAAGAGTTTCGTTCCTTTGTCATGGATCCCATAATCACTAGAACCTAACCAAATTCTCATCAAACTACCCTTGAAGTACCCAATAAAAAAAAAAAAAAACAATACATGTCAAGGTAATAGGCTTATCCCCAATAAATGGAACTTAATACACCACTGTCGAAATCTGGGAATATTGTACACATCTACGTACCCCCTCAGAGCATACAGGCGTGATGTTACGTCATGATGTTGTATAAACAATAAACATTCAAGCAGCAGCTACTGCTCAGCTCAGCAGTTACTGCAGATTTGCCGTGTATATTTGAAGAGTTCCATTGTATATCTCCGAAGGTCCGGATCAGATCTTCAGCAAATTAAAATATAACATCACGGGAAGCACCAGCTTTCAAGTTAAAAAAGAATCATCAAAATCGGTTCACCCAGTCGAAAGTACTGAGGTAACAAAAACTGTCGAAATCTGGGTGTATTGTACACATCTGCGTACCCCCTCAGAGCATACAGGCGTGATATTACGTCATGATGTAGTATAAACAATAAACCTACAAGCGATAACAGCAATAACTGCAGATTTGCCGTACATTTTTGAAGAGTTCCATTGTATATCCCCTAAGACCAGCATCAGATCTTCAGCAAATTAAAATGGGACCACATGGGAAGCACCAGCTTCCAAATAAAAAAAGAATCATCAAAATCGGTTCACGCAGTCGAAAGTTATGAGGTAACAAACACAAAAAAAAAAAAAAAAAAAAAAACATACAGACGAATTGATAACCTCCTCTTTTTGGAAGTCGGTTGAAAAAAAGTTGGAACTTTGACTTCCAACATGAGGATCAACGTCAGTAACCAGAAGGTTCCCAAGTCCATACCTGATTCTACATATAATTTAAAAAAAAAGTCTAGAACAAAAAAAATATCGCAAAGACGAGGAGAACAAGTGCTTTTCGGCTTGGTAAAGAATCTTTTACACCCTTTGTGTCTATTACCACTTGGCCATGAGCTCTAGGAACAAGCGTTTTTGTGACTGCAATTTGACAGAATTTAAAAAAGCAAATGAAAGAGCATGCTTCGTGTCACCACGACGCGAACGTATTTTTGCAAAACAAACGAGTGACCGTGCCTGTCTCTTAAATGCCGTGTAAAGTCGACGACATTACAACACGCATCGCCCGAGGTCGTGAACGGAGGCTTATACATGGTGGAAGGTACACCGACGCACAAACGGTTACCATTACCACGGGTTCAGTACATTTATTTATTTCACATATCATAATCAAATTTTTTTTATTTTTTACATCGTTCACAAATTTGGTTTTCTACTCAACTCGACTCGTTTTCCTACAACAGTGCAATACCTACACGGTCAAAATATATGGAACAGCTGTTTTTTTTTTAATTACCGATGAAACATTACTATGTGAAGTATAATAAATTTATTGGAGTAGTTGTGTACATCCTGACAACTGAAAGTACAACTGCAGGAATTTACGCAATTTAGTTTAATTTTAATTTAGGTTTTCTTTTAACCCCCGACGCAAAAACGACGGGTGTTATAAGTTCTACGTGTTTGTGTGTGTGTGTGGTCTGTCTGTGGCATCATAGCTCCCGAACGGATGAACTGAATATAATTTTTAGTTTTTTGTTTGAAAGGTAGATTAGTCGGAAGTGTTCTTAGCTATGTTTGATAAAAATAAGTCCAATATGGCCGCCGCCTCAAAATGGCGGATAACATATTTATTTAATAACTCCCTGACGGGCGCTGTCAGTCGGGACTGGTCATCTTAAGAGATGACCAGTCCCGACTGACAGCGCCCGTTCACGAACATGACGCATGAATCAGCGCCATTCAATTCAACCATATTGAAGGGAACTAAATGACCCGACCCACCCGCCACCATCAGCAAGACATTTAAGCGAGCATGACATTCGCTCAGGCATATTCAAGTCAATGCAAATGGTAGCTTTACGGTACATGGTACTCACACATGTGTTATGCAATTATACAATACTAAGAGATGGAATCTATACAATGCAAGAATAGTTTTACAATCTTCTGCAGCTACCACAATAATTGTCCAATAAGTTTGCATCTATGGTTGCGGAGCAGGACCAGCATTTAGCCAAGCATTTTTATCATCAATGTAATCCCCCAGCTTATAATATGCTTGCCTACATAGTGTGCGTTTTACACAAGATTTAAATTTCGTCTCATTCAGTTGTAGAATGTGGGGAGGTATTTTAGTGTAACATTTTAAACAGTACCCCATGAAAGATGAATCTACTTTAGCAAGCCTGAAACCTGGCTGAACTAGTTGGTCCCTATTTCTAGTATTATAGTGGTGTCTGTCACATCTTTTACTGAATAAATGCAGATTTTTCCTAACGTACATGATGTTTTCATAGATGTATTGACAAGGTACTGTCATGATATTAATTTCCTTAAACAGTTCTCTTAGAGAATCGCGTCTACGTAATTCATATATGGCTCTGATGGCTCTTTTCTGCAGAATAAAAATAGACTCGATGGCTGCAGCACGTCCCCATAGTAAAATACCGTATGACATAATACTATGAAAATAACTAAAATAGACTATCCTCGCCGTATCAACATCAGTAAATTGACGGATTTTTCTAACAGCATACGCTGCTGAGCTCAGCCGGCCTGCAAGAGATGTTAAATGAGGACCCCATTGTAGCCTGTGGTCAAGCGTAATTCCCAAGAAAACCGTTTTATTGACAAATTCAAGTTTCTCTTGATTCAATACTATGTCACAATCACTACTTTTGACATTTGGTAAAGCAAATCTTATGCACTTAGTTTTTTTCCCATTTAGTACTAAATTATTAGCGGTAAACCAATTATGAACCTGCAGTAGGGCGCTATTTACGTCGTCAAGATTTGTGGCACGTCTGTTTATCCTAAATATTAAAGAAGTATCATCAGCAAACAACACCATTTGCGGATGGTTGTTAAATAAATGGGGTAGGTCATTAATGTATACTAAAAAGAGGAAGGGACCCAATATCGAACCTTGCGGTACACCCATTTTTACTTTTAAACCCATCGAATTTACACCCTTTACTTGTACATGCTGCTGTCTATCATTCAGATATGATTTTACTAAACTGAGCGCAAGTTTACCTAAACCGTAATGCTCAAGCTTCAAAATCAGGGTTTCGTGATTTACGCAATCAAATGCCTTCGAGAGGTCACAGAAGATTCCTATGGCATCTTGTGCCTCTTCCCACGCAGTAAAAATATGTTTTAATAAAGTGACACCGGCGTCAGTCGTACAACGTCCTTTGGTGAAACCATACTGCTGTTCGTGTAAGATTTTATTGGTGTTAAAATGGTTAAGCATTTGATCGAGCATTATCTTTTCAAACACCTTGCTGAAAACCGGCAACACGGATACGGGCCTATAATTGTTGGTGTCTTTACTGTCCCCGGATTTACTTATATTACATTATTATTTACTTATTGTACATTATTATGAAAGGGAATGAGAAATACTATATTATTATACTATACACAACACACGTCATTTTGTTACGTGATGATTTCTACTAAATCGCACTACCCGTAAACCGAGACATGTAACTTAAACCTTGAAATTATGACCCTATGTGTCGGGGGATTTTAAATTTTTAATGTAATGTTACTTGTTTTCAGGAACACTCATGGGTTTGACAAAAGAGCAGACCATGGAACTACCGCACTTTCAGAAAGTGATAGACGACACTCCGAGGTACTTATATTTTTATGTTTTTATCATCCTTTTTTAATTTATCTCAAAACCGTGAAGGGATACATCGTTTAGAAATCAGCTTGTCATAGAACCGAAAATTCAATGACATACTGTGAAAACAACACTTTTCTTTGCCCTTTTTTATGGATGGGAAATCATCCTTATTATTATTGTTTTAGTGAATTGTGTGAGCAACTGTATTAAAACTCGACCATCTATTTATAAACTACAATTCTAGCAAATAAATTTCATTTCATTTCATCATGAAATTACTCCTCCCGCAATGGGCACAGTGGGAGGGAGTGTCAGACTTTTACTGACTAAAAACCCATCCAAGTTCCTTCCTCGCCCTTTATGTTCCGGGGCCACGGTAAATAAATAAATAAAATAGCTTTATTTTCCTTTTACATTTTTGTTGACTTAAAATTATGATTATTGTTACAATTTGGCTCCTAAAATGTTAGTAATAATATAAGTAGCGGTGAAAGCCTCCTCCATTCGTTTCCATGCTGTTCTGTTTCTAGCTACTCTGCTCCAAGTTTTACCTAATATTTTTATAATATCGTCGCTCCATCTTATTGGTGGTCGACCTTGTCTGCGCTTTTTGTTCAGTGGGTACCAGTTGGTGGTGATTTCATCTGCCACTCTTTGGAAATGTCCAGCCCATTTCCTTTTCAGTCCAAGTACCTTTATGGCCACGTCCTTTGCCTTGGTTTTAGTTCTGATTGTTGTGTTCTTGACTTTGTCTTTAAGTCTGTGGTTCATGTAGCTCCTTTCTGTTCCTCTTTGGCAAACTTTGATTTTTTCTAAGTTTCGTTTGGTCAGGGGCCATGTTTGGCAGGCATATGTGAGTGTGGGAAGTAGGCATGTTTCCATGGTTTTTGTTTTTATTTTGGTTGACATTTTACTCTTGAATATTTCTTTTAGAGTCCAGTATTTATTCCAGGTAGATTTGATTCTTCTTTCTATTTCTTTTCCTGTGCAGTTTTTAAAGGTAATTAGGTGTCCTAGGTAAATGTACTCTTCAACGTATTCTAGGTTGGAAGATGAAATTGTCATTGGTGTTTTGTGCCTGTTTGTCATAAGTTTTGTTTTTGTTTGGTTTACTTCTAAGCCCACATTTTTGCTCTCATCAAATAGCGACTCTAACATAGACTGCATTTCATGTGGGCCTTCTGACATCAGCACGATATCGTCAGCGAATCTTAGGTGTGACAAGTATTTCCCGTGGAGAACCCTTGTTTTCCCAGTTCATTGCTCTGAATATTTGTTCTAACACCGCTATGAATATTTTTGGGGAGAGCGGGTCGCCTTGTTTAACTCCTCTTTCGATTTTAAAACTACTTCCTGGTTTCTCGAGCATGATCCTAGAGTTACTATTTTTGTAAATTACCTTTATTAGATCGATGTACTCTTTGTTAATTCCTTGCGTTGATAGAGCTGGCCATATAGAGCTGTGAGAAATTGAGTCGAACGCTTTGCTGTAGTCGATGAAGCACAGGTATAGAGCTTTGTCATACTCGTTGTATTTTTCCAAAACCATTTTAAGGGAGTGTATGTGGTCTATGGTAGAGAAGCCACTCACAAATCTTGCTTGTTCTACTGGTTGATTTTCGTCTTGGGTCTGTAGTTTGATATTTGTTTCGGGTCTCCTTTTTTAAACAAAAGTACGATGTTTGAGCATGTCCATTGCCTGTGTATTTCCTTTCGATCTAGTATTAAATTGAATAGTGACGTTAGTTGTTTAGTTAGGGCGTTTCTTCCAAATATTATCATTTCGTTTGTTATACCATCTGGGCCTGGACTTTTATCGCACTTGAGTTTGTCGATTGAGTGTTCAATTTCCCATGTACAGAATTCTGGTACGCTGTCTGTATTTACAGGATTGGTTGGTGCTTCTTCTGTGGAATCGCTACCTTTTTTATAAAGATTTTTGTAGAAATTTGTAGCTACTTTTATTAAGTCTTTTCTGTTTGTTATAAGGTGGCCACATTTGTTCTGTAGCTGATTCATAAGTGTTTTCGTTTTCGTTAGATATTTATATGTTTTTTTGGGTTCCCTATCCATTTGCATAATATTTTAAGACCTAATATAACTTAGCATAATTTTGTTTGGCATAATTATATTTTCGCATAATATAATTACGCATAACAGCTTACGCATAATTTTTTAAGCATAATTTCTCTAACCATAATAATGATTAGGCATAATATTCTAAAGTATAAATTTATCAAGCATAAAGCTCTAAAGCATAACTTTTTTAAGCATAATATCCTAAAGCATAAATTTATTTACGCATAATGATATTAAAACATATTTTTATAGGTATAACAATGAAATAATTATTAACACCTAGAATATTAGACACTATACACGTTTATACAATATTGCTCTAATGAAATTTGTATATAGAAATTATTTTTTATTTTTTCTAAGTAGACGGTGGTGTCAGGTAATATATAACATATTAATATAATATAGCGTATTGAACAATTCTGTGGGTTTTTTTTTCGCTGTAGGAACTTAGTAGGAAGCATGAAACAAGCAAGCATACAGCATGCAAGCAAGCATACAGCATGCAAGCAAGCATGCAGCATGCAAGCAAGCATGCAGCAAACAAGCAAGCATGCAGCAAACAAGCAAAAATGCAGCAAACAAGCAAGCATGCAGCATGCAAGCAAGCATGCAGCATGCAGCATTCAAGTGAGCATGCAACATGCAGCAGGCAGGGTTTCTATCACGGCTCCGGCGCTGCGGGCCTCCGGCGGCCCCACGCGTCCTAATCGTTGCAGACGGCTTTCGCTCACCACCGCAGCTTCGGCTTGTTGGCCGGCTTCGCCGGCCAGCCTCAGCCACGGTGGCTCGCTCGCAGCCGCCTGCTCCTCAGTCCACGGGCCGCCTCGCCCCTACGCGATTTTAAATTACACTCTAGGGGTAGGACAAACAAGACTACGTGGAGTCGGTTTTGCAGCAATTCGGTTCTGTCACTAACTTTTGTTGCACAGCATATTAAATTTTTACACAACATCTGAATATATATTCTTCAGATAAAAGTTATCTGGCGATTGAAAAATCGTTTAAGTTACATAATGTTTTGTATAATAAATCATTTGCATGAAAATTGTTTTTGTTATTTATATGAATAGTATGCCTAAATATTATTATGCTAAGTCATTAGGCCTACTAACGTTATGCTAATAGTCATTAAGCCTACTAACTTTATGCGAATCAAATTTATGCCAAAACAAATTAGTTTTTAAGATGATTATGCCAAAATAAAATGTATGCCTAAAAAAATTATGCCGAAGTATTATTATGCCAAAACAAATTTTGCCAAAATCGTTATGCCGAAGTATATTAGGACAAAGAACATTGTGCGAAAAGAAGAGATCCCGCTTTTTTGACAGCACCAGCTTTTTCCAGGTAGTTCTGTAGGATTTCTTGTCTATATTTTTTGGTATTATTTTTTAACTTCCTATGTATCTCTTTATAGAGTTTGCTTAGCTGTTTTTTTTTCTTGTTTGGTTTTATTTTCCTTATTTTTCAGGGTATGTTTTAGATCTTTAAGTTTGATGATTTCGTCGGTTATAATTGCTTGTTTGCGTGTAGTTTTCTGGGGTAGGATAGCGCAAGTGGTGCTTTTCAGGATACTTCTTTCGATGTTGTCGTAAAACTCCTGTACGGTTTTCGTCTCGTGTTCTTCGTACTTGGCTAGTTCTTCTGTGTATTTCTCGAAGTTAATATTTTTGTGGTGTTTGGTTCGGAAATTAGAACGTTTTTTCTTATTGCTGGCTGTGTTTATTTTTATTCTGATGATACGGTGATCGCTTGGGTGTTTAAAGTTACTAAGAACACTGAAATCTTCGATTATTTGGGGCTTATTCGTTGCGATGTAATCTATTTCGTTCTTCACAGTGCCGTCAGGTGACATCCACGTCCATCTTAACTTAGATTTTTTTTTTTTTTTTTTTATTGTTTATTAAATAAAGAACAAAACAAAATATAAATATAGGAACATCACAAAAACCTCAATAGGTTTGTCTGGATGTTGATCCACTTATAAGCTATCTTAAAACTAGACTATAAAATAATCGTACACAGTTTAAAACAATTTGTAGGGTAGACAGGTCATAAAAAACAAGCACAGCGCGGTCGGACTCGGACATCGCGTCGATGATAGTTTACTAATGTAATAACATTTAAGTACAGGATGGTGCATTTCAAAGAGAGTTAAAGAATTTTTTGTACTTATATTTATAGTTACTATTTGTAATTTCCGATTGAATTTTTGTTGGGACCTCATTAATTAGAGTAGGTATTAAATAAGCGATGGTTCGTTTCCCGTAATAGTTCGTGAATCTTGGTACTATCAGTTTTGCTTGGGCTGCTAATCTGGTTGCTTTGCTATGATTGACTTTAATTTGCAATTCTTTGTTGGTGAACTGTTCTAATAATAACAACTTTCGTATTTTTGTGTGTACCGGCAAAATTTTACAATATCTAAAGAAACCTGTGACGTCATCACCATCATAAAGTGTTTTTCTTATTTTATTTGGTATTATTATTTTTAATAAACGAATTTGTAGGTTATATATTTTGTCTATGTAAGTTTTAAACGTTCTGCCATAGCTAGTAATTCCATATGAAATTATTGATTCAGCGAGTGCATTGTAAAGGTTAAGTAATATTTTAAAAGGTACTTTGTATTTAATTATTGCAAATTTGGCTAGCATTGCTCGCAGTTTATCACAAACGGAGTCAATATGATTACCCCAGTTAAATCTGTCATCAACAATCAAACATCAAAGATGATTTATTAAACAACAATCAAATCAACAATCAAAGATGATTTATTAAACATGGTATTGGCTATTTTGAGGTTGTGTTGAAGACAAAAGTGTATGAACTTTTCACCTCTTTTGTTCCTTTTCCCGTAACCATACTTTCCCATGGTACGACTTTCATCCTCTTTTGGTAACCCAATTTTGGCATTTAAGTCGCCAAGTAGAATTACATTGGTTGTGCTTTTCTCGATTGCTTTCCCTAAAGTTTCGTAAAAGTGATCGATTTCTTTTTCGTCCGAACTAGATGTAGGTGCATATGTTTGGATTATGGTGAAAGTCTTTTCGTGAATCTTTACATGAATTAGTGCCACTCTTTCTGATAGGCCGATAAAATCCTGTACTTCTATATGTTTTTGATTTTTGACCATGAATCCTACTCCATTTCTTCCCTTGCTTTCACCCATTAGGTAGAGTCGGTACTCGTTCCTGTCTTCCACGATGTACCCTGTTCACAAATGCCTAAAATGTCCCAATTTATCGTAGATAGCGCATATTCTAGCTCAGTTATTCTGGTTTCATTTGCCAGGGATCTGACGTTAAAAGAAGCAATGTAGGTTTTATTTTCGTTGTTTGGAGGGTTTTGGTCTACTGACCCCGCGTTGACCAACCGTATTGGGGTAGGTGAGTGTTCTTTTCTATTATATGAGTTTTTAGATTTTTGGGGCGTTGTGAAGGGAGGCTTTATTAGTTGCTATTCGGCGTCGCTCTCGTCGACCGAAGTAGTAGAAATTGACCTTACTTTCTGCTGATCGTTTTGTTTCTGAACGAATTTCAAAATCGATCTTTGATTTTCATTTTCACCGCTCAGGCGATATTTCCACCAAGATTTACGAGAGGAGAGAGTTTGAGGATTCACCACACAGCAACATATAATTTTTCACTTTGCGAGTTTTTGGCGGAAGCGCGGGCGCACGGATACACGTGTCGCCAGTAAGCGAGCGGATTTACGAGTGGGAAAGGCGGGGTCGGGGGTAGTTCGAATGAACGGAACAGGAAATAGTGGGAGTAAGGAATCGATTTTGAATGGAAGATCCTTCTCGAGTGAGTTAATGAGTGAAGTGTAATACAGTGTCGGAAGTACGCGTTTATGATTTCAATAGATAATGAGATAAATTAATAATAATAACAAGTATAGATAAAATAAAGCGAATGGCGCAGACAGTTATATTCCGACAGAATGGTGCAATTTAGTTCCTCACTTGGTCATATGTATCTTCAGGAGTAGTTATTGAATAAGATTTCGAGTTTAGTTGCTCATTAGCGATGTTACAACTTGTAGCGTGAACTTCTTTGTGTCAGCTGACAGCCACTTTATTTCACTGTTGATCGTCTCGTAAAGTCAATAGATGTCCACTGTTTAGTGTCCGCAACAATTTCCACTAAAAACTGCCCACTGTTCAACTGGTTTTAGTACGCAAAATTAGCGAAAACTATTAAAAACTTATATTTTGTTAAGGAGCACACCGATTTCTTTGTTTACCTCACTACGCCCTCTGGCGGACTCCCTACTGACGGGGCCACGGTATCTCTTTCTAACAGTCCCGCACTCCCGCTGCCCCGGCAGGCGACAGTCCCGCAGCACATTTCTTTGCCCTGCTGGTCGAACACGTCTATTAGTGGTTATTTCAAGGAGTGGGTTAGGACACTCACGTTTCTACTGTTGTAACATTTAATTATTGACGAGAATTGCAGATTTTGAATATTTGTTGTAAGTCTTTCAAAAAACAATGGCAGGGCATCTATCCAGTATCCAGGCAGGCGCAATACTTTGTGTAATTTATTTTATCACCACTGCACTCAAAACGGTGAAGGAAAACATCGTGAGGAAACCGGCATGTCTTAGATCCAAAATAAAAAAATCGAAGACATGTGACATTTACCAATCCGCACTGGGCCTGCGTGGTGGATTATAGCCCATTCCCTCTCATTAATAGGAGGCCTGTAACCGAACAGTGGGAACATTAATAGGCTGATGATGATGATGATGATGATGAAACCTTTTTAATCACCCCCTTTTTTACAGTATGTACTCCGCATTATTCAGGAGAATGACAAGATGGTACTTACAAATCGAACCAGTCTTCTGGGTGTCCAGCGATAACCACGTTTTAAAGAATTTCATAACAATCATGACGGAGTTGAGTGAGGCTATCTTGCTTCATAGAGCTCAAAGATTGAAGACTTTAGGTTTAGAGGGTAGCCAGAGGGATCTTATGAACACGGAGGATGATGCAAGTGTTAACACTCAACTAAGTGTTATAGATAGGTTCCTGTTGTCCCAGGAGTTGAATAAGGAAGAATTGGTACACGAGACTTTCACTATATTTACTTCGGTAAGTTTCAACATAAAAATTACTTTATAATAAATCATTAGGCCTACATAAAATTGGTCTCGCTTCTCTGGTCCTAGGCATGAGCACAAGTCATCTATAGCTACGTATATCGACGACTTACGAGGAATTAGTACAGGAGACTCATACTATCTTCACTTCGTTTATAAGAGGTAAAAAAAGAAGTACAAAAAGACTGTTCATATAATTTATTTTCGATAACCCATTCTAGATTTGATCACGCTAGGGTCTCAGGCAGGAGCACAAAAAAGACATGGGTATCAGGCATGAAAAAATCATGTTCATTTCGAATATTTCAGAGTCAAGAGCCGTCGGCAAGGATTGCGGCTTACATCTTGTTAATGATGGCTTACCACCCTAAATGTCAGGTAAATGTTTTTTCGATATTTACTGGATAAAACAGTGTGTAAACCGACTCTCCATAACATCGTCAACCAAGCGTTCTGTACGGTTGAACAAGCTATTTGGTATAAATAAATATCGCTGGACATTACACACAGCGCCATCCAGTGCCATACTAAGCAACGAGGCTTGTGTCGCGTGGACACCAGATAGTTGATATAATACATAGATACTTTTTTTGTTTGTAAATACATAATAATTATACATATTAACATCCATGACTCGGAAATGATTAATGTTCATGCTTATCACACAAACATTTGTTCCTACCGGGATTCGAACCCGGGACCCAAAGAATGTAAGGCAGCTTCACTACTGCCTGCGCGATTCGGGTCGTCGAAACGGGTATACATTTTATTTTACAATGTAATTTGTGGGTTAAACTGTAAACCAAATAGCTTGTTCGACCGTACATTAAACTGAGTAACTGTGCGCAAAATTTTTTGCCGGGAAACTATTTTTTTTTGGATAATATTTTTGTGTTCACCAAAAATCTTTTCTTCCCCGAAAAATACTGATCGTGCACCAAATATTAAAGTATCTCTGCCCCCATAATCGGGACTTAGGGCACCCCCCCGTTAGGTTAGTTAGGTTCCTTTAAACCCTGCACTCGGAAATAGGGGCCCCGCGAAGCGGGGCTCCGTCGACTACGCTTTAAGGAGAATATACAGTGTTTAATTGTTAAATAGATGCTCGTTATGACATATTTTAATTAACATATTTTGGTGCACATTCAGTATATTTGGTGGAACACAGGCAAAATTAGGTAAATGAAATGGGATTAAATTGAAGTACTTTTAATTCAATTGTTACTCATTTATTTTAGCTGTTGGTTCTCCTTTTAATAAATAAATAAATAAATAAATACCATCCATTTTTTTTTTTGGAGTGAAAAATCTCATTTTACGATGAAACTCTATGTAACGCATTCAACACATTGTGCATAAGGATGGATTGAGTAGTAAACGGGTCATGGAGGTATTTAATGTAAAGCTGTAACATTTAAGACTTGTATTTAAAAACAAACTTGAGAAAAATTGGAATTTGGATCCCCAGTATCTACGTAACTAGAAGGTAGAGGAAATGGGCGTGAAGCGGTTTGAATTTAAATATACGTTACTCGTTTATTATTGCCAGTATAAAGAAGATTAAAGATTAATTTTTGCTTTATTAAAATCGACTAAATTCCAACAGAAGGTTCCCAGGTATGGTGTAGAACAAAACAGGGATCGCATTGACGGGGAAAACAAGTGCCTTTCGTTTTCGTTAAGAGTCTATTTACACCCTTTAAATGGCAACTACGAATCAGTATTTAATACTGGAACTGCTGAATTCACGAGTCAATGGCATCGTCAAAACAACGCGAATGGGACCTTTTTGTTTTCGTATGGGAAATCATCAAATTACTTCTCCCTCTCTGGGCGGAGCGAGAGGGAGTGTCAGACTTTTACTGACTAAAACCCATCCATGTTCCTTCCTCGCCCTTTATGTTCCGGGGCCACGGTATCTCTTTCGAACAGTCGCTCAGCCCCTTTATGCTGACATCTCTTTGAGGCGCGTGTGGAACACGAACGCGCCGTCGACTCGGCCTGTCATCATTAGACGGACGGACGGCTAGCTAGCCCATAGCTCACCGTCCACAGGCCCGCGACGTCCGGTGCGTCTCCCGCGGCGGCTGGGGCGAGAAGCTCTCTCCCTCTCGCGTTCCGCCACCTCCTTCGCTAGCATGACTGCTTCGCAGAAGGAGGTGACGGCTTCCCATTCCGTCTCGCTCCGTACCATGGATTGAACCAGGGCCGGACGCGAGAGGTCACCGCCACCGATCGCCGCTACGCTAGGACACGGCGTTGCTCCGCCCACGCGGGGCAGACCTCCACCGTGTGCTCCACCGTGTCCTCCGGTTGATCCTCGCAACGCGAATGAAACCTGAACTGCCATAGTTAAGCTATTTTTGGTTTCTGAGTCGCCTGAAGCTGCGGACATAATTTTGACACGACTCTTTCATTGGTCGCTTCGCTCGCCTGCTTTTAAAGGATGAGCCACGCTAGACCGTGTTGGGTCTGAGTCTGTTCGAGTGTCTGGTGTCTGGTCAACTAAATATTACATTTTTTATAGACACACTCACGCTAAGCCGAGCAGCAACCAAGTGACGGCCTAACAACGGACAATACGGTGCAATACGGCCGACACTCGGCTCGGACCCAACACGGTCTATCGTGTGTCAAACTTTACATGGGACATCAGAACTTGCGAAATGAGTGTGTAATGTAGATACAGTTTGGCTTACTTAACCCTTTGAGTAACTACAGGCGTGAAGTGATCTTAAGAAGCGTGACGTGAAGAAGCTAAGGTTGTCCTTTTCCCAATTTAGTTGACGACTGTTAGAGAATTAACGAAGAAGGAGATATGCCTCCTTCTTCCTTACTTCTCTAACAGTCGTCATTTTAGAAGTCACCCCTTCAACCCAAAGATCAACTTGCATATAAATAATTCTCCATATTTTCAGGAGAAACTCTACGAAGAAATCAAGAGCGTGATTGGCGACGAGGACAGAGACTTCACCGATGATGACTTTAAACAGATGCCGTACTTAGAGATGGTGTTCAAAGAAGTGCTGCGACTGTTCCCCATAGGAGCTGCAATGCAGAGGACTGTCACTGATGATATTAATATTAGTAAATAAATAATCTATAATGTATTTTAGGGATTGACCACACTTCAGTCAATACAACCTAACGTGGTGCACTGCTGATGATAGACCTTTCCCAAGCTGCAGCACAACACCCTACCATACCATACTCGACGCGAAGTTAGCTTGAGCCAGTTTAGAGAGACCATTATGTATATGCAATAAAAGCGAAAAAGACGTCAATCGCCGAGTTTAAATATAGCACTGCGCCTACCAAAATACGCGACATATGGGCTGATAAACGTGATCGGCTCACAACAAATTCAAGTCCATCAGTGTAGTCCCCCACAAACGGTTAGAGAAACTAAACTTAAGTTGTCACTTACGGGAGCTCAAAATATTGAAAAATTAGGGAAGATATCCCGTAAGTGACAATATAAGTTCGGTTGCCGACTGTCTTAAAGGGTTTATCGAAAATGATAATATGGCAAGAAAGGAGGTGTCTGATGACATGACGAAGTATGGAGAAGACATGCTGCGTCGACCACAATTGAATTGGGATGAGGGCAAGAGAATGGTGAGGTCTTGTTGTACCTGTGTTTTCCACTAAAGGTGCTTTTTTATACGCTTGTACAAAAGACAAGCTCAACTGGGTTTTTTAAACCACATCACGGTGTATATTTTTTGCAGGGACTAGACTGATCTTACAGTATTAGGCGTTAACCGCCGCCCTCGTTGATGATTTGTTCCCACATTTAACTATTTCTGAACGTTCCAGGTACCCACACTCTCCCAGCAGGTTGTTCACTCGTGGTTCCCATCTATCATATTCATCGCGACCCTCGGTTCTGGTCCGACCCAGACCGTTTCGACCCAGAGCGCTTCAACCCTGAGAACGTGAAGAAACGCAACCCCAACTGTTACATACCGTTCAGTTTGGGACCTATGGACTGTATAGGTGAGCTTCTTCTTCTCTTCGTATTGACGCATTCGTATACAGCATGTTTAAAAATGTGTGTATCACACAAATACTTACTCGACCCAAATGTATGATTATTTTTCGAGATACGACATTGGTCTCATGGAAGAAGTTATTCAATTTGATGATCTGTACCGCAAATCCGTCTTCAATATGACTAAACTTTTCTGATACACGCTTTAATTTACACTCTTGACCCAACAAGGGGCCACATTTATTGAGGCTTAGAAGCGTTCTTGTAGTGGTTACCGGCGAAAGTCGAAAGGCATTTGGAACACTCCTGCAGGTCAGACTGTATAGTCGGATCACGAGAGCTGCACTTACATTTGGTATTGGAAGTGTCGATAACGTCCTATTTCGTCAGAATATGTTTGCAGGATCATTAATTAGGAGAAGCCCATTTGTCATACATACAAAGGATAGCGAAAGTATTTTTAACACGTTTGGAAACATTAATCGCAAATGCATTTTTTCCTATCTTTTCAGGTAGATACTTCGGGATAAAGCTAGTAAAGACCCTTTGCACGAGGGTACTAAGAGAATTCGAACTCACGTCGACTGAAACTTACGACGATCTCCGAGTGATTATTTCTATTTCTGTAGCCTCGGTGAACGGATTTCCTATCATGTTGAATCCAAGAAATAAGATTAGCTAACTTAGTTGATAAGACTATTTGATACCCGTTCCATCGCCGACGAGACAACGAGTAGCTATGGACGATTTAGGTCCAGCATATCAGCTAAAGAGTTTATCTGAGACTACTACGATACTGTGACGGATCGCAGTTTGAACAGAAACATAGTTCTACTCATGAACGTCAAGATGACGGGACCACTATTTACCATTACTTATTATACTCGCTTTGGCCCCGTTACCACGGTTACGTATCATAATACGTAAGTTCATCTCATCTAATTTCATTATAACTACGGTTGATTCACATATGTTCATAACGCATGTTGGACGACTCACCTACCATTTAACTTACCTAACTTTGATTCAACTAAAATCAATTACACTAACGGACGATAAATCTAATGGTTTTTTAAGATATTGGTTATTTCAACTATGTTTGAAATACCTAATGGACCAAAGAGCCCGTGGCGTTCAGACCTTCGTTATTTTAAAAAACCTGAAAGTTTCTCAGTGTACTGTATGTACATCCCTAATATTATCTGTGTTAGGGAGAACTTAGAACGCTCCCTGAGTATGAAGGTTGGATCATGGTTCCTTTGAAAGTTATCAGTAGACTTCGACTATGTCGTGACGATTTATTTATCGTTGGTTTTAGTTGGCAATAGTCATGGACGACAGTTATCGTGTCATCATTTACGTCAACACCTCCATTTATATGCACAAGCCACGACACTTAAAACGACACGATTACTGTCGTCACGGCATAGTGGGAACAGGGCCTTATTGCTAATTGTCGGCGGTGAGATAGGTGCATAAGAATGTATTTGTTATTGTAAACATGTTTTATTTGTAAGGGTTATGCCTCAAATATTTATATTTTGTTACGGGTTTCATTAAGGACGCGTTCGCAAAATTGATAGGTACAGAATCGAACTACTACATTGACACGGCTCATACACACAAGTGTAGTGCACGACTACTATTCTCGCTACCGAGAAAAGTAAACTTGTGTGTATTGACTCGTGTCAATGTAGTGGTTCGATTGATTCAAGTGAACTCATTTTGATACTTAGAAAGATTCATTTTTTTACGTATTTATTTGGAATAAAATTATGGCACCAACATAAATATTTACGTTTTATATTTTTACGTTTTACCTCGGACTTGATGGAATGACCTGAAGGTGTACTTCGGTGACTGCTACTGGAACTCCTCGACGTGTTGGACTAGGTGAGCCGAGTTTGGGCTTGTTTTGTTAGTTATGATGAGACCTTACCTCCGGACTTGATGGAGCGACCTGAAGGTGTACTTCGGGAACTGCTACTGGAACTCCCTAGACGTGTTGGACTAGGTGAGCCGAGCTTGGGCTTGTTTTGTTAGTTATGATGAGACCTTACCTCCGGACTTGATGGAGCGACCTGAAGGTGTACTTCGGGAACTGCTACTGGAACTCCCTAGACGTGGTGGACTAGGTGAGCCGAGTTTGGGCTTGTTTTGTTAGTTATGATGAGACCTTACCTCCGGACTTGATGGAGCGACCTGAAGGTGTACTTCGGGAACTGCTACTGGAACTCCCTAGACGTGTTGGACTAGGTGAGCCGAGCTTGGGCTTGTTTTGTTAGTTATGATGAGACCTTACCTCCGGACTTGATGGAGCGACCTGAAGGTGTACTTCGGGAACTGCTACTGGAACTCCCTAGACGTGGTGGACTAGGTGAGCCGAGTTTGGGCTTGTTTTGTTAGTTATGATGAGACTTTACCTCCACACTTGATGGAGCGACCTGAAGGTGTACTTCGGGAACTGCTACTGGAACTCCTAGACGTGTTGGACTAGGTGAGCCGAGTTTGGACTTGTTTTGTTAGTTATGATGAGACCTTACCTCCGGACTTGATGGAGCGACCTGAAGGTGTACTTCGGGGACTGCTACTGGAACTCCTCGACATGTTGGGACTAGGTGAGCCGAGTTTGGGTTCGTTTTGTTAGTTATGATGAGACTTTACCTCCGGACTTGATGGAGCGACCTGAAGGTGTACTTCGGGGACTGCTACTGGAACTCCTCGACATGTTGGGACTAGGTGAGCCGAGTTTGGGTTCGTTTTGTTAGTTATGATGAGACCTTACCTCCGGACTTGATGGAGCGACCTGAAGGTGTACTTCGGGAACTGCTACTGGAACTCCTAGACGTATTGGACTAGGTGAGCCGAGTTTGGGCTTGTTTTGTTAGTTATGATGAGACCTTACCTCCGGACTTGATGGAGCGACCTGAAGGTGTACTTCGGGAACTGCTACTGTAACTCCTAGACGTGTTGGACTAGGTGAGCCGAGTTTGGACTTGTTTTGTTAGTTATGCTCATCTAGTCCAATACGTCTAGGAGTTCCAGTAGCAGTCACCGAAGTACACCTTCAGGTCGCTCCATCAAGTCCGGAGGTAAGGTCTCATCATAACTAACAAAACAAGCCCCAACTCGGCTCGTCTGGTCCAACAAGTCGAGGAGTTCCAGTAGCAGTTCCCGAAGTACACCTTCAGGTCGCTCCATGAAATCCGGAGGTAAGGTCTCATCATAACTAACAAAACAAGCCCAAACTCGGCTCGTCTAGTCCAACACGTCTAGGAGTTCCAGTAGCAGTCACCGAAGTACACCTTCAGGTCGCTCCATCAAGTCCGGAGGTAAGGTCTCATCATAACTAACAAAACAAGCCCAAACTCGGCTCATCTGGTCCAACACGTCGAGGAGTTCCAGTAGCAGTTCCCGAAGTACACCTTCAGGTCGCTCCATGAAATCCGGAGGTAAGGTCTCATCATAACTAACAAAACAAGCCCAAACTCGGCTCATCTAGTCCAACACGTCTAGGAGTTCCAGTAGCAGTCACCGAAGTACACCTTCAGGTCGCTCCATCAAGTCCGGAGGTAAGGTCTCATCATAACTAACAAAACAAGCCCAAACTCGGCTCATCTAGTCCAACACGTCTAGGAGTTCCAGTAGCAGTCACCGAAGTACACCTTCAGGTCGCTCCATCAAGTCCGGAGGTAAGGTCTCATCATAACTAACAAAACAAGCCCAAACTCGGCTCATCTAGTCCAACACGTCTAGGAGTTCCAGTAGCAGTCACCGAAGTACACCTTCAGGTCGCTCCATCAAGTCCGGAGGTAAGGTCTCATCATAACTAACAAAACAAGCCCAAACTCGGCTCATCTAGTCCAACACGTCTAGGAGTTCCAGTAGCAGTCACCGAAGTACACCTTCATCAGGTCGCTCCATCGAGTCCAGGACGATAAGGGCATATATAAACCCTACTTACATACTTTTTTATAGCAAAATGAAATAGAATGAAAATCTTACGAGTTCCTTGTCAAGTATCAAATTCGGTTTGTCGAATATTTTGTGTTTTTACAGCGATCTTTTTCAACTCGAGCCGCTCTAAACAGGCGATACATGTCCACTCTCGACGGGGGCCGCGCTCGGACTAAAGTTTCATTCCAAATTTCCAAGTGCTTGTGCAATAAATCAAGACGGGTATAGAAATAAAATAACCCTTAATGCAATCGATTAAGATTCATCCAGAATAGCAAAATATGTGAAAAAATAAGTTTCGGTTTTCATTTTTTCTGCGACTATTTAAAGCATTTAGATGAAAAAAAAAAACTAACATTAAACATTGAATATGTTTGCCTACATATAGTATTTTTAAAAGTTGTCAAATATGATAATAATAGCACAAAAAATGTACCTAAACTCAACCCGGTATCGTTAAATTTGTGGAAAATGGCAACGAAAGATCGATTTTACATTGTAAAAAAGTAAAATTTTCAATAATAAAGTACCGTTTATTTGAAGATGAAGAACCGATCTATACGATGTAGTTATTGGTTATATTGAATTTTGTTTTATTATGCTATAAAATGTACCGAAAAACAGCATAATTTTGCCTGATATGCAAACGCGCCCTTAAATACGTGCAACATATTTTTTACCCTTGTTTTTTTTTCTATGACGAAAAGGAGTGGCGTTGAATTTCTTCCATTGAAAAGGAAGTGATATTTCTCTATTGACAAAGCAGGGTAGGTGATGTGTGTGGCTAGCTACTGTTCAAAGGAATTTATTGGATTTGTTTATAAACACATTCCACAGTACTTTGACATCGCGATGCAGGTTATTTGCAGGATTTTGTGATGAACAGTTCAGAATCAGAATCAGAATCTATATTTGTAAAACATAGGTATTTACATAAAGGTGTTAGGTTAAACATATCTGAGCGCTATGAATTGCCGCGAAGGCATACAAATTTTAAATAAAATGTAATTAGTAAAAACTAAAATGAAATACTTAAAAAACGAATAGTACCTAACAAAACAATAAAACAAAACGAAGCATACTAAAAAAAGTTAAAAATTATCATTTATAAAATCTGGAACAGTACAATAACATTTTTCTATTAATAGAGAGGAGAGAGCTTTCTTAAATTTCGATAGGGGCAATGTTCTTATACTATCGGGTATTTTATTTTAAATTTTTGAAGCCATTCCAAAAAAACTATTTTTCATCAAAGCGGTTCTGCATTTTATGTCGCACAATTGATTTATATATTGAGAACGCATTGGAGTTTTTTTTACATTGATTGGACAGGACAATTTTTGTAAAAAGATGTAAATTAACTTTTACAAACAAAGCAGTTTCATAGATGTACATAGCTGGCAAAGTAAGTATTTTTAATGATTTAAAATGTGACATAGCTGGCAAAGTAAGTATTTTTAATGATTTAAAATGTGGTGCACAAGATTCGGTAGATTTTAAGCCACACATGGATCGAATACATCGCTTTTGCGCTTTAAAAACAGTCTCTCTTTCAGTAGATTGCCCCCAAAAAATAACGCCAAACCTGAGAACTGATGCAACCAATCCGTGATATGCTATTAAGAGTGTTTGTGTATTAACTTTTTTTGAAAGCTGAAATAGTGCATATACAGATTTATTTAATTTTAGACTAATTTCTTCAATATGTGGTTTCCATGTTAGTTTACTGTCAATCTTTACACCTAAAAATCTAGCCTCGCTTGTATCTTCAATTTTGTACTTATCATATTCAACGTTAACTGGAGGTTAGTTTTTCGAAAAGATCTCTCAATCCACACGCACACGTTTTTCGCATCTTTGATGAAAGTACATTACTTTAGTTTTGTTTAAATTAATGACTAGGTTATTGCTATTAAGCCAGTTAGTAATTTTACTTAGACAATCATTAATATCAGTCTCGTAACAGACGGGATTAGTACACTTTACAACAGCTGTACTGTCATCGGCAAACAGTACCATATGTTGAGATATAGCTTTTGGGAGATCATTAATACAGGGACTGAAAGCGGTTACGGTTAGAGGTTAAGATACCTCAAAAATATATCGGTACCGATTTAAAATAAAGGTTGAGCTATACCGATACCTTAATAAATAAAGGTAGGGGTATATCATGATTTAACCCATACACGATAACGGTAATAAGCGGTTACGGTTATAGGTTAAGATACCTCAAAAATATATCGGTACCGATTTAAAATAAAGGTTGAGCTATACCGATACCTTAAGGGCCCGTATAACCCAAAATCGTGATTTTTGAACCCGTCTCGTGTTAATATAACTAAAGCATTCACCTTGGGATTAATATATGGCAAAGTTGAGGACTGCTTCTAAGGCTCATACGTTTCGGAAACACGATTCCATAAAATTTTCTCGATAGAAAACTACCTCAAAGTTACATCTAAAATAAATTTCAAATCTAAGTATTCAATTAAAAACATTTAATTAGGTCATGAAACTTTTCAGGATAGTCGAAAAATATATAACGCAGTGTTCATACGTTTTCTTTTTTTTTAAACGCTTTATTTTTATCGTAATAGCCTCTTCTCTAAAATTTCAAGCTTTCTAACCAGTCACAGTTAGGACCGCCCTGCCCCCCGGCCCTCGCTAGGACCCCGATGCACAAATTGTCAGTGCGGCCTCGGCCTTCAGACGTAAAACCCGATTGACACCGATTTATGTTCTAAAGAAATTACTTAATAGTGAAACATGAAATTTATATTAAAAAATAAAGCACCCGTGTTTTTATTTTTCCAAAATCCGTGTTCCGTGTTTTTTATTAAGTTTAAATATCTGGGCCACTGGGTCACTGAAGATCTTAAAGATAATTGTGACATTGAAAGGGAACGTAGGTTGCTGGCTGTCCGTTGTAACATGCTGGCTCGCAGGTTTGCACGTTGTACGAAGCCAGTTAAAGTAACACTATTCAAAGCTTACTGTCAGTCCTTCTACACGTGCAGCCTGTGGGTCAACTTTACTCAGCGGACATACAGCGACCTACCCAGATACTCCCTCAGAGAAAAATTTAAAGAGATTAATATTCTTACTGTGCCCTCTCAGTTTATTTATGAAAACCTTTTGTACGCACACAAAAATATTAATTTGTTTAAAAAATACAGTGATATCCACAACATAAATACGAGGAACAAACACAAATTTGTTGTTCCTGCAACGAGACTCAAAAAAATAGGGGGTACGTTCAGATGCCAATGTATACGTTTTTACAATAAACTTCCGAGCCATATTCAAGCACTAAGCCTGAATAAATTCAAATCGTTTATTAAACGAAAGCTATGCCTGAAAGCTTTCTATCATGTCAATCACTATCTCGAAGATAAAAAGGCTTGGGATTAAACTGCTCCAATGAAATTTGCTCTGTGAATGTTGAAATTTCGGACTTCGCTTGTTTATTGTTGATTCCTTTATTTTATACACTGTGACATTGAATGATTTGACATGAATACTTAGTTCAGTATTTTATTATTTTTTTACGTTTTATTATTTTTTATTTTATTTTTTTATGTGTGTGTATTTGACATGAATATTTACTTGTGACTGTCATGACATTTAATGATTTGACATGAATACTTAGTTCAGTATTTTATTATTTTTTACTTTATTTTCGTTTATTTTATGTGTGTGTTTTTGACATATCGTATTTTTATTGACATTCGAATTTGAATTGTAAATTATTATTTATTATATTTAATTATTGTGAATGTGAGGACCTTGTGGGTCACTTTTTGTTGTTTTTTTTCCCACGACTGTCTGGCAGCTTGAGTGCTTTATGCGACCTACCCAAATGTCCTTTCTTTGGTATTGTTCGTCGTTTCGTTGAGCTCCTTGAGTTATAAGTCGAGCTACACGATAACTGACAAATGCTTGCACTGACTGGACAGGTCCACTCAAATCTGTGTGGTTCTTTCTTCAAAAGACCATCTCAGACACTAATCTGCATAGTCCTCATGTGAATTAAGCAAGATTGTCTGGACTTCAAAAGAGACTATGACCTCTGAGTTTGTTTCGGCTGTTTCTTCTCAGAGTAGTCAGGTACGAAACACCGGCCTCATCTAGTTTAAAAAAAAAATGACGTGTAAAAGTGTTTGAGAAAACCTACTTGCTGAATAAATATCATTTATCATTTATCATTTACGCGTTCAATACAATAATGCACTGAGAGTGCTGCTGCGGCTGCCGTGGCGTAGTAGTGCGTCGGGGATGTTTGCAGATAATAATATTGATGGTTTTGCCGCCATTATTAGAAATAGATGTGCATCCCTGATGACTCGTGTTCGCGGCAGCACCAACAGTATTCTCAGTGTGTTCGCAGATCGGTGGGATTCCCCGATGATGCGGAGATGGATACGACTCCATGCTGAATATTGACTGTATGTAAATTTTTATCTGTGTGTGTAACCTACTAACACTAGAACTTAAGTAAAATTGTTACTAACCCTATGGACTCCGGTCTGAAATAAAAAGTTTCTATTCTATTCTATTGTAGTTTTCATTGATAAAATAATTTTCGAAATGGTTTGAAATCGAAATCTAAAAAGGTAAACGTGCCTGTTATCGAGAGAGATATTTTTATCAATAAATTTATTTTTCGCAAAAAAAACATTTCATTAAAATTTACATTAAAGTAGCACGTGACTTAACCCGTGCAAAGGGGTTTGAACTATTTGGCCGGATTTTCTTTCGCTATTTTGATTTTTTTTTTCAAAATAGCGGCTACGCACAAGTCCTATATTAATCGATAGCTGGTATCAATACAAATAAGTTATGTACGAGACAAAAACTTCTAAAGCGTCACGTTTCCGAGATTTAAGCTATCAAAGTTGTGCTGGTACTCGTAGCGATCACAATGCCATATATTTCGGAAACTTGACGTTTCAGAACATTTTGTAGAAGCCAGCTATCGATTTATACGTGTTTTATGCGTGTTCAATCAAATCAAAGTTGTGTTGAAGATTCCATCAGTGAATTGACTTTAACTCTGATAGCTCACATCTCGGAAACATGATACTTTAGGACATTTTGTCTCATACAAAACTTGTTTGTATTGATACCAGCTATCGATTAATATAGGACTTGTGCGTAGCCGCTACTTTGAAAAATTTGGATTTTTTTAATAGTAGCAGCCACGCATAGGACTTTTATGAATCGATAGCTGGTATCAATACAAACAACTTTGTATTAGGGAAAATCTTCTAAAGTGTCACGTTTCCGAGATAATGAGCTATCATAGCTTAAGTGCATTCACCGATGGAATCTTCAGCGCAACTTTGATTTTATCAAGCACGCATAAAACGTCTATCAATCGATAGCTAGCATCAATGCAAACAAGTTTTTTCTGAGATAAAATCTTCTACAGCGTCACGTTTTCGTGATTTATGATATCAAAGTTGTGCTAGTAGCGACTACAACGCCAAATAGTGCCTTCCGCCTGACGCAGGTCTTCAACGGACACGGTGGTTTCGGGAAGTTCCTGCACCGAACCGGGCGGGAGGAAACGCCCCGGTGTCACCACTGCGAGGATCGACCGGCGCACACAGTGGAAGTTTGCCCCGCTTGGGCGGAGCACCGCCGTGCCCTTTTAGCTGCAATCGGCGGCGGCGACCTCTCGCGTCCGGTCCCGGTCCAATCCATGGTCTGGAGCGAGCCGGAATGGGAAGCCGTCACCTCCTTCTGCGAAGCAGTAATGCAGCCGCTGCAGGAAACACACCGGGCGTTGTGGGCCACGTGGTGGCCCCCGGCCACCGTAGGCGCGGGCCTGTGGACGGTGAGCTATGTGCTAGCTTACCGTCCGTCTGTCTTATGGCGACATGAGGTGTCGCGCGTTCAGATGTCAGCATAAGGAAGGGGTCCGCAAGGGCCGATTCCTGCCGGGGCCGTGGGACTGTTCGAAAGAGATAACATGGCCCTGGAACACAAAGGGCTAAGAAGGAACATGGATGGGTTTTAGACAAAGTCTGGGACTCCCTTCTGCTCTGTCCAGAGAAGGAGGAGTCATTTGATGATTTCCCACCCGAAAAAAAAGGGCGTATGATTGGAACTAACGCAACGGTGTTGTTAGAATTTCAATCCTTAAGGGGGTGAAAAGGTGTAAGAAATTTGGTTCTTAAAGATAAATTCACTAATACCATGAAAAATGACGATATCACGTAAAATTATCGTCCGTTAAACCGACTTTACAGACAACCATTTTTTTAAAGTAGCGGCCGCGCATAATATAAAACCTATATTAATCCATAGCTGGTATAAATACAAACAAGTTTTATATGAGGCAAAATGTTCTAAAGCGACACGTTTTCGAGATATATTGCGTTGTGATCGCTATAAGCACAAGCTTTGATAGCTTAAATCTCGAAAAAGTGACGCTTTAGAAGATTTTGTCTCAGAAAAAACTTGTTTGTATTGACACCAAATATCGATGAATATAGGTATTATGCGTGGCTGTAATTTAAATTAATAAAAAACAAAATGGCGGAAGAAAATTAAAAAGCGGCTAAAAAATTCAAAATTAATTCGAGTGTCGCATAATTATGTTTTTATGTTAAACAAGAACAAAATCTTGTTGTTGAAAAATTGTCGATAGAAATCTCTTTTTGGGCTTGTATCAAGAAATGTAGAGTGATAAACGCCTCGCATGTTAATTCACCGTACACCCGCACCGCTTTTCTATATTAGTTTAAAGTGCTCGGAATCGCAAAGGAGTTGTGTCGTTTTTATGAAAGTTACCAAAATATTAGTTTCCTCGTGTTGACTTGTCAGTTGTATTGCAGTACGTCTGTCTAAATGTTTAAGAACCGAATTGAATTTATGTTTCACTATGATTAAGCGAGGGGAGGTTAGGAGCTTTTGGCTAAATAATAACAGCGGCTTGGGTCAATCTTAAGGTTGACATTATATAATCTAGGTTTGTAGAATCGTATTATAGAATCTTTTAAGGATCTTGATGTCAAAAGAACCGCCGATCTTTGGGGATTATCAGTCAACAATCATAGATATTATTTCACCTTTCCTGGCAATTATTTTTAACTCTTGTGTCGATTTCGGTGTATTTCCTGATTTGATGAAAATTAGCAAAGTGATTCCGGTATTCAAATCTGGTTGCACAACCGACCCCACAAACTTTCGGCCTATTTCCATATTACCTACATTGAGCAAAACTTTTTAAAAATTAATTTTGAAGCAAATGTTAAAACATTTCAATAAAAATAATTTACTTCACTTGAAACAGTTTGGCTTCACAAAGGGTCGGTCAACTACAGACGCGGGCGTGGAATTACTTAAGAGCATATTCGAGGCCTGGGAGGAATTGCAGGATGCTCTTGGTGTCTTCTGCGACTTGTCCAAGGTCTTCGATTGCGTGCAGCATGAAACGCTTATCAGAAAACTATACCAATATGGTATGAGGGACAAGGCTCTAGACCTTCTTACTTCTTATTTTAATAACAGAACTCAGAGGGTTGATGTTAATGGCAAGAGATCTTCAGGGTCTGCGGTCACTATGGGCGTCCCACAGGGCTCAATTCTAGGTCCATTCTTATTTTTAATATATAAGGTGTTAAAAAATTAACTGCAAGAATTTCGTGTACGTACTTGGTATCAAAAAACAAACATATTCCAAAAAAAAAAAACTTTTTTTCAAGCATTCTTAGTTTTTACATAAAAAAAAAATTGGCAGTCCAAAGTCTGCAAAATGTGACGGGAAAAGTTAGAATCAGCTGTCTACGTTTGCGCTGTCGCAGGGGTGAGCGACCACGCGCGCGGCGCCTGCACGGTGCAGTCACAGTAGGTACAGTCAAGTGCGCATATTCAATCATTTTGTGGGCAGTGAAAATATTGCATATCTTTGAAACGGATCGTTACTTAAATACATTTTTTTCGTGATTATTTTTTATTTGTGATTCCAAACAACTCCTCAAATTTCTTGCAGTTAATTTTTTAACACCTTAAATATAAATGACTTACCTTATCACGTAAGAGATAATCACAAGATTGTATTGTTCACGGATGACACATCTCTCCGTTTTAAAATTAAACATCAATCAGTAAAGGAGAATGCGCAGCGTACTATGGCACTTGGTTGCGCAACTTTTGATACAGTAAAGTAGTAGAAAACTAGCCACAAAAAAGGGTTAGTGTCATACTTTAAAACGAGGTTCAATTCAACATTAAATATTGTGGGGTTTTTGAAAAAAAAACATAAGTTGAGTACCTGTTGAGGTTATGTTACATTTCAAAACAAATCGTTTTTTAAAACAATAGGGTTTCAAAACTGGCACATATTTTACATTATTTGGTACATAATAATTGAGTATTACTAATGTACCTCTCAGAAAAACCACATTTCTAACAATATTTATCTGTCAAGTGTAAATCAACAACACAACCCTTTAAATAATTATAGGAATTGTTTAATAGTTACTTTGAAACTGTTTGTTTTTTATTAACAACAGGGAAAAGCTTGCAGTTGCCGTTTATCTCGCCTGATGTTTTTTTTTCGGTGGGTAAAAATCATCCAGATGACATCCCCCGCCCTTGGGCGGAGCGGGAGATAGTGTCAGACTCTTACTGGCTAAAAAACCCACACCTTTCCCTCATTGCCTTTCATACCAGGGCCGAGCCTACCTTTTGGAAACAGACCCTCTTGGCTTCAGTAGCCTTCGACCCAGCTGGGCCCCTACAGTTGCTGACAACTCCTTGAGGTGCGCGGCAACAGTAAGCGACGACGGTGGTAGCTAGCCAGGTAGGCTTAAAACAAACCCTACCACCAACTAAAACGAGCACTAGCATGTACGACGGGATCGAACCCGGGACCTCTCCGCTAACAGGTGTTGTGGTTCACCCGAACCTCAACACCACAGAGGTGTTGAATAATGTGTCTTAAAAAAAATAAGAATAAAGTAAGGTCAAGGTAGTGGAAAAAATAAAATATTCCAAAAAATAAAACTTTTATTCCGCTTCTTCCTCATCATAATTAACATATTCATAAAACAAGTCATCTAAAAATTGAGCTCGAGCATTAATAGAATGGTATCGTGCCCAACTGAGATACCACAGAACGGTCATTACATGTACGCAGCAGCCTACTGTTCGGTTGCCCACCAAACAATTACAATAATAACCAGCAATATCTGATATATGGTTTGTTGTGTGACTATTTACTAAAATATATGCATAATAAACCTTATTGCCAATATGCCGAGATCTAATCCTGCCTCTTACGAGATATTTGTCCGTTCCCAGTACCAATGGCAGTTCATCCTCTATATTAATGGCCACTTCGATTTCATATTTTCCCTCGTTACGGACATGCTCTCCGTAATAAGAGCGTGACTGCTTGATTTGATACGTACCTAACGCTATCAATATTAAATCATGTAGAGGTAACTTGGGAAATGTATTTAAATGTGGATGCTCAGCATCTATACGTCTGAAAATCGTTCTTCGTCTGTTAATATTTTCATTCCTTATGAAAGCACCTAAATGATTTGTAGTATTTATTTTAGCCAAGGCTAGTGCCAATAATTGACGGGCATCTGGTCGATCTTGTATAGGAATATGATATTTATTTAACAATGCACACGCTATATTAAAATCTGTCATGAGATGTGTCGATGCGCGGTTAAAGTATTCTTGTCGAAACAACTTAAAATCTCTTTTTATACGTCCATTGACAACCTCAACCACCCATCGACACATTGTAACACACCTAGAACGATTAGCCTGCTCTGTGGTAAGTTGATGTTCACCTTCTAGAAGTGATTCCGGCATGTGAGCTTTATATCCATACATCTGCAATTCACCCAGTACATCTCTGAAGCCCCTATCTAATATAAAAATATCATTAGGCCTAAAGTAAGTTCTTAAGGGACTCCTTTCACTACGAAATTCTTTAGACATTATATTAGCATCATTTTCGGTTGCTGGGAAGTGACCAAGTGACTGCAAAATGTAACCATCACAGCATACTATTAAAAAAGGTTTTACCAAATTATTTAATTTGTGTAGACTGTATGTCTTTTTTTGGTACGAGTAGTTGCTGCTACTCTGCACATATATGTATGTGCCATCACATATAGTTATTGCTGGTTTATTGTTTGCAGACATTTCAGGATTTCCAAACAAACCTTCTGGGATTATTTTATTTCTTGCTGCCACGTCTTGAATAGACATATGACCTAATCCTAAGTAAAGAGGAACAAATGTTTCATCTAAACAGTTTCTAGCTTGGGACATATATCTCTCCAAAGTTCGCCTTGAAAGATTAAATAGTGTTGACAACCGTTCATTACTGTCCCCGGTTCGTAACTTGACAAGTATTATACTCAATGCAGTACTTGCACATGGAACTATTTGAGACAATTGAGGTATATGGAGTAATAATTCATGGAAACTATCTGCATCCATACCTAACCAATAATGACAAAGGTGCCGATCCAACTCTCTAATATTTGAAAAATCAAAGTGTCTGCGACTACCCCTTTCCATAATTAACATCATGTCATCCATTTGCATCCCTGTAAAATCATTATTATGAAAAGATAACTCGTTCCAAACTCCATTATATAAATGATGATTACATATTCTGGCACTACGTGGCACATACAGTCTATATTGCAACAGTAACATTTCTTTAATTGCTGATGGCACTAATAAACGCTCATCACTGTAGCATTCACTAAAAATACAATGTCGTGAAGAAGCAGCAGCACGTTTGTAGATGCTTGAAATAACTCTTGGACGCACAATAGCTTGTGATGGTGGGTTAAGCAGTGCTAATGGTGGTAGTGGTGGAGGTGTGGGTACAGATACCACAGATACACTTGTAGATATTTCCATTACATTGCTGCTGGAAGTTGAAGGTATTTCCAGATTCCCAGTAATTTCAATAGCAGACTCACTCTGTAATGCTTGTCTACTTTGATCAAGCTCAGCATGTCTTCTTACACTTCTATATGCATTCGACCAACAGCGTAAACAAACTCTTTCAAGACGGTGAACCTGAAATAAAAATAAACATATATATATACCTATATATAAAAACCTATATTTAAAATCTACATGGAACAAGAATAACAGTCACCAGTCGTTTTCCTGGTTTTCAGAGTATTTTTATTTATATAAATTCTATGCGCTTGTGCTACGATGCCAAACATAGTTATGAAAAAGTACATCCATGAATATAATTTCTTCTTCCAGAATTTTAATATAACTACAGAGTGATTTTGGATATAATTAAGGTGATAGTTAACAATTACTATTATATTTCTGAAAGCAAAAAGGAGGAAGAATAAGTTGCCTGCTCATTGATACCTTGCCTTATTAATTTATAACTTGGGACATAAGGATAACTTGAGTATTTACCTGATGAGAAGGTGTATGTGATAAAATGAAATTCCGTTCGGTGGTACTATGTGAGTCCGAGCTCTTAACACTGATATTCCACAGCTTAAGCACACTTGCTGGTGTCCAAAGGTTTGTGTAGGAACAGTGCTTCTCAAGTAGTTGCCAGATTCTCTTTCAAGTATAATGTAACATTCCAGACATATAAAATCATCTTCGGATAGCTGAAAAAAAAAAAACTGTTAGTATTCATTGCTCAATATCAAGAGTATTTTATAGGTTCGTACTCTGTAGCTGTTACGTGAATATTCCAGAATAAAATAGTAGTGGAAAATGTATTCTATTCCATGAATTTGATAGTTCAAATGTGTAACCATTAATTCATAGTGTGAAAACATAAGTTATGTGCATATGTATTTAATTATGAATAAGATTTTGTTACTTAGATTCTAATATTAGTAATGTGAAAACGTTATTTTCAAATAATAATAATATTTGATAAGAAGGTTGATACCAAAGAATATGATTGAGAATAGATTGCTTACCGCGGTAGGAGAAATCCATGTACGTAAAATATTGACCATGGATTCAGTTGCTTCTCTGATTTGGCGTCTAGGCAGCGGGTGTGCCAATAAAAGAGAACAGTTCACACAGCGCGACATGTTTTATGTCTAGAACAAATCGCCGTGGACGTAAAAACGTTCTAACAATTCACTTCGCAGCACACGCACAAAGAGTCGAATTACTCGATGCAAGAAATAGACGTGGAGGAATCCTAAAACTCGAATCGACACGAATATATATTTGTTAACGGAGAAAAGCTAAAAACAATGTACTCGGCCTAAAGCACGGTAAACAGAAAGAAAAGAAAACGCCAATTTGTTTGACATTTCATCGAATAGTGTTGTGACCAAACAATAGATTACGGAGTCAGAATCGTAACACTACAGATTATATCTTAATTGTTTTATTTTTACCTAGAAATTGCTTTTTAACGAAAGAAATAGTAACATAATTGAAAAATAATAATAATGACAACTCTTAAAACTTTTTAGTTACGAATGTAGATTATTTTGTTGCTCCACGATTTATGTTAACGTTAAATCGATCGATTATAATTGAAAAAGGAGTCGCTTCACTATTATGCAACAAATGACGTATTTGTGGTACTAGATACTAATTTAAATTAAAATAGAAACCCCACAAATGATTTCAATGAATTTAGGTAAAAAAATCATTAAAAATAATATTAAAATTATACATTAAACTCCAATAGCCATACGTGCCAAAAAGCGATACTATTGGTGCCCAATTTCCTTTGACGAAGTTAACAATGCACTATCTAAGATTATCTATTGGTTAAATAATCTACTCCTGAATGGAAAAAAGACCAAGTTGATTAAATTCTCAACTCCTAATGTGAGGCAGTTACGTGCAAATGTTCATTTAATGGAATAGAGTTGGAACCTGTTGAGTCAACAGTTTTTCTTGGATTAACTGTTGAACCAAAATTACAGTGGGGCTCACATATTGAAACATTGTCAAAACAACTTAGTTCGGCCGCCTACGCTGTCAAGAAAATTAAACAAGTTACTGATGTTGATACGGCCAGAATTGTTTATTTCAGTTATTTTCATAGCGTCATGTCGTATGGGATTCTTCTCTGGGGTGCCTGTGCGGACATCGACGCTATCTTTGTTCCACAGAAAGCCATTTACAATCTAGGTCCTAGGGATTCCCTCCGAGAGAAATTCAAAGAGGTGAATATTCTGACCGTAGCCTCACAATACATTTTTGAAAATTTATCAAATTTTAAGAAAATGTCCGAAATTCATAGCTGGAATACTAGGAATAAGCACGACCTCGCTGTACATCGCACTCGCCTCCACAGAATAGTCAACTCGTTCATGGGCAACATTGGCCCATGAACGAGTTTACGCTTTTACAATAAACTTCCCATTGACATTAGCAATTTTGAAATTATGAAATTAGCAAAATCGATTGATTGATATCAATCGATTTAAAATTTGTATTAAAACCAAACTATGTATGAAAGGGTACTATAAAATAATTGATTATTTAGATGACAAAAAGGCTTGGGATTGAACTGCTCGCTCTGCTAAGCTTTGTGTAATTCCTATACAATATTGACATAAAAATCTATTAATATCCTATTGTATATTTCCTTTTTTAATTAATTCTTTTACAATTTTTGACATGTAAATTTGACATTATAATTATAATCCTATTTTGTATGTTCAAATTATTATTTAATTCGTTGTAAAACATGAAACATATTGTACATGCTATAAAACAGACTTTGATCCCTGAGTTTGTTTCGCCATTTCTTCTCAGGGTAGTCAGATACGAAATGTAGACCCCATCTAGCTTAAGTTTAAAATGTGATGACGTGTAAAAGTGATACCTACATCATATTTACTGAATAAACAATTTCATTTCGTTTCATATCATCACCGTCTCCGCGAGCCTTCTACCCCACGAAGATGATTGGGATGTTGTGTCCCAATCCATCTTAAGGCCATCCAAAAAACAAAAAATCCAGCCAAACAGCTGCAGCAGTCAGCAGGGAACAAATGCGAAACCTGCAAAGCGTGTACGATGGTAAAGAGCTAACCAAAAAAGAAATTTTATTTTTCCAAAATAGTGGAGTCAATTTTAACATAGAGCCCTGTATACTTCCTAATGTGTATGTAAAAACTTGCACCATTAAATTCAGGTATCTGAATAGGTGGTAATTTAGGTCGATTGCGAGTGTGAATTGCCTGGCTCTGAGGGACAGACAACTTCTCCAAGCTTCTCGCGACGCGTTTTATGCGACAGAATAAATCATCAAAATGACGCCAAAGCTTGGTAACTCTCAGCGTATTCTGGATTTAATTATAGCTCTAAAACGTTAACATCATGAATTACGGATTCAAATTCCGTGCGCAAACTATCCAAGTTTTCTATTGAACATAAGAACGAATCTCTTATGGGTAGATCATCTGTTTTAAGTGCATTATCACAAATAGATTGCACGCGAGAAAATAGCATGTCTCTTTTAGCATATAAAAGTTTCAATTGAATTTTGCTGTCCTTTGGAGGCATTGTGAACAATTTACTACACACAACCAATGCGGTAAACAAACAATAAAGTTATTTTAGCGATTATGTGATGGAGAACAGGGACGCGGACAATTTAAAAATACCTAAAGTGGGTCGGCTGATAAAACGAACTGTAGGTAATTTTAACTCAATCTTAATTTACCCACTAGGTTGTGCCACTTACTTGGGTTGTATGTGCTACGGGGCACCTGTTTGGGCCGATAGGGCCACCATAGGAGCGGTGCGACGTAAATTGCTTCAAAGCCAGCGTTTGGCGTTGATATTCTTATGCAAAGCGTATAGGACGGTTAGTACCGAAGCTTTACCGGTGCTTGCGGGTGTACTTCCAGTCGATCTTGAGGTGCAGCGTCGGGCTGCAATGTACTATAAACGCGCGTGAGACCACGGACGCAGACTTTTTAACCATACGTGATCGTGCTAAGATTTCTAGATTATTCAAACCACAGTCCGACGTCTGGGAGGAACTTTTATCTGAGTGAATTTCTCAGGCGGAAAATTTACGCGTCTAGGCTGAAAACGCAGTGCTGCTTTACAGATAATGCAACGTTTTTTTTTTTCAGAATTAAAGTAACGTGAATCTAAATGAAGCCACTTAAATTATATTTGTAAGACTATTACTTTCTAAGAAAAACATCGGTAAATGACGAATTATCAATTTCTGTGTCCTGTCCACAATCACTTTCATACACAGCAATTACCTCTCATGAAGATAATCTCCAACATATGTAGGAAAAAGTATTTTGTTTGTGCTAAGTAATAATTGCCCAACAAGAAACTAATTATTTTTGAATGTTAAGACTAATAGTTAATGAGTAAATTTCATCGGTAGTTTTGGCAGCCTTTGGTACACATTTAAGATTATAGAAAACAATAGTCACAACCTTGGTAGTTTCTTGTATTTTGAAAAAATAGCCACGTTTCCAATTTCTGTGGGCCAATTTCTGTGGTTTCCGTGGCATCTGGGTGCCCACGGAAATTACACGACTTCACAGAAATTGTACCAATCAATTATTGTATTAATGTTAAAGAAGATTTTTGAAAATAATCAATATTTGTTATGCCGAAATTACTTTGACAGAACTTGTCAGTCAAATTTGTCAGTCTCTCTCCATCTATCATCAGCCCTTTCCCAGTTCACTGCATCTGCTGGAATATGTATTCTAGTGCCAGGGTAAATAATTTTGGTGATATTGAGTCTCCTTGCAGGCGCTCCATGAAAAATATTGGTATTCAGCTGCATTTGGTTAGATTGGTAGCCGACCCCAACATAGTTGGGAATAGGCTAGGTTGATGATGATGATTGTGTCTCCTTGCCTGACACCCCTCTGTACATGAAATTTCCCGATTTTCTCGTGCAAGGAGACACAGACAGTAGCGTTTTGATGGCGGTGATGGAGAATTTGTATGTACCTTTCATCGATGCGGCATCTGGCTATGGCTCTTTCTATGAACCACCACTCTATCGAGTCAAATCCTTCTCGTAGTCGAAGTGGTCATTCCTGTACTCGTTACAATTCTCTATGACTGTTTTAAGTGTTTGTAGGTGGTCATTGGTACTGAAGCTTGAGCGAAATCCTGCCTGTTCTCTTGGTTGGAAAAATTCTAGCCTCCTGCATGGCGAGTCTGTTAACTATAACTCTCGAGAAGATCTTATAAATATGTGACAACAGGCTAATGGGTCTGTGATGTCCCCTTTTTTGTGGATCAGGGTGATTATTGCGTTGTGCCATGATGCAGGTACTTTCGATTCCACGATGAAAATTTTGTGAATAATACTGCGAGCACATTGCTGACGACCCTTCCGTTGATTTTAATCATCTCTGGTAACATGCCGTCTTCCCCTGGTGCTCTCCAATTTTTAAGTTATTGTATTACTTCATTTGGAATGACATCGGGAATTTCTTCGGAACCTACATTCTGGATTAGTAATCGGGGTTGCACTAGAGTTGCTATTGTCTGGCTCGGTGCTGCTCCACTCTTATAAAGAGTTTCATAGGACTCTTAGGAAAGTAGCCTTTTTATTTGTGACTTCTTCCCCATTTCCGTTGAGAAGCTTAAAGATCTGTTTCCTGCCATCGTTCAGCTTCAATTTAAGAACCCTTCGGCTGCTGTTCTTCTCTAACGCTTCCTGTATGAGATGGGTGTTATAGTCAGTCAAGTCGTTCCAAGTCTGTTTACGGATGTACTTACGAGTATGTAGGTCTCTGTATTCCTGACTATCCACGTTTCCCTCACTGCATAGTGACCCTATTTGGTCCATCATCTTTATAGTACCTGGTGTTAATTTAGTCGGTCTATTTGGTAGGACACTTGGGGTGATTTCCTTAAGGACGTGAGTTAATGCTGTTGTTAGTTTATTGTTAATCTCATCTATGGTCATGGTGGTTAATCGTTCGCAGTTGAGTTTTACATCGACAGCATTCTTATATAGATCTTCGTTAGCTTACAGTATCTTGAGTTTGGTATCGGTTGGAAGATGTTTCCTCTCAACAGGATTCCTTCGCGATGTTCGTAGTTTTACATATTATATGTCTGTACGGAACCGCACATTACTTTTCATACTCACGCGCCGTGCATTCTGTGCACTCAGCAATTCGTACCTATCACTAAGCTAATTTGTGTAAGTACATTAAAATCAATAAATCAGTGTTCAACGGACATTCGCGGTGGTCGGTTTTATTTCATCATCCCCATAGAATCGCCCCGGTATCATCACTAAGTGCAGGGATCCCCTACATTTATTTTTGGTCCTTCGAGATTACTATCAGGACCTCGTCGCGGTACTTTGAGCTAGCGCGCGCACAGCTCAGTGGCACTCTCTCGCGAACGTGGTTCTGTGATCAAACCAGAGAAAAACTCTTTTTTTCAATCAATCATCCTAGACTTGAGTTACACTTGACTTGAGCTTAGGTTAATAGCACGGTCGTGGTAAGCAAATCACGGCGTGACATCACCATCATCATCAGGCTGCGTGGAGCTCATCATCGGGTGGCGCGAGGGTTCAGCGTCCGCAATCAGCATCGTCGTCACGTGGATCATCATATTTCCAAGTAAGACTGTTCCTTTTACCTACCTACAACATGGAAGATCTTATTGCCCGTCAATCGGAAATCTTCGACAACTTTACTACCATCAAGGTCAACTTTAGCAAGGACTCTGATTCCCGCAAAACTACGGAATACCTCAGGAAACGCTTAGACGCGATAGACAACCTCTGGGGAGAGTTCGAACAAAATCATAAGAAAATAACGGAGCATAAAGAGGCGGCGGTCGATTATTTCCTCGACAACACGTATCAAAAGGGCAAAGATCATTATCAAACTGTACGGAATCTCATTTCGTCTTACGGCAAATCAAACAAATCAACTCAACCTGAGGGCAAGTTAGACGAACTAATATCGCTGCAACGCACGAACTTTAGGGCATTCACTCGGCTGGTCAAAGGTATCAAGATTGATCAGATATCGGACAAATGGGAACTTGAAGATGAGCTTAGAAACATCCAAGCAAAGTGGACTATGATCGATACGCAACATTTGCAAATCGACCATATCTTAGCTGGAGGTGACATATCATATGACGAGGAGTTCAACCATCATGAATTGGCCTACAAAAACATCAAAAGACAGCTGAACAAGAAAATCTCGTCGACATCTCATTTAGAGAGATCAACCCCACACATTGATATACCGTCATTTAGCGGGAACTACACACAATGGCCAACATTTTATGACTTGTTCACCGAGACAATTCATAACAACAATTCGATCACGAAAGCTCAGAAGATGCAGCATCTTAAGGGAAAACTAAAGGGTGAGGCAGAGCGTATCATTCATCATCTCCATATATCATCGGATAACTACGATACCGCGTGGGATATCTTACTACATCGGTACAATAACACTCAACTTCTTTTCACCAATCACATCGAAATTTTCCTAAATCAACCCAACATCCAAAGGCAAACATCATTAGACATCAAAATTGTTGATACGAACACATGGGATCCGTTGCTGGTTCACTTACTCTGCAAAAAACTGGACCCAGAAACATATGCTGGGTACAAAGAAGCACGCAGGAATCCTCGTGACCTACCAAAGTTGGAGGAGTTAATGTCTTATCTCGAGAGTAAATTTACTGCTCTTGAGCCCATTAAAACCAATAAAGAACCCTCATCACCAAGCAAACGGAACCCAAACCAATCGCATAATAAGCAAAACTACAATAAACGTTTCGCTTACAAAAATTATCAGGCCATCATTACGCAAACTTCGAAATGCACTGTATGCAATTCAAATCATGCTCGCAACTTGCTATCATGCCAAAAATTTATGAAAATGACACCAGACGTACAAATGAAATTAGTGTCGAAATCAAATATATGCCGAAATTGTTTATTCAGTCACGACGGAAACCAATGCATTTCGACGAAACGTTGCAAAACCTGTCAAGGAGATCATCATACAATACTCCATGAAGCGTGTGTCTCATCATCAAAATCAGCTCCTCAAGCAACTTCATCATCATCATCGTCTCCAATGACCGCTTCGTCATCAAAATCATCAAACAACCACCCTAACGTTAATCATGTCGCAGGGGACGACGAAGAGTTATTGTTGACCACGCTGTCAATCAAAGTCAAAGGTTCTGACGGCAGCTACGTGTTCCTTAGGGCACTTCTAGACCAGGGATCACAAATATCATTAATATCGGAAAACGCAGTTCAGCGATTAGGTTTGCAGCGTCAACGATACAACGCATCAGTATCAGGGATAGGTGCTGGTACTAGGCAAAGTAAAGGACGGGTATCAATTGACTGTCAATCTATCTACGGCGACTATCATTTTACTACAGAAGCACTGGTTCTGTCTAAAGTCGCTAACTGCTTGCCTGGTGCACCATTCAAAAAACAATCATGGCCTCATATTCAGCATCTTCAATTAGCGGATCCAGATTATAACGTGTCTAAGCCAATTGATATTCTTTTGGATGTGAGTATCTATTCTCAAATTATCATGGACGGTCTCATCAAAGGACCAGCGCAGGCTCCGATTGCGCAACAGACCGCACTCGGTTGGATCCTGTCTGGCAATGTTTGCACGTTTAACTGTCACATCGCAACAAATAACTTATCAGATCTATCAAAATATTGGGAGATAGAGGACGTAGAAACATCATCATCACCCCTTACCAGTGAGGAGCAGTACTGTGAACAGTTTTATCAGCAAACTACTCATCGTTTGGATACTGGTAGATACGAGGTTGGCATACCCATGAGACCCCAATATGAAAATCAGCTTGGATCATCCAAATCTAAGGCTATTGCACAATTCAAACAGTTGGAAAGAAAAATGTGCAATAACGAATCATTTGCAGAAAATTATAAAGCGTTTATGTCGGAATATCAAAAACTGGGTCACATGCGTACGGCTAATAATGTCGACGAATCAAAACGTGCCTACTTTTTACCACACCATGGCGTAATGAAATTAGATTCAACAACAACAAAACTAAGAGTCGTTTTCAATGCATCGGCGAAATCAACATCAGGAAAAAGCCTAAATGACCTCATGTGCTGCGGACCAAATCTACAAAAGGACCTCATGACACTCATCTTAACCTGGAGAACATACAGTTACGTTATCACGGCAGACATAGAAAAAATGTTTCGCCAAATCAGTATCAGGCAATCCGATCGTCATCTCCAATCAATCATTTGGCGGCAATCAACTCAAGAAATACTTAACGAATATCACCTTACAACTGTAACGTACGGTACTAAGGCCGCTCCTTACTTAGCGATGCGAACGCTAAAACAGCTGGCACTAGACGATGCCGACAAGTATCCTCTAGCTTCGTCAGCTCTAAGTCAATCATTTTATATGGACGATCTGTTCAGTGGAGCAAATACCATTGAAAAAGCGCAGGAGCTTCAGTATCAACTCATTGAGACGCTGAAGGGAGCTGGTATGAACCTCCGAAAATGGTCCAGTAACGTACCGGACCTACTGGTAGATCTATCACCAGATCAACTCAACAACCCATTAGACTTCAAGTGTTCGGAAACAAGAAAAACGCTTGGATTAAGATGGAATTCATCAACGGATAGCTTTAGCTTTCAAAATCAATTGGATTGTCACGATAAACGCGTCACAAAGAGACAGCTACTTTCGGAAATTTCAAAGATATTTGACCCCTTAGGCTGGTTGTCACCACTATCGATCAGAGCAAAGCTGCTTTTCCAGAATGCGTGGTCATCACATTTATCATGGGACGAGGAAGTTCCGCAACCAATTCAAGATGACTGGATTCAGATCAAGAATGATTTCAAAATCATAGGATCAATTTATCATTCCACGTTATCTCGGCAACACAAACCAATCATATCAAATCCATGGATTTTGTGA
Organism: Xestia ashworthii; assembly: GCA_950022955.1. Taxonomy (NCBI): domain Eukaryota; kingdom Metazoa; phylum Arthropoda; class Insecta; order Lepidoptera; family Noctuidae; genus Xestia; species Xestia ashworthii. The sequence continues at coordinate 7,270,561 of OX465568.1, read as the reverse complement.
CGCATCCGATAAAGCATACGCATGTGTTGTGTATGTAGTAGCAAAGAACAATAAGGGCGAGCGCACATCAACGCTCGCTGTAGCAAAAACAAAGTTAGCACCACTGGCAAAAAAGGTATCATTACCAAGACTAGAGCTATGTGGTGCGCTACTACTATCTCAACTTACAAAGAAAGTCCTGGAATCACTATCAAATCAAGATGTGGAGGTCTATGCCTGGACAGACTCGATGATAGTTTTAGGGTGGATCCAAGGCGACGTGAAGAAGTGGAAACAATTCGTAGCTAACAGAATCAACAAAATCACAAGTATCATTCCATCTACGAGTTGGCATCATGTGAGGTCCGAAGAGAATGCAGCAGATTGCGCTACTCGGGGACTGACGTCACGGAAGCTTTCAAGCCATCCATTGTGGTGGCAGGGTCCGAAATGGATAACCAATTTCGAACAAAGCACTCTTCCTACCACCTCATTTCAATCACCAGATTTGGAGACCAAGAAGCCTAGTGTAAACACGGCTTTATATCAAAATCATATTTCATTGATATACGAGTTATTACAGAACTACAGTTCCTTAACTCGCATTGTGAGAATCGTCGCTTGGGTATCGCGTTTCATTACGCAATCACGAGGTAAACACACATCAAAATCAGATGTTTTAACGTCATCAGAAATGGACAATGCATTGAATATCATTATCAAAGATGAGCAATTAAAACAGTTTCATGAAGATATATTGTTTATCAATCAAAAGGGGCATGTGCATCCAAGAAGCAAAATATCATGTCTTAATCCATTCATAGACGAGCACGGTATCCTTAGAGTGGGTGGACGACTGAAAAACGCACGCATCAACGACTCATCAAAGCACCCTATCATATTATCAAGCCACAGTCGTCTCACAGATTTAATCATTGATCAGGCTTGTTTCGTCCCGCGCGGACTATGGAACGCGCTGACTGTCATGGCGGCCGTCACTTTGGTTTGACGTGACCTGTCATCTAGTTGTCATTGTCTTGTCTTTGTTGGAGCGGGCCGTGAAGGCACGCTAGAATTTGGTTGTTGATTGAAATATTTAAAATCGAAGTTAATCTCCTTTGTTTTGCACGATTTGGTAATAATTCATTGTGAATCGAACTTAACGCCCCAGTTGTGTGACAAACCGGGCTTATTTGAACTTGTTTAATTATCCGCGCCGAGTTTGAGGTTAACATGCCCCGCGTGCTCTGAAACATTAACAGTGAGAATTGAATTTATCATTGTGAAAAGGGTTGTTCTGGTGCCGTTGAACTTTATTGTGCTTCATCCCGACCTGTTACACGCTGCCGGGGCAGCGTCTGTTGAAACATAGTCGGATCTGGCAAGTCACTCGACCACGCACCACTGTACATTTACACACACACATTACATACACTCTTGTAGCCGGCTTGATCAAGGACGCGTCATCCCCTTCAGCCCACCGGCACCAGGTAAGTTACCTTATTAAGGGGCATCTTAATTTGAATTGTCTCCGCGTATCGCGGACATCTCGTCCCCAAACTTGCCCTGGTTTGGGAACGAACATTTTGGTAGCAGAGCGTGGTTAAAATTGAAAAAACAACTTACTTAGTGCCTGGTCAATTGGAAGTTTGAACAAGAGCTAATTTGTTATTTGTCAGCCGGGCTCAAGTTGGAACATAATTGTTTGATTGGAATTAATTGCATCATATGTCCCCTTGTCGATTGTACTTGCAGTGTGAAATATTGTATTGTGTATTGGACACATGTGTGATTGAAATTATTGTTGTCATTTAATTGTAACTTGATATTAATTGATATTTACTGATATTGAGTGGTATTTGTTGGTTAACTAGAGGTTTATGTAAATTGTTCTAGGTTCTAATTGAGATTTATTTATGGGTTATTTGTTGAAACAGTTTATTGATTTGATTTGTTTGATTTGTTTCTTTTTGACATACAGTGTTATTGTTGAATTTGGTTGCAATGGCCTCACTGAAGGCTGTAAAGGAGGCGGCCGCTGGTTTGGTCTCACAACTAAGATGGTTCACCTCAGCTGCGGCCACGGTTGAGCGCTTGGATTTGGAGGAGATCACACTTGCTCGGTCCGAACAATTGGATGTAAGACTCGGTGATGTGGATAAGTTGTTCACCCGGTTCAACGAGTTTGTTGTTGATTTGGAATTGGAAGCTTGGGGCCAGGCAGCTCGAGATAAGGTCGTTGCCGACTACGACCAGATTTTGGAATTGGGGGACGCAGTCAGTCAGCGAGCCCGGGAGATTTTGAGGAGCCGAGCGCCTGACCAGGTCAAGCCGGAGACCTCGGTTGTTTCAGGCCCCGGTCTATTGAGTAGGCTTCCCACGTTGGAACTTCCACACTTTGATGGTCGCTTGGACCACTGGCTGAGTTTCCTAAACCAATTTGAGAGTCTGGTTGACTCCCGCTCGGACCTCGGACCCGCCCAAAAGTTGGCCTACCTATTGTCGGTCCTGGATGGTGAGGCCCGAGCCTTGGTGCAGCACTTGCCTGTGACGGACTCCGCCTACCCTACCGCTATGGAACTCCTATCCCGACGGTATCAGAATAAGCGCTGCTTGGCTGATGTTCACATCGGCCAGATTTTGGGGTTACCGGCCATTGAGAACACGTCGGCGTTGCGCACTAATCTGCTGAACCCGTTGGTTTCAGCAACCAACGCTTTGCGACGTTTGGAGTTGCCGGTGGACCATTGGTCCTACTTGTTGGTGCACATTGTACTGCAGTTGCTCCCCGCGGACTTGAGGTCCCGCTTCGAGCAGAGGTATGGTGGGGACAGTGCCACCCACCTTCCCCCCTTTGACGACCTCATCAAATTTTTGGAGGATGAGTGTCGCCTTTTGGACAACACTTGTGGCGCAATGGGGTCGCGCCCACCACCTTCTCGGCCAAGAGACCAGGGACGGACTAGGGCTAAGGGGCCGGTTGATAGTCGCCCCGCCCCCCGTTTTGCGGGCACCCAGAATAGTCCTGATTGCGTTTTTTGTAAGGCCACGGGGCATAGCATGGCAAGTTGCACGGCTTTTTTGGAGTTGCACGTTAGTGCCCGCCGCCGAATTGCCAACGCACGCCGCCTATGCTTCTCTTGTTTGGGGGCTCACTTTCACCGGGACTGCCCCAAGCCCCGCCCGTGTGGAATTTGTGAAGGGGCTCATCTTGAGATTTTGTGCGCCAACGCGAACCGCTCTGGCAGATCAGCGTCTGATGAGGGTTCGCGCAGGGGGGGGTACCACGGAGACGAGCACCGGGCCTCTGGTACGCCGGTCGAGAACCGGGTAGAGGCCCGCAATTTTGATGGCTGCACTCCACCCCCCGCGCAAGTTGAACGGGAGCCGCGCGCGCGCCAGTTGGTCTCCCCTCGTAATGGTAAACGGGAGCCGCGTGCGCGCCATTTGGCCTCCCCTCGTATGAACAATTGTACGGCGGCTGCTGGGCAACAATGGCCAGATCAGCACCGCTACCTTTCACCTCCGCTGGCGGAACGCCCCCGGTTGGAGTCGCGCCCTCCGCCATTCAGGCATCCGGTGGGATATGCCCTTCCAGCGATGGCGAGCGGCCCGGGACACCGCGCGGACGAAGCATTTGAGTGCTACCCTCGTCGTGAACGACGGCAGCCTGGATGCGGCGATCAGTCGCCGCCCAGGCATTGTTAGAAAATTGGCGTCTGCCCCGCTACAGGCCCCCTGGGTGACTCTGTTGTGGTCCGTGCTATTTTGGACACGGCGTCCAGAGTTGCCTTTTGTCGTCTTGGTTAGCGGGTTAAGTGGGCCTGAAGGTGAATGACCTTTCAGGCAAGTTTCGAGGATGGTTGGCCTCGAACGCCAGTCTTGATGTCGGTCCTTTTGCCCGGGCTTGAGGTGCTCGCTGTTGGGACAAAGGACCCTCCGTTTGATTTGTTTGTTGAACAGATACAGCTCCCTCGACAATTGTTGAACGTTACCTCGTGGATCAGGCGTCTTGGTCACAATTCTAGGAATCCAGGGGACAAGCGCCTATCACCGATTCTCTCTCCTCAAGAGCAACAGGAGTCACTCCTCATTGGGTCCGCTCTGTGCAGGCTGGGCACTTTGAAAAGGAGATCGAGATCTTGAAGTCTGGCAGGGTTAAGCTCGGGAGCTGTGAGTAAGTTGAGCCCCTTCTTGGATAATGCGGGTCTTTTGCTTGTTGGAGGACGGTTGAGGCACTCTAGCCTTCCTATGGGACTCGTCACCCCCCTTATTGCCCAAAGAGGGCCATTTGATTTGATTTGTTGGTGACCGATCGTCACATTGGGAACTCGCATGCCGGTTGCAATGCGCTGTTGGCCATTCTAAAATTGTCAAGGCTTACTTGTGTATGTGTCTGTCTGTCAATGAAGGCAGTGCACTTGGAACTGTTAACCTCCCTCTCGACAGAGGCCTTTGTAGCGACCTTGGATAGATTTGTCTCGCCTAGGGTTACCTTCTTTGATCAGTTTGATTGCGGTACCAACTACAAGGGTACAAGTAACTATTTGAAGGAAGTATACGCCTTCCTTAATGAGAGCCAGGTTGACATTGGTAACAAATTGGCTCGCCGAGGAGTCACTTGGTTGTTTGACTCACCAGCCCGCCCCCATTGGGGGGGTATTTTGAGACTGCCAATTGATTAGCGGACGGGTAGGCCCGTCCGGGGGGGGTAGATGTTTCGTCCCGCGCGGACTATGGAACGCGCTGACTGTCATGGCGGCCGTCACTTTGGTTTGACGTGACCTGTCATCTAGTTGTCATTGTCTTGTCTTTGTTGGAGCGGGCCGTGAAGGCACGCTAGAATTTGGTTGTTGATTGAAATATTTAAAATCGAAGTTAATCTCCTTTGTTTTGCACGATTTGGTAATAATTCATTGTGAATCGAACTTAACGCCCCAGTTGTGTGACAAACCGGGCTTATTTGAACTTGTTTAATTATCCGCGCCGAGTTTGAGGTTAACATGCCCCGCGTGCTCTGAAACATTAACAGTGAGAATTGAATTTATCATTGTGAAAAGGGTTGTTCTGGTGCCGTTGAACTTTATTGTGCTTCATCCCGACCTGTTACACGCTGCCGGGGCAGCGTCTGTTGAAACATAGTCGGATCTGGCAAGTCACTCGACCACGCACCACTGTACATTTACACACACACATTACATACACTCTTGTAGCCGGCTTGATCAAGGACGCGTCATCCCCTTCAGCCCACCGGCACCAGGTAAGTTACCTTATTAAGGGGCATCTTAATTTGAATTGTCTCCGCGTATCGCGGACATCTCGTCCCCAAACTTGCCCTGGTTTGGGAACGAACAAGGCTCATATTACCACGTTACACGGAGGCCCGCGACTGACACTTTCATATATCAGAGACAGGTATTGGATCATCAGTGGAATCCGTACAGTCAAAAGGAAGCTGAGATCATGCGTTAAGTGTCAGCGCTTTACTCAAACACAATATCAACAAATCATGGCCGATCTTCCACAACCACGAGTAACCCCGTCACGACCTTTCTCTCACACCGGTGTAGATTTTACCGGACACGTCGAGCTGAAGGCCAATAAAGGACGTGGAATCAAAACCGTTAAGGGCTATATTGCTGTGTTTGTGTGTTTGTCTACCAAGGCTGTTCATCTGGAGCTGGTTTCTGATCTTAGTACTCCAGCATTTCTAGCAGCCTTTCGTAGGTTCTCGGCCCGACGTGGAACACCAAGTCACGTTTACAGTGATAACGGCACGAACTTCGTAGGTGCCAACCGTATCATAAAAAAGGAGTATCAAGATATCATAGCCACAATCAACACCGATTTCTTCAATAACATCAATCACATGAACATAAAGTGGCACTTCAACGCTCCTGCATGGCCAAGTGCAGGCGGACTTTGGGAGGCCGCCGTGAAAAGCCTCAAATATCATCTGAAACGCATCATCGGAGATCAGAAACTCACCTACGAGGAATTTACTACACTTCTATATCAAATCGAGGCATGTCTGAACTCAAGGCCACTCTGTCAGTTGACAGAGAGCCCTGAAGACGACGTTCTTACGCCAGGTCACTTCTTGATCGGCGGCCCGCTTCTATCTAGACCACAGACTGATCCAGATCACATAAACCAGTCAACACGGTGGCAACTCATTCAATCAATGAACAAACAGCTTTGGAAAAGGTGGTCAAGCGAATATTTACAGCAGCTGCAGGCCAGATCAAAATGGCGTAAGCCAAGTAGGAACTTCGAAGTCGATGATGTCGTTCTTGTCAAGGACGAAAACTTGCCACCCGGCAAGTGGGCACTAGGACGTATTCAAACAGTTCATCCTGGGAGAGATGGCTATGTAAGGGTAGTCAGCTTAAAAACCAAAAATAATATCATTCAACGTCCTGTCACCAGACTTGTTTTGTTACCAGTAAACGAGGATACAATTCAGGATGAAAATGTTAACCATCAAAACAAACCAAGCGAGCGAAGCAAGAGAAAGCGACTTCCTCGCAACAACGTTTCATTGAAGAATCTATTCACCAGCTTCCTTTTACTATTTTTGATGTTATTATCATCTACTACAGCGGAAAATATACCCAATCAAGAATCGTACAATTTGTCGTCATTGGATCAGAATCAAGCCATTTACTTCGATAGAATATCCAATCTTCAGTACATCCAGGACGAATGGAGTCTAGTTGTCTACTACAATATGACAACCTACTGGAAAGGCTTAGCCGACATCAAGAGTTACGTTAACCATATCAAGTCATTATGCATAACTCAGGCAAGTAAACAATATCAGAGTATCACTCAACAATTAGAGCACGAAATAAGTGACATTGAACATTATGATATGTTACTTAAATATCAAAGTCCAAAGAGGCTGAAAAGAGGCCTTGTGGACGGCGTAGGGTATATCGCCAACTCATTATTCGGTGTCCTAGACGAAAGGTTTGCTGAAAAATATAAGGGTGACATCGAACAGATCAGTCATAACGAAGCACATCTACAGAAACTTATAAAAAATCAAACAAGCATCTTAGAATCAGAATTCAACATCGTACGCCGTAACGAGGATATCATGAATAAACAATTTTCATTTATCAAGCAACATCTACAAAGTATATCATCTGAGGTGAATAGGGTACGTCTCGCAAATGAAGATAGCCTTTACATAACCTCATCAGCACTGGCAGCAACAATAATTCTCACAAATATTCGTTGAATTCAGCAAACGCTAATTGGAACCGTAACAGATATCTCACACGGGCGCATTGACAGTCATTTGCTGTCACCGGAGCAGTTATCGTATCAGCTGAGCACAATCTCCAGTCGACTGAATGGTAAACTTACGATACCTGTGGAATTGAGGAATATCAAGGATTTGTACCGTTTACTTAAGGTTTCGGCAAGAGTCTTCTCTAACTACTTAATCATTGAGATCAAGGTTCCACTCGTAAGCAACGAACTGTTTGAGTTGAACAAAATCATATCTATTCCGCAAAAGAGAGGACTACAATCTTATCATCTCATTCCATCAGTACCGCTTATTGCCTACAATTTACGCAAGGATACAGCATTCCTCCTATCAGAAGCAGACCTTCAATCATGTACTCATGTTCCTAACGATGTCTTGTTATGTTCATTAAACATGCCCATCTACAATCTTAACATGAAACAATCAATCTGCGAAATCAAAATATTCAATAAAAAGCAACTATGCCACTCCGTAAAATCGTCATGTGACGAACAATGGATCAAATTACACAGGCCGAACAGCTGGTTGTATACATGTTGCTCGGAATGCCAAACTCGCATTATTTGCGCCAACGGAATCACAATGGTGAACCTTGCCGGCAACGGGATTATTACCCTAGGACAAGGTTGCACATTGAAAGGAGAGACGTTTAGTATCTATGCTCATAACAATTTCATAAATCATGTAAATATTCATCATCACATCGAAGTCCCAGAGGTGTCCGTACTAAACAAAATCATGAAAACGTCTGCACCAGAGAACTTCAGTGAGCCTGAAGATCATCATCTCATTTGGAATAAATTAAGGGCTCAGATTGACGAGGTTAAGGAACAGTCATCTACAGATCTGAGCGTTCACGACATTCATCACTACACTGTGTTGTACATCAGTGTAGCTTCAGTTATCATCTTGGGTGGCGTCGTCGTGTACCTCATCAAACGCCAACGAACTACAGGCAGGGCATCAGCGTCGCCGGCCCCCCAGGGCCAGGAGGCTCACGGGGCGGGGCCGGCGGCAGTCGCACCGGCATCGCGTGTAGCGCAATCAGTGTAAAAGTGTAGTGAAGTGTTCACAATCAGTGGTGTAGACAGGGCTACCTCGCCCATGTGTATTGTAGAATAGTTGTTTAGTTAGTTTTATCACATTTGTATCACTAGCAATTTGTATAATTTCATTCTACTATTTTACCTGTTCTTTAACTAGCCGGTCACCGGCGCTAGAACATCGGAAATTTCTCAAGGTTACCGGCGCGTCATCACGTGACCATGACGTAATGCGACGCCGCCTCAAGTGGCCGTGCTATTGTTATCGTTTTTTGTATACTCGTTGGGAACGGTTGTAATCTCAAGTGATGTTTTTGTTAGAGTTTATGAATGCCCCATTCAGTTTGGGTTAAGTGTTTGTTGACATTTCGTCTCTAATTTATTACATTAAGTGGTAAATATTGACTATGGTTGAAAATAAACATTATGTGAACTTTAAACATTATTATTTCAAAAAGTAAATCGATACCATATAATTATATTTTATGGCTTTTATTGGTGGAAGGGTTCTATCTTCATAGGAAAAAAAATAAATACATACCTCATAGTAAAAAAATACTTATTTACAGGCATAAAACTGGCAAAAAACACACTTGACGACGGTGAAAAAAAATAAACAAAAATTAAATAAATTATTACGACTACACAGTTTCACGAAACTTAAAAATATAGTTACTATCTGAAAGCTACATTCATAGAGGAACTTATGCGTAATTATTAAGTGCATAGGTCTATTCAATATTAGAAATACATGGGATTGATTGAAGGAATTCCCACTCACGTAAAAGCGTACCTACCATTTCTTGTCTTTTTTTGTTTTGTTCAGTGAAGTTTGAGTAAAGAAAATACAATAAATCTAACTATATTCGATAATAAATTACCTATATTATCATTATATTGTAATTAACCAATAAATCAGTGATTTACTCAAAAATACTCAAACAATAAACTTTTTTTCGTTGCACATGTAAACAAAACAATGGAAATTCACAGATTATCTTTGACAATTTATTTCTTAACCACAGATACATTTTTGACGGCCAGTGTTGCATGTTTCTAAGGCGGATATTCTCGATAGTTCAATTAAAAAATAGACAACCGACCCAAAACACAGAGGTATAAAGCAAGAAGCATTAGTATGACGACACAGTAAAAATGTCACGTGATAACCACTATAGTGGCTATGCGCCGACAACGGGTAAAAAATGTATGACCACTATAGTGGTTATGAGCCGTTGAGCGGGTATCTGTTAATCTTAATTATCTGTCAATCAATCATATCAGTTATCTGATTGCGGGCAGGATGTACGGAACCGCACATTACTTTTCATACTCACGCGCCGTGCATTCTGTGCACTCAGCAATTCGTACCTATCACTAAGCTAATTTGTGTAAGTACATTAAAATCAATAAATCAGTGTTCAACGGACATTCGCGGTGGTCGGTTTTATTTCATCATCCCCATAGAATCGCCCCGGTATCATCACTAAGTGCAGGGATCCCCTACAATGTCTGCTCTAACCAATCGATGATCGCTAGGCTACTCGTGTTTTTTAAAGGTGTTCATAGCATATAGTGAGTTAGCTTGTAGAAAATTGAGGAACAATTGTCCTCCAGCATTTCTTGCTAGTTGTCTATGCCAGTTTCTCCTCTGTTCTCCTTGTTACCAACTCACGCGTTGAAATCGCCCATTATTACGGTATATTGGGTCTTAATTTCTTTTTCAGAGCTCGTAGTTCTTCGTTTCTTCTACAATTTGGTCCTGGTAGCCTGATGTTGGGGCAAATGCCTGTAAATTTTGATTTTATATATTTTGCTGAGTCTTAGTGTTCGTAGTCTTCTTCAACCGCATAAGCAAGGCGATCCGAAATGCTGTTAACTTCAACCACATACTGTTTCATGGTTTTGTTAATTATGAAGCCAACTCCTCCGATACCAGGTAAACACTATATGTTCTACTAACGCGAAGGCCTCAGCCTTCGCGGTAGTAGAACATATTATTTTATGGTGTTTACTCGTCATGTCGTAGGGTCGTCATCGGGACTTCCGTGCCTTTTCTAGAGTGGTAACTACCAGCTCGGTCCGGAACTGCTTATATCGGTTTCCTTTTATTCGCAGCTATCCTTCATACTACAGGATAGTTCACTATCCATCACATGTGACCCGGTAGGTAGCTGAGGCTCGCCCCTACCTAGGTTGTTAGTATAAGTTTTTTTTTTACCTCATCATTGGAGTAAATAACATAATCAGGTCCTTGATTGCTAATTTTGTAAGACTGATTTAAGCAATAGTACACCACGTTGTAATTCTTTTAGTAATTCACAATTTCAGTGCACACACACAATTTCTGTGTCACCAATACAATTTCGGTGACAATAATAAAATTTCTGTGGCTCACCAATTTCGGTGACCCAAATAACTCTCTAAGTAATTTAATTATGTAATCCTCATTTAGAAAATGTATATATAATGTGGATATGTTGCGCTTTATAATTAAAGTTTTTTGAAAAACCTGAAAAAGAAAATGTCCATGGAAATTAGGTAAAAAATCGAGTTGTTGAAATTGACTCATCTGAATGGCAATGTAGGTGGGACAATTCCATCAAGGGCAGACACCTCCACCAGTTCTTTCCATCCGTTCGTGAGCGGCTGGACAGGACATGGCTGGAGGTTGATCACTGTGTTGCCCAATTTCTCACGGGTCATGGCAACTTCAAAAGTAAATTATTTTCCTTCAAACTTGTTGACTCGCCTTTTTGTCAATGTTCAACATCTGACTGCGAACATGAACAATCTGCACATCACATTTTGTGGGAGTGTAGTCTTTGGCAAAATGAACGCAATATTATGTTGGATAGTGTACAGGTTACATCCGGAGTTATTTACTATACGGACCTTGTAGAAACTAGAGCAAACTTCCGTGCGTTCAAGCGTTTTTGCCATACCTGTTATTGGAATCAAATATAACAGCTCTCAACTTAGGACCCATTAACGTTAATATTTATCCGTGGTGCTAGGCAACTGGGCCTATCCCAGTTGTAAACGTCCCTTAGTGCCTATTGGCCTTGTTTCGTTCTGTCTCCTGCTGTTATGGAGGGAAGTGGAAATTACAGATTTTTTTTCCTACTCCTCCGCTATACTTTCTGATTAATTTCGTTGCGGGATCCAAGACAGTTAAATTCATTCTCTGGGACTTCGTCGAGCTTCATTGTCTCGGCGCTTTTCTGGTGGTCGCCACTGTTGATTCTGGCTTTCAGGAGTTACAGTGGTTTGGGCGTGTGTGGCGGGCTTGTCCCAAAAAAAAAAAAAGTTGTGTCTCTGTTATAATACCTGTAGACTTCCGAATGTATGTAATATTAGCGATCTATAGCTACGTATGTAGGTATTACATAAGTACGTAGGTAATAGATGAACAATGCGCGCGAAACAAACAACGAATTGCGTTAGGTATAAGACTGCGGTGCGGTGCGTTTATTCCCTATGGAATAAATACTAATACGATAACTACAAGAATTATGTACCTAATTCAAATACTTAACTATCCGGTGAGAGGGACCAAATAAAATGGTGGCGCGGAAGGCTAATTTAGTGGACTGTATTGCGTTGCGAAACAAAGCGATTGACAAACGCATGTCGATAGGAAGTTCGAGTTGCGGTGGGTGTAGGACCATGGAATACAACCCGAAATAATAGGGGAGCGAAGCACAAACCTTTACAGGAGCCACGTGCTCGCGTCGTCGCCGGTGCATCGGTTCACGTTTCTGGTTCAGGGGGCTGTTGGACTTCAAGTCACTGTCCTCACTCACACACAACAACTTGAATGAGAGTCTTATTATATGAAAAATTGCGGAGATTCCAAGTTATTAGCAATTTCTAGCGGAGCGGGCCGACGCCATTACACACTTGTCGCGGTGCGTTTCGGAAGTGCGTGAGCGGCGGGGAAATGGCGAATCTTTCTATTCACTCGCGAGGTATGTGCGGGAAAGGGATGGGTATAGGAAATAGCGGATGTCAACCGATATTTTGAATGTTGGCGCAACCATATACTTTATTGATTTTTTTCCTAAATTTGACCTTCAAACATTAATTTTTTTTTTGCTTGATTTTTGTGGGGTTTTTTATAATATTTGTTTGTAGTCATAAACATTGGTGATTAAAATACCTCGGAACTTCCCTCAAATTAGGGTAAAAAAATAAGATAGTTCGCTTTTTAAAGAAAATAATGAGAAATCAAAAGCATTACGATCAAATTCAACCTCAAATAAAAACCTTTTTATAACCTTTCCAACGATATCTTTCCAGGTAGGTAAAAATTCTTAGTGGATTTAGATTTTTATTATTCAAAATAACACTTTTACAATGTAAAACAGAGAACTATAGGAAAAGATACCGGGAATTTAAAATCCTTTGTCATTATTTTTTCATTGCAGCCCGGCTCCAGACGTAGAAGAATTAAGTGCAATGAAGAAAATTAAATAAGGACAAAATAAGAGTTTATTTAAAAAAAAACAATAATTCTTGTTCAGTTTTTTATTAAGATGTCAATTTTGAGTTTCATTGGAGTGCTTGTTATGAAAACCAATGAAATATAAAACTATAGATACGTTGCCCGCGCTCTGTAGTGGCAACATGAATGCAAGGCAATTGCCGGATTTTCATTTAGTCGCGTACCAACCAGTGCCGCGGCAGTACGTGACATTAAAATAACTTTTTTGTACAACTTCCTCAAACAACGAAAAAAAATGCCGTCCTGTGTTTTTAGGACATGTAAAAACGATACTTTAAGGACGCGTTCGCAAAATTGATAGGTACAGAATCGAACTACTACATTGACATGGCTCATACACACAAGTGTAGTGCACGACTACTATTCTCGCTACCGAGAAAAGTAAACTTGTGTGTATTGACTCGTGTCAATGTAGTGGTTCGATTGATTCAAGTGAACTCATTTTGATACTTAGAAAGATTCATTTTTTTACGTATTTATTTGGAATAAAATTATGGCACCAACATAAATATTTACGTTTTATATTTTTACGTTTTACCTCGGACTTCATGGAACGACCTGAAGGTGTACTTCGGTGACTGCTACTGGAACTCCTCGACGTGTTGGACTAGGTGAGCCGAGTTTGGGCTTGTTTTGTTAGTTATGATGAGACTTTACCTCCGGACTTGATGGAGCGACCTGAAGGTGTACTTCGGGAACAGCTACTGGAACTCCTAGACGTGTTGGACTAGGTGAGCCGAGTTTGGGCTTGTTTTGTTAGTTATGATGAGACCTTACCTCCGGACTTGATGGAGCGACCTGAAGGTGTACTTCGGGAACTGCTACTGGAACTCCTAGACGTGTTGGACTAGGTGAGCCGAGTTTGGGCTTGTTTTGTTAGTTATGATGAGACCTTACCTCCGGACTTGATGGAGCGACCTGAAGGTGTACTTCGGGAACTGCTACTGGAACTCCTAGACGTGTTGGACTAGGTGAGCCGAGTTTGGGCTTGTTTTGTTAGTTATGATGAGACCTTACCTCCGGACTTGATGGAGCGACCTGAAGGTGTACTTCGGGAACTGCTACTGAAACTCCTAGACGTGTTGGACTAGGTGAGCCGAGTTTGGGCTTGTTTTGTTAGTTATGATGAGACCTTACCTCCGGACTTGATGGAGCGACCTGAAGGTGTACTTCGGGAACTGCTACTGGAACTCCTAGACGTGTTGGACTAGGTGAGCCGAGTTTGGACTTGTTTTGTTAGTTATGATGTGACCTTACTTCCGGACTTGATGGAGCGACCTGAAGATGTACTTCGGGGACTGCTACTGGAACTCCTCGACATGTTGGGACTAGGTGAGCCGAGTTTGGGTTCGTTTTGTTAGTTATGATGAGGCCTTACCTCCGGACTTGATGGAGCGACCTGAAGGTGTACTTCGGGGACTGCTACTGGAACTCCTCGACATGTTGGGACTAGGTGAGCCGAGTTTGGGTTCGTTTTGATAGTTATGATGAGACCTTACCTCCGGACTTGATGGGGGATATTATTATCATTACTTATTTTTTCACAGAGTTTCTGAAAGTAGTCACAGTACTCGTGATACAGAAGGATGTGACCAAACGAGTACTTAGAATGAATTTAAAACAGTTAATTTTTGGTTGCCTACGGCAAATAATACATTCGTGTTATATAGAAAACATAAATGGTTTCACCAAGTTTGAGGACAGGTGCGGTCAGTGGGTCGTGTTAGGGGTGACAGCTGCGCGTTACTAGGCAAGACACTTGTGTGTTTGCTATATGGACAGGTCCGGGCAAAATAAAGTATCAGTGCATAGAAAAAATATAATAAAAACTGTCAACTCCCAGAATTGATTGACCCAAGACAGGCAAGAAATATGGAACTAAGAGCACATCCTTCACATATCCAACGAAATACTCTTTCAATAAAAAATTGATACCGATTGTTGTTTGTTGTTGTTAATCACGAAAGTACCAACCACCTCCAGGTCGCTCCATCAAGTTCGGTCTCATCATAACTAACCAAACAAGCCCAAACTAGGCTCATCTAGTCCAACACGTCTAGGAGTTCCAGTAGCAGTCACCGAAGTACACCTTCAGGTCGCTCCATCAAGTCCGGAGGTAAGGTCTCATCATAACTAACAAAACAAGCCCAAACTCGGCTCATCTGGTCCAACACGTCGAGGAGTTCCAGTAGCAGTTCCCGAAGTACACCTTCAGGTCGCTCCATGAAATCCGGAGGTAAGGTCTAATCATAACTAACAAAACAAGCCCAAACTCGGCTCATCTAGTCCAACACGTCTAGGAGTTCCAGTAGCAGTCACCGAAGTACACCTTCAGGTCGCTCCATCAAGTCCGGAGGTAAGGTCTCATCATAACTAACAAAACAAGCCCAAACTCGGCTCATCTAGTCCAACACGTCTAGTAGTTCCAGTAGCAGTTCCCGAAGTACACCTTCAGGTCGCTCCATGAAATCTGGAGGTAAGGTCTCATCATAACTAACAAAACAAGCCCAAACTAGGCTCATCTAGTCCAACACGTCTAGGAGTTCCAGTAGCAGTCACCGAAGTACACCTTCAGGTCGCTCCATCAAGTCCGGAGGTAAGGTCTCATCATAACTAACAAAACAAGCCCAAACTCGGCTCATCTAGTCCAACACGTCTAGTAGTTCCAGTAGCAGTCACCGAAGTACACCTTCAGGTCGCTCCATCAAGTCCGGAGGTAAGGCCTCATCATAACTAACAAAACAAGCCCAAACTCGGCTCATCTAGTCCAACACGTCTAGGAGTTCCAGTAGCAGTCACCGAAGTACACCTTCAGGTCGCTCCATCAAGTCCGGAGGTAAGGTCTCATCATAACTAACAAAACAAGCCCAAACTCGGCTCATCTAGTCCAACACGTCTAGGAGTTCCAGTAGCAGTCACCGAAGTACACCTTCAGGTCGCTCCATCAAGTCCGGAGGTAAGGTCTCATCATAACTAACAAAACAAGCCCCAACTCGGCTCATCTGGTCCAACACGTCGAGGAGTTCCAGTAGCAGTTCCCGAAGTACACCTTCAGGTCGCTCCATGAAATCCGGAGGTAAGGTCTCATCATAACTAACAAAACAAGCCCAAACTCGGCTCATCTAGTCCAACACGTCTAGGAGTTCCAGTAGCAGTCACCGAAGTACACCTTCAGGTCGCTCCATCAAGTCCGGAGGTAAGGTCTCATCATAACTAACAACACAAGCCCAAACTCGGCTCATCTAGTCCAACACGTCTAGGAGTTCAGTAGCAGTCACCGAAGTACACCTTCAGGTCGCTCCATCAAGTCCGGAGGTAAGGTCTCATCATAACTAACAAAACAAGCCCAAACTCGGCTCATTTAGTCCAACACGTCTAGGAGTTCCAGTAGCAGTTCCCGAAGTACACCTTCAGGTCGCTCCATGAAATCTGGAGGTAAGGTCTCATCACAACTAACAAAACAAGCCCAAACTCGGCTCATCTAGTCCAACACGTCTAGGAGTTCCAGTAGCAGTCACCGAAGTACACCTTCAGGTCGCTCCATCAAGTCCGGAGGTAAGGTCTCATCATAACTAACAAAACAAGCCCAAACTCGGCTCATCTAGTCCAACACGTCTAGGAGTTCCAGTAGCAGTCACCGAAGTACACCTTCAGGTCGCTCCATCAAGTCCGGAGGTAAGGTCTCATCATAACTAACAAAACAAGCCCAAACTCGGCTCATCTAGTCCAACACGTCTAGGAGTTCCAGTATCAGTCACCGAAGTACACCTTCAGGTCGCTCCATCAAGTCCGGAGGTAAGGTGTCATCATAACTAACAAAACAAGCCCAAACTCGGCTCATCTAGTCCAACACGTCTAGGAGTTCCAGTAGCAGTCACCGAAGTACACCTTCAGGTCGCTCCATCAAGTCCGGAGGTAAGGTCTCATCATAACTAACAAAACAAGCCCAAACTCGGCTCATCTAGTCCAACACGTCTAGGAGTTCCAGTAGCAGTCACCGAAGTACACCTTCAGGTCGCTCCATCAAGTCCGGAGGTAAGGTCTCATCATAACTAACAAAACAAGCCCAAACTCGGCTCATCTAGTCCAACACGTCTAGGAGTTCCAGTAGCAGTCACCGACTCTCCCCGACCGATACACCTTCATCAGGTCGCTCCATCAAGTCCAGGACGATTAGGCATAATTATATAAACCCTACTTACATACTTTTTTATAGCAAAATGAAATAGAATGAAAATCTTACGAAGGTACTCGTAAGATTTTCATTCTATCAATAATCATCATCAATAATATCAATCGTCAAGTATCAAATTCGGTTTGTCGAATATTTTGTGTTTTTACAGCGATCTTTTTCAACTCGAGCCGCTCTAAACAGGCGATACATGTCCACTCTCGACGGGGGCCGCGCTCGGACTAAAGTTTCATTCCAAGTGCTTGTGCAATGTGCAATAAATCAAGACGGGTATTAGAAATAAAATAACCCTTATTGCAATCGATTAAGATTCATCCAGAATAGCAAAATATGTGAAAAAATAAGTTTCGGTTTTCATTTTTTCTGCGACTATTTAAAGCATTAAGATAAAAAAAAATATCTAACATTAAACATTGAATATGTTTGCCTAGATATAGTATTTTTAAAAGTAGTCAAATATGATAATAATAGCACAAAAAATGTACCTAAACTCAACCCGGTTTCGTTAAATTTGTGGAAAATGGCAACGAAAGATCGATTTTACATTGTAAAAAAGTAAAATTTTCAAAAATTAAGTATCGTATATTTGAAGATGAAGAACCAATCTATACGATGTAGTTATTGGTTTTAATGAATTTTGTTTTATTATGCTATAAAATGTACCGAAAAACAGCATAATTTTGCCTGATATGCAAACGCGCCCCATTTCATGCGTAAGTATCAAGAAAAATGTATTTTATTTTATTTTTTTCGATGCCTTTTAATGGCGGCTGGCGCCTGAGGTAAGTCAGTGCGCCAATGAGCATGCACCACAGAATGACAACGGAATTAAAGAAATATATTTATCTCTCTCTAACAACAAAAATTCCGTAGATGACGATTAATTTTCTTTCCCTTTCTTCGTGCGTCTAAGTAGCTATCTAGCTACCGACAGTATTTACCGGTATTTACGCTGTTTTCGACAGCCGTGATGTTCATACATGACGCGTCTATTTATAATACGTCATTGATGAAAACGCCATATTTTTGAAATCCAAGATGGCGGACGTATTTTTTACTATTTTTTATTTAATACAGTACATAGCGATGGAAACAGTGGGTTGTACTATCAATTTTAAAATAATGGTCAGCTTTCCGGGCTCCTAAACTAGGTACGCAGACCTGTATCTTAGGAGTCGGAGATTTTACGGCTTCAATTTATATAATACTACCGTGACTTTTCTGTTTGTTTACAGTATCTTTTATTTTTTTTTAACACAGCAGATTAAATGAAAGATTGTGATTGTGTATCTAGGGGTGTGTGTGTAGTGAGGTCTGTATGTGAAATCAAAGTATTCAAAAACTGCCTTTCAATGTAAGTTTGATAAAGTTATGATTCTACAGCCAATGTATTTTCTGTCTCATCATAAGATAAGGATAAAAGTCATTTTCGTAATTTATTTTTAATTTCATATAAGTTAAATCTATACTACGGAATAATTCTATTTATTTTATTATACATTCGTGAACTTTGAACCGACAGACTGGTAAACGCAAAATGACAGGGGGTTGTACTACATATTGGGAAACCGTGGCGTCTTTGAAGCAGCTTTTTATCCAATGGAAGATTTGAGTGTCTCCGAAGAACTGAACGAAGGACATATAGTTGCCTTACTGTGAGAACTTCAGCCTCAGAGTATAACTGATCGGTGGGATAGTCTCTAGGTTTAGAAAGCATCACCTTAAGGACAGCTCGTTGTGTTCGTTCTGCCGGAATCATTGTGGTTTTGTAAGTACCACCCCACACCGGAATGCAGTACATAATGATTGACTGACAAAGGCTGAGGTATATAAGGGTTAGAGTTTCAGTATTGGCGGAGTGCCTTAGTTCTTTAAAATATATATCAGTCTTCTGACTATAGTGCAGAGTGCCTCTATATGCGCGTGCCAGTTGAGATTTTCGTCAATTATTACTCCCAAGTACTTAATATTAGCGAAGTATTATAATATCTGTGATATTAGTAACCGTGCTGAGAGCAAGACAGTTACAACTTACTGGCTGATGAGGGAGACAAGTGTGAGCTATAATTTTATGAGAGAAAGAGGATGGAGTATTTGATTGAGGGCGATAGAACCTGATTAGTTTCGTCTTATCCAAATTCAACGTCAGCAAGTTAGTAGACAACCATTCTATTATTATTCGAAGAGCGTATTCTGCTCTATCTCTGGCTTGCTCCCATTTTTTGTCAGACACTAGAAGTGCAGTATCGTCCGCATAAGAGAATATTTTGCAATTTGAGATAGAGACCTTGCATAGGTCATTGATATATATTTGGAAAAGTGTCGGTCCTAATATACTACCTTGTGGGATTCCATAGGTGAGCTTTTCGTATGAACTAGTGACCGAATCAATGAGAACACACTGGGATCTGTCACAGAGGTGGTAGTCTTTGAATAGTTTGAGAGGCACTCCACGCACTCCCAAGCTTTCTATCTTTAAAATAAGTCGAGGGACAGAGACCGTATCAAAGGCTTTGGTTAAGTCTAAGAAGATGCCTGTTCGAGCTAACGCCTGCTCGTTTGGAATGAGCAAGAATCAACGTTGCGTACTTATTAGTTTGTAATTAGATGTAAGGATTTTATGTAATTTCGTGTCATTTCTTCTTCCATTTTTGTTCGCCATCAAGGCAATACATGGTTTGACTATTTATCAGCATTTTTGAAGTTTCTTTGAAGAGTCACCTGAAATTCCCCCACACTTTGGTCCATTACCGAGCCGGATTGGTAATCACATGAAGATTTGCTAAAAATCAGTGGATTTACGTAAATATTACCCGGGACATATGCCGACGAGGTTATAAGCCGGCAACGTGACTACGAACAAAGGACTTCAAGCTAATTTACGGTGTTAAAGAATATTATAGTTAAAATATTGTTACGAGCTGGGTATGAGATAAATCAATTACTACCGATTAAACAACACAATAACTTTATTAATCACAAAACAATTTAAACTTAATCACAAGTACACTACAGTACACTACTGATCACTATTCACTTAGATATCGCACTTCAAGTTCACTTCGATTCGCTTCGATGGTAGCCAAAACAAGACTGACTGTCGCGGCCCTGAGCGGTCTATTTATACTCGCCCACAGACACACTAGAATAACCTCGAATATTCTAGAGGGTCATAGAAAACACTAACAAAAGAGTAGGTAGGTAGGTAGGTAGGTAATTATTATTACTAGCTACTTGTACAACACAAACAATTATGAACCGTATGCCATAGGCGTACGGTCGAAATTCTAATGTCTTTTTATAAAGAGTTCGCGAGTTTGTAGGTACCTACCCTACTTTGAAAGTAATAATAATAGAACACACTCGAAATTTCAACGTACACATACTGTAATCACGTGCTTTCTCGAATGTTCTAGTAGGTCCGATCATCCGATGTAACAATATCATCACTCAACACTCGTTCAGGTAGTATTTAAACGTAATTAAGGATTTTAAAAGTAACTTATTTACCTTAATAGGTACATGTGAATAGTTTCTAGTAGTCATCATTTCTTTGATGATATTTATTTTGCAAATACGATTATACGTTCTTTCTAATTATTTTAGTGAAAAGTTCAGTAGATATTTTGCTACATTTATAATTGTATAGCATTATTTTAGTTCTATTCATATATTCATAGTAAATAGTTATTATTGCGTAGTTTGGTGTTAGATGATATTACCAGTCTTAATTATTCTTTATTCAGTTATTTAAACCGTATTAGTCAATTTTAGTTACTTATTCATTTGTTATTATATTGCTTAATGTTAAACGTTAGGTAATGAAGTGTTCAAGTTTTTAGAAATGTACTCGTATGTAGCTTAAATCAAGTCCAAATTAGAAATCCCATTCTGTATTCACTTAATGTTTACAACAAGTAGAAGTTAACATTTACATCCTTTGTTAAATTGTTTTAATTACAATAGTAGCTAGACATAGGGTTCCTATCGTAAGTAATTTCAGTATTGCATAGTACCTACCTTAAGTAATTGTTGTTATTATAAATTCCAGGTTGACTACATTCGATTCCCAGTATGTCCGAAGAAAGAGAAATTATTAAAAAACGAGGAAGCATAAAAGGACGCTTAACTGCATTTATGAATTACCTTGATGCATCCAGCGACAAGGAGTTGACTAGCTGTGAAGTCAAGGAATTGCAGTTACGGATTGGGAAAATCGAGTCCCTGTATGAGCATTACGATGAGGTACAGTTGCGATTAGAATGTCTGGTAGATGATGTTAAAGCTCAAGTCTCTGAGCGTACTGAATTTGATTCACAATATTACAAGGCACTGGCTAGGGCACAGGAGCTGTTATGTAAGTATAACAGCGATAACGAGTCTATGTGTAGTGCAAAATGTACCCGTGTTAGTCAACGTAAGCCTGTAAAGTTACCCACGATACAGTTACCTAAATTTAATGGGAATTTTAGCAATTGGTTGGAGTTCCGCGACACTTTTACTAGCCTCATTCACTGTAACGACGAAATTGATCAAATTAATAAATTCCACTATTTGCGAGCGTCCCTGGAAGGATCTGCTGCTGATGTAATCCATGGGATTGAGTTTTCCGCAAGTAATTACGATACAGCTTGGAATTTAATTTGTGATCGCTTCGATAACAAACGAATGTTAGTGCAAAATCATGTGTCGTCCATATATTATTTGAACACTATCACAAAGGAGTCCTCTGTTGCGTTGAAAGGATTGATTGACCAACTTAATAAAAATCTCCGTGCGTTGGAAGCGTTAGATGAGCCCATCAAGTATTGGGACACTTTATTAATATTCATGGTAACTCAGAAGCTGGATAGGTCTACTTATCGTGAGTGGGAGGAGCACAAAGGTCGTATAGACAAGGATAGCAAAATAACATTTGCTGCACTTATTCAATTTATTCGCTTTCGCGCTGACTTGCTGGAAACACTAGAAGCAGCACGAAATAGCACTAATCCCACTCCCGGTAAGCCTAGTTCCCATTCTAATAAGATGAAATCTATGGTTGTATCACAAGATTCTAATTCTAGCACCGAGTTAAATAAGTTGTGCCCGCACTGTAAAGCTGATCACGTGTTGAGTAATTGTTCACAATTCCTTTCACTTAGCTCCGACGCCAGACTTAAATTAATACCTAACTATAAAGTGTGTTATAACTGTTTTCATGCAGGTCATTTTGCTAACCGATGCAAAAAGCCGGGATGCAAGATATGTAAACGCCGACATAATACGTTGATTCATTCGTCGGAGAAGAAAGGTACGGCGAATACTTGCAATAATGATAACAAATCAAACGGTAGCTCGTCCCATTCCGTATCAACGTCATCACCCACTGACGCCGTAGCTAGCACTGAAGCGAATGCAAATAATTTAACTTTGTCTGCGGATCTTAGTTCGCTAAGTAGTGAGCGTAAACAACGCGGTGTGTTATTGTCCACCGCTCTTATCAAGTTATGTGATCAGAATGATCGTGAGCACATAGTGCGGGCCCTGCTTGATAGCGGTAGTACATCGTGTTTTATGACGGAACGGTTATGTACACGGCTTAACTTAAATACTAGTCAGATAAATGGATCGGTCTATGGCATTAATAACGTAAGTTCTCACGTAGGCAAAACATGTCATGTAAAAATGACGTCATTAGATAGTAATTATGTTACTAAGTTTTATTGTTTTGTTTTGCCATCGTTAACGACTGTTGTGCC
This sequence comes from Xestia ashworthii, assembly GCA_950022955.1. NCBI lineage: Eukaryota > Metazoa > Arthropoda > Insecta > Lepidoptera > Noctuidae > Xestia > Xestia ashworthii. The sequence continues at coordinate 7,247,820 of OX465568.1, read as the reverse complement.
TTGTCGTGAAGTCGACATTTCAGACCTGAATATTCCAAATAACATCTGTTTGGCTGACCCTAACTTTTACAGGCCTTCAGAAGTAGATGTTTTAATAGGAGCGGATCTCTTCTGGGACTTGGTTGGTTCACAGAGAATTAGACTAGGAGTAGGTAAGCCCGTGTTGTGTGAAACGCTGTTAGGCTGGATTGTTTCTGGCCCTGTTACCTACAATAATGATAAATTATTTTCGCATAATATTTCGTGCAATTTAACTCATACTGGTTCCCCCAGTAACGGTGATTTAATTAAAATTCGCACCGATTTAGAGAAATTCTGGAATCTAGAAGAGATTAATTCACAATCCTCGCATTATTTACCCGAGGAAAAGTTATGTGAAGAGCATTTTGTTAAAAATACGACACGTTTAGACAGCGGACATTTTTGTGTTCGTATTCCTGTTAGGCAAAATCCTTCTATTTTAGGAGAATCTTTCACAAGGGCTTCTAAGTGTCTATATTCCCTAGAACGCAGACTAAAGTCTAAGCCAGAGTTTGGTAAATTATATCGCGACTTTATGTCTGAATATGAGACTTTAGGACACATGACCGAAAATAAAAATAATGACAGTCCCAGTGGATATTTCATACCACACCACGGGGTACTGCGTGAATGTAGCACAACTACCAAACTTCGTGTTGTTTTTAATGCAAGTTGTGTTACTTCGTCAGGGGTATCCTTTAATGACGTGCAGATGGTGGGCCCTACAGTGCAGGACGATCTTATGTCTATACTTCTTAGGTTTCGACAACACAAATTCGTCTTATCAGCTGATGTTGCGAAAATGTATAGATGTATATACGTCCACCCATCTGATAGGTACCTCCAACAGGTTTTGTGGCGTGATAATGCATGCGATCCTGTGAAGGTTTTCAAATTGAATACCGTCACATATGATACGGCTAGTGCACCATTTCTTGCTACACGTTGCCTCAAGCAAATAGGGATGGATTATCAATCCAATGACACTAAGCTCTCTTCGCGTTCAATGGGTGAGTCATCCTCAGGTAGCAGAAATAAGATTGCTGACGTTAACATGCATGATTTTTACGTTGATGACCTCTTGACAGGAAGTGATGATTTGAATGAAGCTATGTTCATCCGCACAGAGGTCACCAACGCACTAGCATCTGCTTGCATGCCTCTTAGGAAGTGGAGATCCAACGTCCCTAGTTTAGTCTCCGGAGCTTCTCAGTCGTCATTAGATTTAGAAATGGGGTCTAATGAACCCAATAAGTTATTAGGGCTTAACTGGTATTCTAGTTCCGACGAATTTGGGTTTTCAAGTTTAACGTTACCTTCTAAGGATTCTGTTACAAAGCGTGATGTACTTTCTATCATAGCACGTATTTTTGACCCCCTAGGACTTTTATCTCCTTGCGTAGTAACAATGAAAATGTTTCTACAACAGATGTGGTTAGACAAGCTCTCGTGGGATGAGCCACTATCCCCACCACTTAATGCTAGTTGGAATGCTATTGTCAAAGCATTGCCGTTTATCAATAACTATCGTGTTCCACGACACGTTATATGCGATGCACATAATATGCTGGAACTACATGTCATGTATTCACAGACGCATCAGAGCGTGCGTATGGTGCGTGCGTCTATGTACGTAGTACCAATGATGAGGGTGAGTACATGGTTCGTCTCTTAGCTGCTAAAAGTCGAGTGGCGCCGATTAAGCCGACCACCATTCCAAGGTTGGAATTGTGTGGCGCAGTAGTCGGAGCTCGTTTATGCGAGAAGGTTGTGAGCTCAATGAGGCTAAAGTTTAGTCATGTTTATTGCTGGACTGACTCCACCATCGTGTTGGGATGGTTGCAGATGCTACCTTCTAAGCTTCAGCCATTTGTGCGCAATCGCGTTGCTGAAGTTTTAGACAAGACAGGGCACTGTACTTGGCGACACATCCCAACTGCCAAGAACCCTGCAGACCTAATATCACGAGGCGTGGATATTAGTATTCTGCAATCTTTGGACTTGTGGTGGAGTGGTCCCAGTTTTTTGAAACAAGTCCAGTCTCATTGGCCGTCTCAACATAAATCCTTAGAGTCAGACAAGCTGCCTGAAACTCGACCTCAAGCTTTATTGAGCGCCAGTGTTAGTTTTAGTGATCAATGTGATACAATCGTCGATTTTAATCGTTTTTCTAGTTATTTAAGGTTAGTCCGTAGTGTAGCAACAGTTTTAAGGTTCATAAAATTGTGTAGGAAGCTTCCTTCTTCTAGTTTTCTATCACAAGTCGAGTTGCAAGATGCCTTAAATTTTATAATAATTAGAAGTCAAATTGAATCATTTCCGGAGTACAAATTACTCATTAGTAATCAGAAGTTGCTTCATAAAAGCGCCCTTATAAAATTTAACGTATTTTTAGATGAAAATAAAATCATGCGTGTCGGAGGACGCTTGGCAAATTCAACATTTTCTTTTGACAAAAAGCACCCTATTCTTTTACAGTCCACTCATAAATTTACGAAATTATTATTCGAATTTGAACATGTTAAGCTTATGCATGCAGGCCCTCAGTTATTGCTGGCTTCAATTAGAGATTCATACTGGCCTATAGGTGGACGAAGCCTAGCGAAGAGTTGTTATCGTAATTGCGTGCGTTGTTGTCGCATGTCGGGTAGAACAGTTACTCCTTTAATGGGTAATTTACCGCAGCAGCGTCTCCTTCCAGGTGGTTATCCTTTTGAAAGCACTGGTGTGGATTATGCTGGTCCCATCATGGCTGCTAGTAGGCAGGGTCGGGGATGTAGGCTGGTAAAAGTGTACATAGCCATTTTTGTGTGCTTCACCACCAAGGCTGTCCACTTAGAGCTGGTGAGTGACTTAACCAGCAACAAGTATTTACTAGCTTTATTTAGATTTATCTCGCGACGGGGAAAACCCAGTGACATCTACTCCGACAACGGTACCTCTTTCGTTGGCGCCTGCAACGAACTTTCGAATTTTCTCAAATCTAATTGCAATTCCTTGGGCGAGCAATTGGCTAATGACGGCATTAAATTTCATTTTATACCCGCGTATACTCCTCATTTTGGCGGACTCTGGGAAGCGGGTGTAAAATCAACTAAATATCATCTCAGGCGAGTGTTGGGAAATTGTCACTTAACATTTGAAGAACTTAACACCACATTAGTCCAGATTGAGGCGATATTAAATTCACGTCCACTGACGCCGCTATCATCCGATCCAGCGGATTGCACACCACTGACTCCGGGTCATTTTCTTGTTGGTCGACCGCTGACATCACCCCCGGTGAAAGATTTACAGAACCACTCCACTGCTTCATTATCTCGTTTCCAACGAATCGAGCAGCTACGTCAGCATTTTTGGGCTCGTTGGAGCAAGGAATTTGTGTCCGAACTGCAGCAAAGAACCAAGTGGCATACCAGCAAAGATATGCTCAAGTTGGGTTCCTTGGTCGTCATAAAGGAGGACCATCTTCCGCCTCTTAAATGGAGATTGGGGAGAGTCGTCGCCGTTCATCCGGGATCAGATGGAATTGTTCGTGTGGCAGATGTCAAAACATCTACTGGAGTAGTAAGAAGAGCCTTCAATAGGATTTGCCCGCTGCCCGTTGATTCTACGCTTGGTTGAAAGCGCCTCTGCTGCTTCCAACGTCCGGGGGCATGTTCGAGCTAACGCCTGCTCGTTTGGAATGAGCAAGAATCAACGTTGCGTACTTATTAGTTTGTAATTAGATGTAAGGATTTTATGTAATTTCGTGTCATTTCTTCTTCCATTTTTGTTCGCCATCAAGGCAATACATGGTTTGACTATTTATCAGCATTTTTGAAGTTTCTTTGAAGAGTCACCTGAAATTCCCCCACAATGCCATAGCAGTTTAGTTTATTATCTAGTTGGCTTACCAGACTGTTAGTGAACGCAGCAACGGCATCCTCCGTACTAATTCCCGATCGAAAGCCGTTTTGGTTTTTAGCTATTAATTTACGTTTTTCCAGAAAGCTGACTAAACAATTGTTCAGAATTCTTTCCAGATTTTTTGAAAGCGTACTCAAAACAGAGATAGGTCTATAATTTGTGACCATGCCTCTATCCCCGCTTTTATATATTGGATGCACGACGGCTCTCTTAAAAGGTTCAGGGAAGATTCCAGAGTCTATGGACACGTTACAAATATGAGTGACTACAGGGATTAAGGTAAGACTTGTCACGTGAGCTCTTAATAACTCTGGTCGAAATGTTATCCCACCCTGTAGCGCAGTCACTACGGAGGTAATGGATAATTCTACCTACTTGTTCCTCATCCACAGGAAGGATTACAAGAAAGTTCGATAATTGAAGATATTAATTGTCTTACCATCACGGAAATGAGGGAAAGATATTGGGCATGTTGCAGAAATCGCAGGCAGCAATTCGAGCAAAATCTTTTCAATATATTTTTTCTGTTTTACATTGTAAAAGTACTTTTTTGAATAATAAAAATGTAAGTCCACTAAGAATTTCTACCTTCCTAGTCATAAATTTCCACAATTAGCTTCAACAAACCGCTTCAAAATACTGAATGTTTTTTTTTTCAAACTAGCAACTTTTTAATACAAATATGGTACCGTTGGAAAGGTTATAAACTAGAGAACAAATTTTGATAAAAGTAATTATTGAAACTCCTTAAATTGTTTTTTTTTTAATTTGAGGTTGAATTTGATCGTAATGATTTTGATTTGGCATAATTTTCTTTAAAAAGCGTACTATCTTATTTTTTAGCCTAGATTGAGGGAAGTTCCGAGGTATTTTAATCACCAATATTTATGACTACCAACAAATAATAAAAAAAATCACACAAAAATAAAGCAAAAAAAAGTAATGAATGCTTGAAGGTCAAATTTTGGAAAAAAAACATTTAAGTATAAAAATTGACCTATCTCCTAAACTATCAAACTTTGGTTACGGAAAGTAAGGTTTAGTAATTAGAAAATGCATGACCTCCTCTATATGCGAATTTGCTATGGTGGGTCCAAAGCCAGTCACCTTTATATATTTTGACAAGTATTATTAATTCCTTTTTAATTTTTACTTATGATTTCTAATTTTTTGCTTTGACATTTATTATTACTACTAGTTGTTATTTATAATCGCAGATTAAATTATGTCTTATTTTATTTTGGTAATGTTACATTTTTTGTTAAATTGCTTTCTCGAATTGAAGGATATATTAAAATCACAATTGTAATTCTAAACATTTGCACGCTATAGTATATGGCACTATATGGCAAACATGTCTGAACCAATTTTCTTTATGTTGTCCTGCATACACTTAAATTATTATATATTATTGTATGTGTACACTTGTTTGAGCAAATAAATCTTATCTTATCTTATCTTATCTTTATTTCAGTCTCAGTCTCGCAGCCCCGGCAGGCTTCGGACCTTACGGGCCCCTCCATTATGATGACATCTTGTAACAATCGTAAATTGTCACATCAAATACAAAGAGTATATTTGGTTATTACATGATTCTATTTTTAGCTAACTTGTAAGTACGACCACAGCTAGTGTAACGTCGGGCGGTCAATTTTTTGTTGAAATCTTAATGTCGGAGTTCGAGTGTTATAAAAAATTATTCGACGCCATCGCCAGTGTGAGACCTTTTGTTGCACGAAAAAACATACAAAAATAAACAAACAAATTGCAATTGATAATATACCTTAAACATAGGGGAATAAGATCTAAAACTATAGAGGCTAAGACGAAACTGTATATTTGTCTTATGACGCTGGCTTGAGGGCGCACTCGATTACAAAGCCTATAAATCGCTCACAGGTGACATTTTTAAACATTATTTTCTAGAATGTACCATGAATACTCAGGGTGCAGATATTTCACTAATATAATGAGGGACAATAAAATTTGGAATTTATTGCTGTACGGACGTCTGAAAGTGGACGGTTCAGACCGACAAAAAATTTGTTTATGAAAAGAAAATAGTGTGGGAAAGGTTGACGAGGGGCGAGGGGGCTGAGAGTTGACTTATGAAGGAGAAACGATTGAGGGTTAATCAACGTCGGGACTCGGGAGTGTGTGCATCAGGGTTGGTCCTCCGTAGTGGCACGAAAGCCCTAACCAATTCTTTGTCTATGTCGGTTTTTTGAAGTACAGTGACTTAATAAATACTTTGAGTATTAAATTAACCTTAAGGGGCCGGCGGAGCATGCGTTTTTCATACAAACGTAATACCAAAATATTATGCAAATCAAACATATTCTTAAGGTAGTGTGTATACATTTCGATTGTAATATAGAATATCTATGTTCCCAAATACATATTTTGAAAGGACAATGATATTTAGACGAGATATGAGGAATTTAAAATTTCCATAGAAAACTTATTTTTCTCATAACTCTTATTAAATCAATGTCCATTCATAATATATATTTGGGAACCTAGATATTATGTAATTCAATCGAAATAAATACATACTTCCTTAAGAATATGTTTGGTTTACGAATTATTTTGGTATTACGTATGTATGAACGACGCACGCTCCGCAGGCCCCTTAAAGTCACGCGTCGCGGGTGTATAGCAATAGAGTAGTATTATAGCATGTATTATTATTTGTATGTAAAGTGTCTTCATTTTGGTAAGTCGCTAATCGTATTTCTTCACAGGACAGTTGCAGGAATTGCGATCCGTTGGAGCTAATACCTTTTTTGTTGAATAAGGGGTTAGTCGGCGTTCTTTTTATAGCGTTAGCGACCAGTGGACAGCGAGCAGAGAAGGAGGAAAGGTACGATGTCGTTTGGGCTAATTTCGTATTGAGTAGACGCAGCATTTAATTAGCTTAGACGTAGCACTGTTTAGGAGCGGATGAATGTATTTTCCTATCTCCCTTTTTCTCCTTCAAACATTTTCACGTGTAGGCGCGAAATACAGACTGACCAACACTTTATGTGTTTAAGACCGACATCAGATTGGATATAGGAGATTTAATATTTTATTACTTCGGCTCACACTCGTTGAACTTAAAAATGTTGCCGACGATTGAATTGATAGACAAGCTGTAGCTTCATTTCTATTTTAATTAAATCAAGCAGACAGTACAAGTATGTTTAAAAGAGTCACCTTTCAATAATTTTATTCATTGCAATAATTCATTCATTGCGACATTACATTTTAAAGAAGACCTTGTCTCGACAGAACACCATTAATTCATAAAGCTGACAACTACAACGTAAATATTATTTGGATCTACATCGACCACATGGAACATTCGACTTGGAATCGAGTTCATGAAGTAAATAATTGTTAGAGTTTAAATACAACGCATCGACCTTATTTGCATATGAGTGTGAGCCACCTAATTAACTTTATTCGCTAAATAAGGCGCAACGAGGGACCAAATTTACGCTAAATAAGGCGCAACGAGGGATCAAATTGTCGCTAATATGAGCGCAACGTGGGATAATGTTTCGCTATAAGCGACACCGTGGGACTCATTTATTTGACCTAGGAATTATACGAACTCACAACTCGTATAATTTCTCACTTAACCTTGTACTCACGAGCCTTCACATTCATTAGAAATATAATTTATGGACGACGTTTTAACCCAAAACTTAACCAATCGTTTGAAGTAAAATTTTAGGAATAGTTGCGTTGTTTGTTTTATAACTAACTTATGTGTCTCTTTAGAATAGGGGCGACTCTAGGATTGTAAGGTCGACTTGTAGGAGCGTTGCTGCTTTCATTAACTGTGCCATGCGGTGGGGGAGAGTGGCGTGTACATGACCCGGGGTTTTAACACCTTTGTGCGAACCACGTCCAACCATTTCTCCTTGGAGACTGGTCTGCCTACGTAGCAGCTTTTGAAGGCGAAAAGTGATTGCTCACTGCAGGACAGGCTCACTATTCTAAAGAACGCCACGAAGGCTGAAACCCCATAACTTCCGGTAAAATTTTCTAGTATAAATTGTAACTTGTTTAAAACTTCAAAAGCTGAAACCCCATAACTTCGGGTAAAATTTTCTAGTATAAATTGTAACTTGTTTAAAACTTCAAAGGCTGAAACCCCATAACTTCCGGTAAAATTTTCTAGTATAAATTGTAACTTGTTTAAAACATATATTAACCCTTTCCTATCCCGAACATCAAAATCTGCAGATTCGTTTGAGGTGATTGCGAGAAGGATGACGAGTTGACGAGTATGAACTCAACCGGGCGTAGTTTAGTATAGGTCGGGAAAATTTTGGTCGCAGGGGAAAGGGTTAGCGGGCTGGATTCTGACTATCTTAAACTGCTAACTCCGGACTATCTTAAACTGCTAACTTCTTTCAGGATGGGTTTTAAGGCGTGTAGGGAGACCCATACCTCTCTCGCTAGGGTTAGAACTCAAGACCTAAAGGTCTTATTTCAAAGGTCATTTGGGTCGGGACTTCTAGTTGCAGCATAGCAGAAGGATAAACGAGCGAATTTCTTCGAGAGTGAGTAATTTTAACCTAAAACATTATTGGGAAGCTTTAATTTTTTTTACACCTACATAAATATTGATATATGTGTATTCATATACGTTATTATATTAAATTATATTAAATATAGAATTGAACCAAATCGGGCCCGTAATTGTCTGTGAAGACAGAAGAAAGTTATGTAAGCGGGGCAGAGGTGAGTATTGCATGTATTTTTATTCTCACTTTTCTTGAAACCAAATGTTATATTTTGTGTGTCTGATGATAAACTCATCTCTATATGTATACAGGGTGAAATTGAATAGATGCGACAAATTTAAATATACAATAATACGTGTTGTCAAGAAAATGTATAAAATATCAAATGTAAAATTGTAATGAACGAAGGAAGAGTAGTGGGCGGCGCGCGGTCGCCGGGAAGGGATGTCAGCGCTGGCGCACATGCGAGGTTTGGCAACGTCGCGCGATACTTACATTAGAAACTAGGCTAAATTAGGTAAATGACCGCTATGAACGGGAATACCGATAATTCGTACTTAAATAAAGATAATAACATAAATGGACCTTTTGAAAACGATAATCGCGTAATTTTTTTTAACGATTTAGATAGTAGAAAAAACAGTTTATAATTACTATGTTACTGTAACTGAAGCTCCCATTTCATTTTGTCGCATTTATTCAAATTCACCCTGTAAATGTTGAATTTATAATCACTTTGTTTCACCCTGTGCCTTCTTTTACAGCTTAGGAATTTGAAATTATGCTTTTGTAGGCAATAACTCGAACGTTCCGGGCTATTTTCAGCGGATTTCTATTCTAATAACTCCCATTTTAAACGATCCGTTACCTTCTTATTTTCCTCTATAGCTTAAAAATTTTAGTCAGACTTTCTTCTGGCTGTCGTGTACGATTAATTATAAGTTATGCATAAATAAACAACTTTCGCATTAAACTGAATCACACAACGATAAGGGGTCCAAATATTACCACTGACGATCACAGCTAAATTATACTTCGGCCAAACATGCGTTAACTTATAAATAAACAGATTCTAAGTTTAGGTTATCTAAAAGTTGTTTAAGCTGCTAGATTTAGGTCATAAGACTAGGTAGGATGAGGAGCCTCTGCAATACTATAGAAATATAACCTATAGTGGGTACAGAAGGTTTTTACAATCTCTTTGAGGCGTGCGTGGAACACGAACATAACATAATCATAAGACGGACGGACGGCGAGCTGGCTCATAGCTAACCGTCCACGGGCCCGCGACAACGGTGGCCGGGGGGCTTCTCCCGCGGTGGCAGAAGGAGGTGACGGCTTCCCACTCCGTCTCGCTCTAGACTATGGATTGAACCAGGGCCGGACGCGAGAGGTCGCCGCCGACAATCACCGCTACGAAAACACGGCGGTGCTCCTCCCACGTGGGGCAAACCTCCACCGTATGCTCCACCGTGTCCTCCAGTCGATCCTCCCAGTAAAAACACCCGGGCATTTCCTCCCGCCCGATTCGATGCAGGAACCTCCCGAAACAGCCGTGTGTGGTGAAGATCTGCGTCAGGCGGAAGGTGAGTATGCCGTGGCGTCTCTCAAGCCACTCCTCAAAGAGGAGACTTATCGCCACTATCGTAGCGTGCCATACCTAGTTATAAGCCTCATAATAAATGCTCTTAGTTTTAGTTTTTGGCTCTTGTACTGTAATGGCTTTTGGTAAAATAAATAATTTATTTGTAACGTTTATTTATTATAGCTTAAAGTGGAAGAACAATATTATAGTAACTGTAAGACTAGGTAACGCCTAATAGAAGTTCGGGGTTAAACAAGACCTGACCATGTAGACAGAGATTATCTGAGTTGGATAACTCAGATAATCTCTGTCTACATGGTCAGGTCTTGTTTAACCCCACACACCCCCACATGGAATAGGGATTCTTCTAGGTATGAAATGCACTCATCCAGTTTGCATTTAGACAAGAGTTCAAAATAATGAACAGCTTTTTCTCTAAAAGCAGCGACGATGGATATGGTTCGACAAAGTGTTTTTTGCTATCCAAAAATAAAATTAACTTTGTGCTAAAGTTGGAGTAAACCTGGAGTAAAGGTTTACCCTTACTTATAGGGTTAATCAACCTATAGGAACCGGTTCACACAAAGAGTTCATTTTTGGACATAATAATAATGTATGCAATAAAGTGACAGAGTTAGCCCGCGCATGGTGTTTTGTCTCTTTCATGTTGGGAAATCGGCAATATTTAATTAGTTAACCCATATAATGTGAGGGTTAATCCGTATAATGGTTAATCAAATATAATTATAATAATAATATATCATTTAATTCAGGTAACAAAAGACCCATATTACATATACCTTACAGACTAACATACATATTTATAAAAAATCACTAAACATTAAACTATTACACATGAGGAGACGGCGTCATGTTGCGCTGCGTGGTGTCGCGTAGCCTTCCGCGGAATCGCCGATATATGACACCCTTCGGCCAAAACTCTTCCTTGAGGAAGGTCTCAATATGATGAGTCGGAACTCGCACCACGAACGACTTAAAATTTGTGTTGTGGCGCGACTCCAACTTCTCTACCCTCAAGGTCCAGCTGGTCTTCACCCGGACATACTCCACGATGTCCTCAACCTTCGTGGTGTGATGTAGCCGGGATACATAGAGCTGCGTCGTTGGTATCGCCGGACGCAGCAGCATATTGGGTCCTGCCAGTGCGGACCCGCACTGGTTCCGACTAGGTGGCTTCTTCCTCTTCTTCTTCTCCACCATCACAAAGCCATCCTTGTCACACGTGGCCGTTGCTGGGCCTTGCTGTTTCGAACCCCAGTTGGAAGGTTCACAGCAGCTCTTATTTTCCCCCTTCTTCACCTGCGATACAGGTTTGCGCTTGGTGACAATAGCAGCGTAGGCACGTTTAGGGGGCGACGTACCTACACGAGTCACTGCCTCGACCGGCACCGAGTCAGCAACTTCGGCAGCGCATGTTGCAACGCGTGCCATAGCAGCGGGTGACGCAGCGGAGCTCGCCGACTCAAAACTGCCGACGCTAGCGTTTCTCGCTTCGCAACGAGTGCTCACGTTGTTGGAGGCACCAGGCGACCTATTTACCTTAATAGCGTTGCGCAACAACTCCACTTCGGCACGTAGATCACCAATGACGTTGTTCGACGCCTCCAACTTGGAGTGTACTTCGACCAGGCTTGCCTTGAGATTTGTGATGTCCTTCAGCAACCTGGTGACGTCGACGTGGTCAAACGTGACTGGGGGCAGCTTATGAAGCTCCTTCGCCACGAAAGCGGGCACGTCGTCCGGGTCGGTGCTCTTCATCAATGTGATGATGTCCTGCACACACTTCTGGCCACCATCCCTCCGGCGGGACTGCATCTGCTCGACTTTGCCGAGCGACTGGAACAGAAGCAGCTTGGCACCGCTGATCTCCTCCTCCTTGAAGCTGGACTTGCAGATCTGCAAGATGCAAACTTCGTCCATGTAGTCGATGGCATGCTTGATGAATGCCAAGACCTCGTTGGCTATGAGCGGTTGTGAACTCATAGCGACCCAAACCGGGCAACGGCTAAAGCCGCGCGGCACGTGAATATATTACCATTTAACCCGACTTATCAGTCCCTGGTTTTTCCCATGTATACCATTGTGTTGCGGTGACTAGTATGCTCTCAGCATTTGTTTTGGCACAGCTGCTGTCCCAATACGCGTGATACTTGAGAGTGTAGTAATTATATTAGTACAGAAGTACAAAACAAACATAATTATGCGTATGGATGTTCATAAAATAGTATGACCACCAATACAAGCGGTTCTCACTGGTCGTACTAGTATTACATGCCAGTATGACCATCAAGAAATGGCGACCTAATTTAGCTTATTGAATTTGATTTTATTTCCACAATTCTACAGGAGGACAATAGTAGGTAAATACAACTGTGTCAAAGTCTGCGGAATCTGTTTATAAACAAATCCAATAAATTCCTTTGAACAGTAGCTAACCACACACATCACCTACCCTGCTTTGTCAATAGAGAAATATCACTTCCTTTTCAATGGAAGAAATTCACGCCACTCCTTTTTGTCTTAGAAAAAAACAAGGGTAAAACAAAATGTTGCACGTATTTAATGAAACCCGTAACAATATATATATATTTGAGGCATAACCCTTACAAATAAAACACGTTTACAATAACAAATACATTCTTAAGCACCTATCTCACCGCCGACGATTAGCAATAAGGCCCTGTTCCCACTATGTCGTAACGACAGTAATCGTGTCGTTTTAAGTGTCGTGGCTTGTGCATATAAATGGAGGTGTTGACGTAACTGGCGACACGATAACAGTCGTTTTTTTTAAACTTTCACGATCAGAACACATTATGAAACATATGACATCCGGGTATTTATCGCGAATTTACCTTTAATTTTATCCCGACGTTTCGACCGGATTGCACCAGCCGTGGTCGCGGGGAGACTGAAGCATTGGAGATACCGCGACAGCAAAGTGAAGGCGTTTTTTCAACTACCCTCACTCATCTTCATAAATGTTAATTAGGGCCGGTTCACACTAGGACAGCACACTACACTAACAGTGTCCGTATATTGAGGCGATTTCACTTGACGAGTACACTTAGTGATCACTGGATTCCACGCTGAAGAGAGTTTGAAGCCGTCTTCGCGATTGAAATTAGGGTACTTCTTGATCTCAATCGCTTCCCGAACCATTCTCTTATAATAGTGCTTCTCATGGGCAAGGATTTTTGGGTTGTGTAACTCCATCCAGTGGTTGGGTCCTGAGTCTATCACATGCTCCGCTATAGCAGACTTGTTTGTTTGTCGCGGTACCTCCAATGCTTCAGTCTCCCCGCGACCACGGCTGGTGCAATCCGGTCGAAACGTCGGGATAAAATTAAAGGTAAATTCGCGATAAATACCCGGATGTCATATGTTTCATAATACGATAACAGTCGTCCATGACTATTGCCAACTAAAAACCAACGATAAATAAATCGTCACGACATAGTGGGAACGGGGCCCAAGCGAGTATAATAAGTAATAGTAAATAGTGGTTCTGTCATCTTGACATTCATGAGTAGAACTATGTTTCTGTTCAAACTGCGATACGTCACAGTATCGTAGTAGTCTCAGATAAACTCTTTAGCTGATATGCTGGACCTAAATCGTCCATAGCTACTCGTTGTCTCGTCGGCGATGGAACGGGTATCAAATAGTCTTATCAACTAAGTTAGCTAATCTTATTTCTTGGATTCAACATGATAGGAAATCCGTTCACCGAGGCTACAGAAATAGAAATAAACACTCGGAGATCGTCGTAAGTTTCAGTCGACGTGAGTTCGAATTCTCTTAGTACCCTCGTGCAAAGGGTCTTTATAAGCTTTATCCCGAAGTATCTGCCTGAAAAGATAGGAAAAAATGCATTTGCGATTAATGTTTCCAAACGTGTTAAAAATACTTTCGCAATCTTTGTATGTATGACAAATGGGCTTCTCCTAATTAATGATCCTGCAAACATATTCTGACGAAATAGGACGTTATCGACACTTTCAATACCAAATGTAAGTGCAGCTCTCGTGATCCTGCAGGAGTGTTCCAAATGCCTTTTGACTTTCGCCGGTAACCACTACAAGAACGCTTCTAAGCCTCAATAAATGTGGCCTCTTGTTGGGTCAAGAGTGTAAATTAAAGCGTGTATCAGAAAAGTTTGGTCATATCAAACTGAATAACTTCTTCCATGAGACCAATGTCGTATCTCGAAAAATAATCATACATTTGGGCCGAGTAAGACAAGTATTTGTGTGATACACATTTTTAAACATGCTGTATACGAATGCGTCAATACGAAGAGAAGAAGAAGCTCACCTATACAGTCCATAGGTCCCAAACTGAACGGTATGTAACAGTTGGGGTTGCGTTTCTTCGCGTTCTCAGGGTTGAAGCGCTCTGGGTCGAAACGGTCTGGGTCGGACCAGAACCGAGGGTCGCGATGAATATGATAGATGGGAACCACGAGTGAACAACCTGCTGGGAGAGTGTGGGTACCTGGAACGTTCAGAAATAGTTAAAATTGGGAACAAATCATCAACGAGAGCGGGGGTTAACGCCTAATACTGTAAGATCAGTCTAGTAATCCCTACAAAAAATATACACCGTGATGTGGTTTAAAAAGCCCAGTTGAGCTTGTCTTTTGTACAAGCGTATAAAAAAGCACCTTTAGTGGAAAACACAGGTACAACAAGACCTCATCATTCTCTTGCCCTTATCCCAATTCAATTGTGGTCGACGCAGCATGTCTTCTCCATACTTCGTCATGTCATCAGACACCTCCTTTCTTGCCATATTATCATTTTTGATAAACCCTTTAAGACAGTCGGCAACCGAACTTATATTGTCACTTACGGGATATCTTCCCTAATTTTTCAATATTTTGAGCTCCCGTAAGTGACAATTTAAGTTTAGTTTTAAACCGTGAAAGCTTAGTGTAGTCCCCCACAAACGGTTGCCGACTCTAACCGTTTGTGGGGGACTACACTGATGGACTTGAATTTGTCGTGAGCCGATCACGTTTATCAACCCATATGTCGCGTATTTTGGTAGGCGCAGTGCTATATTTAAACTCGGCGATTGACGTCTTTTTCGCTTTTATTGCATATACATAATGGTCTCTCTAAACTGGCTCAAGCTAACTTCGCGTCCAGTATGGTATGGTAGGGTGTTGTGCTGCAGCTTGGGAAAGGTCTATCATCAGCAGTGCACCACGTTAGGTTGTATTGATTGAAGTGTGGTCAATCCCTAAAATACATTATAGATTATTTACTTACTAATATTAATATCATCAGTGACAGTCCTCTGCATTGCAGCTCCTATGGGGAACAGTCGCAGCACTTCTTTGAACACCATCTCTAAGTACGGCATCTGTTTAAAGTCATCATCAGTGACGTCTCTGTCCTCGTCGCCAATCACGCTCTTGATTTCTTCGTAGAGTTTCTCCTGAAAATATGGAGTATTACTTATATGCAAGTTGATCTTTGGGTTGAAGGGGTGACTTCTAAAATGACGACTGTTAGAGAAGTAAGGAAGAAGGAGGCATATCTCCTTCTTCGTTAATTCTCTAACAGTCGTCAACTAAATTGGGAAAAGGACAACCTTAGCTTCTTCACGTAACATAAGATCACTTCACGCCTGTAGTTACTCAAAGGGTTAAGTAAGCCAAACTGTATCTACATTACACACTCATTTCGCAAGTTCTGATGCCCCATGTAAAGTTTGACACACGATAGACCGTGTTGGGTCCGAGCCGAGTGTCGGCCGTATTGCACCGTATCACAGATATTACCGTATTGTCCGTTGTTAGGCCGTCACTTGGTTGCTGCTCGGCTTAGCGTGAGTGTGTCTATACAAAATGTAATATTTAGTTGACCAGACACCAGACACTCGACCAGACTCAGACCCAACACGGTCTAGCGTGGCTCATCCTTTAAAAGCAGGCGAGCGAAGCGACCAATGAAAGAGTCGTGTCAAAATTATGTCCGCAGCTTCAGGCGACTCAGAAACCAAAAATAGCTTAACCATGGCAGTTCAGGTTTCATTCGCGTTGCGAGGATCAACCGGAGGACACGGTGGAGCACACGGTGGAAGTCTGCCCTGCGTGGGCGGAGCAACGCCGTGTCCTCGTAGCGGCGATCGGCGGCGGCGACCTCTCGCGTCCGGCCCTGGTTCAATCCATGGTACGGAGCGAGACGGAATGGGAAGCCGTCACCTCCTTCTGCGAAGCAGTCATGCTAGCGAAGGAGGTGGCGGAACGCGAGAGGGAGAGAGCTTCTCGCCCCAGCCACCGCGGGAGACGCACCGGACGTCGCGGGCCTGTGGACGGTGAGCTATGGGCTAGCTAGCCAATATAATAATTATAGCAGATATGATTACCAACGGTTAGGTACCGTACTTTTTTTAGTAAACAGAAAAAAACGCCCTTAATCACGTAAGTATTTGCTGTCAAATGACATTGACAACAGGAATGATTTGACTAGCAAAAAAATATCATAACATGGCTTATTTAATATGATTTTAGGATTCCGTTTTCATTTCTACGTAATATTTCGTTTAATACTATAATAAAATGGTTACTTTTTTTACTAAGAATAATAAATGTAACGACCTGGTGGGCCCAAAAAAAAATATCTCCTTTGAATAATAAATGAGTAGGTAACGTATATTTAAATTCAAACCGCTGCAGGTTTTCTTCACGCCCATTTCCTCTACCTTCTAGTTACGTAGATACTTGGGATCAAAATTCCAATATTTCAATGTATAAGTCTTAAATGTTACAGCTTTACATTAAATACCTCCATGACCCGTTTACTACTCAATGCATCCATAAGCACAATGTGTTGAATGCGTTACATACAGTTTCATCGTAAAATGAGATTTTTCACTCTAAAAAAAATTAGTTTCCCGGCAAAAATGTTTGCGCACAGTTACTCAGTTTAATGTACGGTCGAACAAGCTATTTGGTTTACAGTTTAACCCACAAATTACATTGTAAAATGTATACCCGTTTCGACGACTCGAATGGCGCAGGCAGTAGTGAAGCTGCCTTACGTTCTTTGGGTCCCGGGTTCGAATCCCGGTAGGAGCAAATGTTTGTGTGATAAGCATGGACATTATTTGTTTCCGAGTCATGGATGTTAACATGTATAATTAGTAAGTATGTATTTACAAACAAAAAAGTATCTATGTAGTATATCAACTATCTGGTGTCCACGACACAAGCCTCGTTGCTTAGTGTGGCACTGGATGGCGCTGTGTGTAATGTCCAGCGATATTTATTTATACCAAATAGCTTGTTCAACCGTACAGAACGCTTGGTTGACGATGTTATGGAGAGTCGGTTTACACACTGTTTTATCCAGTAAATATCGAAAAAACATTTACCTGACATTTAGGGTGGTAAGCCATCATTAACAAGATGTAAGCAGCAATCCTTGCCGACGGCTCTTGACTCTGAAATATTCGAAATGAACATGATTTTTTCATGTCTTTTTTGTGCTCCTGCCTGAGACCCGTGATCAAATCTAGGATGGGTTATCGAAAATAAATTAAATGAAAAGTTTTTTTGTACTTCTTTTTTTACCTCTTATAAACGAAGTGAACATAGTATGAGTCTCCTGTACTAATTCCTCGTAAGTCATCGTTATACGTAGCCATAGATGACTTGTGCTCATGCCTAGGACCCGAGAAGCGAGACCAATTTTATTTTATGTAGGCCTAATGATTTATTATAAAGTAATTTTTATGTTGAAACTTACCGAAGTAAATATAGTGAAAGTCTCCTGTACCAATTCTTCCTTATTCAACTCCTGGGACAACAGGAACCTATCTATAACACTTAGTTGAGTGTTAACACTTGCATCATCCTCCGTGTTCATAAGATCCCTCTGGCTACCCTCTAAACCTAAAGTCTTCAATCTTTGAGCTCTATGAAGCAAGATAGCCTCACTAAACTCCGTCATGATTGTCATGAAATTCTTTTGAACGTGGTTATCGCTGGACACCCAGAAGACTGGTTCGATTTGTAAGTACCATCTTGTCATTCTCCTGAATACTGTGGAGTACATACTGTAAAAAAGGGGGTGATTAAAAAGGTTTCATCATCATCATCATCATCAGCCTATTAATGTTCCCACTGTTCGGTTACACGCCTCCTATTTATGAGAGGGAATGGGCTATAATCCACCACGCAGGCCCAGTGCGAATTGGTAAATGTCACATGTCCTCAATTTTTTTATTTTGGATCTAAGACATGCCGGTTTCCTCACGATGTTTTCCTTCACCGTTTTGAGTGCAGTGGTGATAAAATAAATTACACAAAGTATTGCGCCTGCCTGGATACTGGATAGATGCCCTGCCATTGTTTTTTGAAAGACTTACAACAAATATTCAAAATCTGTCATACTCGTCAATAATTAAATGTTACAACAGTAGAAACGTGAGCGTCCTAACCCACTCCTTGAAATAACCACTAGTAGACGTGTTCGACCAGCAGGGCAAAGAAATGTGCTGCGGGACTGTCGCCTGCCGGGGCAGCGGGAGTGCGGGACTGTTAGAAAGAGATACCGTGGCCCCGTCAGTAGGGAGTCCACCAGAGGGCGTAGTGAGGTAAACAAAGAAATCGGTGCAAAATATAAGTTTTTAATAGTTTTCGCTAATTTTGCGTACTAAAACCAGTTGAACAGTGGACAGTTTTTGATCTATTGACTTTACGAGACGATCAACAGTGAAATAAAGTGGCTGTCATCTGACACAAAGAAGTTCACGCTACCAGTTGTAACATCGCTAATGAGCAACTAAACTCGAAATCTTAATCAATAACTACTCCTTTTTTGTTTTTTTTTTTTTTTTTAGGATGGGAAATCATCAAATGACTTCTCCCACTCTGGGCGGAGCGGGAGGGAGTGTCAGACTCGTACTGACTAAAAAGATACAGATGACCAAGTGAGGGACTAAATTGCACCATTCTATCGGAATAGAACCTCAAATCAAAATTCAGTGAGTCATTGCCAAGAAATTTAATATCCAATCGATCCTACAGCGACATCTAGCGGAGAATAGATATAAAAACAACGCCATCTACATTTTCGACGACCCGAATGGCGTAGTGGTAGTGAAGCTGCCTTACGTTCTTAGGGTCCTGGGTTCGAATCCCGGTAGGAGCAAATGTTTGTGTGATGAACATGGACATTTGTTTCCGAGTCATGGATGTTTATATGTATAATTAGTATGTATTTACAAACAAAAAAGTATATATGTAGTATATCAACTATCTTGTGTCCACGACACAAGCTTTGCTTAGTGTGGCACTAGGTGGCGCTGTGTGTTAATGTCCAGCAATATTTATTTATTTATTTTGCAACCTAAACACATAGTACAACGCCATCTAGTATCGAATAGCAGGAAACAAACTGTAAAAATCCAATTCAAGATGAGCAACGACACTAAAGTACTAGAAAACCTAATCAAAAATTTAAGAATGGATATTAAAAACGACGTTCAGGACACTATCAACTCGTTAGAGGCAAAAATAACGTCGAATATTCAACAACTGAACGATAAAATTGACGAAAAATTTTCCTCTATACAAATCAACATAGACGAGCTTAAAGAAACCACCTCATTGCAGAACAAAAGACTATGCCTGCTCGAAAAACAAGCAAGGATAAGGAACCTTATATTTTTTGGAACAACAGAAGGAGAAAAATCATATGAAGAGTTAGAAACCAAAATTACCACGCTATTGGCAAGAACTTTGACAATAGAATGTAACAAAAACGAAATAGAATTTATTAGAAGGATGGGGAAGAAAGAGGAAGGTAAAATACGGCCAATAATTGTCACGTTTACGACGTTCGGCAAGAAACTTCATATTCTTAAAAACAAAAAGCTTCTTAAGGACTCCGGCATGTATATTAAAGAAGATTTTCCTCCTGAGATTCTAGAAACTCGAAAAAAATTACAAGAACAAGTAAATAAAGAAAGAAGCGAGGGAAAAATTGCCTTCATCAAGTATGACAAAATAGTTATCAAAGGAAACGCCAAAAATTCACCACCTAAAATACCTCAGAACATTTTGAGTTCAAAGAAACGAGAGCTAGATATCTCACCACCTACCCAAACACCAGAAAATTTACAGCAATCGGGTAAAAAACATTCACCCAAATATCAGGCTCGATTTTGAAATTCGTTCAGAAACAAAACGATCAGCAGAAAGTAAGGTCAATTTCTACTACTTCGGTCGACGAGAGCGACGCCGAATAGCAACTAATAAAGCCTCCCTTCACAACGCCCGAAAAATCTAAAAACTCATATAATAGAAAAGAACACTCACCTACCCCAATACGGTTGGTCACCGCGGGGTCAGTAGACCAAAACCCTCCAAACAACGAAAATAAAACCTACATTGCTTCATTTAATGTCAGATCCCTGGCAAATGAAACCAGAATAACTGAGCTAGAATATACGCTATCTACGATAAATTGGGACATTTTAGGCATTTGTGAAAGCCGTAAACAAGGGTACATCGTGGAAGACAGGAACGAGTACCGACTCTACCTAATGGGTGAAAGCAAGGGAAGAAATGGAGTAGGATTCATGGTCAAAAATCAAAAACATATAGAAGTACAGGATTTTATCGGCCTATCAGAAAGAGTGGCACTAATTCATGTAAAGATTCACGAAAAGACTTTCACCATAATCCAAAGATATGCACCTACATCTAGTTCGGACGAAAAAGAAATGGATAACTTTTACGAAACTTTAGGGAAAGCAATCGAGAAAAGCACAACCAATGTTATTCTACTTGGCGACTTAAATGCCAAAATTGGGTTACCAAAAGAGGGTGAAAGTCGTGCCATGGGAAAGTATGGTTACGGGAAAAGGAACAAAAGAGGTGATTTTGTCTTCAACACAACCTCAAAATAGCCAATACCATGTTTAATAAATCATCTAAGTTAAGATGGACGTGGATGTCACCTGACGGCACTGTGAAGAACGTAATAGATTACATCGCAACGAATAAGCCCCAAATAATCGAAGATTTCAGTGTTCTTAGTAACTTTAAACACCCAAGCGATCACCGTATCATCAGAATAAAAATAAACACAGCCAGCAATAAGAAAAAACGTTCTTATTTCCGAACCAAACACCACAAAAATATTAACTTCGAAAAATACACAGAAGAACTAGCCAAGTACGAAGAACACGAGACGAAAACCGTACAGGAGTTTTATGACAACATCGAAAGAAGTATCCTGAAAAGCACCACTTGCGCTATCCTACCTCAGAAAACTACACGCAAACAAGCAATTATAACCGACGAAATCATCAAACTTAAAGATGTAAAACATGCCCTGAAAAATAAGGAAAATAAAACCAAACAAGAAAATAAACAGCTAAGCAAACTCTTTAAAGAGATACATAGGAAGTTAAAAAATAATACCAAAAAATATAGACAAGAAATCCTACAGAACTACCTGGAAAAAGCTGGTGCTGTCATAAAAGCATATAAATATCTAACGAAAACCAAAACACTTATGAATCAGCTACAGAACAAATGTGGCCACCTTATAACAAACAGAAAATACTTAATAAAAGTAGCTACAAATTTCTACAAAAATCTTTATAAAAAGGTAAGTAGCGATTCCACAGAAGAAGCACCAACCAATCCTGTAAATACAGACAGCGTACCAGAATTCTGTACATGGGAAATTGAACACTCAATCGACAAACTCAAGTGCGATAAAAGTCCAGGCCCAGATGGTATAACAAACGAAATGATAATATTTGGAAGAAACACCCTAACGAAACAACTAACGTCACTATTCAATTTCATACTAGATCGAAAGTAAATACCCAGGCAATGGACATGCTCAAACATCGTACTTTTGTTTAAAAAAGGAGACCCGAAACAAATATCAAACTACAGACCCAAGACGAAAATCAACCAGTAGAACAAGCAGGATTTGTGAGTACTTACACTCCCTTAAAATGGTTTTGGAAAAATACAACGACTATGACAAAGCTCTATACCTGTGCTTCATCGACTACAGCAAAGCGTTCGACTCAATTTCTCACAGCACTATATATGGCAAGCTCTATCAACGCAAGGAATTAACAAAGAGTACATCGATCTAATAAAGGTAATTTACAAAAATAGTAACTCTAGGATCATGCTCGAGAAACCAGGAAGTAGATTTAAAATCGAAAGAGGAGTTAAACAAGGCGACCCGCTCTCCCCAAAAATATTCATAGCGGTGTTAGAACAAATATTCAGAGCAATGAACTGGGAAATAATAATAATAATAATAAATAATAATAATAATATATTTTATTTCAGACTAGGTCCATAAATTTGTTAGTTACAATGTTCTTAACCTAGTGTTAGTAAGTAACAATACAAATCTAAATCTATAAGTTAGTAACAATGTTCTTAGCCTAGTGTTAGTAAAGGTACAATGTAGTCAGGCGCTCCCTCTTGCGTGAAGGCCTACCCAATTTGCCATCAGTACAGAGTCCCAGCGTCCAGCACACGCGGCCAGAATGGCGCTGGGGCTGCCGCGCACCCGCGCCATCATCGAAGCACAGCGCTTACGCATGATGGCATGGAAACCGTCCACGTGCCAAACCATTTATTCCAAATCTCCGATATATATTACAATGTGTGTTAGTAAGTTTCTGCTTAAATTTACAAAGGTTTACTTAAAATTAGTGTTAGTAGTATTTATGAGATTTGGACCCCTGTATGGGTAAAGGCCTCCTCCAGCCTTTTCCATGATTCCCTGTCCTTGCCTGACTTTATCCAGTCGTTTCCTGCGATGTGTGTTATATCATCAGCCCACCTTCTTAATTGTCGACCAACATTCCTTTTCCCCACTGGTCCTTTCCATCTTGTGGCTTCAATGGTCCATCTTCTGTCTGGGTATCGTGAGATGTGTCCGGCCCATCTCCATTTATATAAGAGTGCGTGTCTGAGAGCATCGTTGAGTTTAGTTTTTTGACGAATGTTCTCGCTCCTAATTTTATGGATTCTTCTAATTTTCAACATGCTCCTTTCCATTGCTGTTTGACTACATTTGATTTTTTGTTTTACTTTATTAGTAAATATCCAAGTTTGGCAACCATACAACAAGCAGGGTAATAGGCATGTATCAAATATTGTCCTTTTCATGTGCAAGCTGTAGTTCCCTTTTAGGATTTCTCTTAATGCCCAGAATTTCTTCCAAGTTGCGTTGACTCTTCTTGTTACTTCGTCTTCGTTGCTTGACGTTTTGAATGAGATTTGATTCCCCAAGTAGACGTATTCGCTGACATATTCCATATTATTACCTTTTATCACTATCGGGCGTTCGCGATTGTTGGTTAGTATCTTGGTTTTATTAACATTCATTTCTAAGCCGATTTTGGAGCTTTCACAGTCCAATGATATCATCATTTCCTCTAGATCTTTGGCAGTTTCAGCAATTATAACAATATCATCAGCGAACCTCAGATGGTTTAAATAGTGTCCGTTTATGTACACGGGCCTAAATCTCCACGGGAAATACTTGTCACACCTAAGATTCGCTGACGATATCGTGCTGATGTCAGAAGGCCCACATGAAATGCAGTCTATGTTAGAGTCGCTATTTGATGAGAGCAAAAAAGTGGGCTTAGAAGTAAACCAAACAAAAACAAAACTTATGACAAACAGGCACAAAACACCAATGACAATTTCATCTACCAACCTAGAATACGTTGAAGAGTACATTTACCTAGGACACCTAATTACCTTTAAAAACTGCACAGGAAAAGAAATAGAAAGAAGAATCAAATCTACCTGAAATAAATACTGGACTCTAAAAGTAAAATGTCAACCAAAATAAAAACAAAAACCATGGAAACATGCCTACTTCCCACACTCACATATGCCTGCCAAACATGGCCCCTGACCAAACGAAACTTAGAAAAAATCAAAGTTTGCCAAAGAGGAACCGAAAGGAGCTACATGAACCACAGACTTAAAGACAAAGTCAAGAACACAACAATCAGAACTAAAACCAAGGCAAAGGACGTGGCCATAAAGGTACTTGGACTGAAATGGAAATGGGCTGGACATTTCCAAAGAGTGGCAGATGAAATCACCACCAACTGGTACCCACTGAACAAAAAGCGCAGACAAGGTCGACCACCAATAAGATGGAGCGACGATATTATAAAAATATTAGGTAAAACTTGGAGCAGAGTAGCTACAAACAGAACAGCATGGAAACGAATGGAGGAGGCTTTCACCGCTACTTATATTAATACTAACATTTTAGGAGCCAAATTGTAACAATAATCATAATTTTAAGTCAACAAAAATGTAAAAGGAAAATAAAGCTATTTTAGTTATTTATTTACCGTGGCCCCGGAACATGAAGGGCGAGGAAGGAACTTGGATGGGTTTTTAGTCAGTAAAAGTCTGACACTCCCTCCCACTAAGCCCATTGCGGGAGGAGTAATTTCATGATGAAATTAAATGAAATTTATTTGCTAGAATTGTAGTTTATAAATAGATGGTCGAGTTTTAATACAGTTGCTCACACAATTCACTAAAACAATAATAATAAGGATGATTTCCCATCCATAAAAAAGGGCAAAGAAAAGTGTTGTTTTCACAGTATGTCATTGAATTTTCGGTTCTATGACAAGCTGATTTCTAAACGATGTATCCCTTCACGGTTTTGAGATAAATTAAAAAAGGATGATAAAAACATAAAAATATAAGTACCTCGGAGTGTCGTCTATCACTTTCTGAAAGTGCGGTAGTTCCATGGTCTGCTCTTTTGTCAAACCCATGAGTGTTCCTGAAAACAAGTAACATTACATTAAAAATTTAAAATCCCCCGACACATAGGGTCATAATTTCAAGGTTTAAGTTCCATGTCTCGGTTTACGGGTAGTGCGATTTAGTAGAAATCATCACGTAACAAAATGACGTATGTTGCGTATAGTATAATAATATAGTATTTCTCATTCCCTTTCATAATAATGTACATTTTTCTACTAGTCAAGCCCTTTCATTTGATACTCATATTGAGGGAGTTATTAAATAAATATGTTAACCGCCATTTTGAGGCGGCGGCCATATTGGACTTATTTTTATCAAACATAGCTAAGAACACTTCCGACTAATCTACCTTTCAAACAAAAAACTAAAAATTATATTCAGTTCATCCGTTCGGGAGCTATGATTTCACAGACAGACAAACACACACACACACACGCACACACACAAACACGTAGAACTTGTAACACCCGTCGTTTTTGCGTCGGGGGTTAAAAGAAAACCTAAATTAAAATTAAACTAAATTGCGTAAATTCCTGCAGTTGTACTTTCAGTTGTCAGGATGTACACAACTACTCCAATAAATTTATTATACTTCCCATAGTAATGTTTCATCGGTAATTAAAAAAAAAACAGCTGTTCCGTATATTTTGACCGTGTAGGTATTGCACTTTTGTAGGAAAACGAGTCGAATAGAGTAGAAAACCAAATTTGTGAACGGTGTAAAAAATAAAAAAATATGATTATGATATGTGAAATAAATAAATGTACCTACTGTATGCTTAGTGCGAGTTTTTTGTACGTATCGACCGTGTCGACGTTTAACGCAAATATGTATGGCGCTGAGTAAGCGCCACCTAGCGTAATACGTGAGAACTACATATTGTGAGTGTTATTTCTAAACGCATCGACAATTGTTAACTAGTGAGTGTGAGATTCTAGAATACGTTCGTTCGTTTCACGTCAATTCACTGCAAGAAGTGGCGCGTACATTAGTAACCGGCCAAAATAAATTGACAGTCGTATTTTGTGTTCATAACAGAAGCGACTGCCTACTCAACTAGTTGTGGTTATACAACGAAGTTAGACGATATTATTTATCTGTGGTCAATGGTCATTAGTTTTGTTTGTGTTTACGAAAGTTTGTGTTGTGATTTGCATACAGTTTTGAATATTATTGTTAAAAATAAAGACTAGCCCGTCCCAATTTGAAATGTTGGTAACATAAACGGAGCAGTTAGTGTAATTTATATCTTTTGGTGTGTAGTGAGTGACCTTGATCCATGTGTGAAGTTTGTAAAACTAAGTTTGTTACTTTTTGGGCACGAAGATCTAAGCAAATGATCTAATAATGCCCGAGTGGCTTGTAGTGGAGCACTCTATCATTGTTTACGTGACCGTGTTTACGTGTTTTTTTTTTGTGGCGTTAAATTACGCTTATCTTGTGCTTTTGCGGTCTCAAACATTCTCCAAACGAAATAACACGAGATTCCATTGTAAGTTTAATCACAATATGAAATTAAATTAAATTACTTTGTTATTATCACCACTTTCACGATGCTCTCACCACAAAATCTTAAGTGACAACTTTCGCGCTCGCAAGTGACTGTGTTTCGTATTCAAGCTGTCAAAACTGTCGAAATTGTAACTTGCACTCGCGTTATACATGAAAATGTTAGCAATGTGCTCGAAACGGTCCTTACTTTCTTAGAGGCACTGGATTGTCACTATCGACGACGTTAACTCGATCTACACGATACAGACGTTACTCGAATTTTAGTATGAAACTCGCACTAAGCATACTGAACCCGTGGTAATGGTAATCGTTTGTGCGTCGGTGTACCTTCCACCATGTATAAGCCTCCGTTCACGACCTTGGGCGATGCGTGTTGTAATGTCGTCGACTTTACACGGCATTTAAGAGACAGGCACGGTCACTCGTTTGTTTTGCAAAAACACGTTCGCGTCGTGGTGACACGAAGCATGCTCTTTCATTTGCTTTTTTAAATTCTGTCAAATTGCAGTCACAAAAACGCTTGTTCCTAGAGCTCATGGCCAAGTGGTAATAGACACAAAGGGTGTAAAAGATTCTTTACCAAGCCGAAAAGCACTTGTTCTCCTCGTCTTTGCGATATTTTTTTTGTTCTAGACTTTTTTTTTTAATTATAAGTAGAATCAGGTATGGACTTGGGAACCTTCTGGTTACTGACGTTGATACTCATGTTGGAAGTCAAAGTTCAAACTTTTTTTTAAATATTTAATAGGTACATGTTTTAATACGAGTACGACACCCACACTATTCAATGCTCCACCAGCACAAAGTTTTGAGTGCGTTACCTTGAGTTTTACCATGAAACGTGATTTGTCACCTCAAAGTAAAAGTAATTTCCCGGCAATAAATTTTGCGTAGTGGTTACTTAGTTTGATGTACTGAATGCTTGGTTGACGGCTTCCTGAAGAGTCTGTTTACACTCTGTATACTCACGACAAGCAGCATAGCTGGTGGTCCGTACAACGTCGTCGAACACATCGAATTGTTCTCTGCCCATACTCCTGAATTTCTTCAGCAGGTCGTTCACCTCCTCGTTGAATACCTCGCCATAGTTTTCGACAGCCCGTTTGCTGTAGTTCGGACCAGCTATCTTTCGGTGCTTGCGCCATAATGGGCCTGAGGGGGTTCAAAATTTAATTAACACGATGGTTTTTTTTTAATTTAAAACGTTGCCCCATTTTATGAATTTCTCCTGTGTCGTGGTACTGTTGTTGGGTGCGTTTGCAAACATTTCAGCTTATAACTTTATAATATCCCACTGAAACAAAAAAAAAACCTACGCGCTATCTTGGATTTTCATTTTCGTTATCAGCGACCCCGAAAACCACGAAAACGACACCCGTGATAGAAAAACCGAAAATATTTTTTGACGCCACCTGATACCATTTTAACTATGTATAAGTTAGTGTTAGTCAACGAACATGACCTCACATACATTTTCCGTTCAACCAGCGCGCAAGTTCCGTCGCATGCATTTCACAATTTAACGGTTTCACTTCGATAGATTATAATCTACCGAAAAATAATGTGTTAAATTGAAAGCAGTAGGTTCAGTTGTTAATTTTTCAAGAGTTTACCTCACTAGATAGATTACAATCTAACGGTTTTTACATTTGACACGGTGACATAGTGTACAAGAAAAGTGTGTTCTTACCTGATCCACTCAGTATTCCACCTCCGAGTACATCAACCATGTACTTGTACTGAGGACCTTTTACACTGGTCTTAGAGTTTGTCAGCAGTAACTGAAAAACCGTTATGGAGTTCAGATTATTTTTTTAGTTACTTCTAGGAAATTATCCACTATCGCAGGTGTGTTTACAAACTTTTAGGGCTTCTGCAGACTAGAGAAAAGAGACTATTTTTGCACTAGTGCGAGCGAGACAGACTATTTATTCCCTTTAACAAAAGTTTGTCTTAAGACAGTCTTGTCTCTAGTCTGCGAAAGAAGAAGCACAAACAGCTAGATCCGATACATTGATCTGTGGGTCATACAAAAATATTTGTTCCGTGCAGGAACCAATCCCGCGACACACAGCGCAGCAGCCAATCAACCAGTCACTGCGCCTACCGTGTCGTAGTTAAATACAAGGGATATTGTATTGTACAGCGGGCAACTCCACGTCAAAGCGCGTATTTTGCGTATGGGCCCAGTGCAGGTTGGTAGATGTCGCATGTCTTCGAAGTTTTGGTTCTAGGACATGCCGGTTTCCTCACAATGTTTTCCTTCATCGTTTTTGAGAGCAGTGGTGTTAAAGTAAATTACACAAAGTAATGCCGCCTGCCTGGGTTTAACTGGCTGTAACTTACTGTTCGTAAGTCGGGGCCGCCACTGGGCCACCGCTGCTCTCTAAATAAAAGGATAAATATGAAACCAGCTGTCGAACCTCCAGTAATCCCTTAAGACGACTAGATGAGCTAAATTAGCAACTCTATTTGTAGTGGTTCAAACTTCGCATTAAACACTGTTAGAATAAAGTTCAAAACAGTTTGCACTACAAAGTGGTTGTTACGTCAGTCACTGCGGGCCAAATAGTGCGAAATAAGTGGTTGCGATCGATTCACAAAAAATCTATTGATTGGACTAAAAAACTAAAACAATGTAATGCTAATAATTATATTGCTTGAAGAATTATTTGCCAAAAAATCAGAATGATCGCATGTATTTTTGTATGTTTTTTTTTGGTTGAAAGAAATTTTTAAAGATAAGTTCGTGATTTTTTTTTGAGTCAAATTAATATTATGTTTTCAACAATTAGTATTATGTTTTCAAAACATTATCATACAAGCATATATTCTGAAGAATATCACATATTTTTCTAGTTTTGTTTATTGCCGTGAATCATATACTTTTGGATAATATAAAACACGTGTTTAGCTCAAACAGAGAAGAACCTATGGTACACCCTTATTTCTCCAGTTATGCTTATTTGCAATGTAATCTTACATAACACTCTCTGGGCTGCAGTTGGAAAATTCTGAGCCGTATTGGGAATCGAACCCGGTATCTAGCGCTCGGCAAGTTGGCAGTAAAGTTTGCAACCATGATCTGCCTAGCCTTGCCCAACTATCTTGGGGTTAGCTTCCAGTCTAACCGGATGCAGCTGAATAACAGTATTTTACATGGAGCGACTAATCTGACCTCCACAACCCAGCTAATACTGGGAAATACGATACCACTTGGTAAGACTGGTTGTAAGATTTTTTAAGCTACTGACTACCTGTCAGCAACAGCTTAACGTGCTTTCCGAGGCAAGGAGGAAACTCGGTATGTATATTGTAAGGAAGCCGTTTAATAACAATTAATATAATTATGTTAAATGGAACGACTTAAACAAGAGATAAAAATAGTTTGACTATCAATCTATCATAAGTACCTTGACATCATCAGGATTGCACACAACAATATTCAGGTCGGGACCGAGCCAGAATTTGTATATATCACCAAACTCCACCATCAGTTGTTTTACTACTTTTATGAATTCTGCAAACATAAAAACGAGTCCTATTTTAATCACTAGCTTCTGCAAGAAGCTTCGCATTGTGAAATGCATGCGACGGAAGTATCTCTGCCTCCATAATCGGGGTTGGAGCACCCCAACATCAGGTTAGTTAGGTTCCTACCTGCAGACAGAAATAGGTCTCCGTCGACTACGCTTTTAAGGCGAATATAAAGTGTTCTGAGGTTAGGTTACATTAATCGGTTTTTCTAAGGAATGGTGCGCGTTATCTTTTCATGGGAGTGGTACCATGGGGCAAGAGGGACCCCTACTTCCCTCCCCCCTCCACACCGCGCGAGTTGAGTTCCGTCGCATACATTTCACAATGTTACGGTTTCACTTCGATAGATTGTAATCTACCGAAAGACAACGCGTTAAATTATAAGCAGTATCATGTTTCGAGAGTTTACAATCTCGCTAGATAAATTACAATCTCACTGGCTTTACAATGTTACGCTTACACATATACACTTATCTATACTTAAAATAAAAATTTTCGACGTGATTATTTAGATTGGCATAACTTTTTTATTTATGAACCGATGGACATGAAACAAACACAAAATGATAAGTAAACTTACCACAATATATTAGCGAAAACCACATCTAAATCGGAATAGGAAGCCGTTTCTGAGATTAGCGTGCACAAACGCAGACAGACAGACGCAGCACAGACAAACAGACAAAAGTTCTAACAACAATACGAACAGTAGGCAACGTCGCACATAGCTGTCAAATATTTTGCTGTTTCGATTAATTTGGCAATATTACTGTACGGACATGAAAAATATGGCTAACTAGCAATGTAGAATATTGATTATGGAATGCAATAATATTTTTTTAAACCACCAAAAAACTATGTATAAGTATTATCAAAAAAATATTCTACTACAAAGAGTGAAATTTACCATGAATAATGCAATAATTAATATCTTGACACCGAATAATCGGTTTTAAACGTAAAAAAGGCATCTGGAAAGTTTCTAAATAGTTTTTTTACATCTAACACTAACTTGTTGGTGTTACGATACTAATTATTTTATTGCATTACATAATCAATGTTCTAGATAGTTTGTTATCCACATTTGTTATTTCCATACAATAATTTTTCAAAATTAAATATTTATATTTATTTTAGGTAAATATTTAATAGGTATTTGCGAGGTTGCCAACTTAAGTGGGAATATTTTACTAAATGAAAATAAGAAATGGGGCTAACTAGTGAACAAGAATATTAATACTGAATTGCAATTAAAACACTGAATTTTAAAATGGCATTTAGAAAGTCTCCAAATACTTTTTACATCTAAAACTGATTATTAGGTGTTACGATACTAATTATTGCATTTCATAATCAATAAATTTTTAGTTCTTTAGTTAGCCACATTTTTTATTTCCATACAGCAATAGTAGTTCGGTTGGTTGGTAAAAATTAGGGGCCTTAGCTAGACAAAATTCCGAAGTAAACGAAATTTTGGCATATTGTTCCGGAGTAGTGTGGGGTGTGAGATCTGAGTTTTAGACTTCGAGGAGCCTGTGCCAACTTGGTGGGGAGCAAGGGTTACTTATACATTCTGAATTATGCATTTTCCAGGAAAAAGTTCAAGGACTTTTTTCCAGAGGAAAGGAACAATGACGACAGCAATGTAAATTTGTCACTTGCTCAAAACGATCAAGGCAGGCGAAGAGTTTTCCTTCATCATCTGCCTAGCCTTCTCCCAACTGCCTTGAGGAACGAGAGCGAGACCTACCATCAGGCTGTCCCATGAACAGCAGGGCATTCCCTACGAGTGGTAATGCCCGTGGACCTGGAAACGTGTTGGCCATCTTGATCATTCTCCTGTTCTTGTATCTCCATAGCAACCAGAAGGCTGAGAATGCGCCTCCTATGAGGTACAGCGAGCAGTGCATCCTGTAACAAGAGTTGACATCTTTTTATTTTTTCTTCCCGCAACTTCGTTCGCGTCAAAGAAATAATAGCTGTAAAAAAAAGACCCTGAACAAAACCAAAAGCACTTATTAATAATAATAATAATATATTTATTTGCGTAAAACATGGTATAAAAAGATCTTACAGTACAAAAAAGGAACATACATGTTTTGCCTAGATTAAGGCGATCACACGAGCTAAACGCGAGTTTTATAATTACTAAAAGTATATGATTCACTGCTATAAACAAGACCAGAAAAATATATGATATTCTTCAGGATATATGCTAGCATGATACTGTTTTGAAAACATAATACAATTAATTTGGCTCGATAAAAATAAATCACGAACTTACCTCTAAAAATATCTTTCAAACAATAAAAAACATAATAATATGCATGCGATCATTCTGATTTTTTGGCAAATAATTCTACAAGTAATATTTTAGCATGATACTGTTTTAGTTTTTTAATCCAATCAATAGTTTTTTTGTAAATCGATCGAAACCACTCATTTCGCGCTATTTGGCCCGCAGTGGCTGACGTACTCGTAACAACCACTTTGTAGTGCAAGCTGATTAGAACTTTATTCTAACAGCATTTCAAACGAAGTTTGAACCAACACAAATAGAGTTGCTACTTTAGCTCGTCTAAGCGCCGTAAACACAGCATGCAAATATTTGTAATAACAATTTCCTCATCAAAATTATTATTATACTACAATAACGCTATTTTCGTTCTAGAAATTGTTTTATACTATAGAAGTTGTTGTTAATTAACCATTCACACAATTTATTCTCAAAAGTATATCTGGAGTTTAACATTTTTAGATCAATAGGTAATTTGTTATAAATTAGTACACACATAGACAAGCAGCTTTTATTGTACTTAGCAAGCCTGGGAGCACTGTTAAGTACGAGTCTGTAAGGATCTCGTCGGCTTCGAGGATTCATATCGTTTGCTATTTTAAATAATTCCTTGTGTTTCCATACAAACATACACATTTCATTAATATACAGACAAGGTAGCGGTAACAAGCCAAGTTTTTTAAATACTGGCTGACATGATTCTTCAGGCTGAAGTCCTTATAGAGCCCTAATGCATTTTTTTTTAGCGACAAATGTTCTCTTTTGGTCGGTACTGTTACCCCATATTATAAGTCCATAACGTAATAAGGATTCCACGTACGCATGGTAGGCTAATATAGCTGTTTTTAGGTTAGTACTTTTTTTTACCTGTCTAAGAGCATACACAAACTTATTTATTTTGCTTGAAATATTGTGTACATGTACTTTCCAATGTAGATCTTCATCAATTGTAACTCCTAGGAACTTGGTATGTGTTACTGGTTCAATTTTGGGTATATTTAACTTGAGATTAAATTTATGATTATTCGATTTATTAAATTGTATATATACGGATTTGTCAAGGTTTAATTTCAAGTTATGTACATAAAGCCAGTTAATTAAGATGTCAATTGTATTGTTAATGTCAGTTTCGTGGTCATAAATGGTATTATATTTTTTTCAACACACTTGCTCATAAAGTGGCTCTAATTTCACCGCAATTAGGCACATAATGACACCTGTAATCAAACTGTGACTTTTTCATTGCTATTATTCACAAGTGAGTTATAGGGTTTTTTTTTATTTTATTGGTTGAATTGCTTTGTTCTTAAAAAAGTTTCGATACAAAAAAGATCGTGTTCAATAGTACAAATAAATTAATGTACCTATTGCTTGCTCATTTCATACAACTTCGTATCTACATAGATAATTTCAACTTATAAGTTTTTAATAAATAAAACTTTCACTCAAATGCAACTTTTGTTTGCTTTTTTTTAACTTTTTTTTTAATAATAACACTTTGAATTCCCCATTTCGTACGTGGCTAAAACGCTATCCGCGAAAAGCCAAAAAAATGAAACCTCATTCTTTTAGTCTATGGGCGATCGCCATGATTGTTAGATGCGCGCGCATAGGAAAACTGATGAATTATTCCCGCCATTGCGAAAAAAAATTCACAACTCGTTTTCACTGTTTTTGTTGTTTAGTATTATTTTATTCTCAAGTGTGTTGAAAAACGTCGTATGATACACGTGTGTGTTGATGATTACCGTCCTCGGCTCTCTTAAGAACCTCGCCTAACGGCTCGGTTCTCAATGGCGCCTTGGCGGTAATCACCAACATTACACACTTGTACCATAATGTACTATTATCAGATGTCACAATAATAGAGATGTCATCCGCAAACAATATGCACTTACGTTTCGTTATTTTAATGATGTCATTTATATATATCAAGAATAAGATCGGCCCTAGTATGCTTCCCTGTGGGACACCAAACTTATTACATCTATATTTCGACGAGTGTAGCGTTACTTCTTTATCTTCGTTAATGTTTGTTATGGTAACGCATTGTTGCCTATTATCAAGGTATGACTTTGTCCACTGCAAGGTTGGCCCTCTAATCCCGATTGCTTCCAACTTTTGCGGTAGTAGATCATGTGAAACTAGGTCGAACGCTTTCGATAAGTCAAAGAATAATCCTGTGGTTAAATTGTTGTCATTGATGTTAGTTAATATTACATTTATGAGGGCGTATATTGCTAATGTTGTAGACTTCCCCTTTTGAAAACCATACTGTTCTTTGTTTACAATATTAAATTTTGTACAATAATTTTCAATTCTTTTGTACATGCATTTTTCGTATATTTTAGATAAGATGGGTATTAGGGTGATAGGGCGGTAATTGTTCAGGTCAAGTCTGTCTCCTTTTTTGTAAAGTGGTCTAACAACGGAGAGCTTTAAAGCTTCTGGAAAAATTCCCTCATAGAATGACAAATTGATCAATTGTGTTAGCACTTCAACAATCTCATCGACACAGGTTTTAATTATTTTTGTGTTAATTTCGTCGTACCCTTCCGAATTTGTGTTATTTAAAAGCAGTATTTCCTTCCTAACTTCAGTTATCGACATTGGTTTGAGGAACATTGAGCCAACCGTAACATTATTCATAGAGTTACCTGTGACGTTCGGGGGCA
Organism: Xestia ashworthii; assembly: GCA_950022955.1. NCBI lineage: Eukaryota > Metazoa > Arthropoda > Insecta > Lepidoptera > Noctuidae > Xestia > Xestia ashworthii. The sequence continues at coordinate 7,212,928 of OX465568.1, read as the reverse complement.
TTGATCTGTTTGTTGAGTCGATGTAATGGTTATTAAAGGCAGACGCTATTTCCACTGGATTAGTAATAAGTGTGTTTTTATATTTGATGCTGTCTATATTATGTCTGGAATTACTATTATTTAGCTCGTCTTTTATAACTTTCAACGTAGCTTTGCATTTGTTGTCGTTTTTAGCTATGTATTTGATATTTGCGTTTTTCTTGGAATTAAAGATGATTTTTTTAAGGAGATTAGTATATCTAAGGTATTTAGTCTTATTATTTGCAGTTTTGTTTCTATAAAATTGATGGCGCAGTAGCCTTTTTGTTTTACAACTTTTTTTCAAGCCCTTACTTATCCAACTTTGTTTCTTTTTGTTATTTTAATTTACTTTTAATTTAGGGAAACAAAGATTGTAAAGCAGGCAAAACGTTTCATGAAAATGATTGAATGCTGCGTTTGCGTTGTTAGCCGTGTGTATTTCAGACCAAGTAAGATTACTTAAGCATTCTTTAAACTTGTGGATATTATCTGAATTGTAATCTCTTTTGTATGTGTAATATATTGCTTGATTCTTGCATTCTCTCAGTCGTAACGACATTGTTTTTGGCTATCTACTAAACTGACAAGATGCCCAAAGTCCGAAAAGCTGTTCTCGTTATGACTGTTGTGAGCTGTCAAACAGTTGAAAATTTGGTGTCCTCAAACATACAAATGGCAGTACTATCTATGAAAATTTTGTTTGAAGCTAATGTATGGAAGTTTCACACCCCTTTATTTTATTTTTTTTAGGATGGGAAATCATCAAATGACTTCTACCACTCTGGGCGGAGCGGGAGGAAGTGTTAGACTTTTACTGACTAAATCCCATCCATGTTCCTTCCTCGCCCTTTATGTTCCGGGGCCGCGGTATCTCTTTCGAACAGGCCCGCAACCCCGGCAGGCTTCGGCTCTTGCGGGCCCCTCCCCTTATGCTGACATCTCTTTGAGGCGCGCGTGGAACACGAACGCGCCGTCGACACGGCCTGTCGTCATTAGACGGACGGACGGCTCGCTAGCCCATAGCTAACCGTCCACAGGCCCGCATCTACGGTGGCCGGTAGCCACTACGTGGCCCCCGACGCCCGGTGCGTCTCCCGCGGCGGCTGGGAAGAGAGGCTCTCTCCCTCTCCCGTTCCGCCACCTCCTTCGCTAGCATGACAGCTTCGCAGAAGGAGGTGACGGCTTCCCATTCCGTCTCGCTCCGGACCATGGATTGAACCAGAGCCGAACGCGAGAGGTCGCCGCCGCCGATCGCCGCTACGAGGACACGGCGGTGCTCCGCCCACGCAAGGCAGACTTCCACCGTGTGCTCCACCGTGTCCTCCGGTCGATCCTCGCAGTGGAAACACCCGGGTGTTTCCTCCCGCCCGATTCGGTGCAGGTACCTCCCGAAACATCCGTGTCCGGTGAGGACCTGCGTCAGGCGGAAGGAGTTTCACCCCCCTGACCCGGGGATTGCACTTAGAACTTGCGTACATACATTTGTAGAAATAGTCTCAAAGGTCTCGGTCAATTTAAAGGGCTAACAACACCTAATTGATGTTATTTAAGCAGTTTTTTGATAAAAACTAAACTTAATAACTATACTCAGGTATTCATTACTTATAATTATTTCAAAGACCGTGGATGGACTTGATACATTATTGGATAAAATCGGGTCAATTGAAAATAATTGTAAGGAGTGGTCTTAAAATCATTATTAAATGGTTCTATGTCTTTATTTTTTTTTGGCGTAAGTATGGGTCTGCAATTAAAAACACGAAGTCAACGTATTCATACCTAAACCGCTAACGAGTCATATTTCACAAATAATCCTCACTTCATTTAAATATTTATCCATTTTTTTTTTTTCAGTAACTCTCTCGTTTTCGTTTACTCTGATACAAATAGCGTGCGCGCCTTTTGGTGGATAATAATCACAGCAGATTTTTTAATATTTTATTTGGCAAGAATAACATTACACATTCATACGTGTTGTGTGGACAAAATCATAAATAACGCCGTCATCTTATTCTTTCCATAAGTACTTACATATACTTTTCACAAATTTTTACCAACGGTGCTCTCCTGTACCTAAACCTCAGAGGATTGTCAAAAGATCCATTACTTTAAAACATTGTAGGAAAGACAACTGGGTACGTCTGCTGTAATGTCATTAATCCATAGATAATACACTATATAAAGTCAAAGTCAAAATCATTTTATTTTCAGTAAATTTGGTACAAAACGTGGTAAAAAACTAGTAGTGCGATGACTCATTTCGCCATAAAAATAGCATGCAAATATTAATAAACACCAACTATAATACCTATTCATTTTATATTTCAATGTACCTATTTCTAATTTTAATTAACTAGACATAAAACAACAAAAATTACAATTATAATTATACGAGCACCTACATAGTTACTTCAAAAGAACTTTTAACATATTAAAGTATTTAAGATAATAATATTCAACAAATTGTTAGCATAATAAAAATACGCCAGTCCTACCTTGTGGTTTTGACATTTCTGAAAACCCTCATTTAAATTATTTGAGGTCAAGACCGGGCCTATAACGCAATAAAAAATAACATAACTATTCTGACACAAACAACAGTTCCACGGGTCAAACTTCAAGGTTTTGCTACGCACACACTACAGCGCACACACAGCTATACAGCTAGGTAATTAGCTTGGTCCGTGGAAGTTTCTTCAATGCCTCGAATTGCGTGTTGGGCCTGGCTTGTCATTGTCAGTCTGGGTCAATCTGGGGTCATCGTTTTACAAACTAGGCAGACAGGCAGTCGCTTGATGAATGTTGGTATTCAGGTTTATGGAGAGGTTTATGGTAGCTGGAGGGAAAATACTTGAAATACAGGAGAGCAAATTTCAGTCAAAGAAAACATTCCTTTATTTTTAAAACGAAACAAATCTGCATTCACAGATTTTCAAAAAGTTGGAAGCTCGTAGTTTCGTTGTTGATCAGCACTCTCTTACTACGCCGCCCGTGGTGTGGTAGGCTTGTACTCGACTTTCCGGTTTTGTTACTGGTTTCATGTGACCCAAATCAATGTATTCTCGGATGAAGTCTTTGTATAGTTTTGCGAAGTTTTCTTGCTGCGCCATTTTCATTTCGAAGAAATTGTGCTGTAGCTTGAGGTTTTGAGTTACCCAGGTTTTGTTTGTAGTTAAAATGGCATTGGCATTTTCACCACATAACGCCCGTTGCTTAATCGTTCGGTTGTCTGTGTAAAATTTTTCACAGAATTCGCATTCCGTAGTGTTTTAGGATTCTGAAGGGATGTCTTCTATTTCCCAAAATACTGTGAAATTGTCAGCGTTACTATACAGTTAAACTGCTTTATAGCTCCGCACAATATCCAGCCCAAATGTGTCTGTTACTGTAAGTACTGGCGAACCATCGTTATGCTTAATTATTCCTCTTAAGATTACGTCGGAGTAAACATCTGCTCCAAGCAATAGATCGATGGTTCCAAAGATATTGTAGTCTGGATCAGCTAACTCGATATTGTGAAGATGTGTCCAGCTCTCTGTATTGATCGTTGAGTTTGGCAAATTGTTGATGAGTTTGCTCATCACTAACGCTTCTGTTAGGAATGCATAATCAGAGTGGATAGACTTGCGTTCCAATTTTATCACCCCTTTACTTTTACCCATTATAGTACCAGCGCCAGTGATCGCAGCGTTCATTTTATTTTGGGGTAAGTTCAACCGTTAAGCAGCATTTTCTGTGACCAAGCTTACTTGAGAGCCTTGTTCCAGTAACGCCCGAAGGATGACGTTATCTCCTTCCTTGTTCTTGACCCGTAATTGAAGAGTCGTTAAAAGTATCACTTGATCACCGTTAATTATTATTTATTATTATTATCCATTTATTTCAGACAGTATCCATATGTGTTAGTAAAAGTTTTCTGAAGATCTATGTTAAAAAGACCATTATCTATTAAACATCACAATCAATCTATGTGTTAGTAACAATTTTCTTAAGATCTATGTTATTAAGTCCCTAATCTTTAATTTCCCCGTGACTATTCCCACCCAGTGAGCCTATATGGGACAGTCATGGCGGGATGCAATCATTTGCAAAATAATGTGATTGGACGTTCTCTCAGCCATTGTTGATGTGGTTGGCACTGGTTGGCGTTGATTGTTGCCCTTTCAGATTAACATCATGGAGAAGGGAGTCATATTTGTAGTTAGTTGAGTTGTATTTATTTCCGCCGTGACTGAACAAACAATTTTTGCACAAGTTCAGATTTCTTGTTGTTTTTTAACGCGTTGCGACATCCATGTCCATAAATGTAGGACACTGCATCAGTGTGTGTTTGTTTTAGCACAGTGGACATTTCCTCAGCGTTGCATGGAAGGTTTTGGTCCACTTATCTGTGCCTTTAAAGTTCGTTGACTTTTGTAGTCATCATTTTTATGTTAGTTATCTGATAAGTAGTTTTGTTTTCCACCATTCTTTTTGTTACGGGATGTTTCTTGACTTATGAACTGCAATTCCAGGAACTCCATAAACTCCTCGAAGTCTGGGAGCTCTCTTGAATGTTTCATGGTTTTTATGTAGTCGTAAGTGGAGTCCATACTGGAATATTAACGTCTATGTTTTCTAGGCCGTTTAAAAACTCTTTAGTTGTGTCATACAGCTTCTTTATATTAGTAGAGTTCGGTTTTTTGATGGACGCTTGATTGAAAGGAAGTGCCCGCTTATGGTCGTAGTGATGCTGAATTGTATTCAGGCATGAGTAATAATGATAATAAATATCATTGGACATTACACACAGCGCCATCTAGTGCCACACTAAGCAAGGCTTGTGTCGTGGTCTGGTCACCAGACAGTTGATATACTACGTATAAACTTTTTGTTTGTAAATACATACTCATTATACATATAATCCATGACTCTGAAACAAATGTCCATGCTCATCACACAAACATTTGCTCCTACCGGGATTCGAACCTGGGACCCTAAGAACGTAAGGCAGCCTCACTACCGCTGCGCCATTCGGGTCGTCCAAATGTGAGTGAGTCATAATTCTCAGCACTCACAGGAAGGTGCTTGATTATTTTTTCTCTTTCGCCTTTCAATTTAGGAACTTCTTTTTCTGCGTTTTGTTCATCGTCGGATTGTTATGAATCATCTCAAAAAATAAATCCCTAAAGGAGATTCAGTTGTTGAAAGTTCTGTTGAACTTTGGTAATTCCATACGCGGCGTTGTTTTTCATAATGAGATGTTTCAAAGATTTTTCTAATAAACTCTTCCTTTAGGTTGTCGTAGACTTGCTCCCAATAGTCGAATTTAGCTTCATACTCCTTGTCGTTCCCTTGCAGTAAGTAGCTTAGTTCCCAATGAATCTGGTCGATGGATTCCCATTTAGATCGTGATACATATATTGACTTGATCTTGGAGTTGCCACATCTCTTTCATGTCGTCCAGATTGGCTTTGGAGGCCGCTCGTCTAAAAGAGCTGAAGTTACACATTTGATTACGTAACGGAGTTGAAACGTGCTTTTCCGTTTCATCCCCGATTTGTTGGTGTACTCCAGTTATATCAAATTGCGGTGTTCCGGGAGTTTCTAAAATTTTCGGTTTTAATGTACCCGCAAATCCAGGTTGGTTTGTCAACTTGTTTCGTAGTTGATTCATAGATTGCATTGTTTCCTCAAACATGCTAATAGTGATAATAAATATGTCTTGCCTAAAGTAGTCATGATCTCTTTGGGTAGATTCATACTTCTTCAAAATTTCATGATTCGATCGAAACTCATCCCACAGGTATTGTAAAGCTTCGATGCCCTTGTTTAGGTAGTCTGTGTTTTTTCTACTCACAGCATCCTTTTTATAGTTGGTTTGTAGCGTTTTGATTCTCTCGTAGCTGTTTTGCTGTTTCTTGATAGTTTCGCAAATTCAGAGAATTCTTCTGTCGACATTATTTCAGCGTTGTGTCTGCGCGTAGTTGGCGTGTAGGTAGTGAGTACTTACGAAGTTTTTCGGAGCCTAAGTAACCGCAGGACGTGATCCCCGCTGATTATTTCTTAGTTGAAGCAGTAGATGTAATCTCCGCTGATTGTTCAGTTGTAGTTGAAGCAGTAAATGTAATCTCCGTGAATTGTTTAGTTAAAATTGTAGGAGTAGATGTCTTCTCTGCTAGTTCGTTAGTTACAGGCGTTCAGTGTAGCTCCCCCTCCTTTACGTTATGTTCAACGTCTCAATGCTACTGGTGAGACCCGCTTGTGGGAAGCCTATAACACCGATTTGATAACGTAACTGAGATATACAACGCTAAACACTCTGCTGATGAGGAGATAGGACGACATAATTATGAGGTGGTATGGTGCGCGAAGGACCAAAAGATGTTGGGGTTTTCTCATCTTGGTTAGATACCCCGGTAGTTGTTGTAAGACGGTAGTTAGTTCAAACCAAACCAATGTTCTGTTCAGTAGTTTAATTACGTATAAGTTACGTATGTTTAGTTATCTGAGCCGCACTTGATACAATATTATTATTAATCGACCCGCTTGTGGCTAAATTTTAGTGACGACTGAATTTATGTTATACTTATAATATAATTAATTAAGTACGTTTAGTGTAATTCATTACGTGCGTAGAAACGTACTTTTGCTGTATGAGCATTATTGGGTCGTACAATAGTGTAAGTTTAGTCATAAACCGTGAATAGGGAAGACGACTAAAAAAATCTAATTAGTCCATCAGTTAGATTATCAAAAACATATTTGACCCGTATTTTTCTTTTGTTCCGCTAACTAAAATTGACGAAGATATGACGCTTTTAAAATTTTCAATTCGTCATGCCTTAGTATAATTTTAGCGCGTTCTGACGTCACGGGCCTCGTGACGTGACTCCCGAGTTTTGATGCGTTCTAGCTTGGTCAATATTCATTGATTCACAAAAACAAAAATACGTGTCCAATATTTACCAATACTCTAACTAACGGGCTACATAGAATTGCAATTATTTGATATTGTCGTCATGCCTAGGTTTTCTTAGAACAGTGTTTACCATAACGTACTATGCGAATTTTATGCTCAACAATATCTGTTTCTATAGTTTTATGTTACACTATAGCTATTTCTGTACTCTCATCTTGCATAAAAAAATTTGCTCGAATCATTAATCAACTAACACCAGTCGGTTGAAACAGGTATCTAAAATGTTGTTATTTTTCTGACACGCTCTTGAGGCCAATTTTGGAATCTGAGTTAATACTACAGCTAGCATATCCATACGTCCATGTCTTGTAATGTTTCGATAAATTGGGATACATAAGTCGCAAATGTCCCACTTGGTTAAAATCTCGGTAAACGTAGCGGCCGAACTCGCACTTGCTTAAGTCGTGATGCGTGCAGCACTCTCGACACTGCTGATTCTGCGTACGCTCACCATACAAACCGCCAACGTACACGCTTTCGCGAAGTTCAAATTGCTTTCGGCCAACAATTTATTATAGTTTCATTTATTATGCCACATACTAACTGGGGGTCTAAGGTCCATGTTCACCGAAAAGATAACAGCCTGATTAGCTAAAAACAGCTGTCACTGTGACATATTACCATACAAAAATGTGCTTTAAACAGCTGTTTTAGCTAATCAGGCTGTTATCTTTTCGGTGAACATGGACCTAAAAAGGCCACTTTAGCAGAATCATAATTTGAATCACGTTAAAATTAAAAATTCTTAAAATGGACTTTATAGTTGTGGTCATAAGATCCATTTTACCAATTTTTTTTTTTAAGATGATTCAAATTATGATTCTTCTAAAGCGGCCATTTTAGGCCCGCTGATCTTATCAAGATTTCTTCCAGCCAGGACCCAAATATTCATAATTTTGGTCATTTTATTAAAAACTAGCTTCTGCCGGCGGCTACAACCGCGTGAAGTGCCATAATTGTACCATGGGATCTTATTTTATAAACTACTAGCGGACGTCCCGCGGTTTCACCCGCATAGTTCCCGTTCCCGTGGGAGTACGGGGATAAAATATATCCTATGTTACTCGTGGATAATGTAGCTTTCGAATGGTGAAAGAATTTTTAAAAACGGTCCAGTAGTTTTTAAGCCTATTCATTACAACCAAACAAACAAACAAACAAAGTTTTCCTCTTTATAATATTACTAGCTTCTGCCCGCGACTTCGTACGCGGATCCTGTTGCTTATGCCAGCGACAACGGGGTCGTCGAAGATCTGAAACGTCTGATGTCGAATTCTAAGAACCCGGGGACGGGAAAATAACGGATCTTTCCCACCTGAGCAACACATACCATTTGTTTCTTTTTGCCATTTAACAGCTTCACAAAAAGTACAATTTTTAGCCATACCTCCGATGGCGGAATATATGGCGTATTCAATCATAGGAGACGTAAATGCACTCCGTGTCTTATCAACCCAAGGAAGGTCGCCATGCCCTTATTTTTAGGTTGGGAAATAATCAAATAACTTCTCCAACTCTGGGCGGAGCGGGAGGGAGTGTCAGATTTTTACTGACTAAAACCCATCCATGTTCCTTCCTCGCCCTTTACGTTCCAGGGCCACGGTATCTCTTTCGAACAGTCCCGCAGCCCCGGCAGGCTTCGACCTTTGCGGGCCCCTCCCTTTATGCTGACATCTCTTTGAGGCGCACGTGGAACACGAACGCGCCGTCGACACGGCAGGTCGCCATGCCCTACGGCTATATCTTGAGACACATCCGGTTTTTCAGATGATATCGACATTCTGTTCAGAGAATGTCGACGTCGATCAGAACTCAAACGTTCGTTCAATGAACGTGCATCGCGCATCACGCATCACGTTCATCACTCGTTTCAAAAGACCTGTTAGTAGATGTGCGAATACGCTGAAAACTCAAGCCTGATTCTGTATCGGTAAAATTTTCGGATTCGCACACGATCAGCGGACAGTCGCGCATCACGTTCCGCACTTGTCTCTAAAGACCTAGAAGAAGCTATCCGTAGATACGCTGAGAACTCAAGCGCAATTCTCTATCCGTGAACGTCTCCGACTCGCGAGACAATGCGTGACGTTCACGATCAGCGGTCAGTCGCGCATCACGTTCCCTACTTGTCTCTAGAGATCTAGTAGTCGATGCGTAGATACGCTTGAAACTCAAGCGCAATTCTCTATCCGTGAACGGCTCCGACTCGCAAGACAATGCATGACGTTCACGATTAGCGGTCAGTCGCGCATCTGTTCTTCACTGGTCTCTAGAGACCTGGATGTAGAAATACGCTGAGAACGCAGGCGTGCTTCGCGATCCGAAGAGGTTTCCACGGAGCAAGTTGCAGCCTGATGTTCTCGAACAGCATCAAGTCTCTCCTGACGCTCTTCGATAGATTCTTGGGATCTTATGATCCTCAATCTTTTAGCTCCTTTGGAACATTGGGAAAGATTTGACCTCTTTCTAGGCATGGTTATAGATTTGTTGTGAAGATACCTGATCAATTGAAATCTAAGTAACTGCTCCCCTGCGTTACCGGGTAGGCTACCGAGTCACGAAGATAACTGGAAAAGGAAATTAATTCTACAACAGGTGTCCGAGATCTTCGATTTTTATAAGTCAACAGAGAGTGCTCATCAGATTGAACAACTTTTGCTAAGACGTCATTCCTATATGTGTTATGGTGTAGCTGGGCTCTTGGAGTTCCACAACAGGTGTTCCAGATCTTCGATTTTTATAAACCAACAGAGAGTGCTCATAAAATTGAACAACTTTTGCTAAGACGTCATTCCTATATGTGTTATGGTGTAGCTGGGCTCTTGGAGTTCCACATCAGATGTTCCAGATCTTTAAACTTATACTCTCAGCAGAAAATGCTCATCATGTAGAACAATTTTTGCTATGGTGGCATTTTTGTATCTCTTATAGTTTAGCTGGTCTGTTGCGGTTCTGCATCAGGTGTTCAAGTTTCCAAGATAAATTATAGCCTCATAGCTTCTGCCCGCGACTTCGTTCGTGTGAAGTTTTGATATCGCAACGCATCGCCTACTCAACGGAAGTTTAAACTGCTTTGTTCCCGCTTGCAACATTTCTTATTGCTGCTCCGCTCCTATTGGTCATAGCGTGATGTTATATAGCCTATAGCCTTCCTCGATACATGGACTATCCAACGCAAAAAGAATTTTTCAATTCGAGACAGTAGTTCCGGAGATTAGCGCGTTCAACCAAACAAACAAACAAACAAACAAACAAACAAACTCTTCTGCTTTATAATATTAGTATAGATAGTATAGAAAACCTTCCTCAAGAACCACTCTATCCATAGATGAAAACAGCATGAAAATTGGTGCTGTAGTTTTCTAGTTTATCGCAAACAGACAGACAGACAGACTTTGTTACATAATATGTAGTGAAAGCCGCGTATTCCGGTATATATACTACCAATTACATATCCCTTCTTCTATTTTCTCGCACCTAAACTGAGTGTCATCCGGAATTACAAACAGTCCCAATTTCGAATTACAATAGTTCGACTACTCATTGCTTCGACAACACACACCTTCGAAAAACACTACTTCGACAGAACCCTTCTTCGATATGCACTTGTTCAGCGGATTCTTATTTCGACAGAACATTGACGACCCAAATGGCGCAGCGGTAGTGAGGCGGCCTTACGTGCTTAGGGTCCCGGGTTCGAATCCCGGTAGGAGCAAATGGTTGTGTGATGAGCATGGACATTTGTTTCCGAGTCATGGATGTTTATATGTATAATAAGTATGTATTTACAAACAAAAAGTATATATGTAGTATATCAACTGTCTGGTGACCACGACACAAGTCTTGCTTAGTGTGGTTATGTCCAGCGATAATTATTTATTTATTATACAAGCTTTTACCGCTTCGCCAACTAACTTGGCTTTGGTTTTTTTTCATGACGTCAACGATTTGTGCCAAAATACAACATCAAACATGTCACAAATTAACATGAGGTTCGTAACACTCCATTTCCATCACTGTTATGAAGGTAGTCACTTGTAATTCGATAACGGCGGCTGCGGCTTCCCGGGTAGCTCATAAACGGCACAGATTTGTGGATGTCTAGAATCTAACTATTCTCAATCTAATTTTCTTTTGATTCAGATTTTTACAATAGTTTTCAAATCATTTTTTCTCATATATTGCTCAGAATAGTTACAGCACTGATGACAATATTCGTTTCACTTTGTTTCGTTTAATTTAGTTCTTTAATTAAATACTCTTTTTTTAATATTTACTTACCACTGTATTTATATATGCTTTTTTACCTATTATTTGTGAATGAGTGAACATTGCAGGCTTTTTAGATTCCCAGGTGTTGTTTAACTTTTGTTAAATATTCCTTTTGTTTTTCATTTTTTGTCTATTAAGCAACGACCTATTGTCGGGCCTACGCTGTCCCCCCATACTTTAGTACTAATGCTGTAACATAATAATATTGTAATACCAAATGATTTGAAAAGAGTAACACAGAGCACCTTTTTCGACGTTTTTTATGTGCCCATCTAGGCCTATGTGAAATATAATATTTTGATTTTGATTTTGGTAAGGATTTTGTTAATTAATAAAATATTGATCTAAACGTTCCCGTACTAACTGCCAATAGTCACTTTGAACTCAGCAATTTTACCGATTGACATTTTTGATTAATTTAGTGATAATGTTCCTATATTATTTGCTATTGCACGAATTACGGGTAGAATCATTTTATTTTTTCACTTAAAGCGACTGGTTATGTAGGTACTTTTATTCAAAAAATAAAATTAACTCCCGAAACTGATTAAATAAACGTCTTCGGGTGTTTTAGTCAAGAAAAATATTATTTAAAATACTTACACAGTAAATTACACAATTATTAATGTTTAGAATTTACCACACTATCGTCACTTTAAACAGTTACTAAATTAGTTTTATCGTCACCTCGGCCGTTTTACAACTAAGCGTCGTCATGGTAAACAGCCCATCTTATAAATCCTCTGATACAAATTCTACTTTCTGTTTTAACCAGCTTCTGTCCTCGGCTTCGCCCGCGTGACAAAAACTTAATTAATTGTTTCATGTAGGAAACATTTTTTTTTTTAAAGTGATAACTTTTTATAATAATAAACAAACAAAACTGGATATCTCATCGACATAGCTGTACCAAATACACGCAACTTACAAACTACTATTGCAGAAAAATTATCAAAGTATATCGAATTAAAAGACGAAATAACCCGCCCCTGGCATCTGGAAAAAGTGACAATAGTCCCGATAGTGCTGTTCACAACAGGAGTAATACCAAAACAACTCCACCAGAACACTTACCACCTGCTGCAGAAGGCAGTGATACTAAACACGTGTAGACTGGTGAGAAAGTTCCTGCAATGTGAATCAGATAACCCGCACCAACATGTCCACATAAACGTACCCTTGCTTTAAGCTACAACTGGCTACAACGCAAAATCATAATGTACCAACTACTACATCTATAACTAATAACCCATCAACGGATAATCACTTGGCTTAGGCCCGTGCTATCAGTAATTTCCGGCTACCCGGTTAGCCGAGCAAAAAAAACGAATACTTATACGAAAAATTAGTTTATCTTATTGAAATAATCGTTTACACTATTTTAATCAAATTAGATACGATAAATCCGATGCTTACTAGATTTAAAACACAAACAAACCTGCTTACCTTATAACCAACACGAAGTCTTAATTAGTTTCGAAAGGTACCAGTCAAATCATCAAACATAAGCGAATACGTACGTGCCTACCTACTTAGTACTTAGATACTATAGATTCATAGATAAGGTAACCCATGCGTTGAGTCGACTGCTACACACAGCTGTCGAACCGGTTTCTTATCAGTTAGCGAGCTAATTAGGTTGATACAAACGAAATCTTCAGATGTTTTAAATAACTTAATAGTAACTATAACTTAATAGTAACTTAATAGTCTTAATATTTTATCGAGGGACTGCATAATAGTTCGTGTTGGTCATAGATTATAATGCGTCTAGTTTCGCCTACGACAAGAAACGGCTACGTCGGTTTTGTTGTGTAGTCGGCATCCATTCACTATTAGTTTATTTAGATTCGAACATGTACGTTTATTACATGCTGGGCCTCAACTTTTATTAGCTACCGTGCGTGAGTGTTGGTGGCCATTGAACGCTAGAAATCTAGCTCGAAAGACAGTGCACGAATGTGTGACGTGCACATGTATCCGGGGTAAGACGTTAGCACCTAGCATGGGCAACTTACCTCCTGAGCGTTTGGGCCCGGGCTACCCGTTTATGCGAACTGGTGTAGACTATGCTGGGCCAGTCTTCATATTATCTAGAAAGGGCAGAGGTTCTAGATTGACTAAAGCCTATATCTGTCTTTTCATTTGTTTCGCGACTCGAGCAATGCACTTGGAACTCGTAACTAGTCTATCTACGGATGACTACATACTAGCATTAAAACGTTTTATTAGTAGGCGAGGTAAGCCTTGCACTAACTTTTCCGATAACGGCAGGAATTTCGTCGGAAAAGGAATTTCCTGTATTCCTGGAACAGGGATCGGAACATAACATCAATTATGCTTCCGATAACAGCATTGAATTCCGCTTCAGTCCTCCTTATTCACCACACTTTGGCGGTCTTTGGGAGAGTGGGGTACGGTCATGCAAGCATCACCTGAGACGCATAGTAGGAAACGCACGATTAACTTACGAGGATTTTTCCACAGCTTTACAAATCGAAGCTGTTCTAAATTCCCGTCCAATCTCACCTCTCTCCTCAGACCCTTCGGACCTTACTCCTCTCATCCCCTCTCATTTACTCATTGGCCGACCGATGACGTCGCCACCTCTGAGAGATGTTACAGACCAGCCACCTTCAAGGTTGACAAGCTACGAACGCGTTGAGCAGCTGCGGCAACACTTCTGGCGGCGCTGGTCCACTGAGTACGTGTCGGAGATGCAGCTGCGAACTAAGTGGAAGACCAGGCAGGAGGACATCAAGTTGGGAAGCTAGTCCTCATTAAGGACGACCAGTTGCCACCGTTAAAGTGGCGGCTAGGTCGCATTCTACATATATTTCCAGGGAGAGATGGCGTGGCTCGAGTGGCTGACATCAGAACAGCTGCCGGGACGATCAGGCGGGCCTTCTCAAAGATCTGCCCGCTGCCACCACAGCCTGCGGGTGGCGACGCCTGACTCCATGGTGGGCATCAACTTGGAAGCAATTCTCCCAAGGCCGGGGGGATGTTCACGCCCACGCTGGCGCCATCTAGCGCCAGAGAGCGTTACGCGGTGCGCCATTGCGCCATCAGCGGCATCTGTCACCGAGAGGACACATCGCTACGAGCTCTGCCACCACACCAGTCTCTTGCTCACTCCATACGTTCAGAACTTCATTCAGGGCGCCTATAAAAGGCTTGCTTTGTATAGAATCCTTCCTTTTCCTTTTCACCTTCTCGTCCACCTACTCATACCAAAACTACTGTAAACGTTATTTCTTTAATATAATTAATGTAACCACGCAAGTCGCTTCATTTTAAACAATAACCCATGGGAACGGAACCTCATCCTCCACAGAGCTAAAACATTGAGGATCATAAGATCCCAAGAATCTACCGAAGAGCGTCAGGAGAGACTTGATGCTGTTCGAAAATATCAGGCTACAACTTGCTCCGTGGAAAACCTCTACGGATCGTGAAGCACGCCTGCGTTCTCAGAGTATTGACGCATCTACATCCAGGTCTGTAGAGACCAGTGAAGTATAGATGCGCGACTGACCGCTGATCGTGAACGTCATGCATTGTCTCGCGAGTTGGAGACGTTCACGGATAGAAAATTGCACTTGAATACCAAGCGTATCTACGCATCGACTTCTAGATCTCTAAAGACAAGTGGGGAACGTGATGCGCGACTGACCGCTTATCGTGAACGACACGCATTGTCTCGCGAGTCGCAGACGTTCACGGATAGAGAATTGCGCTTGAGTTCTCAGCGTATTCGCACATCTACTAACAGGTCTTTTGAAACGAGTGATGAACGTGATGCGCGACTAACTGCTGCTCGAGATTATCATACATTGCCCCGAACACGCACACAGCAAAATATTCATAATCAGTGAGAGAGAAAGAATTGCTGGAGTACGGCATGAAGAGACAGAAAAAGAGCGCGAAGACTTTGACATTCTCTGAACATAATGTCGATATCATCTGAAGAATCGGATGTGTCTCAAGATACAGCCGTAGGGCATGGCGCCCTTCCTTGGGTTGATAAGGAACGGAGTGCATTTCCGTATACTCCTATGATTGAATACGCCACATATTCCGCCATCGGAGGTATGGTTCAAAATTGTACTTTTTGTGAAGCTGTTAAATGGCAAAAAAAAAACAAACGGTATGTGTGGCTCAGGTGGGAAAGATCCGTTATTTTCCCGTCCCCGGGGCTCTTAAAATTCGACATCAGACGTTTCAGATCTTCGATTTTGACGACCCCGTTGTCGCTGGCATAAGCAACAGGATCCGCGTACGAAGTCGCGGGCAGAAGCTAGTTCATAAAAAAAAGCAAAAGATATCAATGTACTTGATTAATTTAAATTAAGTTCAGATCACAAAGATCTTCCATTCTTCCTTAATCGAGTTATTTTTTAAAGTTGGAAAAAAGGTTTACCCTTACTTAAAGGGTCAATCAGCTTATAAGAACCGGTTCACGCAAAGAGTTCATTTTTAGGGTTCCGTAGCCAAATGGCAAAAAACGGAACCCTTATAGTTTCGCCATGTCTGTCTGTCTGTCTGTCCGCGGATAATCTCAGTGACCGTTAGCACCAGAAAGCTGAAATTTGGTACCAATATGTATATCAATCATGCCGACAAAGTGCAAAAATAAAAATTTAAAAAAACATTTTTATTAGGGTACCTCCCCCAGACGTAAAGTGGGGAGCGATTTTTTTTTTAATTTTGACCCTGACGTGTGATATATTGTTGGATAGGTATTTAAAAATGAATAGGGGTTTTCTAAAATCATTTTTTGATAATATTAATATTTTAGGAAATAATCGCTCCGAAAGTCAAAAACAATGTGTCCCCCCCCCTCTAACTTTTGAACCATAAGTTTAAAAAATATGAAAAAAATCACAGAAGTAGACCTTTATATGAACTTTCTAGGAAAATTATTTTCAACTTGATGAGTTGAATAGTTTTTGAGTTATATAGCACTTTTTCAAAAAAACGCAAATGATAACTTTGTTTTTCATACAAATACTATGAAAAACAAAGTTATTTTTGCTGACGAAAAATGTTGGTATTTTTAATGGTCTGGGAAGCTACGGAACCCTACAGTGAGCGTGGCCCGACACGCTCTTGGCCGGTTTTTGTACATAATAATAATTTATGCAATAAAGTGACAGAGTTAGCCCGCGCATGGTGTAGTATATTTAATTAGTTAACCCATATAATGTGAGGGTTAATCCGTATAATGGTTAATCAAATATATGAGTTATAGGTTCAACCAGTTAACCTTTTAACCCGACTTATCAGTCCCTGGTTTTTCCCATGTATACCATTGTGTTGCGGTGACTAGTATGCTCTCAGCTAGGGTTGCCAGGTTGCTAATCCTAATAGACGAACAGACCAGTCAGCTTGGCCGGACATCTAAGTAAAAAGGCCGGACACCCTAAATTATTGGTGTTTTGTCTCAGTATAGGTACGACAAAAAATTGTAAAATCAAGCTTTTTTGTGATATATACCCTAAATCTTATGAAATACTCGTATAAATAAAATCGAAAGGCCAGTCACGTACTTTATTATCAGCCAAATAAATTCATCAGTCGACTCGCCTGCACTCGGCCACGCTCGGCGCTCGCTCTTTTGCGAAATGTAAAAAGCCTAACAAAAGCCGGACACCGTTTATTTTGGCCGGACACGCAATCTAAAAGCCTAACTATGTCCGGCTTTATCCGCACGCCTGGCAACGTTACTCTCAGCTATTTTATTACACAACTGTTGTCCCAATACGCGTGATACTTGAGAGTGTAGTAACCTAATTTAGCTTATTGAATTAAATTTTATTTCCACAATTCTACAGGAGGACAATAGTAAGCACAACTGTTCATCACAAAATCCTGTAAATAACCTGCATCGCGACGTCATAGTACTGCGGAATCTGTTTATAAACAAATCCAATAAATTCCTTTGAACAGTAGCTAACCACACACATCACCTACCCTACCTTGTCAATAGAGATATATCACTTCCTTTTCAATGGATGAAATTAACGCCACTCCTTTTTGTCTTAGAAATAAAAACTTTTTTGCAAAAAATAAAACCGACTTCACACAAAAAAAGTGAAAAATAACTTTAGCTTCTGAAGTCGGTGACCTTTGTTTGATTGATTTAATTTTTTTGTCACCGACTTCAGAAGCTAAAGTTATTTTTCACTTTTTTTGTGTGAAGTCGGTTTTATTTTTTGCAAAAAAGTTTTTATTTTTCACTTTTTAGTGGTTCACAATATGTGCATACCCTTTCACAGCGTACCAGCGTGATTTTTAGTTATGAACTGGTGTAAACAATAGACAGACATGAGATTTCAGCAATCCCAGTAAGAGACACACATTTGCTACATTTAATGAGGAGTTCCGTTGCCTTTCTCCGAAGTTCTTCATCAGATCTTTACCAAATTTAAATGGTGATCCCATTTAAATTACTCCGAGAAACTACTCTTTCAAAAACTACCCAAATCGCTTCTGGTGTGCCTATAAAATTTGAAGAGTTCTCTCTATTTCTCCAGGATCCCATTATCAGGATCCTGACTTGATGATTATGGGACCTTCTGGGAAGTATACCCTTTCAAACAATTAAAAAACAAATTCGGTCCAGTCATCTTCGAGTAATCGGGGAACATTGAATTGAGAACCTCCTCCTTTTTGAAGTCGGTTAATAACGACGTTATGGTACGTGACTCAAATATCCGGATAGCCTTTAAAAGATTTGGCCGAGAATCGGTAATTTGCTTCTAAGAATTGAAGAGTTCCGTTTCTTTGTCATGGATCCCATAATCAGAACCTAACGGAATTCTCATCAAACTACCCTTGAAGGGCCCTTGCCAATAAAATAAAAAAATACTTATCCCCAATAAATGGAACTTAATACACCTAACTGTCGAAATCTGGGAATATTGTACACATCTGCGTACCCCCTCAGAGCATACAGGCGTGATGTTACGTCATGATGTTGTATAAACAATAAACATTCAAGCGATTGCAGCAGGTACTGCAGATTTGCCGTGTATATTTGAAGAGTTCCATTGTATATCTCCGAAGATCCGGATCAGATCTTCAGCAAATTAAAATATAACCACACGGGAAGCACCAGCTTTCAAATTTAAAAAGAATCATCGAAATCGGTTCACCCAGTCGAAAGTACTGAGGTAACAAACACTGTCGAAATCTGGGTGTATTGTACACATCTGCGTACCCCCTCAGAGCATACAGGCGTGATATTACGTCATGATGTTGTATAAACAATAAACCTACAAGCGATAATAGCAATCACTGCAGATTTGCCGTACATTTTTGAAGAGTTCCATTGTATATCTCCGAAGACCAGCATCAGATCTTCAGCAAATTAAAATGGGACCACATGGGAAGCACCAGCTTTCAAATAAAAAAAGAATCGTCAAAATCGGTTCACGCAGTCGAAAGTTATGAGGTAACAAACACAAAAAAAAAAAAAAAAAAACAGACGAATTGATAACCTCCTCTTTTTGGAAGTCGGTTGAAAAACAAGGGTAAAACAAAATGTTGCACGTATTTAATGAAACCCGTAACAATATAATATTATATATATTTGAGACATAACCCTTACAAATAAAACATGTTTACAATAACAAATACATTCTTATGCACCTATCTCACCGCCGTCGATTAGCAATAAGGCCCTGTTCCCACTATGTCGTGACGACAGTTATCGTGTCGTTTTAAGGCGCTTAGACGAGCTAAATTAGCAACTCTAGTTGTGGTGGTTCAAACTTCGTTTGAAATGCTGTTAGAATAAAGTTCTAATCAGCTTGCACTACAAAGTGGTTGTTACGTCAGCCACTGCGGGCCAAATAGCGCGAAATGAGTGGTTTCGATCGATTTACAAAAAAACTATTGATTGGATTAAAAAAACTAAAACAGTATCATGCTAATATATTGCTTGTAGAATTATTTGCCAAAAATCAGAATGATCGCATGCATATTAGTATGTTTTTATTGTTTGAAAGATATTTTTAGAGGTAAGTTCGTGATTTCTTTTTATCGAGCCAAATTAATTGTATTAAGTTTTCAAAACAGTGTCATGCTAGCATATATCCAGAAGAATATCATATATTTTTCTGGTCTTGTTTATCAGTGAATCATATACTTTTAGTAATTATAAAACTCGCGTTTAGCTCGTGTAATCGCCTTATGTGTCGCGGTTAAATGGAGGTGTTCACACCACAAATAAATACAAATATTGTTTATTGTTTAAATAAGGCGACGCGATAACTGTCGTCCATGACTATTGTCAACTAAAAACCATAGTGGGAACGGGGCCCAAGCGAGTAGAATTACCTAGTAATAGTAAATAGTGGTCCCGTCGTCGTGACGTTCATGAGTTCAACTATAGTTCTGTTCAAACTGCGATACTGTGACGGTCTCAGATAAACTCTTAAGCTGGGGCCTAATTCTGCTATTTTAATAAATTCGTCACTCCAACACGATTCCATTCTCATTCCATTGTCATTTTGCTTAAAGTTCGTAATCTGCTAAATTCACAATGGTCGGTCAATGGTCTCGTAATAAAATTGTGTTTTAATGGCATTGTCGTATTGTCATTATTATAAAACCCTTAGTACAAATGGTTTTCGAAATCTACTACTAAATGCGAACATTTATTCATGCCAGATTTCATGTACGAGATTAATATTCTATGACATTTCTTTCAATGGAAATGTCAGTGGTTGTTCATTGAGAAGTCATAGTGGCGCCATTATGATAGTAGAATTAACAAACTTGTCAAAACTTGACAGAACTTGATCATTATGAAATCAATGATCGAATACTCTGACACTATTGTAATAGCAGAATCGAGGCCCTGATATGCTGCACCTAAATCGTTCATAGCTACTCGTTGCCACATCGGCGATGGAACAGGTATCAAATATTCTTATCAACTACATAAATATGTTAGCTAATCTTCTTTCTTAGATTCAACATGATAGGAAAACCGTTCACTGAAGCAACAGAAATAGCAATAATCACTCGTAGATCGTCGTAAGTTTCGGTCGACGTGAGTTCGAATTCTCTTAGTACCCTCGTACAAATGGTCTTTATTAGCTTTGTTCCAAAGTATCTTCCTGAAAAAGATAGAAAAAAAAAACAGTTAGACATAAAATGCATATGCGGTTTCAGTTTCCAAACATGTTAACAAATAGGTAAAATTGGCCTTTCGCAATCATACATACTTGTATGTATGACAAAGGGGCCTCCTTCAAATAACCCTGTTTTTTCGGATAGGAAATCATCAAATAACCCTTCTCGCTCTGGGCGGAGCTGAAGGGAGTTTCAGACTTTTACTAACTAATTCCCTTCTTAGCCCTTTGTGTTCCGGGGCCACAGTATCTCTTTCGAACAGTCCCGCAGCCTCGGTCCCAAATGACCCTGCAAACATAATCTGGCGAAAGGTAATCGGTTCTTCCAACACTAAATGTAAGTGCTGCGCTCCTAATCAAAGTCTGACCCTCAGGGGTGTTCCAAATGCCCTTTGTCTTACGCCCCTGTTCACTACAAGAGTGCCTCTGATGCCGTAATAAATATGACCCCTTATTAGATCAAGAGTATAAATTAAAGCGTATCAGAAAATTGTGGTCATATTTAAGGGTGTTACTGAACAACTTTCTTCATTGGACAACATCGTAATCCCGATGAATAAATCAGCTAGCCCATACATTTGGGTTGAGTGGATATTGTTGTGATATACATGTCACCGTAAAATTGTCAAATACGTTATATTGTAATATCACTAGCGATATTGTAAAGTCTCGAATTATTGTCAAATGAACATACTGCTTATAATAAAACGCATTATTTTTCGTGAAATGCATGCGATGGTAGTCAACTCACGCGGTGTGGAGAGAAGGAGGGGTCCTCCTTGCCCAGTGGTACCACTCTCATGAAAAGATACTGTACCATTCCTGAGAAATATCGATTATTATAACCTAACCTTAAAACACTTCATATTCCCCTAAAAAGCGTAGTCGACGGAGCCCCGCTTCGCGGGGCCCCTATTTCCGAGTGCAGGGTTTAAAGGAACCTAACTAACCTAACGGGGGGGCCCCAAGTCCCGTTTATGGGGGCAAGAGATACTTCCGTATGTTCAGTTGACAATAATTCGAGACTTTACAATATCGCTAGAGAGATACACGTTGTATTGTAATATAACGTATTTGACAATTTTACGGTGACATACACATTGATATGCTGTAGATGTAATGACCATACGAAGAGAAGAAGAAGCTTACCCAAACAGTCCATAGGTCCTAAACTGAATGGTATGTAGCAATTCGGGTTGCGTTTCTTCACGTTCTCAGGGTTGAAGCGCTCTGGGTCAAAACGGTCTGGGTCGGACCAGAACCGAGGGTCGCGATGCAGGAGGTAGATAGGAGCCACTAGTGAACAACCAGCTGGGAGAGTGTGGGTGCCTGGAACGTATAGAAACAATTAAATATGGGAACAAGTCATCAATGAGAGGTGGAGAAAATTCCTAAGGCCGCGTTCCCACTCATCATCATCATCATCGGCCTATTTAATGTTCCCACTGCTGGGACAGGCCTCCTCTCTATGAGAGGGAATGGGCTATATAATCCACCACGCGGGTCCAGTGCGGATTAGTAGATGTCACATGTCTTCGAATTTATGGTTCTAGGACATGCCGGTTTCCTCACGATGTTTTCCTTCACCGTTATGAGAGCAGCGTTCCCACTATGTCGTGACAATCTATACTAAATTTTGTATGTATGTTTGCTTGTTTGAACGCGCTAATCTCTGGAACTACTGATTGAAATTGAAAAAATCGCCACAACTAATAGGAGCGGAGCATACTCGTAAATGAAAATTGTTGCAAAAACGTGGGAATATTTATTCCTTTTATGGGCTATTCTCTTAGTGATGCAGACGTAGTTGCGTAGGTCAGCTAGTCTACACTAATATTATAAAGAGGAAAAAAATGTATTTTTGTGTGTGTTGTGTGTGTGCATATATTTGTAATGAATAAACTCAAAAACTTCTGAGCCGATTTCAAAAATTCTTTCACCGTCGGAAAGCTACATTCACCCTGAGTAACATAGGCTATATTTTATCCCTGTACTCCCACGGGAACGGGAACTACGCGGGTGAAACCGCGTGACGTCCGCTTGTTGATAATAATATCGTTGGTTTTTAAGTTGCCAAAAGTCGTGGACGACAGTTATCGTGTCGTCCTATATGTGAACACCTCCATTTAAATACACAAGCCACGACACTTAAAACTACACGAATATCTGTCATCACGACAATGTGAGAACGCGGCTCGCTGCATTTGTCGTGTATTTTGTCGACGCGGTGTCGAGTCGCGTCGTTTGATTCAAAACGTCTGTTTCGTTTTATTGCGTAAGTCACAGTCAAAACTAATTTCTCTCCCACATTTCGCAAGTTAGGTTTGAGTCCCTTGTAATGGAGGCTATTGCCATCAACTGAGCACAAATCCACACTCCGTGGCTGCCACTGAGAAATTCCCGATGGGAAAACCCAATAACAATTTGCCCAAACTGGGAATCAAACCCAGAACCAAATGCTCAGCAGTCAAGCTTGCGACCACGAGACCAATGAGGCAGTCAACCAAGGTAGTCAAAAAGGCAGTTAATTACTTACTGAGACTTACGAAAAACGGTAAAGGAAAACATCGTGAGGAAACCGGCATGTCCTAGAACCAAAAATTCGAAGACATATGACATCTACCAACCCGCACTGGGCCCGCGTGTTGGATTATAGCCCATACGTAAAATACGCGCTTTGACGTGGAGTTGCGGACACCAGCCCGTTGTAAAATACTAAAAAAAATACTACTACTAATCACTTACTAATATTAATATCTTCATTGATAGTCCTCTGCAGCACAGCTCCTATAGGGAACAGTCGCAGCACTTCTTTGAACACCATCTCTAAGTACGGCATCTGTTTAAAGTCATCATTGGTGACGTCTCTGTCCTTGTCGCCAATCACGCTCTTGATTTCTTCGTAGAGTTTCTCCTGAAAATATAGAGTATTACTAGTAAGCAATATTTTTTTATTATTTGGGACAAGCCCGCCACACACGCCCAAACCACTGTAACTCCTGAAAGCCAGAATCAACAGTGGCGACCACCAGAAAAGCGCCCAGACAATGAAGCTCGACGAAGTCCCAGAGAATGAATTTAACTGCAAGCTGATCTTTGGGTTGAAGGGGTGTCTTCTGAAACGCCTGCTCATCACGAAGAACGGAAGAAAAAATTGCTATATGCTGCCGTGCAGACCCCAAATAAATTGGGAAAAGAACAGAATTATAATGGTTGTAGGGTTTGATACGTCCCTTACTTCTTCAGATAACAAAACATGACATCACACATACATGCCTGTCTTCTCTTGAAGTGTAATGCATGAATTCCTGCTACGCTGATGTCGCGAGAGATTTCATCCATATGATTGCCCCTATCGATTGATGTAAAAGAAGCATAGGATGTTCTTTTTTCGAGCTTTAGTCGGTTCGATGCCCGAGTGTGGCAAGCGAATTTTTGAAAATCTGTGAATGCAGATTTGTTTCTTTTTAAGAATAAAGGAATGTTTTCATTGAGTAAAATTTTCTAACTTCAGTAAATAAAGTACTTTCCATCCAGGTGGCATTGAAAAATTCCACCTGTACCTATACTATACTATAATACCTACACCTATAACTATCGGCGGAGATTATTTGAAAAGACTTTGTCATAACAAAGTCGGGATCGCTTCATAGCATCAGTGCATATCAAATAAAATAAAGATTTAAACTAACTTTTACACACACAAACTATTCCATTTTGCGAGTTTATTTCGTAGAACTTCACTAGTTTTCAAGTGTCAAAAGACTGACTCGTGGTTGCTGTATACAGGGTGTAAACCACCTCATCACGAAGCCGTTAACCAAGCATTCTGCACATCAAACTAAGTAACTTGACGCAAAAATTATTGCTGGGAAACAACTTTCTTTTTTGAGGTTATAAATCATGTTTTGTGGTAGAACTCAATGTAACGCACTTAAAACATTGTGCATTGTGGATGGACTGAATAGTAATTGGGGGTCGTGGAGGTGCTAAAAGTGAAAATCTTACATAAAAAACTTGTATTTCAAAAAAAAGTTGTCAAAAAGTTGTAACTTTGACCCCCCATATCTCCGAAACTAGAAGGTTCCCAGGTATGGTGTAGAACAAAAAAATGATCGCAATGATGGGAAGAACACGTGCCTTTCGGCTTCGTGAAGAGGTGTTTTACACCCTTTATACAGTAGGTAAATAGCGAAAAAACATTTACCTGACATTTGGGGTGGTAAGCCATCATTAACAGGATGTACGATGTTATCTTTGCCGATGCTTCTTGACTCTGAAATATTCAATTTATACGTTTTTTAACCGACTGTTGAAAGCATGGTATTCGGTGTTTATGATACATTTCTTTACATTTGCATAACCTCAGTCCGCAATTTTATTATTGGTCTTTTCATTTTAATAACTTACTAACAGCTAACGGTAGGTTGCTATCTCTGTCCGTTTGACATTTAGCTTACGGACCGTTAGAAATAAAACGTCACTGAAAAGTTTTCTTTGTTTTTTATGAATCACAGTCATCTGAGTTACAGGTATGTGACGCGGTTAGGATATTCCAAGCTAACTTTGTTAATAGAAACACCGATAGCTACGAGACAACTAACAGTGTAACAGTGTTTAACAAACAGTTAAACATAAGTAAGTTATAGAAAGGCGTTTTACAATAGAGAGAGAAGTAGTTCAGTATTTAAGACTGATTGATTTTGACACATGCGCAACTGAGAAACTTAACGTAACTTTTGTTTTGCATATGCTTTTTGATTTTGATGCTACTACTCAGTGAATGACTTTTTAAATGATTTAAGTTTATCCAGATAATGATTGTTTATTATTATTATAAATTTGACCATGTAAGACTTATACATGTACTTACCTGACTAATTGTTAATTGACTTCGCTTTAATTTCTGTTTTGTTTATCTTATTGTTAATTGACTTCTCTTTAATTTATATTTTGTTTATGTTGATTCAATACTGTTTTTGTTTTAACAATTAATTAATTTTTTATGTAATAATTTTCACGCCGTAAGGTAGACTGTAGCCGATCTCATTAATTATGTACAACATCTTATACCTGTACCTAGATTCAAAGCAAATAAAGATTTGATTCTGATTTTGACAAAACATTAATATGCGTAAGAAAGACGCAAATCCCAAGTTACTCTCTTTCTAAATATTATTTCAGTTGAGGTAGATATATTTCACTGCAGCCTAATGCAGTTCACAGGAGTTGCGCTGAAGTGCATCGAGAATGTATAAAGATGTTTGTTTAATTGTAGGTATTTTTTAATGCAAGTCTGTTTATTGTGTTTTTTTGTTTATTCGTATTAAGTGATTTAGAGGTATCTTGGTAGTAACATCGCATTGGCGTTATAGCTGTTAATGTGTTATTTACATAATTTTAAATAAATAAATAAATAATAATAAATAATAATTATTCCGTCCATGCATAGAACACATTCGTGTGCCCACAACCCGCCTCAAAGTTGTTGTTACATAAACATAGCTATAGATGACTTGTGCTCACCCCTTTTTTAGGGTTCCGTAGCCAAATGGCAAAAAACGGAACCCTTATAGTTTCGCCATGTCTGTCTGTCTGTCTGTCCGCGGATAATCTCAGTGACCGTTAGCACCAGAAAGCTGAAATTTGGTACCAATATGTATATCAATCATGCCGACAAAGTGCAAAAATAAAAATTTAAAAAAACATTTTTATTAGGGTACCTCCCCCAGACGTAAAGTGGGGAGCGATTTTTTTTTTAATTTTGACCCTGACGTGTGATATATTGTTGGATAGGTATTTAAAAATGAATAGGGGTTTTCTAAAATCATTTTTTGATAATATTAATATTTTAGGAAATAATCGCTCCGAAAGTCAAAAACAATGTGTCCCCCCCCCTCTAACTTTTGAACCATAAGTTTAAAAAATATGAAAAAAATCACAGAAGTAGACCTTTATATGAACTTTCTAGGAAAATTATTTTCAACTTGATGAGTTGAATAGTTTTTGAGTTATATAGCACTTTTTCAAAAAAACGCAAATGATAACTTTGTTTTTCATACAAATACTATGAAAAACAAAGTTATTTTTGCTGACGAAAAATGTTGGTATTTTTAATGGTCTGGGAAGCTACGGAACCCTACAGTGAGCGTGGCCCGACACGCTCTTGGCCGGTTTTTTTCGGATGGGAAATCATCAAATGCCCCCCCCCCACTCTGGGCGGAGCAGAAGGCAGTCTCAGACTTTTACTGACTAAAAACCATCCATGTTCCTTCCTCGCCCTTTAAGTTCCGGGGCCGCGGTATCTCTTTCGAACAGTCCCACAGCCCTGTGCTCACCCCTAGGTCCCGAGTAGCGCGACAAAATCAAAGTAGGCTGGATGACATAAATAGTATTGTTTTACGTTCAAACTTACCGAAGTAAATATCGTGAAAGTCTCCTTTACCAATTCTTCCTTATTCAACTCCTGGGACAGCAGGAACCTATCTATAACACTTAGTTGAGTGTTAACACTTGCATCATCCTCCGTGTTCATAAGATCCCTCTTGCTGCCCTCTAAAGTCTTCAATCTTTCAGCTCTATGAAGCAAGATAGCCTCACTAAACTCCGTCATGATAGTCATAAAATTCTTTAGAGCGTGGTTATCGCTGGACACCCAGAAGACTGGGTCAATTTGTAAGTACCATTTTGTCATTCTTCTGAATACAATGTCGTACATACTGTAATTGGAAAATAAGGGTTTTTATAGGGGATAATGATAATACTGGGAAATACATTTATACCCAGAACAAACTGGGTTGTGGAGGTCAGATAGGCAGTCGCTCCACTATACTAAAGATTGTTATTTTTGTAACGAATAAACTTAAAAACTACTGGACTGATTTGAAAAATTCTTTCTGCAATGGATAGCTACATTATCAGCGAGTAACATAGGCTATATTTTATTTCCGTACTCTAACGGGAACGAGAACTACGTGGGTGAAACCGCGTGATGTCCGCTAGTGTAAAACATTGGTATTCAGCTGCATCCGGTTAGACTGGAAGCTGACCTCAGCATAGTTTGGAAAAGGCTAGGCAGATGATGAACAAAGTACTAGTACTAAGCTTTTCCTGTTCTATTTGATAATATCATAGTGGTAATTTTAGCAATGGATAGATATCCTGCCATTATGTTGTTTTTTGTCAAATTGTTGTGGTTGTTGTTTGTTGTTGTTGTTTGTTGTTGTTGTTGTTGTTTTTTGTTGTTGTATTGTTGTTGTAATACTGAGTTACTTTCGCTAATAATCGTACATAATATGTATAACGTCACAGCCGAAATGTAAGGTGCTCAAGGAAGTCTTGATTAAAGCAGATGATGAGTCACATAATCAGCACACCATGTTCACTACTAGGACTCAGGTCTCTTCTTTAGGAGAGGGAGTAACCGTAAGTTGGTGGATCCAAACTGCCCGTGCGTGTTGATATCACATGTAGTCATGTACTTCAGGTTTTGAGATAAATTAAAACAGGATGGTAAAAAAATAAAAAAATACCTTGGACTATCGTCTATGATTTTCTCAATGTGTGGTATTTTCGAGGTCTGCTCTTTTGTCAAACCCATAAGTGTTTCTGGAACAAGTTAAAATAAATTAAAAATTTAAAAAAACCCCGATACATAGCCCATTACGATACATTATTCTACTAGTCAAGCCCTTTTATTTAATACCCATATTGAGGGAGTTGTTGAATAAATATGTAATCCTCCATTTTGTGGCCGCGGCCATCTTGGACTGATTTTTATCAAACATAGCTAAGAACGCTTCCGACTAATTCACCTTTTAAACAAAAAAAAAAACAAAATCGGTTCATTCGTTCGGGAGCTACGATGCCACAGACAGACACACACACACACAGACACGTAAAACTTGTAACCCACACGTTTTTGCGTCGTGGGTTTAAAAAAAATAGAAAAATTATAGCGTTTATTCCTGCTAGAAGATAATACTTAGATATTTATTATATTATTAAAACATAGCGCGTGCATGTTAATTGCATGCAAGTAAAAACGCTTTATATTATAAAATACGGGGAAAAATTATATATTCAATTGCAGTAGTAAAATTGCTAGATCTAGCGAGTCGAGTGATGACATAATCTTGGCAGTAGACTGACGACATCTAGCCAAGAATTGAATCCTGTTAGTCTATTATCCTACAAAATAAATTATTGAATGACAAAACATCATGAAATACAGTTTAATGTTTGATTGAGATTTGAGCCAATACCTACACTACGTTTGGGATTTAGTTTCCAAAGTGTGTCTGGTAAAACCTATTTAATACCACATTACTGTCAAATTGCTGTAAAACGTCAAGTTTCAGAAATATATGGTGTTGTGATCGCTACCAGGACAACTTTGATACGCTTTAGTTTTTGTCTCGTACATAACTTATTTGTATTGATACCAGCTATCAATTAATAAAGGTCTTGTGCGTAGCCGCTATACTATGAAAAAAAAATCAAAATGGCGGAAAGAAAATCCGGCCAAAAAGTTCAAACCCCTTTGCACCCCTTTGCACGCTACTTTATTATAAGTTTATTAAAATGTTTTTCTTGCACAAAATAAATTTATTTAAACAAATATCTCTCTCGATAACAGTCACGTTTACCTACTGAAATTTTTGACGTTGATATAAGATTTCGATTTCAAACCATTTCAAAAATGATTTTATCAATGAAAACTACAATATTTTGGAAAAATAAAAACACGGGTGCTTTATTTTTTAATCAAAATTTCATGTTTCATAAATAATTATGTAATTTCTTTAGAACATAAATCGATGTTATTAATCGGGTTTTCTGCGCGAAAACAACGAAATACATCCCCCCCACCATCCCCACGTCTGAAGGCCGAGGCCGCACTGCACAGAGCATCTTTATATACGGGAAAACTGACTCTATATTATAGTATAATGTACATACTCTGTGGCACTGACAATTTGTGCATCGGGGTCCTCGCGAGGGCCGGGGGCAGGGTGGTCCTAGCTGTGACTGGTTTAAAGCTTGAAATTTTAGAGAAAAGGCTTTTACGATGAAAATAACGGCTTTAAAAAAAAACAAAACGGATGAACACTGCGTTAGACATTTTTCGACTATCCTAAAAAGTTGCATGACCTAATTTAATATTTTCCATTCGAAACTCATTTTAGAGTTAGTTTTCTATCGAGAAAATTTTATGGAATCGTGTTTGCGAATTTGCGAATGAACCTTAGAAGCAGTCCTCAACTTTGCCATAATTATATTAATCTTAAGGCGATTACACGAGCTAAACGCGAGTTTTATAATTACTAAAAGTATATGATTCACTGCTATAAACAAGACCAGAAAAATATATGATATTCTTCAGGATATATGCTATCATGATACTGTTTTGAAAACATAATACAATTAATTTGGCTCGATAAAAAGAAATCACGAACTTACCTCTAAAAATATCTTTCAAACAATAAAAAACATACTAATATACATGCGATCATTCTGATTTTTTGGCAAATAATTCTACAAGCAATATATTAGCATAATACTGTTTTAGTTTTTTAATCCAATCAAAAGTTTTTTTGTAAATCGATCGAAACCACTCATTTCGCGCTATTTGGCCCGCAGTGGCTGACGTAACAACCACTTTGTAGTGCAAGCTGATTAGAACTTTATTCTAACAGCATTTCAAACGAAGTTTGAACCACCACAGATAGAGTTGCTAATTTAGCTCGTCTAAGCGCCTTAAGGTGAATGCTTCAGTAATATTAAAACAAGACCCATTCAAAAATCACGATTTCGGGTTATGGTCAAGCGGCAAGTTAAGAGACATACAGGGTGAACCATCTCATCACGAAGCCGTCAACGAAGCATTCTGTACATCAAACTAAGTAACTTTATGCAAAAAATATTTCTGGGATACAAAATTTTTTTTAGGGGTGAAAATTCTGGTGTTGTGCTAGAACTCAATGTAACGCTCTCATAACATTTATGCTGATGGATGGATTGAATAATACGGGCGCCGGGAATGTGTTTAAAGTAAAAATCTTACAATATAAACTTGTGTTAAAAAACTTGTTAAAAATCTGTAGCTTTTACCCCAATATCTCCGTAACTGCAAGGTTCCCAGGTATGGTGTAGAATAAAAAAATGATCGCAACGACAGGAGAACAAGTGTCTTTCGGCTCCGTGCAGAGGTTTTTAAACCCTTTATACTCACGACAAACAGCATAGCTGGTGGTCCTCACAACGTGGGTGTATACATCGAACTGTTCCCTGCTCCTACTCCTGAAATTCTTCAGCAGGTCCCCCACCTCCTTGTTGAACACCTCACCGTAGCTCTCGATGGCCCGCTTGCCGTAGTTTGGGTTGGCTAACTTCCTGTGCTTACGCCATGTTGGTCCTAGGGGAGGGGGAGGGTGCTCTAAATTTATTTGACTGGTTTAAGTGTTTAAAAGGCCGGCGGACCATGCGTAGTTCATACAAACATAATTCTAAAATACTTTGTAAATCAAACATAATCTTATGGTATTTATTTCGATTGGAATAAAGAATATCTATGTTCCCAACGCAGTGGAGCAGCGGTGGCCCAGTGGTGGCGGCCCCGACTTACGAACAGTTCACACCGGATGCGTGGCGTGACGTGACGCGTGACGTGACGTGCACACGCGCGTGCGAGCACTGTCACACCGGCCAAGACCGGTGCAGCACACGTCGCGCGCGCACGCATACGTTACGCAGAACTAATTTGAACTTACCATCTGCATTGCATTGCATCTATTTCCAGCGTATTCCCAATTCTCTCCCATAATAAAAATTTGTAACTTTTATTTTTGTACTCTTTATGTTTGGTGTTGAAGAGACACTCATATTTGCGGACGATTTCTATTAGTTTTTCCTTTAAAATCGTCTCCATCGCGAAAAAAAACACTCGTAAACTGCTTTCTGTTTGTAAATAAATACAACTTTGCATGCGTGCGCACGTGCAGCAATGACCGATGCGTATGCGTGCATGCCCGGTCTGGCATCTA
Source organism: Xestia ashworthii (assembly GCA_950022955.1). Lineage (NCBI taxonomy): Eukaryota > Metazoa > Arthropoda > Insecta > Lepidoptera > Noctuidae > Xestia > Xestia ashworthii. The sequence goes on along the minus strand of OX465568.1, from coordinate 7,181,483 downwards.
ACAGGGAGCGCCATATAATACAACGTCATCACTGCAGGCGCGTGTGCGACGTTGCCGTTCCGCTACACACGCGCACGGACTCGGTTTGTGACAAGATGCGGCTCTGCGTGCGTGGGTCACGCGCGTGCACACGTCACGCATCTGGTCTGACACCTTTCTTACAGTTTCATACATTACAACTGGTGCGTGCACGCATCACGTCACGCCACGCATCTGGTGTGCTTCGGCCTTTAGTCGTGGGTTCAAACCCAGACAGCTAGGCGCATTACTTTGTGTAATTTATTTCATGACCAATGCTCTCAAAACAGTGAAGGAAAACATCGTGATGAAACCAGCATGTCCTAGAATCGAAAATTCGAAGACATGTGACATCTACCTGCAATCCGCACTGGGCCAGCGTGATAGATTATAGCCCATTCCCTCTCATTGAGAGGAGGCCGTGTCCCAGCAGTGGGATCATTATAGGCTGATAATGATGATGATGTTCCCAAATATACATTTTGAAAGGACAATGATACGAGTATAAAGACGAGATATGAAAAATTTAATTTTTTAAAGAATACTTATTTTTCTCGGAGGAATTTTTGTAGGAGGTTACCCGGAGTCTTTAATGTTATGTCAATAGAAATAATGACTGTGCCTTTTTTCAAAGGCAAGCCGGTAGGAATCGAGTTGTATGGAACCTTCGCCACCGCTACTTGCTGTTTGCTTCCGTGCAACTAAAATTATCTGTAAAACTAGAGACAAAAAAGTGTGTCCTTACCTGATCCGCTCAGTATTCCACCTCCGAGTACATCAGCCATGTACTTGTACTGGGGACCTTTTACACTGGTCTTGGAGTTTGTCAGCAGTATCTGAAAACCCATCAGGGTGTCACATATTTATTTATTTTCCTCCTATACCATTTACAACCATTATTATCATCATATTATTTAAACTCACAAACAGCCAGACCCAGAACATATATCTGTAGGCCATACAAATATTTTTGCCGTGCGGGAATCAAAACCGCGCCACGCAGCGCTGCAGCCAGTCACCAAACATGTCGTAAATAAATACAAGGATAAATATTAAACCAGCTACCGAACCTCCATGTAACCCCTTAAGGGTCAAACAGAGTAGAACCCTATAGTATACCCCCATTTCTCCAGTTATGTTTCATTCCCATGCAATCTCACTATCAGACTCTGGGCTAGGTACTATTGGGAATTTCCGAGCCGACTTGGGAATCGACTCCGGGACCTCTGACGCTCTTCAGTATCGCTTTCAGCCATTATAGTTGTTGCCAGTTAAAATGACAATAGCGGTCATTGCCCTTTCCCTAATATCTCTTCGTACGAACTAAAACAAATGAACCATGCATCGTTTTTCTTTAGAATAAATGTTGAAGATTCTGACGATAGCTGACGATTCTGACTTGAACAGGCTTATTTTTGGTTTTCAAAGTTAAGAACTTTACTGAATGCGGAATATAGGTGGGTCTACGACCGCTTTTGTTGTCTAAACTGTTAACTGACAGTAACTATATCATCATGTGACCTAGCCTTTTTCCCAACTATGTTCGGGTCGACTTTCAGCCAAACTGAATGCATAACAATAATTATGTTAAGGCGCTACCCCAGGCAAAAGCCGTTTTTTGTGCAGTTTTTTGGAGCCAACTCCTCTTTATCCAAAAGAAATACCAAGTAATAAAAATACATTAAATTTCTACATATTCTTAGACTGCAAAGTGGTAGTTTTATTTTTTATTTTAAGTCTCATAATGTGTAATAAATCCCCTCACAATGAAACCACAAAAATGAGAAAAAAATATTTATAACATGCTTCTTCTCGTAAAGTTAACATTATTTTGATTTGTTTCTTATACTAATGGATAGACAATTTAATAATGAACATAATGCTAGTTTTTTTTTTTTTCAAAAGACGGAAATTTGATTTTATAAAGAATAAAAATCACTAATTTCGCACTATTCGACCCGCAGTGACTGACGTAAAAACCACTTTGTAGTGCAAGCTGATTAGAACTTTATTCTAATAGTATTTCAAACGAAGTTTGAATCACCACAAATAGAGTTGCTAATTTTGCCTGGGGTAGCGCCTTAAATGGAACGACTGTCTATCTGATAAACGAGTCAATTTTATGAAGAGCTAAATAGTTAAACCGTTAATCGTATTATACTCAGTGCTAACTGGGTTGTCGAGGTCAGATAGGCAGTCACTTCATGTAAAATACTGGTATTCAGCTGCATCCGGTTAGACTGGAAGCCGACCCCAACATAGTTGGGAAAAGGCAAGTCAGATGGTGATCAAACTAAGTATCTCTATACATAGTTTGTCTATCATAAAGTACCTTGAGATCATCAGGATTGCTCACAAACACATTCAGGTCGGGACCGAGCCAGAATTTGAACAGACCTCCAAACTCCACCTGCAGTTTTTGCAGTACTTTTGTGAATTCTGCAAACAAAAGTGCCAGGTAAATAAAATTACAGGAAATACTGCGTCTTTTTTATTCTAATGAATGTGAATGACTGAACAATAATATTAACGCATGATGAATGATTGACGTTGACTTAGGAAGATGATTTTAATGTTTATTAAATATTGAACCAGCCTTATTTTTTTTACAACTCAATATGAATGTTTCAGCTATCTCATCACTTGCTTCGGTAAAAAAACATCGTGAGATAACGAAACCAGCATGCCTGAGAGATATTTCTTGTCCATGGGCGCACATAAAATCTCTGTCACGGTGAGGCACTAAACAAAAGACACAGAAGAAAAAGCGATCCTTTTGACTATATTATTACAAGAACTGATATTTCACCTGTGACAAATAATAAATGAATTTGAATTTCAATCAAATTCCGCGATATTACCTTTATCCAATGACAATTATACACAATTTTCTGCCTCCAGCAACCTCAAACCCAGAAAATTACAGCACATTCCAGCCATTATACTAACAAACTAAACACTGGATCAATCAACTAATAAGAGGGCAGAGGTCGGATAAAATGATAGTCCACAGTTTATAATCATGCTGTAATTCCCGCCACCTGCCGGGTCGTATTAGAGACAAGAAAATGGATGATTAACACGACATAGCCTTTTTAATTGCTATATAATTAAGTGTAATTTTTCATTCTATTTAAGATACGAGCACGTGCGAGTGCACGTGTTTTAATGGTTCAGTGCACTGATGGGGAAATACTAATAAACCGGTCCGGTCCGGGCTATTTCTTAAGGCGATTACACGAGCTAAACGCGAGTTTTATAATTACTAAAAGTATATGATTCACTGCTATAAACAAGACCAGAAAAATATATGATATTCTTCAGGATGTATGCTAGCATGATACTGTTTTGAAAACATAATACAATTAATTTGGCTCGATAAAAAAAAATCACGAACTTACGTCTAAAAATATCTTTCAAACAATAAAAAACATACTAATATGCATGCGATCATTCTGATTTTTTGGCAAATAATTCGACAAGCAATATATTAGCATGATACTGTTTTAGTTTTTTAATCCAATCAATATTTTTTTTGTAAATCTATCGAAACCACTCATTTCGCGCTATTTGGCCCGCAGTGGCTGACGTAACAACCACTTTGTAGTGCAAGCTGATTAGAACTTTATTCTAACAGCATTTCAAACGAAGTTTGAACCACCACAAATAGAGGTGCTAATTTAGCTCGTCTAAGAGCCTTAAAACACGTGGATAGTCAGATTCATCACCTGCCTAGCTTTTTCCTTACTATGTTGGGGTCGGCTTCCAGTCTAACTGGATGCAGTTGAATACCAGTATTTTACTTGGAGCGACTGCTTATCTGACCTCCACAACCCAGTGAACCCAGTGTGTTGATAGTAAGATTAACAGCTTTTAAATGTGGCGACACTTGGGGGAGGCCTATATGTCCAGCAGTGGACGTCTTTCGGCTGAATTGATGATGATGATATGTGGTAAGGTCTGTTATAGCCATACCCCTTGGTCTGACAACCAGTCTTACAAAGGGGTATCGTATTACCCAGTGCCTACAAACTGGTTTGTGGGGGTCAGATAGGCAGTCGTTCCATGTAAAATATAGGTACTCAGCTGCAGCCGGTTAGACTGCAAGCCGACCCCAACAATGGTTGAGACAGACTAGGTAAGGCCCGTCCAACATACGGCCCCCGGGCCACCTACCGGCCCACATGTGTTTCATCCGGCCCGCGAGCTAGACAAACTTTATTTAAGTAAGATATCAATAAATATTGTGCTAACATATGTTAAAAAATGTCCCAGAGTCAGTTATTCCCGCGCCATATTAATATCCTATTTGACCCAAACGTTGAACATGGTTGGTAGAGAATGCCTTGTGGCATTTAGTTCGCCTATGTACCACTCTTGTACATGAAGTGTAAATAAATAAAATTAATTCCTACCCGCCGTACCTAATGCAGACCACATCATGGCTGTCTAGTCCGGCGAAGCCTGTTTTATTTGCATTTCTTTTTGCCCTCTACCGTAACAAAAATACTAAACTTGGCCCTTCATAAAGTTATGTTGGACAACCCTTTTTTTTTTTTTTTTTTTTTGGGATGGGAAATCATCAAATGACTTCTCCCACTCTGGGCGGAGCGGGAGGGAGTGTCAGACTCTTACTGACTAAAACCCATCCATGTTCCTTCCTCGCCCTTTACGTTCCGGGGCCGCGGTATCTCTTTCGAACAGTCCCGCAACCCCGGCAGGCTTCGGCCCTTGCGGGCCCCTCTCTTCTGCTGACATCTCTTTGAGGCGCGCGTGGAAAACGAACGCGCCGTCGACACGGCCTGTCGTCACTAGACGGACGGACGGCTAGCTAGCCCATAGCTAACCGTCCACAGGCCCGCATCTACGGTGGCCGGTAGCCACCACGTGGCCCCCGACGCCCGGTGCGTCTCCCGCGGCGGCCGGGAAGAGAGGCTCTCTCCCTCTCTCGTTCCGCCACCTCCGCCAGCATGACTGCTTCGCAGAAGGAGGTGACGGCTTCCCATTCCGTCTCGCTCCGGACCATGGATTGAACCAGGGCCGGACGCGAGAGGTCGCCGCCGCCGATCGCCGCTACGAGGACACGGCGGTGCTCCGCCCACGCAGGGCAGACCTCCACCGTGTGCTCCACCGTGTCCTCCGGTCGATCCTCGCATGTTGGACAACCCTTAGGCAGATGTTGATGAGGTCTATAGCCATACAATGAATAAAAGATGAACTGTAAAAATATGATACATTCCCTTCGTGCGCAAGTCGGGCTCACTCTTGACTGGTTTCTTTAATAGGTACCTGGTTTTAATTGTTTGTTTGTCGCACTCCGCACTGGTAATCCCACACTAGTATCAAACGAGTGTTTTCATTTGAAGCGACGTTTTTTTTTCACTTTCTTTTCCTTTCTTCTAGGAAATCAATAAAAAAGTCCCATGAAAATCCGACCACCATAAACTTCGTTCCACCTTATTGTCTAATTGCACTAGACTATGTAGGTAAAATATATCGATATACAAGTAAGCCGTATCAATAATTTCCTATTAGATAAATAGTAAGCCAATTATTATTATGGTAGGTAGATAGACCATTTCTGAGTATTGATTCCGTACCAGAACAAACAAACAATTAAAACCAGGTACCTATTAAAGAAACCAGTCAAGAGTGAGCCCGACTTGCGCACGAAGGGAATGTATCATATTTTTACAGTTCATCTTTTATTCATTGTATGGCTATAGACCTCATCAACATCTGCCTAGGGGTTGTACAACATAACTTTATGAAGGGCCAAGTTTAGTATTTTTGTTACGGTAGCGGACCAAAAGAAATGCAAATAAAACAGGCTTCGCCGGACTAGACAGCCATGATGTGGTCTGCATTAGGTACGGCGGGTAGGAATTAATTTTATTTAGTTACACTTCATGTGCAAGAGTGGTACATAGGCGAACTTAATGCCACAAGGCATTCTCTACCAACCATGTTCAACCTTTGGGTCAAACAGGATATTAATATGTCGCGGGAATAACTGACTCTGGGACATTTTTTAACAATGTTAGCACAATATTTATTTATGTCTTACTTATAAAGTTTGTCTAGCTCGCGGGCCGGATGAAACACCTATGCGGGCCGGTAGGTGGCCCGGGGGCCGTATGTTGGACGGGCCTTACCTAGTCTGTCTCAACCATTGTTGGGGTCGGCTTGCAGTCTAACCGGCTGCAGCTGAGTAAACAATGTTAACACAATATTTTTTTTTATTTTTTTGGGACAAGCCCGCCACACACGCCCAAACCACTGTAACTCCTGAAAGCCAGAATCAACAGTGGCGACCACCAGAAAAGCGCCGAGACAATGAAGCTCGACGAAGTCCCAGAGAATGAATTTAACTGTCTTGGATCCCGCAACGAAATTAATCAGAAAGTATAGCGGAGGAGTAGGAAAAAAACTGTAATTTCCACTTCCCTCCATATCAGCAGGAGACAGAACGAAACAAGGCCAATAGGCACAAAGGGACGTTTACAACTGGGATAGGCCCAGTTGCCTAGCACCACGGATAAATATTAACGTTAATGGGTCCTAAGTTGAGAGCTGTTATATTTGATTCCAATAATAGGTATGGCAAAAACGCTTGAACGCACGGAAATTTGCTCTAGTTTCTACAAGGTCCGTATAGTAAATAACTCCGGATGTAACCTATACACTATCCAACATAATATTGCATTCATTTTGCCAAAGACTACACTCCCACAAAATGTGATGTGCAGATTGTTCATATTCGCAGTCAGATGTTGAACATTGACAAAAAAGGCGAGTCAACAAGTTTGAAGGAAAATAATTTACTCTTGAAGTTGCCATGACCCGTGAGAAATTGGGCAACACAGTGATCAACCTCCAGCCATGTCCTGTCCAGCCGCTCACGAACGGATGGAAAGAACTGGTGGAGGTGTCTGCCCTTGATGGAATTGTCCCACCTACATTGCCATTCAGATAAAAGTTCCTCCCAGACGTCGGTCTGTGGTTTGAATAATCTAGAAATCTTAGCACGATCACGTATGGTTAAAAAGTCTGCGTCCGTGGTCTCACGCGCGTTATAGTACATTGCAGCCCGACGCTGTACCTCAAGATCGACTGGAAGTACACCCGCAAGCACCGGTAAAGCTTCGGTACTAACCGTCCTATACGCTTTGCATAAGAATATCAACGCCAAACGCTGGCTTTGAAGCAATTTACGTCGCACCGCTCCTATGGTGGCCCTATCGGCCCAAACAGGTGCCCCGTAGCACATACAACCCAAGTAAGTAGCCACATAGATGGTCTTTGAAGTTAAAAATGACAGTCCCCACGTAGATTTGGATATCCTCGTTAAGGAATAAAAGTTCTTTTTAGCTTTTTCACCGACATTTTTTATGTGATCTACGAATGAAAAATTACGCTCCAAGACCAGACCAAGGTAGCACACGGACTGCTTTCTTTTCACGGGAACGTTATTAAATTTAATACTCGGCCACGATTTAAGATCACCTTTTAAAATTAGTTGAAAAGTTTTATGCGGTGCAAAGGTCAGACGGTTCCGATCGCCCCACTGAGATATTAATCGTAGGCAAGTGTCAGCTAAATTCTCGAGACCAGCCCGGGTACTTGACTGAATGAGCAACAGGCCGTCGTCCGCGTAACCGGTTAATGAACAGCCTGGTGGAAGTGGGATCGCGAGGAAATCATCAAAACCTATATTCCATACATACGGAGAGATTACCGAGCCCTGTGGACATCCCATGGTAAGGGACTTTGACATAGAATGATGTCCGAGTTTTAGTTGCGCGGTACCATTTAAAAATAATGAATAAACAAGATTATATATGTTTTTGTAGCAGCCACGATTACACAATATTTATTGATGTCTTACTTATAAAGTTTGTCTAGCTCGCGGGCCGGATGAAACACCTATGCGGGCTAGCTGTAGACAGAAATAGGAGCCCCGCGTAGCTGGGCTCCGTCGACTACCCTTTATAGGCGAATAAAAAGTGTTTTGAGGTTTATAGGTTACATTAATCGGTTTTTTTGTGAGTGGTACCATGGGCCAAGATTGACTCCTCCTTCCCTCCTGCCCTCCCCACCGCGCGATTTGAGTACATTACACAATTATACGGTTTCACTTCGATAGATTACAATCTACCGAAAAATAATGCGTAAAATTGTAAGCAGAATGTTCGGTTAGCAATCTTTAGAGAGTTTACAATGTTGCCAAATAGATTACAATCTAACGGGTTTTACAATTTTACGGTAACATATAATACAACAGTAGGTGGTTCCGGGCTGACATGATGATGATAATTGTGCTCTTCTATCTCATTAAACTTTCCTTAAGTAATTGCTTAGCTATGTAATTATTAAGAAACAAGTAATGACTTGTTTAGAAAAACGAGTGTCTACCTCGTAACTTGCTCTAAGCAATTTCTGTTTTCTGGTTTTGTCTTCGCAGTCGTGTCGCAACTCTCAACGCGCGTGTTACTTTTTGTAGAGTAACATTTTGCAACATGATATTCAACACATCAACAACACAACACGACACGTTTTGAACATTCTAAATAGCTTTACTTAGCGGTTGTTGCCTAACATGTGCAAACGTTGCTCAACAAAAATAAACATCGGTGCCAATATCTATAGATATAATATATCTCCATTCAATCAAGTCTAAATCCTTACACTTAGTAACGAGACCTTCAGACATACCTTCAGGTTGTCCCATGCACAGCAGGGCGTTCCCTAGGAACGGCAGTCCCCATGGACCTGGCAACTTCTTGGCCATCTCGATCATTCTCCTGTTCTTGTATCTCCATAGCAACCAGAAGGCTGACAATGCGCCTCCAATGAGATACAGCGGCCAGTAATTCATCCTGCAACAAGAATTTACGCGAGATTTATTCAGGGGTCCTTTCGGCCCGCTACTTCGTTCGCGTCGAAGAAATACAAGGAGTAGGTAAAGGGAACCTTCCAAGCATTCGAACTAAGTGAGACCCTGTTCCCACTATGTAGTGACGGTTAATTTATCGTTGGTTTTTAGTTGGCAAAAGTAATGGACAACGTTATCGTGTCATCCTATATACAACGTGTAACAGAAAGGGTATAGTTATATGAAAGGGTGTGCTACCATTAAACTGAACAACTTTCTCTATGGAACCACCATCGTTCTCGCGAAATATAATAATAATAATAATAATTTATTCAATTCAATATTAGTGACATACATTTTGTGAAAACTGTATAATAGGAGCTTATATAAACAGAAATTCGATGTAACATCTGTGTCTGAACTAGATAAATAAAATTAATATCTGTATCTCAGACAACAGCGCTCTTCCTTAAAAATATACATTTATTTATAAGCTTGTGGTTCATGTTGGCTTTAATTACATAATACATTAGGTTTTAATCATCTAAGAGCAGTAAAAATAAAAACAAAGCAAAGATGTCGGAGAGTTTAGTGGTGACCTCCTTTTGTGTTTAATGTAGATGAGTGAGTGTGTGTAGGAGGGTGAGTAATGTGAGTATGTACAATTTAATGCTGTACCTTTAGAGGTTTTCGGTTTCGTCACATGTCAGTTTACGAATGTACCTACTCAAACACTTCATTCTTACACCCCCTTTATTTTTTTATTTTTTTTTTAGTATGGGAAATCATCAAAAGACTTCTCCCACTCTGGGCGGAGCGGGAGGGAGTGTCAGACTCTTACTGAGTAAAACCCATCCATGTTCCTTCCTCGCCCTTTATGTTCCGGGGCCGCGGTATCTCTTTCGAACAGGCCCGCAACCCCGGCAGGCTTCGGCCCCTGCGGGCCCCTCCCCTTATGCTGACATCTCTTTGAGGCGCGCGTGGAACACGAACGCGCCGTCGACACGGCCTGTCGTCATTAGACGGACGGACGGACGGCTAGCTAGCCCATAGGTAGCCGTCCACAGGCCCGCATCTACGGTCCCCCTGAGATTTAAAGCTTGTAAATCTTACTGTACTTACTAAGTTAATGGTTTTCGTAATAGCCGTTTTCGCATCGGTGTACAGTGTAATTTATTGTGAATTTGTTAAGTTTCCAGTTTTGTTTAAATAAATAGATACTTTCAACGACCTTGTAAGGATATCTTATGACCGTTTTTGCGAGCGGTGGTGTCTATTTTTGGTCCGATTAATAAATCATGTCTGAGGACCAAAATTAGAACTCATAATATATCATTTTCTACACTCACTCGTTTTTTTTTTCCTGGAAACCTGGGAAACGTGTCCGACGAACATAATGTTCATTTTTACCAAAATTTAAAACGTTTTGAGGAACAATATGTGGGGTAAAAATTACAGGGTTTAAACCACCTCATCACGAAGCCGTCAACCAAGCATTCTGTAAGTATATCAAAATGGGGGTGAAAAATCATGTTTTGTGGTAGAACTCAATGCAACGCACTTAAAGCATTGTGCTGATGGATGGATTGACTAGTACGGGCGTCGTAGAGGTATAAAAATTAAATATCTTCCGTTAAAAACTTGTTTTAAAAAATAAAAAAACTTTCCAATAAGTTAGAACTTTGATCCCAAATATCTCGTAACTAGAAGGTTCCCAGGTATGGTGTAGAACAAAAAAAGGGTAGAAAAAGTGCTATTCGGCTTCCTTAAGAGGTGTTTTACACCCTTTATTATTATGTGGCAGATTACTGTTGCAGATCCACTTAAAAGGACACTGGCACAAATCAGAATTTAAAACAGAGTAAACGGTACAATTTGTAATACTTTCAATCGCAAGGCGTCGCGGCAGACCCCGCAGAAGATGGTTGCACGAGCTGGACAAAACCAATGACCACTGGCCCACATCAGCCCTAGACCGAAACAACTACAAATCATGGGGGAAGCCTTTGCCCAGCAGTGGGATGATGCAGGCTAGCTGGAACAGCAACAGTAATACTTTCAATCTATGGACATGTTGGAATTTTTAAAAATTCAAATGTACATATTTCGAAAACTGGACATCCTAATTTCTGTTTACTGAATTCAGAATCCGGCATTAAATCTTCTATGCGAAACTATGGTTTTCATCTCGTGAACAAAAACGTTGTAAACTAGTGTTATATAACTTCTGCAATGTGATTAATTCAAAGTACAATTTTATTCCTTCATATTCACTTCCCGCGCAAACTTTGACACCACAGACTAAAAAAAATGTCATGTTACTCCAAACCAAAGAAGTTCTGTAAAAAGTTTATATGTTACTTACCTTTAAAATAAAAACGTCCTGCCACACACGGTATCAACAGCTAACTACCCTGGGTACGTGACTACACGACAGTAATAGTGAATAAAAATGTACTCAATAAAACAACGTGTGAAGAATAAATCAAATGAAAAAAAAAGCACAGATGCTGTGGAATTATTTATGAGGACGGAACTGTGTTGAATGTCTGAGAAAAGACACTTATACATAGTTTTACCTCAGTGTGGCGTAAGAATTCGGTATGTAAAGTATTTTTCAGGTATTTTTTTTACATTTTTATTTCGTAAAACATTAAATTTTAAGCAACTAATTTTAAGCTTTTTTTTTCCAAGTTACAGTTTCTTTTTTATTATTTTTTAAAGTATTATTCGTGATGACGTCATTTCATAGCCTGAATAGCTTTAAGTCTTTGCCACGTTTTCAGTACATACAAAAAACACTAAATAACTTCAAAGTTGACATTGATGACAGTTGACGCTTGACAGATACGTGTTTTTATTTTGTTGTGAAATGTGAATGCTGTGATCGTGACTGTGATGTGAACTTTTTGTTTGACTTTCTTTTCCTACGATTTTTAGCAAATTTTAATTTCTATCCATTATCCGTGCTGCGTATCCGTGCAATGAATCTGTCATCGACAACTAGTGCTAAATGCTTCGTACCGTCATGTAAAAACTACAACAAATAGCCGACACAAATTGTTTGTAAATGTGAAAGAAACGCTAAAAAAGAAGTGGTGCAAGGAAGTAAATATGGAATACAAGCCTGGGCGTCGTCTTTTTTGTTGCGAAGATCATTTGAACGCGAAATTATCAGCGCGCGATGCATTCAAATAAATAACACATAGTGCATTGACAGTTTTGATTTGACACTGACGGTATGACAAACAAAAGTATTTTTTTTTTAATTTATCTTGAAAAGCACGAAGGAAGTAGTCTATTCAGGCTACGTTATGACGTAATTTAGAGGTCAAATGAAAGTCAAATGATTACAAGTATTATTGTGAAAATAAACACAATCTTGTGATATAGAAAGCTAAAAATAGAAAAATAAGGCATAGGACCCTAAAATCTCCAAATGGTTTTGGAATCAGCGTAGGTTAATTTTTACTTTACATACCGAATTCTCGGTTGATGCTCTTCTTTCAATAAATATATTATACTATATAACTAATGCCTGCGACTTTCAGTTCGGTAATTGTCCCATGAGATCGTACTACCGGAATAAGACGTTTTAAACCAGGTTATAAACTGTATGTGTGCTAAATTCCTCCAAATCTGGTCAGTAGTTTTTGCGTGAAAAAGTAATAAATATCCAGAAATCCATACATCCTCAGAATTCGGTATGTAAAGTATTTTTCAGGTATTTTTTTTACATTTTTATTTCGTAAAACATTTAATTTTAAGCAACTAATTTTAAGCTTTTTTTTTTCCAAGTTACAGTTTCTTTTTTATTATTTTTTAAAGTATTATTCGTGATGACGTCATTTCATAGCCTGAATAGCTTTAAGTCTTTGCCACGTTTTCAGTACATACAAAAAACACTAAATAACTTCAAGTTGACATTGATGACAGTTGACGCTTGACAGATACGTGTTTTTATTTTGTTGTGAAATGTGAATGCTGTGATCGTGACTGTGATGTGAACTTTTTGTTTGAGTTTCTTTTCCTACGATTTTTAGCAAATTTTAATTTCTATCTCCGTGCTGCGTATCCGTGCAATGAATCTGTCATCGACAACTAATGCTAAATGCTTCGTACCGTCATGTAAAAACACTACAACAAATAGCCGACACAAATTGTTTGTAAATGTGAAAGAAACGCTAAAAAAGAAGTGGTGCAAGGAAGTAAATATGGAATACAAGCCTGGGCGTCGTCTTTTTTGTTGCGAAGATCATTTGAACGCGAAATTATCAGCGCGCGATGCATTCAAATAAATAACACAGTAACTAGCATTGACAGTTTTGATTTGACACTGACGGTATGACAAACAAAAGTATTTTTTTTTTAATTTATCTTGAAAAGCACGAAGGAAGTAGTCTATTCAGGCTACGTTATGACGTAATTTAGAGGTCAAATGAAAGTCAAATGATTACAAGTATTATTGTGAAAATAAACACAATCTTGTGATATAGAAAGCTAAAAATAGAAAAATAAGGCATAAGACCCTAAAATCTCCAAATGGTTTTGGAATCAGCGTAGGTTAATTTTTACTTTACATACCGAAATGATATTTCTGGACATATCTGGCTTATTGGCCCGCTCCTCGAAACTTTCTCCGGCATTGTTAACCAGACTTTTTAAGTAAGAGGGTTTCTTTCAGAAAAGAAAAATAGTACATTATGGTACAAGTGTGTAATGTTGGTGATTACCGCTGAGGCGCCATTGAGACCCGAGCCGTTAGGCGAGGCTCTTAAGAGAGCCGAGGACGGTAATCATCAACACACACGTGTATCATACGACGTTTTTCAACACACTTGAGAATAAAATAAAACTAAAAATAACTATAATTTCAACAGTGAAAACGAGTTGTGAATTTTTTTTCGCAATGGCGGGAATAATTAATCAGTTTTCCTATGCGCGCGCATCTAACAATGGCGATCGGCCATAGACTAAAAGAATGAGGTTTCTTTTTTTTTTGCTTTTCGCGGGTAGCGTTTTACCCACGTACGAAATGGGGAATTCAAAGTTTTATTTAATACAGAGAAAAAAAAAGTTAAATTTGAGTGAAAGTTTTATTTATTAAAAACTTATAAGTTGAAATTATCTATGTAGATACGAAGTTGCATGAAATGAGAAAGCAATAGGTATATTAATTTATTTGTACTAATGAACACGATCTTTTTTGTATCGAAACTTTTTTGAGAACAAAGCAATTCAACCAATAAAATAAAAAAAAAACCCTATAACTCACTCGTGAATAATAGCAATGAAAAAGTCACAGTTTAATTACAGGTGTCATTATGTGCCTAATTGCGGTGAAATTAGAGCCACTTTATGAGCAAGTGTGTTGAAATAGTACATTATGGTACAAGTGTGTAATGTTGGTGATTACCGCCGAGGCGCCATTGAGAACCGAGCCGTTAGGCGAGGTTCTTAAGAGAGCCGAGACGGTAATCATCAACACACACGTGTATCATACGACGTTTTTCAACACACTTGAGAATAAAATAATACTAAAAATAACTATAATTTCAACAGTGAAAACGAGTTGTGAATTTTTTTTCGCAATGGCGGGAATAATTCATCAGTTTTCCTATGCGCGCGCATCTAACAATGGCGATCGCCCATAGACTAAAAGAATGAGGTTCCTTTTTTTTTGGCTTTTCGCGGATAGCGTTTCAGCCACGTACGAAATGGGGAATTCGAAGTTTTATAATTAAAAAAAAAGTAAAAAAAAAAGAAAACAAAAGTTGCATTTGAGTGAAAGTTTTATTTATTAAAAACTTATAAGTTGAAATTATCTATGTAGATACGAAGTTGTATGAAATGAGCAAGCAATAGGTACATTAATTTATTTGTACTATTGAACACGATCTTTTTTGTATCGAAACTTTTTTAAGAACAAAGCAATTCAACCAATAAAATAAAAAAAAAACCCTATAACTCACTTGTGAATAATAGCAATGAAAAAGTCACAGTTTGATTACAGGTGTCATTATGTGCCTAATTGCGGTGAAATTAGAGCCACTTTATGAGCGTTGTGGTGTGTTGAAAAAATAGTTACACGACTACTGAAAACAGAAAGATTAACGCTGGGGTCAAACGAGCGTATTATGTGACTGGCGTAATTCGGTTTCATAATATGACACTAACCACTGACATAAACCAGATTTCGTATGAAATTTAACGTAAATTACGCGACTTACAACTCAAAATTTCGTTCGTTTGGCTTTGGCCTCGCCTTAAAAGCTTTGTGTTTGAATTATTTCTTTTTTTTGGATTCTTTTTGTCTGGACATATCGAAGTGAAAACACAACTTCTAGAACATTCACGAAAAGAACAGTCAAAATAATTCCTAATGATATAATAATTTTCAATTGATATAATGGTTTGAAACGGTTTCTCTACAATTGTACCGAGGAACATAACCTGCCGACAGCTTGTTATATTTTCCACGGTCAGCATTTAAACCTATGATTTTAGTAATTAAATCATTCTCCGGTTAAATACCTTACTTTAAACGGGTGTTATTAGTTACTGTTAGGTATTCTAGCTCTATTAAATTAAACAAAGCATTGTACAAATAATGCATTCGCAATCGTGCATGTTTGATGGCAATTAGCTCACGGCTTCTATTACCTAGGATTTAAATAATTTGAACTTGTGAAATGTGGGTGCATTATTAGATCCACCTAACCCAGCAGGGCTAGCATGGCCGGAGACATTATAAAAAACATATAATCAGCTGTTCAGTACATTAGGCGAACATAAATGTACTGAACAGCTGATTTTTTTTCGCGATTTCAGGATTGGTCCCATAGTAAAAGTTTTTTGTTATCATGAGCACAATCACGGGTTAAA
Organism: Xestia ashworthii; assembly: GCA_950022955.1. NCBI lineage: Eukaryota > Metazoa > Arthropoda > Insecta > Lepidoptera > Noctuidae > Xestia > Xestia ashworthii. The sequence goes on along the minus strand of OX465568.1, from coordinate 7,165,705 downwards.
GTATCGTACACTAATTACCAGTCACCCTATATAACCTCAAATCAAGAAACTCGAATACTCGATAGCGCGGGAAACTTGCTTAACAGTAACTAAATAGGTACACTTTAACAGTGTTGATTAACTGTATTACCGGTTGCTCCAGCTCCTTGAGTTCCCGCTCAAATTGGGATATGTCTGATGGCCAATCCTGAAATCGCGAAAAAAAAATCAGCTGTTCGGTACATTAGGCGAACATAAATGTACTGAACAGCTGATTTTTCTTTCGCGATTTCAGGATTGGTCCCATAGTAAAAGTTGTTTGTTATCATGAGCACAATCACGGGTTAAAGTATCGTACACTAATTACCAGTCACCCTATATAACCTCAAATCAAGAAACTCGAATACTCGATAGCGCGGGAAACTTGCTTAACAGTAACTAAATAGGTACACTTTAACAGTGTTGATTAACTGTATTACCGGTTGCTCCAGCTCCTTGAGTTCCCGCTCAAATTGGGATATGTCTGATGGCCATGTCTGATTTTGTATTCAGTTATCTTTATGAAAAATCAGACATCGCGCCATTTGTAGTACACGTCCAAAAAAATGTTATATCTGAAAATTATGGAACCACACTGCATCCTGTCACATTTGGGAAGTTTTTAAAACAAAATGCCTTCAAGGACGTAACAAAATAAGGATTTCTTTTTTGATTTCCTGGACGCGAATTCATTTATTAATAATTTTTCAAAGAGATATACTTAAACCCACCATCTAAAGATGAGGACAAACTCCCTTTGTTATGTCAAAATATCTGTATTTTTTCTCTTCCACTAGTCGCCATGCTATAGGCGGGGGGTGGTTATCCACGTCTAATGTCAAAAAGTGATATAATTCTCTTTCCCCTGTTGCCGTGCTTTGGCAGGTGGAAATAACCGGTGGACAAAAGTTTTATCCCCTGCAGCCCATGCTAGCCCTGCTGTAAGTTTTTCCTACTCCTCCGCTTTCTTACTTTCGGTTTCTCTGAGACTTCGTCGAGCTTTATTGTCTCGGCGCTGTTCTGGTGGTGGCCACAGTGGATTCTGGCTTTCAGGAGTTACAGCGGGTTGGGAATAGTGTGGCGGGCTTGTCCCAAAAACACCCATTAGAGATCACAGGCGAGCTGTTATATTAATTTGCACAAAATAAATTAGCGTTCTTACCTTTGCCTCTTCGGCCTGGTAGCAAGCGCTATTGCTGAGTGCTGGGTCCGGTTCCCGGGTCGAGAAAAGTGTCTTTACATCAGGAATTTCTCAGTAGTAACGCGAGTCTGGATTTATGAAATTAACCGGGCGCAAATCCAGACGCCGCGGCTGCCACTGAAAAAATCCTGATAAATGTTGAAAAAACCCCATGTAAAAAAGGGGTCTGTCACATGGGGCTTCAAAATAACTGGTGAAATATAAGTGTAAGTACTATTAGATATACCTCTCTCTTACCCTAGGTATCGCAGCTGGGATGTTGCGTTGTACGACATGATTAATGAGCCATTGTTCACGATATACTTAATGTGAACTTTTTAGAAATCCTTATCTTTGGTTTTGTTTTGCTTTTATTGTCTATTGTTTTTGTTTTTTCTTACTTCACGTGTGATTATAATTTTTCTTTACCGAATGGCTGTGTTTTTCTGATAAAATATTAAAAAAACCAACCTGCAGCTTAAGCAGTCGATAATAGCTATTGTAAAATATTAATAACTATCGACTATAAAACTATACCTATATAGCTTTTATTATCACCTGCTTGCTAATTGTAGACTAGGTAGAAGGTTAGGTCTATCAAACACGTAGTCAATTATTCTGTACTACTTTATAATCCTGTTGTTAATTTATAGACACCGCAGTAAACTGCGACCCAATGTCAAGCTACGCACGAAACAGAAACAAACGAATGAGCTAGAATATCACGAGGAAGAGGTTTCTTTGTAACTTTGGGAGCTGACTTATAATAATAGGTATACTCTACTTAACAAAACCGTTGAAAATTACCCGAGAAAGGGTTGGAGAGCTTTTGGGACCGGGACCGCGGTCCCGGATTCCCCTTAAATATTTTTGAAGATCAAATGATTACGAATTGGGACAGTTTTTCACTAGTTTTGCACGTCTTTTATTTTAGTTGTCGTAATGGTAAAGTTACGAGATCGGACGTAGCCGTGCGAGGGTGCAGCTGCTTGAGCTCGCAAGGCGTTTGTGTTGCAAATACCAACATGTAGTTTTGTGCCTAGTCTTCGAAGAGGACTTTTGGCCACTGGAAGTGGTGTTTCCTCGCTTACACGGGAAAGTGCCACACGAACGATACAGTGACATGTGCACATGTGTTACTCACATAATAAGAAGTTTCTTTTACTAACACAAATTGTATTTTGTTCCTAAGGTGCGTCAGAAGGATGGGCGCAGGAGTGTTCCCGGAGATAGGATGGTGTTTTACGGTTAATAAGGCGATTACACGAGCTAAACGCGAGTTTTATAATTACTAAAAGTATATGATTCACTGCTATAAACATGACCAGAAAACAGCCCCGGATCTTCAACTTTTTTAGGCGGGGCAAAAACTGACTTAATGCCGCCCCCACTTACTTACATTTATTTTTACCTTTATCATCCATATAGTTTCACAGAAGGTTTATACAGAAGACTGAAGAGTACAACTTGCCTCTGTTTAGCGTTTGTGGACTACGAGAAAGCCTTTGATTTGATGAGACCTGGGCTGTACTGCAGTCTCTCCAACGGTGCTAAATTGACTACCGGTACATCGAGGTGTTGGAAGTGTTTGTACAAAAACGCCACCATGTCAGTCCGACTTCAGGACCAAGACTCGGAACCTATCCTTCTGCAGCGAGGTGTAAGACAGGGAGACGTCATATCTCCGAAACTGTTCACCGCTGCACTGGAGGATGTCTTCAAGGTTCTGGACTGGAGAGGGCTAGGCATCAACGTCAATGGCGAGTACATCACTCACCTTCGGTTTGCCGACAATATTATAGTGTTCATGGCTGAGACCATGGAGGACCTCAGTACATTGCTCGATGACCTCAGTAGAGCTTCCGAAAGAGTGGGTCTAAAAATGAACATGGACAAGACGAAGGTCATGTTGAATGCCCATGTCACACCCATTCCTATCAAGATCGGAGACTCTACACTCGAAATTGTGGACGATTATGTATACCTAGGACAAACGGTCCAGTTAGGTAGGTCCAACTTCGAGAAAGAGGTCAATCGTCGAATCCGACTCGGCTGGGCAGCGTTCGGGAAGCTGCGCGGTATCATTCTCGTCCAACTTACCGTAGACGTGTCTCAAGACGAAAGTCTATGACCAGTGTGTGTTGCCAGTGATTACATACGGGACCGAAACGTGGTCACTCACAATGGGCCTTATCAAAAGGCTTAAAGTCACCCAAAGGGCAATGGAGCCCAGGGCTATGCTCGGAGTTTCCTTGCGTGATCGAATCAGAAATGAAGACATCCGCAAGAGAACCAAGGTCACCGACGTTGCCCGAAGAATTGCCAAACTTAAGTGGCAGTGGGCAGGGCACATTGCTCGCAGAACGGATGGCCGATGGGGCCGAAAAGTTCTGGAGTGGCGACCGCGAACCGGAAGACGATGCGTTGAAAGACCTCCCACTAGGTGGACCGATGACCTGGTGAAGGTTGCGGGAATCCGTTGGATGCGAGTCGCACGGGACCGGTCAATGTGGCGACACTTGGGGGAGGCCTATGTGCAGCAGTGGACGTCTTTCGGTTGAAATGATGATGATGATGATGATAATAAAAATAAAAATCAAATATATTATTGCATTTGTGAATTGAAATTACAATTTAACTCTCCGAGATTTTTGTTTAGCAAATAAATCTATGGCCTTGTCATAATGACTCGTGTGCAATTCTATTTTCTATCGCGATCGCTAAGATTGCAAGACTCGATAAGCGTTCCTGGCTCATAGAAGATCGCAAATAATTTTTAATTAGTTTTAGTTATTAGGCGCGTATTTTGAACTATGCCTACGCGCCTCGCCAATAATAAATGTTCGTCTCACTCCGCGCTCTGGGTATCGGTCGAGTTAATATGACCATGTTTCTGTATACTTGTACTATTATTTATTCCGTGGTCAAAGTTAAGTAAATTATGAGTTGTCCATTCGTCTGTAAAGTGTGAATTTGGCCGCCCTCTGAACTTGCCGCCCGGGGCATAGTCCCCGGCTGGCCCCCCCCTAGATCCGGGCCTGCCAGAAAAATATATGATATTCTTCAGGATACATGCTAGCATGATACTGTTTTGAAAACATAATACAATTAATTTGGCTAGATAAAAAACTTTTTTGCAAAAAATATAACCGACTTCACACAAAAAAAGTGAAAAATAACTTTAGCTTCAGAAGTCGGTGACCTTTGTTTGATTGATTTATTTTTTTTGTCACCGACTTCTGAAGCTAAAGTTATTTTTCACTTTTTTTGTGTGAAGTCGGTTATATTTTTTGCAAAAAAGTTTTATTTTTCACTTTTTAGTGGTTCACATGTGCTTACCCTTTCACAGCGTATCGGTGGTATCGGTGTGATTTTTTGTTATGAACTGGTGTAAACAATAGACAGACGTGAGTCTTCAGCGATCCCAGTACATTTGCTATCATTTATTAGAGAGTTCAATTGCCTATCTTCCGAAGTCACCAGATCTTTATCAAATTGAAATGGGATCACTCCGAGAAAGTACTCCCCCTAAAACTAACCAAACCGCTTCTGGTGTGCCTATAAATTTAAGGAGTTACCTCTATTTCTCCGGGATCCCATTAAATGGAACTTTACACGTCTAACTGTCGAAATCTGGGTGTATTGTATACTTCTGCGTACTCCCTCAGAGCATACAGGCGTGGTGTTACGTCATGATGTTGTTTAAACAATAAACAACCAAGCGATTGCAGCAATTACTGCAGCTTTGCCGTGTATTTTTGAAGAGTTCCATTTATATCTCCTAAGATCAGAGTCAGATCTCAACCAAATTGTAATGGAACCACACAGAAAGCACCAGCTTTCAAATAAAAGAAGAATTATCAAAATCGGTTCACCCAGTCGAAAGTTTTGAGGTAACAAACATTGTCGTAATCTGGGTATATTGTACACATCTGCGTACCCCCTCAGAGCATACAGGCGTGATGTTACGTCATGATGCAGTATAAACAATGAACTTACAAGCGGATGCAGCAATCACTGCAGATTTGCCGTCTATTTTTGAAGAGTTCCATTGTATATCTCCGAAGATCAGCATCAGATCTTCAGCAAATTAAAATGGGACCACACGGAAAGCATCAGCTTTCAAATAAAAAAAGAATCATCCAAATCGGTTCACCCAGTCGAAAGTTCTGAGGTAACAAACACAAAAAAAAAACAGATGAATTGAGAACCTCCTCTTTTTAGAAGTCGGTTGAAAAGAAATCACGAACTTACCTCTAAAAATATCTTTCAAACAATAAAAAACATACTAATATGCATGGGATCATTCTGATTTTTTGGAAAATAATTCTACAAGCAATATATTAGCATGATACTGTTTTAGTTTTTTAATCCAATCAATAGTTTTTTTGTAAATCGATCGAAGCCACTCAATTCGCGCTATTTGGCCCGCAGTGGCTGACGTAACAACCACTTTGTAGTGCAAGCTGATTAGAACTTTATCCTAACAGCATTTCCAACGAAGTTTGAACCACCACAAATAGAGTTGCTAATTTAGCTCGTCTAAGCGCCTTAACACGTTAAACGCCGTGGGGGACAACATATGGGCCTCAATTATTTAGTAAAAGGAGCCAGGTCAAAAATGCCCGATTGTAAAATTTTACGTTTATGTTTTTATTGCTTTAGGGGCTAGAAAATGTGCCAAATCTCATGAAATAAATCGAAGAAAAGTAATTAGTGACTTTATTTTACCAAAATACTACTGTCACTCAACAGTGGCCCCCCATGGCCCACGCGGAAATAAGTCGCGTTGTTCGTTGGCGGGGGCCGCGGGGGTCGGGGTGTCGGTCATCCCCGCTCATGTCCTGCACGAACAAACAAGACGAAAAAACAAGACGAAAAAGTTGTAACTTTTTGTGAAACCTGCCCTAACAAACCATTTCTTTGTTTTGATTGTTTCCATAAAATTCATTAAATAATATGTGTAGTAACTAGTAACGTTGATATTTATCTCAATAAGTCTGATTTAATTTTGTTTCAATTAAAAACTGTAATAAATAATTATTATATTTCTGATTTACAAACATGTAGTTTAATTCATCAAACTATCCCCGAAAAATTAAACCCTAACAGCTATGTCACTAGCTAAGCCACTTTAACCAGATTTTAACTACTTCAGTAAAAAGTAACAGTATACAGTATTTTACAACACATTTTAAATAGTAATTTTATGGAAAAATAGAAAATAACACATTATCATACACACTTTTTCCTTTAGAACTTTCAAACAAGTCGTGTCCCGAAATGATTTGTCATATTTTTCTAAGTCATATTTTTTACTAAAAACCAAATACAATCTATTTGTCTGCAGGGCCGTGGGGGTCACGTCAAATACATATTAGCTTCATATCTGTGCCCGACGGCCCAATAGAGACGCTTAAAATCGCCTCTGACTCGCGGTCATATGTTGTCCCCCGCGGCCCCAACGGCACTATTGTATGTCGACCATACGGTGTCCCCCACGGCCCAAACAGAAAGACTGAAAAATTAAAGCGGCGTTCAACGTGTTAAAGATGAAAATGAAGAATGATGATGATGATGTTAAAATGAATCATGAATGTGTGCCGTATTTCGAGGTACCAGTGCGAATTGGTAGATGTTACATGCATTCAAAATTGGTTTTGCCACTTTTTTTTCCTTAATCGTCATGAGAACCATGGTAGGTAGTGTATTCAATTAAATCAAGTAATTACACACGTAATTCGCGGCTGTTACCTACGACTTGGCTTCTACCACTCCTATCTCATGCTTCAATTCACAGCTGGCCATAAGCCACTCCCTACTCCCAAGGTGCACCAAAGTGCAAGGCGCGTATGTTTTTTCCCGGGTAACCACTTAAAACCAGCGCCATGCTGTCCCCCCCCCCCCTAACACAGCATTACCTATGCTGAGTGGTAACCTGCTTGTCGCAGCCGCGATAGGCAACCTATTACCTTTTTTGTACATCCATTCTTTCTTTTCTCTCTTTTCTTTATTTTCTATCCTTTCTTTCTTTTCTTCCTTTTCTCTATTTTCTTTTTTTTTTTTCATTCTTTTTCTTCGCTTACAGATGAAAGTTGAAGAACACCAATAAAGCTTACATTATAAAAAGATAGAAACTTTGGCCTGGCATGACAGGGCTAGAATTTTGCCATAAATTAGAGCACTGGGGAAGGTTAAACGAGCCCAATTTTCACGTCTCCCAGCAATGGCCAAATTAGGTAAAATAGAGATATTTTAACGAAATTGGTGCCCAAAGGTTGGTTGTATATAAAACTAATAGCATAAAAAAAGACGTGTGCACTCGGGGACTGCCGCGGTAAAGCTATTGCATAGCATTTTTTATCAACTTATGCAATTATAATTATTTATTTATTTTATTTTTCCGCTTGTTGCCGGCTCGAGGACCAAACGCAGACTGAATGTTCAGGCTCGGCTCTCCATCACGATGAAATTATGAGCTATGATTGTGGAACATTCATTATAAAATTTGAGATTATTTTCGTTACGTAATTTCTGGATTCGGTCTCCACGCTCAAGGCCCGCGATAGTAAGCTATGCAATAGCTTAAAAATCACATACCTAGATAACTTAATTAGTTTAGGAAATATAATAAAATTCGTAGTGTTTAATCCAGATTAGATTTTTAAACACTAGGTTTTATTAATTCATTGTATTTGTTACTGGCTTCGAGGCTTGACTTGACAGACTTCTATCTTTACCCAGTAGAGTATCGAATGTAGTTTTAGGAATTAGCAGAAGTGTACTTAACTGTTGATAATTCGATCATCTGAGTCGGTCTTATGTTTAAAACTGCTTATTTTCTACACTTGGCCATGATAATTGAGGCTAAGATTTAAATGGGTTAATAAAGCAAAATAATAGACTATTTTAGTACATAATTATCTGATTCGTTTAACGATTAGGCCCATACTGGGAGATCTCCTTTAAAGGAAAACACTGTTTTTGTTAGTCAAGTGACACTAGTTCCTCGCATTTACCTATATTATTAGCATTCTACACGGAGATAGTTGCCGAAATAATAGGTAAGCCTGGTGGCTTCGTAATAATTATGTTTGTGTCAAAATAAATTGTGGGTAATCTCTTAGGTCATCGCTTTAAGGAAAACCTTGTTGCTTTTTTCGAAATTTTGATGTTTGAATGGACCATTTTGAACGTGGTTGTACCTACTAAATTATTTTGAACTGCGCTGGCACCTCTTGGTTTCATTTTTAACCGGAACAAATTAAAGCAACTTTTTTTACAAACAAAATACTAATACCGAAGATAAATAGGATGTAGGATAATAATAATATTGAATTTAAAGATATCCATTTAATTCAACATAAATAAATATTTCAAAGCATACACTATAAAACAAAAGTTATACTTAACATACGTAACATAGCAAAACAAAAAAGAATATTACTAAATAATATACTTCTATGAGCAACCCGTATCTTTTAAAACTACCTCCAATACTTCTGTTTTTTTTTATGAACGGACGGTCGGATTGGTCACTGAGTTTCTGTCTGAGTATAATTATGTTCAGTACCTACTGAATAAGTAAGTAAGTAAATAAATGACGACGGCGGCGGCGATTCCATTTTTTAAGGGTTCTGTACCTCAAAAAGAAAATCGTAGCCCTAATAGGATCATTTTGTTGTCCGTCCGTCTGGCTGTCAAGACACTTTATCTCGGGAATGAGTGGAGGTATATAAAGGTACGGCTACGGGCGTTTATGTCGCAGAAAGGAGATAGTTTTTTTTGGGCCCACCAGGTCATTGCATTTATTATTCATAATAACACCAAAAAAAGTAACCATTTTACTATGGTAGTAAACGAAATATTACGTAGAATTGAAAACGAAATCTTAAAATCATAATAAATAAGCTATGTTATGATATTTTATTGCGAGTCAAATCATTCCTGTTTTGGTCAATGTCATTTGACAGCAAAGACTTACGTGAATAGGGGCGTTTTTTTTCTGTTTACTAAAAAAGTACGGTACCTACCCGTTGGTAATCATATTTGCTATAATTATTATAGAATCAGAAAGAATAAAAAAAAAATATTATTAAACTGTGAGCATTTTTAATGCTATTTTTAAAGGTTTACACTAAAATCGCATAGATGGTTTAAACAATCAACGTGGCACGGAACGTTATGAACCCACTTTTTTAGTGAATGACAGACAACTTCATTATTTTGACATTTACTTTTTCTGTTTATTTTGATTTTCGTAAGTGTTTTTGCAGATTTTTCGCATTTATTCCGTTTAATGCTTAGCTAATTTAACCACTGGAATCTAGAGGTTATAAGGAACAAATCAATGTAAGTTTCATGATTATATGCTATAATTTATGTGGGTGGCCTAGTCTCCGAACAAGAAAAATTGTCTCCTTTTTATTTCGAAAATCTCAAGGGAATCAAAATTCAAAGAGTACCGTAAAATGGGGGAAATAGGGAACCAGGGGTGAATGGGAACAAATTTTTGAAAAGGATTTTATCGCTGAACTTATATTGTATATTGCCAACAAGGTAAGTACCTTTATACGTAATTAAGTATAATTTAGTTAACACAATAGAGTACTTGTTGGTACCATATCATGTGAATTCAACTTAATCCATTCCAAAGTTTTGTTTCTATTCACCCCTGGATCACGATTCCCCCCATTTTATCGGTACTTCCCTTCGGCATAAAACTTTAAAATTTGTCAAATAATATCGTCTTATACTGCAAAATTACAAGGCAAAAACCTGAAAACTATACATTTGTAATTAAATCATACAAAAATATAGTCTTTACTTAAAGTATGCCGTTCAAGACCGTTTGTCTTGGGAACGCGTAAACGCCTATACCCTTGCTACCTAAATGCATAGGTACACATTGTAAGTACAGAAACCTTCCATTAGCTCGCCGTCGCGCGTCGGTCCGTCTTATGACGACAGGCCGTGTTGACGGCGCGTTTGTGTTCCACGCGCGCCTCAAAGAGATGTCAGCACATTAAAGGGGCCGCAAGGACCGAAGCCTGTCGGGGTTGCGGGACTTTTCATTTCGACTGTATTTTTTTGTGTTTGTTACCTCAGAACTTTCGACTCCGCGAATAGATTTTGACGATTCTTTTTTTATTTGAAAGCTGGTGCTTCCCTGTGTGATTCCATTTCAATTTGGTTAAGATCTGATCCTGATCTTCGGAGATATAAATGGAACTCTTCAAAAACTGACGGCAAATCTGCAGTGATTGCTGCAATCGCTTGGAAGTTTATGTTTACATCATGACAGAACATGACGCCTGTATGCTCTGAGGGGGTACGCAGATGTGTACAATACTCCCAGATTTCGACAGTTAGGTATGTTGAGTTCCATTTATAGCGGATAAGCCCATTACCGTGACATGTATTGTATTAAACATAATTTGAATCACCTTCCATAACGTCGTTATTAACCGACTTCAAAAAGGAGGAGGGTCTCAATCATCTTCGCCCAAGCCATCAATGTTCCCTGATTACTCGAAAATGGCTGGACTGATTTTGTTTTTAATTGTTTGAAAGGGTATACTTCCCAGGTGGTCCCATAATCTTCAAGTCAGGATCCTTATGATGGGATCTTGGAGAAATAGAGGGAACTCTTCAAATTTTATAGGCACACTAGAAGCAATTTGGGTAGGTACTTAGTTTTAGGAAGAGTACTTTCTCGGAGTGATTGCATTTCAATTTGGTAAACATCTGATGAAGAACTCTCGTCCAACTTACCGCAGTGTCTCAAGACGAAACTCTACGAACGCACAGGACCGGTCAATGTGGCGACACTTGGAGGAGGCCTATGTTCAGCAGTGGACGTCTTTCGGCTGAAATGATGATGATGAAATATTTGTACGGTGGTACGGAATCCTTTGTGTGCAAGTCAGACTCGCATTTAGCCGGTTTTGGCCTCTGCTCTATTTTCCAAGCGACAGGAGTGTAACGTGAACTCAACTCGGGAACTTCGTTCCAAAAACATTGAACAGAATGGCTGGCTCTCAAACATTTGCTACGGCGTAGCACTAGCTACTAGCTACACCATCGCCGCGCCATACGTGCCGAATAAACGAGGTGGGACCGACGCAAATTATGACTTTGTTCGTTTCTTTAGATAGTTCGCGACGTGAACTAAAGTATGAAAACAGGCGAAACGACGCGCCGTTTGCATCGCTCGCCCGCCGCCATGCGCCAGCTTGCTGGTGTTTTTGAGTAGGAGTATGCGTTTTTCATACAACCGTAATACCAAAATAATATGAAAATCAAACATATTCTTAAGGTAGTGTGTATATATTTCGATTGTATTACAGAGAATATCTATGTTCCCAAATAACTATTTTGAAAGGAAAATGATATAAAGGCGACATAATGAGGAATTTAAAATTTCTATAGAAAATTAATTTCTCATAACTCTTAAGTTATGGAATCAGGCGTTACTTTGCGGAAATCCATGGCATTAAATGCTATGAAAAACATTTAGTTTTAATACCGTTAGACAAAAATATCCAGGTCTGAAAGCAGGACACAAATCCCACCGTCATGCATATGCACATGCACATATGGGCCCACCCTCCCGCCCTCATGCATATGCACACATACAAAACAAGTGACAAATCGGTGTACATTCGAAATGTATTTGGGAACCTATATATTCTGTAATCCATTCAAAACACACACTAGCTTAAGAAAATGTTTGATTTACAAATTATTTTGGTATTACGTTTGTATGAAATTCGCTTGCTCCGCAGGCCTCTTAAGCGAAGAAGTAGGTATAGGTAGGCTCTACCTTTTACTGTTGAAAGCATAAACCAATATTTAGAATTCCGCAAAATTCACGCCTTTCACAATTCACTGCTTGACATGGAATCGTTCCATAAATGCCACATGACTCTTGGACCCTTTTTCTTTACCGTGTGGTTAGTGTCTGCTGCTCGTGCTGCTGTGTTGGAGTTTTTATGCCGCCCTTGGGCTCCTGACTTGTCTTTACATCCCGTCGAGAAATATCTCTCAAGCATGCTGGGTCCCTCACAATGTTTTCCCTCACCGAAGCAAGTGACCGTTATATTTTTGGCCCTAACAGAACACCAGCGCTATGACATTTATTTGGGAGAAAGTGGTCTTCTGGCCTCGTACAGGACCTTCTTCTTTTTGTAAATAGGTATTCTTCATTTTACCCAGACAGGCGCATTACTTTGGAATTTATTTCATCACAACTGCTCTCAAAACGGTGAAGGAAAACATCGTGAGGAAACCGGCATGTCCTAGAACCAACACATTCGAAAACATGTGACATCTACCAATCCGCACTGGGCCCGCGTGGTGGATTATAGCCCATTCCCTCTCATAGAGGAGGCCGTGTATCCCAGCAGTGGGAAAATTAATATGCTGATGACGATTCTTGTAGGTACTCTTTCACGTTTAAATTGCGTAACAATGTCACAGCACTGGTAAGTAGTAATCAACCTACTTTGAATGACTTTTGAGTTTGATTTACAGTGGAAATAAAACACCATTTTCTCAAATAAAACCATTTACTATTCATTCTCCCGCTTCCTGGGTCTCGCTTTAATATTGTACCCGTCAGCAGCTGACACAGATATGGCCACGTCCAGCTTGATGTTGTCCAAGGAGCCCGCAGGTTCCAGGTGTGCGTATCGCAGCACCCACACTACAATTGTCTTGATCAGGGCTGTGGCGTATACTCGTCCTGGAAACCAAACAAATGTATGTTACTGGATGTTCAGCAAAGCGACGATTTGCGGGAAGCTCGCGTTGTTGTCTTCTTCACTACTAATGCAAATAGAAATAGTAGACGACAAAAAAAAAATATCAGTCAGTTAGATTATCAACAAACATTTGAACCGTATTTTTTCTTTTGTTACATAAACCAAAATTGACGAAGATACGACGCTTTTAAAATTCTCAATACGTCATGCCTTGGTAGAATTTTTTGCGAGTTCTGACGTCACACCTACTCCCGAGTTTTGATACTCACGGAATAAACGGTTTTTGATACTGTCGTCATGCTTATTGTCAGGGTTTCCACCAGGTATTTCTCAGTAAAAAAAAACTATGGGCCCTGATAAACTGGATTTGGGCCCGGTTGATGGCAATAGGCTCATGGGGCTCTAACATAACTGGCGAAATTACAGGTGGGATGTTATGTTATTAATATCACACATGATTTATGAGCCTTGATAAAAACGATAGTAAAATATTTATAACTACCAGCTTTAACGCCATATTGCTAAGGTTTTACATTAGGATTGTTAATTTGTACTAACGATACTTTTTATTGATTATTGCTCATTTCTTAATAAGCTAGGCAGAAGGTTAAATCTATCAAACCGGTAGATACGTAATTAATTTTACTATGTACTAGTTTTTGATCCTGTAGTAAACATAAACATCATCTGCCCAGCCTTTTCCCAACTATGTTGGGGTCGGCTTCCAGTCTAACCAGATGCAGCTGAATACCAGTATTTTACATGGAGCGACTGCCTATCTGACCTCCGCAACCCAGTTAATACTGGGAAATACGATACCACTTGGTAAGACTTGGTTGTCAGACTTTCTGGGCCACTGACTACCTGTAACGACTGTCAAAGATGGACAAATGACAGCCGGGAGCAATAGCTTAACGTACTTTCCGAGACACGGAGAAAACTCGGTGTGTAAGGGTGGTCAACCATCCACAGACCAACCTAGGCAAGCAAGGCTTAACCTTAAGATCAACCCGAGCGGTTGTTATTATTTTGCCACGAGCTCCTCATAAACATTGTCAACATAAACCCAAGCGTGATTGCATGTTTTCAAGCAAAACCGGAAAAATGAGGGTTTACTACTAAAGTTCCCTTGTCATTCGGATACTACAGGCTACTACACATGTTATTTGATGTGTTTAAGCCATAGATAATACACTATATTATTATAATACAAGATAGATGCGCAACTCTGGTTTTCATTTTATAACTGTGTACCTAAATTGTTAGATGGCGCTGAGTTTTTGTTCAACCAATTAAATACAAAAAGTAATTCTTGACTGAGGATTCGAACTTGTGAACATTCAAGATTCAAGATTCACAAGGCAATCGGTGACACCGCTAGGCTATTTACTTCACTGACAAACTAAAATAGCTGTTCTAGATACGACAGTTGAAAGCTGTCAAACAGTTGAAAAGTTGGTGTCCTTAAACACACAGATGGCAGCACTATCTATGAAAATCTTGTTTGAAGCTAATGTATGGAATTTTCACCCCCTTGTAGCCGACTACGGCGAAACTAAAAGGAAGGACTAAGCTAATATTAACATACATACATAGACTGCTAAAAGGATTTTAGGTCTATGTATGTATGTTTGTATTTACGTATGTTCCTCCGTAATACCTTACCTTTTCATCCGATTTTAATGAACAAGGTGTCATCGATTTGTGAATTGTGATTATGGCCAAGTAACGTAAGCTACATTTAACAACTTTGAGAATATATTTGAGTCGATTTTACCTGGTAAAAAAACTAAAAAAACATATCACCTAAACAATCCATAGGTCCCAAACTGAATGGTACAAAAGCGTTAGGGTCCCGTTTCTTCACGTTTTCTGGCAGGAACCGCTCCGGCATCACCTTGTTGGGATCATCCCAGTAACGAGGGTCTCGGTGCAGGTGGTGCATCGGAAGCACCAGGGACGTACCCGCTGGAAGGGTGATCTTTCCTGGGGATTGAGAAAATGGTGATGAATATATTTACTGCTCACACAATGCTGCAATGGTACCACTGCGCATCTCAGCTCGCATCATCTACCTAGCCTTTTCCCAACTATGATGGGGTCAACTTCTAGTCTAACAGGATACAGCTGAATACCAGTATTTTACATGGAGCGACTGCCTATCTGACCTCAACAACCCAGTGGGTTCCCACTGGGAAATACGATACCACTTGGTAGACTTTTTGGGCCACTGACTACCTGTAACGACTGTCAAAGATCTACAAATGACAGCTGGGACCAACTGCTTATCGTGCTTTCCGAGGCACATAGGAAACTCGGTATGTAATGGGTGGTCACCCATCCACAGACCAACCTAGGCAAGCACGGCTTAGCCTAAAGATTGACCCGACACTTCTAGCTCCTAGTCATAAAGATCATCGCTCCCCCTAATAAGAGAGCATTCTATGTTATCCGTGCAAGACCATACAGGGTGTAAACAACCTCATCACGAAGTCGTCAACCAAGCATTCTGTACATCAAACTAAGTAACTTTACGCAAAAATTATTGCTGGGAAACGACTTTTTTTTGGGGTGAAAATCATGTTTTGTGGTAGAACTCAATGTAACGCACATAAAACATTGCACTGATGGATGGATTCAATAGTACGAGGGTCGTGGAGGTGTTTAAAGTAAAAATCTAACAATAAAAACTTGTACTGTCAAAAAGTTGGAACTTTGACCCCCAATATCTCCGTAACTAGAAGGTTCCGAAGTATGGTGTAGAACAAAAAAAAATAATCGCAATAACGTGGAGAACAAGTGCCTTTCGACTTCGTTAAGAGGTGTTTTACACCCTTTATGTTCGGTTAGGCCTGGTTCAACACAGGCAGGGCTGAAAAAAGTATAATCTGGATGTAAAATATGAAACAAAATGTTCGAAAATCGACCTAACGTCTGGGTAGACATAAAGTCGCTTGTTCAGCCAGGTCAGTATTGAGAGAGGTTTGTTCTGTGGGCTTGGACTATATTTCGGTCCTTTAGGGCAGTGCGGTACCTCTAGGAAGTTGAAAAATTTTACACCATTATCTTGCAGGCCGGCTGAGCGCAGCAGCGTATGCTGTTAGAAAAATCCGTCAATTTACTGATGTTGATACGGCGAGGATAGTCTATTTTAGTTATTTTCATAGTATTATGTCATACGGTATTTTACTATGGGGACGGGCTGCAGACATCGAGTCTATTTTTATTCTGCAGAAAAGAGTCATCAGAGCCATATATGATTTACGTAGACGCGATTCTCTAAGAGAACTGTTTAAGGAAATTAATATCATGACAGTACCTTGTCAATACATCTATGAAAACATCATGTATGTTTGGAAAAATCTGCATTTATTAAGTAAAAGAGGTGACAGACACCACTATAATACTAGAAATAGGGACCAACTAGTTCAGCCAGGTTTCAGGCTTGCTAAAGTAGATCCATCTTCCATCTGTTTAAAATGTTACAGTAAAATACCTCCCCACATTCTACAACTAAATGAGACGAAATTTAAATCTTGTGTAAAACGCACACTATGTAGGCAAGCATATTATAAGCTGGGGGATTACATTGAGGATAAAAATGCTTGGCTAAATGCTGGTCCTGTTCCGCAACCATAGGTGCAAACTTATTGGACAATTACCTTCTTTTTTAATTACGATCTTTCTACATCGTTCTCACATAATATAATATGTATAATAATCTCAACATGAAAGATGTAACCAAGATTTTGTAACAATATTTTGATTTAAAAGAACGGGAGAAGAACGGGCAAGAAACTCCATGGACACTTCCATGGAGTTTCTTGCCCGTTCTTCTCCATAGAGATCTACGCTAGGGAATGGGCAACTGCAGTACTTTCTCAAGTTATTATGTTATTAACCCGCCATTTTGTGGCGGCGCGGCGGCCATCTTGGACTGATTTTTATCAAACATAGCTAAGAACACTCGTCTAATTCACCTTTCAAACAAAAAAACACAAAATCCAAATCGGTTCATCCGTTCGTGGGAAAGACACACACACATAGACACGTCAAACTCACACACACCATCGTTTTTGCGTCAGGGGTTAAAAATAAATTTTTACATACCTACTTAATATTAATCAACATTTGTTATTAAAGTTTTGCGGCTGTTTAAGTAGGTATTTTTCTCCAGTTTACTTCCACAGATGAATCACACTAATTTGGCGAAATTTTTTATGTGTATGTTTGTTCCTCTTTCACGCAAAAATTACTGAACAGATTTGGATGAAATTTTGCAAACACACATGCAATACTTTGTATCCCAGTAGTAATATAATGACAGCCTAGTGGTGTGACCGACGGACTGCCAAGTCGCAGGTCTCAAGTTCGAACCCAAGGCACGCACCTCTGATTTTTCGGATTCATGTGCGTATTGTATAATTATCACTTGCTTCGGTAAAGGAAAACATCGTGAGGAAACCAGCATGCCGGAGAGATATTCCTCGACGGCATGTTAAGCTAAGTCAGAGGTCCATGGCCGGCTTAAGAACTCTGACTCCAGGTTAGGCAACTAACCACACGATAAAGAAGAAGTAGTACCTATGATCACGTGGGACAATTTTTGACCGCGCCGTGGGCGAAGCAGGTCATAAGCAAGAATAAAATATAACACCACACGCAAACCTTACCATCATTGATAGTAATCTCGTCTTCCACTGTCCTCTGTATCATCGCTGCGATGGAAAAGTACCGGAGTGTCTCCTTATACACCATGTCTAAGTAATTGAGCTGCTTCAACTGTTCACTGGTGACCAAACCATGTCCTCCTACCACTCCCATCATTTCGTTGTACACCTTCTCCTGAAAATGTATAATTGTTTTCGTTTAGAAAGGAAGAAGATTTATGTGCCCCAAACGTGTGAGGCATTTACGAATAAAGCATGTAGAGCGTGTTGGAGGAGCTCGCGGTTAAGCCATGCTTGCCTAGGTTGTCTGTGGATGGGTGACCCTGACCACCCATAAATATCGAGCTTAGCGGTCATTTATAGATATTCGACCGTCGTTACAGGTAGTCAGTGGCCCATAAAGTCTGACAACCAGTTTTACCAAGGGGTATCGTATTACCCAGTACTAACCGGGTTGTGGAAGTCAGATAGGGAGTCGCTCCATGTAAAATACTGGTATTGAGCTGCATCCGTTAGGATGGAAGCTGACCCCAATATAGTTGGGAAAAGGCTAGGTAGATGATGATGATAATGGTTTGTGCTTTTGTAGTAAAAAGTAGTTAGTATAGAAGCCGACCGCAAAGGAAGCCCGCCAATGATGCTGAACCTGTGGTGCAAGTACGTAGGATTCGATAGGACTCGATTAGATAAATTTGACAGTTATTCTCGATAAAATGAGTTTTTGACTACATAGGTACTCATTTTATCGAATTGTTAAAAAAAAAAGAAAGTTAAGAAAAAGAAAGTAAGTAAAGAATATTTAAAATAGTTGTGTAGTTTAAAATCAGCAGTGCAAGTACGTAAGATTCGATAGGACTCGATTAGATAAATTTGACAGTTATTCTCGATAAAATGAGTTTTTGACTCCATAGGTACTCATTTTATCGAGAATAACTGTCAAATTTATCAAATCGAGTCCTATCGAATCTTACGTACTTGCACTGCTGATTTTAAACTACACAACTATTTTAAATATTCTTTACTTACTTTCTTTTTCTTAACTTTCTTTTTTTTTTAACAATTTTTTCTGTTTTTTTTTTTAATGTTTTGTCCTGTCGGGCTAATAAATGCTTTTTCTTTCTTTCTTTCTTTCTTTCTTTCTATTCTGATAACTAAACCAGTACCTACTTAGTTTATTTTGAACCATAACATAAATATTACTTACGTTATACACATTAAAAATATGTTCCAAGTAAGTTATTATACGGTAGGGTTAACCTACATCATGTAAATTGCAATATACATCTAGATATGAAAATAAACAAGCAATTATAATAATTATTCAAATCACTACATAAATGTGAATAATGATAAAATATGACAAATTATAATTGGCAAGGTAACCGGAAAATTACGAGTAATTAGGGTTGCCGTACGTCTGGAATTTTCCGGAAAAGTCCGGGATTTTGGCTCAGTGTCAGGAATGCGGGGCAAATTGTAAAACTACTGGAGTTTCCCGTTACTATAGGTAATTATCCTTTTTTTTCTGACGGGAAATCATCAAATGACTTCTCCCGCTCTGGGCGCAGCGGGAGGGAGTGTCAGACTTTTACTGACTAAAACCCATCCATGTTCCTTCATCGGCCTTTATGATCCGGGGCCACGGTATCTCTTTCGAACAGTCCCGCAGCCCCGGGGTTATTGTAGCTTCGAATTTTAGGAATCCGATCCGCAGCTTCGAAGACGCGGGATAGTCTTCGGAACTAACACACATTACCTCTATATTTTATTGTATAAATAAAATTAACATAATATCATAACAGTATCAATACTTTTAAGAGTGTAAAACACCTCTTATCGAAGCCGAAAGGCAGTTATTCTCCCTGTCCATTTTTTAGTTCTACACCATACCCGGGAACCTTCCAGTTACGGAGATATTGGGGGTCACAGTTCCAACTTTTTGACAAGTTTTTTTTTGTAATAAAAGTTTTATTGTAAGATTTTTACTTTGAACATCTGTACGACCCCCGTACTATCCAATCCATCCATCAGCACAAGGATTGAAGTGCGTTCCATTGAGTTTTAATAATAAGTTTTAATTTTTGCGTAAAGTTACTTAGTTTGATGTATGAATGCTTGGTTGACGGCTTCGTGATGAGGTGGTTTACACCCTGTATAGGTAGAGGTAAACAATATTATTTAGAGTACTTTGTGTTTGTATTCTAAGCACCCAGCAATGTTTTGACTGGTGCAATTAATCTTTCTCTATAAGTATTATTAACCTCTGCAGAAAAGCAGGATAAAATTACAAAGCTAAATCATCATCATCTGCCTAGCTAATTCCCAACTATCCACTCAGGTTAGCTTCCAGTCTTACCGGATGCAGCTGAACTAACAAACAAAAATTATACAGCAACATTCAATGGAAAAATAAAACAGAATTTCTATTGAATCCGTCCGGAAAACCTGTTAACCCTACGCGCAATAAGTAGAGTACACTTTAAATTTCCTTGTTTATTAAATTACTTGCTGACCCGTGCAACTTCGTCTGCGTCACATAATATAGCTTTATAACCTTCCTCGATAAATGGACTATCCAACACACAAAGTTTTTCAATGAGGGTTTTCCTTTTCGACTCTTCCCTAGTCGCTGGATAGATGGCGCTGATCTCGGTATGTTACTGCAAGGAACAGAACGTCATATAATTTTACTTGGACCTAATGGTTATATTCGGAAGCTTATGTAAACAAAAGTGTCAGTCAACGAGCGTATGTGACGTGTGTTTTTTTAAGCGTTTTGGCTTTAGCACCTAGTAACGTAGTCACTAACAGTCAGTTCAACGCCATCTACCGAGTTCTTGGAAACTAATTTTTTTATTTTCCATCTTTTTCAGTTCCTGAGATTAGCGCGATCAACCAAACAAACAGACTCTTCAGCTTTATAATATTATACAGAAGTAAAGATTTAACACAGCTTTGTGTGTCCCTAGTAAACGTGATAATTTTGTCGTAATACTTAAGTTGAATCATAATTGACAATAATATTATCAACATAATTATTGCAGTTCCAGTACAGGGTCGTTTTCCAAATATGGTATAGGTACTGAACGGATTTAGATGAAGTTTAGCACACATGTATTGATAGCGCGGCTAATTGAGGCTAATTGAGTGGACTGTATTTGCGATGCGGAAGAAAATGATTGACAAACGCTTGACGATAGGTAATTTGAGTTGCGGTGGGCGCACAACCCGAAATAATTAGGGACCTTTTCGGGTGCCACGTGCACCGGTTCACTTTCCAGGTTCAGAGGCAGCTGGGCTTCAAGTCTTTACACGTTATACACAAACACAAACTTGATTGAGAGTCTTACTACATGCGAAATTGCGGAGATTCCAAAATCAACAATTTCAAGCGGAGCGGGCCGCCGCGCGACGCCATTAAAAGTAAATTTAAATAACAAAAAGAAACAAAGATGGATAAGTAAGGGCTTGAGAAAAAGTTGTAAAACAAAAAGGTTACTGCGCCATCAATTTTATAAAAACAAAACTGCAAGTAATAAGACTAAATACCTTAAATATACTAATCTCCTTAAAAAATGCATCTTTAGTTCCAAGAAAAACGCAAATATCAAATACATAGCTAAAAACGACAACAAATGCAAAGCCACGTGGAATGTTATAAAAGACGAGCTAAATAATGCTAACTCCAGACATAATATAGCTGTCTATATTATGTCTGGAGTTATCAAATATAACAACACACTTCTTACTAATCCAGTGGAAATAGCGTCTGCCTTTAATAACCATTACATCGACTCAACAAACAGATCAATGCCCCCGAACGTCACAGGTAACTCTATGAATAATGTTACTGTTGGATCAATGTTCCTCAAACCAATGTCGATAACTGAAGTTAAGAAGGAAATACTGCTTTTAAATAACACAAATTCGGAAGGGTGCGACGAAATTAACACAAAAATTATTAAAACCTGTGTCGATGGGATTGTTGAAGTACTAACACAATTGATCAATTTGTCATTCTATGAGGGATTTTTTCCAGAAGCTTTAAAACTCTCCGTTGTTAGACCACTTTACAAAAAAGGAGACAGACTTGACCTGAACAATTACCGCCCTATCACCCTAATACCCATCTTATCTAAAATATACGAAAAATGCATGTACAAAAGAATTGAAAATTATTGTACAAAATTTAATATTGTAAACAAAGAACCGTATGGTTTTCAAAAGGGGAAGTCTACAACATTAGCAATATACGCCCTCATAAATGTAATATTAACTAACATCAATGACAACAATTTAACCACAGGATTATTCTTTGACTTATCGAAAGCGTTCGACCTAGTTTCACATGATCTACTACCGCAAAAGTTGGAAGCAATCGGGATTAGAGGGCCAACCTTGCAGTGGATAAAGTCATACCTTGATAATAGGCAACAATGCGTTACCATAACAAACATTAACGAAGATAAAGAAGTAACGCTACACTCGTCGAAATATAGATGTAATAAGTTTGGTGTCCCACAGGGAAGCATACTAGGGCCGATCTTATTCTTGATATATATAAATGACATCATTAAAATAACGAAACGTAAGTGCATATTGTTTGCGTATGACATCTCTATTATTGTGACATCTGATAAAAAATATAATACCATTTATGACCACGAAACTGACATTAACAATACAATTGTTAGGAATCGTTACGAATATTTTACTGTTCACGGCTTAAAAAAATATTTAAATGTATAAATTAGTTATTATACTTATTTTTATTTTTCATCTTGGCAACACTGACTCGCTCGTCGCTCCGTTGCGCCCTACCACCGAGTAGTGGAGGGGATTTTTAAGCGCGAGCGCAACGGCCAGCGGTATCGAGTCAGTCTTGCTGCGAAACCCGTGATAGACGTAAAATAGGTCGCAGTCTACGAGAGCGTAATATCTGAAATTGTGGTATAGTATAAGGGTTGTTCAAAAATAATTAAGTGGTATAAGTGCTGTTCAAACAGAATTAAGGTGCGTACACTGTTTTAATAAAATGTAATTAATGTTAACAACTAAAGATATTCGCGTGTGATGATTGAGACTAATATTTATTTTCAACAAAAATAAATGCATGAGAATCAATTTGGACTTTCCTTTCATCTCAGAAGTGGGATAAGCGGGTTTCTGCTTCCATGGTTTTGTTAGCAAACTACCCGTTTATCCCTGCCCACAAATATTTTTGTTTTGACTCTTTTATTTTTTTTTCTTTACTTTTCTTTTAGATTCCTAATTGATTCTCGATTTTAAAATTTGGCCATTTAATAAGGAGACATTTACTTTGATGGTACTGTAATGTTTCAAATTTTACAATAAATTTCATGTTTCTTTTCACAATAATCAGCATTATGCCATAGTTTAGGTTTGGCTAGGGCACTCCCTGGTAGCATAACTATTGGCAAGTGCCATTCCTTTTAAATTACTGGGCTACAATAGCATAGTACACCGGTTCTGTGTAATGCGTATTAATACCGTTTGATTGGATACAGTTTAAAGATCGATTTAGATTGGGGTACTCCGATAGTTCTTTCCCATTGGGTAGTGTATTGTGCCAGAGCTACCTACCAGAATGCGCCGTTGAGCGCACAATGATCATCGTCTAGTTCTATTTTAGACGCCTAAATATTATTTTTTCCTCTTATCAGAATCAGAATCTTTATTTGTTAAACATAGATATTTACATAAAGGTGTTAGGTTGAACATATTTGGGCGCTATGATTTGCCGCGAAGACATACAAATTTTAAATAAAATGTAATTATAAAAACTAAAATGAAATATTTAAAAAAACCGGCCAAGAGCGTGTCGGGCCACGCTCACTGTAGGGTTCCGTAGCTTCCCAGACCATTAAAAATACCAACATTTTTCGTCAGCAAAAATAACTTTGTTTTTCATAGTATTTGTATGAAAAAAAAAGTTATCATTTGCGTTTTTTTGAAAAAGTGCTATATAACTCAAAAACTATTCAACTCATCAAGTTGAAAATAATTTTCCTAGAAAGTTCATATAAAGGTCTACTTCTGTGATTTTTTTCATATTTTTTAAACTTATGGTTCAAAAGTTAGAGGGGGGGGGGACACATTGTTTTTGACTTTCGGAGCGATTATTTCCTAAAATATTAATATTATCAAAAAATGATTTTAGAAAACCCCTATTCATTTTTAAATACCTATCCAACAATATATCACACGTCAGGGTCAAAATTAAAAAAAAAATCGCTCCCCACTTTACGTCTGGGGGAGGTACCCTAATAAAAATGTTTTTTTAAATTTTTATTTTTGCACTTTGTCGGCATGATTGATATACATATTGGTACCAAATTTCAGCTTTCTGGTGCTAACGGTCACTGAGATTATCCGCGGACAGACAGACAGACAGACATGGCGAAACTATAAGGGTTCCGTTTTTTGCCATTTGGCTACGGAACCCTAAAAAACTAATAGTAACAAAACGAAGCATAAACTGAAAAAAATAAAGTTAAAAATTATCATTTATAAAATCTGGGACAATATAATAACATTTTTCTATTAATAGAGAGGAGAGAGCTTTCTAAAATTTTGATAGGGGCAATGTTCTTATACTATCTCACCGTTTCTTTACTTCTAATTTTCAGTAACCCATCCTGAAACCATGCCTGTGATGACCCGCAAGGCTACTGCCCTGGATATGGAGTTAAAATTGAGAACGGCCCTCCAGGAACTTAAAGAATCAAACCTCCAAGTCCAACAACTGTTACAGGAGAGAGAGGAGAGTGAGGTGGAAGTCGATAAGATTAACGGCAAAAACTCCAGCTTAAAACGGGAGCTAGTAGACCTTCATCAGCAATACTTGGACGTTGTGGATGAACGGGATCAACTGAAGGTGGTCACGGATGGTTTCAGTAATTGTAGTGATTTATATGAGCAGGCTTTATTTAAAATTAGGGACTTAGAAGATAAGTTAATTCAGGCCAATAGTTGTATAATAAAGTTACAGAAAGAAAGAGCATGTTCACAGGCTAAAGAAACAAACCTCTTATATAATGAATTATTAAACAATAATAATAATTTTAACCCCCCTTCCTTAATAACTATTGATCTGACTGAAGATTCATTAATGAAACAAAATTATTCAGTTAGCAATAACAAATTAAAAAAATATGCTAAGTTGAATAGAATAATAAAAAAATGTAATCAATTCAGGAAACAACAAAAACGCTTTTCCAAACATATTCCACTGAGGAAAGAGCGTGTTGATTTAGTAAATAAGTTAAATAACTATCAAATAAAATTGGAAGACAGTGTAAAAATTTATCAAATTGATACTCAGCAATTACAGTCTGAAATACAGGTACTTCAGGATTCACTAAGTTCCCTTTCTAGTAGGTATTTGATATCTCAGAACCAAATTAGGGAACATATTTTTGCAGCAAATGAGTTGGTAATGGGTCAATGTAGTTGTCAGACGGTTACCAACCATGACAATATCCAGCCTGAGGTAATGGAGGACCCATCCCAGGTTGAGAATTTGTCTCAGGATAGTTTACTGAACCAACAATCAAATAATTTTACACATGATAGTCTGCCTGAGAGTGGTAATTTTATTTCTCATAATAATCATGATTGTAATCTTTCAGTTATGTTCTCCGACAATATAGGTAAGGGGCTAGGTAAATTAATTAGTAATAACCTGAATTATTGTACTCAAAACAATTGTATGCCAGGGTCTACCTACAAACAGGTTATGGCATCTGCGACAAAAACCGTTTGTGATCCTAGTACCACCATAACTATATGTGTAGGTAATAGTTCTAAGATTAAAAAGGAAGATATCACTGACTGTGTATCCGAGTTGTTAAAGTTAAAATGTAGTAAAATCATATTGTGTGCTTTTCCCTATTTTGAAAATTTGAGTAATAGAAAAAACAATTATATACATATGCTAAATAACCATATTCATTTTCTAGTAGGTCACTATAGTGACAGACTTATATATCTGGATATCAACACTATTGTTGGTAATCTTAAGTCGACACGGGGTAAGGTGTATCTACCTATTGGATGTAGACACAAAATAGCTCGGCTATTATCTTATAGTATTCACACAGACATAAATAGTATGTCTAAGTTTAGTTATATTATTAATACATCGACAATTAGTAATTCTACTAATGTTCAGGTGACTGGCACGAATGAATATAGCACTAGTGCTATAAATATTTACACACATTGTACTGGGGAGGATCCATCTGTCACCGTGGAAAATTCTCAATTAGGGTTTATTAGTGATAGGGTCTTGTTGTCAGAGGATGGCACGGGAGTCTCCGGCCTCACTCCATATATTAATTTAAACTAGAAAGTGAGACAACAGAAGGTACCATTAACAATATTATTGTTAATCCTACCAACAACAAGGTATCTTCTTGCACTCAATTAGTCAGTAAAAAAGGGCCTCAGCAGAACACCTTAAAATTATTCCACCAAAATATCCAAGGCATTTCTTCCAAATTATTAGAAATTGAATTGTTTTTAGAAAGTAGTAAGTTTGACATTATTTGTTTTACTGAACATTGGCTAAAGGATTACCAAATGCTTATTAATTATGAGAACTATATGGTGGGTAGCTGCTTTAACCGTAAAACTATGCTTCGTGGAGGTTCCCTAATATTAATAAAAAATAGTTTTAAATATAAGCAACGTAATGACATAGTAGGTCTCTCGGTTGAACATTGCGTCGAACTGTCCTGTGTTGAGCTAGATAAGCATGTAGTTGTGTGTGTGTACAGACCCCCAAACTATCAAAACTTTTCCTTATTCGAATCAATAATGGAAGATGTCCTGGCAAAACTTGCAGCCAGTAATAAGTCTACAATTATTTGTGGTGATTTCAATATCAATATTTTAGAAGAGAATCCAAATAGCAGTCGTTTATTAAATCTTTTTAAGTCATTTGACTTGACCAACACTTTTATAGAACCTACTAGAGTAACTTCATCTTCTGCTACTTGCATAGATAATGTTTTCTGCAATTGTGATTATTTAGAGAAAGCCATAGTAAATTGTTTGCCGTCTGACCATAGCGGACAAACTGTAACTTTTAGGTGTAAAACTCCAATACAAAATGTTCAGATTAAATTTAGACCTATAACTTCTTGCAAATTAAATAGGTTTAATATTTCCCTACAGCACAAGTTAAGTGAAATGAGCCAAGAGGATATTAATATAAATCAATTGTATGACCGTTTCTTTTCATTAGTTCACACGGAATTCAACAAAACTTTTGAAAAGAAGACAAAGAGTATTTGCCCTTTTTTTTTTTTTTTTTTTTTTTAGGATGGGAAATCATCAAATGACTTCTCCCACTCTGGGCGGAGCGGGAGGGAGTGTCAGACTCTTACTGACTAAAACCCATCCATGTTCCTTCCTCGCCCTTTACGTTCCGGGGCCGCGGTATCTCTTTCGAACAGTCCCGCAACCCCGGCAGGCTTCGGCCCTTGCGGGCCCCTCTCTTCTGCTGACATCTCTTTGAGGCGCGCGTGGAACACGAACGCGCCGTCGACACGGCCTGTCGTCACTAGACGGACGGACGGCTAGCTAGCCCATAGCTAACCGTCCACAGGCCCGCATCTACGGTGGCCGGTAGCCACCACGTGGCCCCCGACGCCCGGTGCGTCTCCCGCGGCGGCCGGGAAGAGAGGCTCTCTCCCTCTCTTGTTCCGCCACCTCCTTCGCCAGCATGACTGCTTCGCAGAAGGAGGTGACGGCTTCCCATTCCGTCTCGCTCCGGACCATGGATTGAACCAGGGCCGGACGCGAGAGGTCGCCGCCGCCGATCGCCGCTACGAGGACACGGCGGTGCTCCGCCCACGCAGGGCAGACTTCCACCGTGTGCTCCACCGTGTCCTCCGGTCGATCCTCGCAGTGGAAACACCCGGGCGTTTCCTCCCGCCCGATTCGGTGCAGGTACCTCCCGAAACATCCGTGTCCGGTGAGGACCTGCGTCAGGCGGAAGGTGAGGGCGCCGTGGCGCCTCTCAAGCCACTCCTCAAAGAGGGGACTTACCGCCACTATCGTGGCGTGCCCTAAAGAGTATTTGCCCTAAATTTATATTTAGTGATTGGGCAACTAGAGGTATCAGAAAAAGCAGGGAAAGACTATTTGAGCTTTACAGCCTTAAGCCTTTTATAAACACAGAAACTTTTAGCAAGTATGTTGCTAAGTAAGTAAGTGCCTGACTGAATTTAAATTTAAACACATTAACCCTATGACAGTTATTAAAGCTTTCCGGCAAATTAAAATCAAACTGACCGAAGATCTATGGGGAATGTCTATCAAAGTTTGTACATCTATACTTGAGACCATAGCCCCGTACTTAGCTTTAATTTTTAATTCATGTGTAGACCAAGGAGTGTTCCCTGATTTAATGAAATACAGTAAAGTCATACCTCTTTTCAAATCCGGGGACAGTAAAGATGCCAATAATTATAGACCTGTATCCGTGTTACCAGTTTTTAGCAAGGTTTTTGAAAAAGTAATGCTTAATCAAATGCTCTATCATTTTAACACCAACAGAATCTTACATGATCAACAGTATGGTTTCACCAAGGGACGTTGTACAACAGACGCCGGTGTAACCCTATTAAAGCACATATTTGCTGCGTGGGAAGAGTCCCAAGACGCAATAGGAATTTTCTGTGATCTCTCCAAAGCTTTTGATTGCGTAAATCACGACACATTACTTTTGAAACTGGAGCATTACGGACTGGGTAAACTTGCTCTTAGCCTGCTAAAATCTTATTTGAGCGATAGAAAACAACATGTTCAAATAAATGGTGTTAATTCACAGGGTTTGAATGTAAAAATGGGGGTTCCGCAAGGCTCAATATTGGGTCCTTTCCTTTTTCTAGTATATATAAATGATCTACCCTATTTATTGAAAAACCAACCACAAAATATGGTGCTATTTGCTGATGACACTTCCCTAATTTTTAAGATAAATAGACGGGCCCAAAATCTAGATGAAGTGAATAATGCCCTACTTCAGGTCCAAAATTGGTTCACAGCAAACAATTTGGTATTGAATGAAAAGAAAACTAAATGCATAAGATTTTCATTACCGAATGTTAAAAGTAGTGATTGTGAGATAATATTGAATAAAGAGAAACTCGAATTCGTAGATAAAACTGTTTTCCTGGGGCTTACGCTTGATTCAAGGCTACAATGGGGTTCTCATTTAACATCACTTGCGGGGCGCTTAAGTTCAGCAGCATATGCCATTAGAAAAATCCGTCAATTCACTGATGTAGATACCGCTAGACTGGTCTATTTTAGTTACTTCCATAGTATAATGTCTTACGGTATTTTGCTATGGGGACGGGCTGCTGATATTGAGTCAATATTTATCCTGCAGAAAAGAGCCATCAGAGCCATATATAATCTTCGTAGGCGCGATTCTCTAAGGGAACTATTTAAGGATATTGGCATCATGACGGTTCATTGCCAATACATCTACGAAAACATAATGTACGTCAGAAAAAATCTGCATCTTTTTGGTAAAAGAGGTGACAGACACAATTACAGTACTAGAAATAGGGACCAACTAGTTCAGCCAGGCTTTAGACTCGCTAAAGTAGACTCATCTTTCATGGGGTACTGTTTGAGATGCTATAATAAAATTCCACAAAGTATTCTTGAACTGAATGAGACGAAATTTAAAACATGCATTAAACGCACACTATGTAAACAAGCATATTACAAGTTGAGCGATTATATCGCTGATAAAAATGCTTGGCTCAATGCTGGTCCTGCTCCACATGGACAGGGGCGCAAAAATTGATAGCATTAAATGGTATTGTTGGAGCTGCTGAAGATTGTACTTATCTTTGCATTGTATAAATTCCATGTTAGTATTATATAATCGCATAGCCTATATTGTGTGAGTACTATGTACTAGTAAGCTATCATTCACTGGAAACCTACGGCAGTTCTTGACTTGAATGTGCCCTGGCGGTTGAGAGTATGTCATGCTCTCTCAAATGTCTCGCTGATGGTGGCGCGTGTGTCGGACCATTTAGTTCCCTTCAAAATGGTTGAGCTGAATGGTGCTGATCCATGCGTCATGTTCGTGAACGGGCGCTGTCAGTTGTGACTGGTCATCTCTTAGTCGCCATGGTTTATTTGAATTAATTATTTTGTTTTTGAGTTGTATTTTATTTTTGTTTTGCTATGGACACTTTTAACGTGCACATCTTGCTACATTGTTCTCACATAATATACCATCTCAACATGAATGATGTAACCAAGATTTTGTAACAATATTTTGATTTAAAAGAGTGTCCATGGAGTTTCTTGCCCGTTCTTCTCCATAGAGATCTACGCTAGGGAATGGGCAACTACAGTACTTTCACAGTTTTTATGTCTTGTGACTGGGACTGTAGCAACTTTAAATGTTCATTTTTGTTTCGACAATTCAAAGGTGCCTGTAACTGGCCTACTTGAAACTATCGGGTATTTGTTTTTAAAAATAGTGACAAATTCACTAAAGTTGAAGATACACACAACGTCAACACTCGCCATAAAACGAGGTTATGCGCTCCATCTTCAAGAATTAAAATGTTGAGTAATAGCCCATACTATATGGCAATAAAAATATATAACAAGTTGCCCACCATGTTTAAGACTGAAAAATCAGTAATAATATTTCAAAAGAGGCTAAAACTGTACCTTATCCAAAAATGTTTCTACTCAGTAAAAGAATACTCGTATTTAGAGTCTAGCTTAAAATAACGATTTTCTTTCATGTACTAAAGTGGCGATCTGTCCTATCCAAACAGTAATTTAAGATTGAATATCTACATAAAATTTAAATTCCTACATAATATTGCTGAACAATTGTATTAAATCCACTATTGATGATGTTTTCTTTTGACATAGCTAGTATTAATTGTATTGAATTCACTAATAATGACATTAAATTTTGACATAACTATTATTTAAATTATATTAAATTCACCATTATTTTACATAAAATTTGACATAACCATTGTTCAAAGTTGTATTAAATTCATTATTATTGACATTTAATCTTGACATAAATATAATTTCTCATTATAGTACTAGATCACTATAGTACTAGAAATAGGGATCAACTAGTTCAGCCAGGTTTCAGGCTTGCTAAAGTAGATTCAACTTTCATGGGGTACTGTTTAAAATGTTACAATAAAATCCCTCCCCACATTCTTCAACTGAATGAGACAAAGTTTAAATCTTGTATAAAACGCACACTATGTAGGCAAGCATATTATAAGTTGGGGGATTACATTGCTGATAAAAATGCTTGGCTCAATGCTGGTCCTGCTCCACAACCATAGGGGCAAACCAATTGATTCCCAGTTTAGTTATTGTGGAAGCTGCAGAAGATTGTAAAAAAGATCCTTGCATTGTATAGATTCCATATATTAGTATTATATAACTTCATAGCGCATGTGTGAGTACTATGCACTGTAAAGCCACCATTTACATCTAGTTATTTTATTTTTTTTTGACTTGAATAAGCCTTGGCGGCTGAGAGAATGTCATGCTCACTCAAATGTCTCGGTGATGGTGGCGGGTGTGTCGGGTCATTTAGTTCCCTTCAATATGGTTGAGCTGAATGGTGCTGATACATGCGTCATGTTCGTGAACGGGCGCTGTCAGTTGAGACTGGTCATCTCTTAGCTGCCACGGTTAATTTTAATTACTTTATTTTTATGATGTTGATTCAATCTTTTCTCTGGACGCTCTTAATGTGCACGTCTTTGTACATCGTTCTCACATATATGTTTAATCCAACATGAATGATGTACTTAACCAAGTTTTTGTAACAATATTTTGATTTAAAAGAGTGTCCATGGAGTTTCTTGCCCGTTCTTCTCCATAGAGATCTACGCTAGGGAATGGGCAACTACAGTACTTTCTCAAGTTATTATGCCTTGTGACTGTGATTGTAGCTTTGATTTTTCTTTGTATTTTTGACATTCAAAAGTGCCGTAATGGTCTAATTGAAATAAATGCTTTGAGTTTTTTGAGTTTTTTGAGTTTTTTCGTGAATTGTACTACTATTAACTAATATAAAATAAAATAGTTACGTAATTACAAATGTTGAATGCATGTTTCAATGCATGCTAATTTAAAATGAGAAGGGCAATCGAAGGAGAAACTGCGATGCTTGTAAAAGGCCGCTAAGTCATAAGTACTACCATAAAATAACACCACATTGTACACTTGGTTCGCAATAAATGTTTTGACTTTGACTTATTTTATTGTAAATTTTTCATCAAACCGGTTCTGCATTTTATGTCGCACAATTGATTTATATATTGAGAACGCATTGTAGTTTTTTTTACATCGGATATTTTTGTAGAAAGATGTAAATTAACTTTAACAAACAAAACAGTTTCATAGCTGTACATAACTGGCAAAGTAAGTAATTTTAATGATTTAAAATTTTCTATCCTGTTATTAGTAATAAACATCACAGCACCACTTCGATCTTGGCTTTAGAAAGTATACTACCATAATAATTTTGATTAAATGATATCTCATTGATTTTTCATAACTGAATAAAAAAAAAAAATAAAAAAAAAATCTCATCCTTCCGAATTCAGAATAACTACTTAACTCATCGCTTCAAAAGTCATTAAATAATTTCAAGTACGGCATACGTACATTGACAGTACCTTACCTTAATGGTATCTTACTTTGATGGTACCTTACCTAATGGTACCTTACCTTAATGATGTCTTACCTTATCATACTTAATGTTACCGCACCTACCTTTCCTTAATGATACCTTACCTTAATGGTATCTTACTTTTATGATATCTTACTTTAATGGTACCTTACCTAACCTTACTTTAATGTTACCTAACCTTAATGTTACCATACCTTAGTGTTACCTTACCTTAGTGTTACCTTACCTTAGTGTTACCTTACCTTAATGTTACCTTATCTTAATGTTACCTTACCTTAATGTTACCTTACTTTAAAGTTACCTTACCATAATGTTACCTTACCTTAACGGTACCTTACCTTAATGGTACCTTACCTTAATGTTAACTTACCTTAATGGTACCTTACCTTAATGGTACCTTACCTTAATGTTACCTTACTTTAATATTACCTTACCTTAATTTCACATTACCTTAATGTTACCTTACTTTAATGTTACCTTACCTTAATGCCACATTACCTTAATGTTACCTTACTTTAATGTTACCTTACCATAATGTTACCTTACCTTAATGTTACCTTACTTTAATGGTACCTTACCTTAATGGTACCTTACCTTAATGTTACCTTACCTTAATGTTACCTTACTTTAATGTTACCTTACTTTAATGTTACCTTACTTTAATGTTACCTTACCTTAATGCCACATTACCTTAATGTTACCTTACTTTAATGTTACCTTACCATAATGTTACCTTACCTTAATGTTACCTTACTTTAATGGTACCTTACCTTAATGTTACCTTACCTTAATGATACCTTACCTTAATAGTACCTTACCTTAATGGTACCTTACCTTAATGGTACCTTACTTTAATGGTACCTTACCTTAATGTTACCTTACCTTAATGGTAACTTACCTTAATGGTACCTTACCTTAATTATACCTTACTTAGGGTTAAGAACCCTAACATTATTCTGGGATCGTGAAATAAGTTTCAGATTCATGGATAACACAACATCAGACGCTGTATCGGAGGGTGAGCCTACTAACCATAACCGCGATTATACAAGCGGAGGAAGGCAGACTCCTGAGCGTGTCATGAGCGAGGGAGTGGAAGGGAGCCTTCGAGAGAGGCAAGTCCACAAGCGCTCTAATAACTTTAATTCACGAAGCCCGAGTAGGGAGGTGTCGCGACATCAAAACTCGGCAACTTTAAAGATACTAAGTAGCCCATGCACAAAAGGCGGTCGTCGGCACGAAGCCCTTCACTATTATAGACGACAGAACTCTCAAAGACCTCGTTCACGACGTCGGATCTATAATAGGTCGCGATATGATCATAGTAGCTCATGCAAATTGTCATATAGTTCTGAGGATGAAGTACGCGGAACGAGGAGACGTCGGCGTCGTCGGTCATATTCTGATAGCGAACGCGATCTTAAGCATATAAGGAAGCGACGGCGTCAGCGTTCTCTGTCTCGTCGCTCGCGAGTCAAAAACGTGAACCGTAATTTCTAAGATATGCCTAATTATGATAAAAACATTTTAAATAAGTTTTTAGACATATTAAGTAATGTTAAAGGGGTCATCGACCTCTAAGCTTTCTTTGACAAACGTCCTACCAGAATTTGATTCAACATCCAAGGATCAAACTATAGTTACTTGGCTCACAAAGGTTGAGGAATGTGCCGAAATATACGGGTGGGATGAACACGAAGTCATACATTTTGCTCTACCGAAATTGACGGGCATAGCTAAAACATGGTACCAGGGGCTAGATACAGTACTTTACAGTTGGACTGAATGGAAAGGAAAGCTTATAGAGTCGTTTCCTTGTAGAGATGACTAGGCAGAACTTTTAACAGAAATGCTGGCCAAACGCGTGCGTTACGGGGACTCACTAGCACATTATTATTATTCCAAAATTAATTTAATTAACAGACGTGGAATTAAAGGTAGGAAATCTGTTGATTGCCTACTTCATGGCATCGAGGACCGTGCTATTAGGGTGGGAGCATAAGCTGCCCAGTTTAACGAGCCAGAAGATGTTCTTAGATATTTAAAAACCGTAAAACCAGGACATAGTAGGGAAACGTCCGAAAAGGCAAAATCGGAATGGAAGGTTCAGACTAATAGGGCACGCCACGATAGTGGCGGTAAGTCCCCTCTTTGAGGAGTGGCTAGAGAGGCGCCACGGCGTCCTCACCTTCCGCCTGACGCAGGTCCTCACCGGACACGGATGTTTCGGGAGGTACCTGCACCGAATCGGGCGGGAGGAAACGCCCGGGTGTCTCCACTGCGAGGATCGACCGGAGGACACGGTGGAGCACACGGTGGAGGTCTGCCCTGCGTGGGCGGAGCACCGCCGTGTCCTCGTAGCGGCGATCGGCGGCGGCGACCTCTCGCGTCCGGCCCTGGTTCAATCCATGGTCCGGAGCGAGACGGAATGGGAAGCCGTCACCTCCTTCTGCGAAGCAGTCATGCTAGCGAAGGAGGTGGCGGAACGAGAGAGGGAGAGAGCCTCTCTTCCCGGCCGCCGCGGGAGACGCACCGGGCGTCGGGGGCCACGTGGTGGCTACCGGCCAGCGTAGATGCGGGCCTGTGGACGGTTAGCTATGGGCTAGCTAGCCGTCCGTCCGTCTAGTGACGACAGGCCGTGTCGACGGCGCGTTCGTGTTCCACGCGCGCCTCAAAGAGATGTCAGCAGCAGAGAGGGGCCCGCAAGGGCCGAAGCCTGCCGGGGTTGCGGGACTGTTCGAAAGAGATACCGCGGCCCCGGAACGTAAAGGGCGAGGAAGGAACATGGATGGGTTTTAGTCAGTAAGAGTCTGACACTCCCTCCCGCTCCGCCCAGAGTGGGAGAAGTCATTTGATGATTTCCCATCCCAAAAAAAAAAAAAAAAAAAAAAAGGTTCAGACTAATACGAATAAATCCAAACGATTTCTCAAGTAAAATAAAATGCCACAATTGTAACGAAGATGGCCATAAAAGTTTCAAATGTGGTAAACCCCCTAATAAATATGCATTTTGAAGTAGGGTAGGGCATTTAGACTTGTATTGTAGGACGAAACAAAATAATAATGTAAATGAAAAGAAACCAACTACTGAAACTTAACAAGAAAAACAAGTTGCTTTATTAGATAATAGTGAACCGACGTACCGTTTCACACCATTCACGCAGACCACCTTGGGCCATTCATTAAAAGTAAAAAGGGCAACTAATAATTATACTCGTAGATGGTTGTACTAAGTTTATTAACGTTACACCTGTTCGAAATACAAAAAGTAGCACATCTATCAAGGTCTTGGAGGAACACAAGATATTTTGGTGCTCCTACTCGATTAATAACAGACCAGGGAACATCGTTCCCAAGTAACAGCTTCCGATCATTCACAAAATCTTAAGCACATTCTCAATGCAGTGGCTACGCCACGTGCTAACGGCCAAGTCGAGAGGTTCAATGGGACAATTCCAGACGCCTTTTCGGCCAAAACTCATGGCAAGGATGATAAAAGCTGGGACGAATAGGTACCTGACATTCAAATAGGTCTAAATACTACTATCCATAAAACAACCGGTAAAAGTACTTCTGAGCTCTTGTTTGATTCAAAATTAATAGTGGTTCCGAAAACGTACTTAGTGACATCATAGACGATACTAGAGACGCGTCTACCAATAATTTAGATCAAATTCGAGAACAAGCCAGTACGTGCATTATTGAACAACAACAAAAGGATAAAGCTAGATTCGACTCCATAAGAAAAAGCTAACACAATTATACAGTGGGCGATCTAGTAAGTGTAAAAAGAGAGGTTTGTAGCGACGGAAAATCAAAAAAAACTAGTTAATAAATATCAGGGTCCTTACCGCGTAACTAAACTGCTACCTAATGACAGACTTGTAATTGAAGACACGCCATTGACACGCAAGCCAAGGGCCTCGATTCTGCTATTACAATAGTGTCAGAGTATTCGATCATTGATTTCATAATGATCAAGTTCTCTCAAATTTTGACAAGTTTGTTAATTCTACTATCATAATGGCGCCATTATGACTTCTCAATGAACAACCACTGACACCCCATTGAAAGAAATGTCATAGAATATTAATCTCGTACATGAAATCTGGCATGAATAAATGTTCGCATTTAGTAGTAGATTTCGAAAACCATTTGTAATAAGGGTTTTATAATAATGACAATACGACAATGCCATTAAAACACAAGTTTATTACGAGACCATTGACCGACCATTGTGAATTTAGCCGATCACGAACTTTAAGCAAAATGACAATGGGATGAGAATGGAATGGTGTTGGAGTGACGAATTTATTAAAATAGCAGAATTAGGCCCCTGGCCGGCCTCTGTATAACAATATTGTTACAATAGATAAACTTAAACCTTAGTTAGTTTTCAATAAAAAAATATAATTCCTCCGAAAACTCTGATGATGGTGTTATATCTCAAAATGATGATCAGAAATCTGATAACGATTAAAAACATAATTTTGTTTCTCTTTTTGGACTGATAATGCGTACTTTGTATCTAGTACTGGATACATAAATGATAAAAATAAAAGTTACTTATCCGTTAACCTTAGTTACACGCTGGGTCGAACCTAATAAAGTTAAAATCGATTGAGACCTAGATTTAGATACCTGTTTAAGATAGTTTAAGCTGCCTAGATTAAGATAGGTATAATTACCTTATTATAAACTTCTCATTCAATAGTTGTTTCCTTAAACTACCTAAGTTAATGTACCTGCGAGTACATAATTATGTGTGATTAAATTATGAATAACTAAATTATTTACAATTGTTTACTGTTGAAGACGGTGATTGTATCGGTTATGCTTCAGTTATTTTCTTTTAAATCATCTTATTTAATTAATTGAATTGAATGGATTAGGTAAATGACTACTTAACTTATCAGTAATTTAAAGCGAAGGGACTCGCTAAAACTGCAGGATGACCGAGCTGTTAGGAATCGTTACGAATATTTTACTGTTCACGGCTTAAAAAAATAGTTAAATGTATAAATTAGTTATTATACTTATTTTTATTTTTCATCTTGGCAACACTGACTCGCTCGTCGCTCCGTTGCGCCCTACCACCGAGTAGTGGAGGGGATTTTTAAGCGCGAGCGCAACGGCCAGCGGTATCGAGTCAGTCTTGCTGCGAAACCCGTGATATATAGACGTAAAATAGGTCGCAGTCTACGAGAGCGTAATATCTGAAATTGTGGTATAAGGGTTGTTCAAAAATAATTAAGTGGTATAAGTGCTGTTCAAACAGAATTAAGGTGCGTACACTGTTTTAATAAAATGTAATTAATGTTAACAACTAAAGATATTCGCGTGTGATGATTGAGACTAATATTTATTTTCAACAAAAATAAATGCATGAGAATCAATTTGGACTTTCCTTTCACAATTGACATCTTAATTAACTGGCTTTATATACATAACTTGAAATTAAACCTTGACAAATCCGTTTATATACAATTTAATAAATCGAATAATCATAAATTTAACCTCAAATTAAATATACCCAAAATTAAACCAGTAACACATACCAAGTTCCTAGGAGTTACAATTGATGAAGATCTACATTGGAAAGTACATGTAGACAATGTTTCAAGCAAAATAAATAAGTTTGTGTATGCTCTTAGACAAGTAAAAAAAAACACTAATCTAAAAACAGCTATATTAGCCTACCATGCGTATGTGGAATCCTTATTACGTTATGGACTTATAATATGGGGTAACAGTACCGACCAAAATAGAACATTTGTTGCTCAAAAAAAATGCATTAGGGCTCTATACGGACTTCAGCCTGAAGAATCATGTCAGCCAGTATTTAAAAAACTTGGCTTGTTACCGCTACCTTGTCTGTATATTAATGAAATATGTATGTTTGTATGGAAACACAAGAAGTTATTTAAAATAGCAAACGATATGAATCCTCGAAGCCGACGAGATCCTTACAGACTCGTACTTAACAGTGCTCCCAGGCTTGCTAAGTACAATAAAAGCTGCTTATCTATGTGTGTGCGTATTTATAACAAATTACCTATTGATCTGAAAATGTTAAACTCCAGATATTATTTTAAAAATAAATTGTGTGAATGGTTAACTAACAACAACTTCTATAGTATAAAACAATTTCTAGAACGAAAATAGCGTTGTTGTGGTATAATAATAATTTTGTTGAGGAAATTGTTATTACAAATTTGCATGCTGTGTTTAATCTCGGCAAAACATGTATGTTCCATTTTTGTACTGTAAGATCTTTTTATACCATGTTTTACGCAAATAAATATATTATTATTATTATTGCACACTTGTTGCGGTGCGTGAGCGGCGAAAAAAAATGGCGAATTTTTATTCACTCGCGAGGTAGGTGCGGGAAGGAGATGGATATAGTAAGTGAAGTAGCGGATGTCAATCGAATTTAGTAGGTGCGGGAAGGAGATGGATATAGTAAGTGAAGTAGCGGATGTCAATCGAATTTAGAATGTTGGCGCAACCATAATTATAGTTTATTAGGTACCTAGATTGACACATAGGATACTTTTAATCCCGGTAATTATGGTCCCGTAGGGCAAAATACGTCATCAAAACGCGTGCGGGCAAAGCATAAGATAGGTAACATAATATCGCATACGTACCTGCCAGTCTGGTAAGTGGGCGAGAATCATGAGCACCCCTGACGCAATCTTAGCACCCGCTTCTTGACTCTGAAAAGTAACACAAGCTATCAGTGGAGAATATTTCGTCGAGCAAAAGTATAAATGTAGTATAACAAGTATTTGGTGTACACGACACAAGCCTTGCTTAGTGTGGCACTAGATGGCGCTGTCTGCGTCAAGCGATATTTACTTATATTTTATTTATTACTAGCCCGTAATGGGCCTACGTGGTGGTTTATAACCTATTACAACAACCTCTCTAGAGAGGAGGCCGTGTGTCCCAGCAGGGGAAACATTACAGGCTGATTGTGCAAACCGAAAACCATGAAAATGACACACATGGCCAAAAAACTGAAAATTTTCGTCTGTTTCATCTTGTTATTTAATTTTCGTCATTAGTGACCACGAACACCATGAAAATGACACCAGGAAAAAATCTCGTGACTGCGAAGAAAGTTTCCACTTAGCATGATGCTGTGCTATTGGGTGCCCACAGTACATCGCTGGTTTTCAGTGGTTACCCGATCAATAGGATATCGGAATTTTCATAAAATCTCTTGTAATAGTTATAGGTACTTTAAACATACTCGTATTATGCGTGACGAAGTCGACATTCCAATTTGACGATCGCTATTTGAAAAGACTTGAGAAGAAAGAGACATTGACCCTTAAGTTTGCTAGAGTCCTGGCAAACTTAAGGGTCAGTGTCTCTTTCATACAGTTAAAATAAGCGTAGGTACACTGAGACGCGACGTGGCGCGGCGCGGCCCGACGTTATTGGAAGAGGTCAGTGATTCCGCGCCGCACCGCGCGCCTTTGCGAGACGCATCGCTAGATGAAATGTATGTCTTTTCATGTAGAAACGCGAGCAGCGTCACTTCACGTCGCGTCTCGGAGTGAATTGACCCTTACAATGTTTATTTTTACTTGGTTAATTCTTTTGTGGGAATTTAATGGCCAACAAAAAATAAAACCCTCACCGTAGTAAACAAAGTCATAGTCTCCCACTTAATTTCTCTTTCACTCATTCCTCCAGACAGTATGAATCTGTCCACAATGCCCATGCTTTCTTCATCAGGGGTGGACATATCCAAGGCTTTCCTTCGCTTCTTTACGATGTCAGCGGAGAAGTCATCCACCAGCTTGATGAAGTAGTTTTCCAGCCTCTTCTTATTAGAAAACCAGTTAATGACTGGGATTTGTAGCCACCATCTTGTCATTTTGGCGAAGATCAGGGCATACAACCTGTGAAAGATGATTAAGTGAAAGTGTAAGGCCTGAATTCTTGTCGCGCTGATGTCGGTTGCGTACGGTGTGCGCGACTGACCGTCCGCGTGACAGCAATTCAGGCCTGAGTGGATAACAACAGTGTTATGATGATGGCAGTACTGAGTGAGGGGGAGCGAGAGTGTGTGAGAGAGAAAAAGGATGTATATAAGACCGCGCTGTGCATTTCGATTTTTTGTATTAATTTTTCTAGGAGTCAGACTGGTTTTAGGATCTGGAGCAGCTTCACAATTATGTACTTTTTTTTTTAGTATGGGAAGTTATCAAATAACTTCTCCCACTCTGGGCGGAGCGGGAGGGAGTGTCAGACTTTTACTGACTAAAACCCATCCATGTTCCTTCCTCGCGCTTTACGTTCCGGGGCCGCGGTATCTCTTTCGAACAGGCCCGCAGCCCCGGCAGGCTTCGGCCCTTGCGGGCCCCTCCCTTTTTGCTGACATCTCTTTGAGGCGCGCGTGGAACACGAACGTGCCGTCGACACGGCCTGTCGTCATTAGACGGACGGACAGCTAGCTAGCCCATAGCTAGCCGTCCACAGGCCCGCGTCTACGGTGGCCGGTAGCCACCACGTGGCCCCCGACGCCCGGTGCTTCTCCCGCGGCGGCTGGGGCGAGAGGCTCTTTCCCTCTCGCGTTCCGCCACCTCTTTCGCTAGCATGACTGCTTCGCAGCGCGGAGGTGACGGCTTCCCGTTCCGTCTTGCTCCGGACCATGGATTGAACCAGGGCCGGACGCGAGAGGTCGCCGCCGCCGATCGCCGCTACGAGGACACGGCGGTGCTCCGCCCACGCAGGGCAGACCTCCACCGTGTGCTCCACCGTGTCCCCCGGTCGATCCTCGCAGTGGAAACACCCGGGCGTTTCCTCCCGCTCGATTCGATGCAGGATAATTATGTACTTGAAGAAGACATTAATAGAGCTGGTACTTGAGACCAGTCAGTGTTTGACTGTGTTCTCCCCGACATTGCAAACATTTTTTTTTTTGTTCTAGACCATACCTTTGAGTAACGGAGATAATATTGGGGGTCAAAGTTTCAACTTCTCCACTGTTTTTTTATAATACATGTTTTCATTGTTAGATTTTTACTATAAACACCTCCACGTACAATTCAATCCATCCACTAGCACAATGTTTTGAGGGAATTACCTACTTAGTTCTACCGTAAATTGTGATTTTTCACCCTAAGTCGTTTCCCAGCGATTTTTACCTGAAGTTACTTAGGTTCATGTTCACAAAAAAGATGACGGACATGTCCCCTCTAAAAAACACATTTTTAGAGGGGACATGTCCCTTAAACAGCTGTTTTTAGATAACCGAACCGTTATCTTTTCGGTGAACATGGACCTTATATAGTTTGATGTAAGTACTTAGGTACAGAATGCTTGACTAGTGAAAAGTCCGAATGTATAGTTTTAATAAATAAATAAATTTTAAAATTTAAAAAAATCCCCTACACATAGGGTCAAAATTTTAACCTATATTTTTTTTGGAACGAAGTTCCATAACGCGGCTTACGGGTAATGCGATTTAGTAGAAATCCTCTTGTAACGAAATGACGTATGCTGTGTGTGTGTAGTATAATAATAATATAATATTCTTCATTCCCTTTCCATATAGTGCACAGTATTTTACTAGTCAAGCTCTTTCATTTGATACCCATTTTGAGGGAGTTGTTGAATAAATATGTTATCTACTATTTTGTGGCGGACCATTTTTATCAAGCTATGCAACAAAAAAAAAAATCTAAATCGGTTCATCCTTTCGGGAGCTACGATGCCACAGACAGACACACACACACACACACATACACGTCAAACTTATAACACCCTGTTGTTTTTGCATACTTAACTTACGTTACTTGTCGGGGTGTTGCGGGTTGCGGGGCGCGCGTGCCCGTTTTAGAACAATTCGTCGCCTTAATAGAAATTGATAAAACTCACTCTCGTGTTCTGGAAACCATCTCCTCTATTCTGTAAAGATTTTGAGAATCTTCTTTAGATAATCCCATGAGCGTTTCTGAAAACGAGAGCATTCTATGAATTAAGTCGGTAATCTAATCTTTTGAGATTGAGACATCTCGAATGAGAAATATATAATAGCTGCGAGTGATGGTTTGGGACACATTGCGGGACACGACTATTTGGCAAATGTTATGATATCACTTCAAAATCCCATATGTTTTATCATAACGTCTAAAGCCGGACTTAACTACCATACACGTATTACATTTTTCTTTTTTCATACGACAAATACGGCCCCGGACAATACGAGTACGACTCAGGCTACGCCAGTCGATGGTGTGAATAAGTTGTTTTGGTGCAAAAGCACTGCATTAGTGTGTGTTGGAAAACGACCGCCTCTGAACCGCCATAATGTTTAAACAGTTACATAATGTAAGTCAAAAACGCAGGCCAAACCGAGGCGACGGAAACTATGCATACAACCAAGCCAAAACGAAGCTTTGGCAAGCTAAACTATGTGAGTTCACAGTCACACTGAAAAATACGGGGGGGGCGTGCGGCCGCTACGAGGACACGGCAGTGCTCCGCCCACGCAGGGCAGACCTCCACTGTGTGCTCCACCGTGTACTCCGGTCGATCCTCGCAGTGGAAACACCCGGGCGTTTCCGCACGATTCTGTGCAGGAACCTCCCGAAACAACCGTGTCCGGTGAGGACCTGCGTCAGGTGGAATTTGAGGACGCCCGCGCCGTGGTGGCGGTGTAGACTAAGTTTTACTCATGTACTGAATTCATATAAACAGTACGAGTCAATGTCCCTTCCAGTTTCCAGTACAAATAGAAAACTTACGGTTCACACTCTGCGTCG
Source organism: Xestia ashworthii (assembly GCA_950022955.1). NCBI lineage: Eukaryota > Metazoa > Arthropoda > Insecta > Lepidoptera > Noctuidae > Xestia > Xestia ashworthii. The sequence goes on along the minus strand of OX465568.1, from coordinate 7,122,539 downwards.
TACAGTCAACAATATCTGTATATACATCAAAGGACACGTTCGGATCCTTGTGGCTCAAGATCCTGGCCAGTTGCTCAGCTTCTGCATTGAAGATAGGCGTGAAGTGCTCTACCGACTTCTTGTTATACGAAGGAGTAGCTATCTTCCTGTGATTACGCCAGCCTGGACCTGAAAACCTTTTATTTATATAGACATTCTTTAGTGTTCCCACTGCTGGGACTCGGGCCTCCTTTCGTTGAGCAACACGGGCTCAGTTTGGGGTTGGTAGATTAGTCTTCGATTTCTTTCGAAAACTATTCGTTGCCAGGCAAGAAATACGAATAGTAAAGGGCATTTCTCAGGCAGCGGTAGTAGGTGAGAGCCTGCAATGAATGTCAATAGATTCCCCCGATTTAATTGAAAGAGACTTAAACATCCCAAGTACCTACTTATTTGGCCAGTGAGTTTAAAAGCTGGGTACACAGACTTACTCTGCTGCGAGCATAAGCCAGGTTACTCCATAGGTCAATCATATTTTTCTCCGAAAATCATTTACCCCCGACGTAAAAACGACAGGGTGTTATAAGTTTGACTCGTCTGAGTGTGTGTGGGTGTGTGTGTGTGTGTCTGTCTGTGGCACCGTAGCTCGGATGAACCGATTTTGATTTTGTTGTCTTTGTTTGAAAGGTGAATTAGTCGGGAGTGTTCTTAGCTATGTTTGCTAAAAATCAGTTCAAGATGGCCGCCGCCACAAAATGGCGGATTAAGTACGTATTTATTCAACAACTCCTCAATATGGATGGGTATCAAATGAAAGGGCTTGACTAGTAGAATACTATACTTACCCTATAATAAATTTCAAATCCAAGATGGCCGCCACCACAAAATGGTGAATTACCTACATTTATTTTCACAACTCCCTCAATATGGGTATCAAATGAAAGGGCTTGTGAAATTATGACCCTACGTGTGTCGGGGTTTTTTTTTACTTTTAATTTAATGTAAGTTGTTAAGGTAATTATGAATATAATGTATAAGAGTAGGAAAAGACCAAGGAAACAATGGATGCACAGTGTGAAAGATGCTACGGCTAGAAAGTAAGTTCATCATAAGATGACGACTAACAGAGATGAAGAAGAAATCATGCTGGGTTGTGTGTAAAAGCAAACATACAGCGCCCCTCGCGTCCAATATAATAACGCATTCAGGGTGCTGATGGGGTTGCCCCGATACTGCAGCGCATCAGGGATGTTTGCTGAAGCTCGCGTAAACTGTTTCTACACGGTGATGCGGAAACGGTGCGCATATTGGTCCGTAGGGTGCGGGGCAGCGCCAACAGCACCCGGGTCTATGATAGCGAGCAGGCTTGATTGTGCGTTTGTGAACCACTGCTGCAAGGTTTCAGCTGGGCCTGTCACCTTGCAACAATTGATGTCACAATCTGTTTTCTGTTTTGTTTGTTTGTAAGTGTATTACTAATATAGTTTGTAGGTATATTGTTACTAACACTATGACTCTTCATGTAAAGTACTTACGGGATTATATATCAGTGATTTTCTTTTGTTCTGTGAGCTCCCGAAAACCGTGAAAGTCTAAAATAATGCACTATGACTCTTGTTGTTCGAAATAAATGATTTATTATTATTAAGCCCAAATAAACTGGGATGAGTGCAGAAAAATGACGATCCTTGATTTCCTATGGTAGGTAAGTATATGAGACTTCGTTATAAAAAAATGTCAACTGCCTACCCTTTTCCTAACTATGTTGGGGTTCGCTTCCAGTCTAACCGGTTTCAGCTGAAAACCAGTATTTTACATGGAGCGACTGCTATCTATATCCTATCGGACCCCCAAAACCCAGTTAATACCCCTTGGTAAGACTAATTGTCAGACTTTCAGACCCCAGGTACTGACTAAAGTATTGGAGATTGTATAAAGCAGTAACAAGGCGACTCACCGCCCGAAAGAATTCCGTTTCCAATAAATGGTACAAGGATATCGTACAATGGTCCTTTGTGATTCACTTTGTTGCTGGTCAGCAATGCCTGGAATTAATCAGGGTAAACAGGTTAACGGGATGAAAACAATAGGTGTAAAACTTCAATCAAAAGTTCCAATGTTTATTCAAAATGTTCCACAAGTTATTTTTTATGTCAATCGCTTATTTTCTTTAATCTATGGTTCATCATCTGCGTAGCCTTTTCCCAACTATGTTGGGGTTGGCTTCCAGTCTAATCGGATGCAGCTGAGTACCAGTATTTTACATGGAGCGACTGCCTATCTGACCTCCACAACCCAGTTAATACTGGGAAATGCGATACCACTTGGTGAGACTGGTGTCAGACTTTTTGGGCCACTGACTACCTGTAACGACTGTCAAAGATGGACAAATGACAGCCGGGACCAACAGCTTAACGTGCTTTTCCGAGGCACGGAGCAAACTCGATATTTATTATTTTAAAAAGTTTGCATTTAACCGGTAGGTACTAAAATCGTCCTATAATCCCTAATCGAACCCTTTGCCTACTAAAGGCCGTTTTCCATAACTTACTTACGTAAAACTGTTAGTTAACACGCCTCTCGTAGCTATCGGTGTTTCAATAAACAAAGTTAGCTTGAAATATCCTATCCGCGTCACCTACCTGTCATATCATTAATAGAAAAATCAAAGAAAGCTTTTCTGTGACGTTTTGTTTCCATCGGTCCGTAAGTTAAATGTCAAACTGACAGAGATAGCAATCTACCGATACCTGTTAGTAAGTAATTGGAAATAGCCGGAAGATAACATGTACTCCATCATAAATAATGTATTAGGCCTAGAGAATATGTCGCTATAATTACGCGAGAATGCACTGCAAGTAATAAAATCATTCCAGCTTCTGTCGTCGTGTTTGTTCAAGCCATAAACGAGACACGGCATTCTAGGCCGTTGCAAGTGAGTGATTTTATAAGGCCGCACGATCTCGGAATATGTCTGGAAAATTTAGAAAATATTGTTTAAGAGACTTTGGGCGAATGACAACTTTATCATCATCATCATCATCTCAGCCGAAAGACGTCCACTGCTGGACATAGGCCTCCCCCAAGTGTCGCCACATTGACCGGTCCCTTGCGACTCGCATCCACCGGATTCCCGCAACCTTCACCAGGTCATCGGTCCACCTAGTGGGAGGTCTTCCAACGCATCGTTTTCCGGTTCGCGGTCGCCACTCCAGAACTTTTCGGCTCCATCGGCCATCCGTTCTGCGAGCAATGTGCCCTGCCCACTACCACTTATTCATTGCCCTTTGGGTGACTTTAAGCCTTTTGATAAGGCCCATTGTGAGCGACCACGTTTCGGTCCCGTATGTAATCACTGGCAACACACACTGGTCATAGACTTTCGTCTTGAGACACTACGGTAGTTGGACGAGAAGATACCGCGCAGTTTCCCGAAGGCTGTCCAGCCGAGTCGGATTCGACGATTGACCTCTTTCTCGAAGTTAGACCTACCTAACTGGACCGTTTGTCCTAGGTATACATAATCGTCTACAGTTTCGAGTGTAGCGAGTCTCCGATTTTGATAGGAATGGGTGTGACATGGGCATTCAACATGACCTTCGTCTTGTCTATGTTCATTTTTAGACCCACTCTTTCGGAAGCTCTACTGAGGTCATCGAGCATTGTACTGAGGTCCTCCATGGTCTCAGCCATGACCACAATATCGTCGGCAAACCGAAGGTGAGTGATGTACTCGCCATTGACGTTGATGCCTAGCCCTCTCCAGTCCAGAACCTTGAAGACATCCTCCAGTGCAGCGGTGAACAGTTTCGGAGATATGACGTCTCCCTGTCTTACACCTCGCTACAGAAGGATAGGTTCCGAGGCTTGGTTCTGAAGTCAGACTGACATGGTGGCGTTTTTGTACAAACACTTCAACACCTCGATGTACCGATAGTCAATTTGGCACCGTTGGAGAGACTGCAGTACAGCCCAGGTTTCGATCGAATCAAAGGCTTTTTCGTAGTCCACAAACGCTAAGCAGAGAGGCAAGTTATACTCTTCGGTCTTCTGTATAACCTGCCGAAGCGTATGTATGTGGTCCACGGTGCTAAAGCCTTTTCGGAAACCGGCTTGTTCGGGTGGCTGGAAATCGTCAAACCTGCGCGCGAGACGATTCGTGATGACTCTTAAAAACAACTTGTAGACATGGCTTAGAAGTGAGATGGGCCTGTAATTCTTCAACCGGGCATTGTCACCCTTCTTGAAGAAGAGTACCACCACGCCCCTGCACCATGCCTGTTCCGTTTTCCCCTTGAGTATGACGGAATTAAACAGCTTCTGAAGGGCCTTAAGTACCGGTTTTCCACCCGCCTTCAGGAGTTCGGCCGTAATTCTGTCATCACCCGGTGCCTTGTTGTTTTTGAGCTGTTTCAGAACCATCCTAATCTCGCACAGGCTGACGTCCGGGATGTCTTCGGTATAGTGTCGGGTTAGTCTAGCTCTTGGTCGTTCGCTAGGTCGACAATGGGTTTGCTGGTTGACGTGTACAACTGTCCATAGAAGCTCTCGATCTCCCTCAGTAGCTCCGGTTTGGCGGATAAGATACTGCCATCGTCGGACTTCAGTTTCGTGAGCTGGCTCTGCCCAATAGCCAGATCTCTTGAAAATACTTTGGAGCCTTTGTTCCGCTCGATCGCGTCTTTAATACGCTCGGTATTAAAGCGGCGGAGGTCGCTCTTTAAGGATTTAGAGATCCGTCTATTGAGCTGCCGGTATTTCGACGCCTTATCTGAAGACTGCAGGATCATCTCACGCCGCTCCTTCATAAGCTCGAGGGTTTGATCGGAGAACCTCTTTTTCTGATTTGTACGACTTGTCTTGAAGAACTTAGACCCGGTCGTATGGACAGTTTCCACGAACCCATCATTGTATTCGTCCACTGAGCTGCCTAGGCACTCGAAACGATTCTGGAGTTCGAACTGAAAGCTCTCGGGGTTTTGGATTTGGATCTGTGCTGGACGGAGCGTAGACTTCATCAGTCGAGACCTTTCTAGCTTGATATTGATGTTCAATGTGCCTCTTACCATGCGGTGATCACTCCCGGTTTTTACCGAATTGATCACAGAGACATCACGGGTCATCTGGGTAAATGCCTCTACTTTTTTCTGCCACACTTCTCGATTCCGTGCGTCTCTTATTCAGTTATTTCCCGCGACTTTGACGATGTCGTCGACCCAACGAGTGATAAGACAGCCCTGGTTTCTATGGCCAAACCTTGGTCACCACTCGGTCAAATGACAACTTGCTGTAGGAGATATCCAAAACAACAAAACCTTTTTTCGCAGCGGCAGCCACGCCGTACTTCTTGAGAAAACACTTACTTCAAGCAAAAACTTACAAGTATAAGACTCATCATCTGCCTAGAATTCCCCAATTTCTACGTCGACATCGGGTTCTAATGTAACCATGATGCATACTGCCTATCTGACCTCCACAAAGCAGATAAGTACTGGGTAATAATACTCCCTAATTCCTTGGTAAGACTGATTGTCAGACTTTCGAGGCCCTGACTAACAGTAAAGGCTGCCAAAGATCTAAAATCGCACCCGGAACCAACGGTTCCGAGGCTGTGGTTTCCGAGGCACGGACGAGATTCATTATTTTATGAACATTGGCAAGCACTGCTAACATTGAAGATCACGCGAATCTCTCTATAGAGAACACCAGGCTATCAAAACAATGTCATAGAAAATTAAGACCCCATGATGTCGCAATGAGGCCATAAAGGAGTCTACCCACTGCGGCATACGGTTAGGCTACGCACATGTGTTAAGCTGAGCTTTGCAAGAAAATGTATGTGATTGTGTTCACTGCAAAGCAAGGACACACTATGCATTAATTGACGTCTTTAGTACATGCGTAGCTTGCTCGAATAAGGCGCTCATATAGCTGAACGCTGTCAACGCCATGCAACCTGTGCATGCGGTACACAATATACACGTAAAGTCTTGGTAAAAACACGCATGTAGCCTCTCCGTGCATCACGGTGGGCCAGGCACCTGGGCTGGCAGTCTCGACAGAGATAACGACAAAATCGTTAACTTTCGGTTGCTAATTACTAACGAATATATTCGGTTGCAATAATTATGCTTACGATAAACGCATCTAGGATGTAAAGACTTTCATTACTCGCAAGCATCATTATTGCAACCCAATTTATTCGTTAGTAATTAGCAACCGAAAGTTAACGATTTTGTCGTTATCTCTGTCGAGACTGCCGGCCCTGTACTGCAGTGGAAACGTAGACACATGTTGTCAAACAAATAAATCCACGCAGCTAAAATGCTACGCGTGCCCAGCACGCGATGTGGTGGGTGTCCACATCTTACATAGGTATTTGTATATTGAAATGTCTTTGACTTGTAACAACCAGATACTTACTCGAATGTCAGTTGGATTCCTCACGCAAATATTGAGATCGGGTCCCAGCCAAAACTTGAAGTATTCTCCATAAATTTCACATAGCGCTTCAATTTTGTTCAGAATTTCTGAAAGTTTTAGAAAATACGTTAGTTATTTATTTTGATTAGACAACAATTGTTTACATTATTTCAGAATAGGTACATTCGTCACACATTTACGTTATGCAACCATAACTTGCAGGGTAACCACATGCACCATTTATGGGTTTTGATCATCAATCAATCAATCAGTTTATTTGAGAAACATAGGTGTTAAAATAGTAGTAACAATTTCATTACGAATTTTTGTAAATATGTCTAATGAATCATTAGACATATTTACAAAAATAACCGGCCATGTGCGTGTCGGGCCACGCGCAGTGTATGGTTCCGTAGTAGCCCGTTGTCACATGATAATTTATTGTTTTTTTTTTTATTTTAGATTTTGTTTTTCAATGCACTCTTTACCCGTTCTAAACAAGCAAGTACTTCATCTTAGTATCTTTTGAGGATTTATTCTAAGGGAGAAGTTGTACAAAGCGGACAGGGCGTGCGCCCGGGTCGCTGGTAAATAAAATGTATGGCGCTCTGGAACGAAATATACAAAGCGGCGCGGGCGCGTGGCAATTTCTTTCCAGGATTTTGTATTTGGTTCAAAATTTTCCAACACCCAAGTTCAACGACTATTACCATAATTACTCTGTACATACCATTATACATACTTCGTTAACATGACGCTTACAATCCCCGTAGGTTCAGGCTAGTGTTGCCCAAATGCAAGACCAAGACGAGACCTTAGTCAGTCTTGGTCTTGGTCTTGCGTCAATACACCTGGTCTTGGTCTCGGTCTTGGTATTGCGCTCTCAGTCTTGGTCTTGGTATTGGTCTTGCAGCAAGAGTCTCGCAAGTCTTGCAAGACTCTACTACTTAGACTAGACTAAACGGAAAACGGACGAAACGTCGGGCTTATATAAAGGTAAAATTCGCGATAAATACCCGTTTACATATATTTCATAATGTAGACTAGACTACTTGCAAATACCTATTAGCCTATTGCTATTTACATACAATATCTTCAAGGTCAATTAATTTTATCCTCTTGTGCCAATCCTACCATAATAGGTAACAATTTTGTGTGCCTCTGTCCGTACTCTGTGGCGGCGCATGCGGCGCTCAAACAGTGTCAAATACTGTGTGATACACTGGTTGCAGTCTTTGATACACTGCGGCGTCTTTGTCGGTAAATGATCAAATAAGTAGGTATGTACCGACTGACCAACGGTTTATTCGCGGAACGTCAAATATTCCCAATCAATCATGAACCTTAATGCTTCAGCTATAAAGTTAAAAATCTGTTATAGAAATTTGGCAGATTGTAGTAGCTTGATGTGCTGGCATCTGTTCCATAACATCCGTCTATCATAATCGGGATTGAAACCAAATCCCTACTTAATAACGCCCAAATCTCAGCTTAAATGCGAGACGCAAGAGTCTTGCAGGCTTAGTCTTGTCTTGCTCAAATCTTGCAGGGTTCAGTCTTGGTCTTGCTACAATACGTTGGTCTTGGTCTTGGTCTTGGTCTTGCAAAAATGCAAGAACAAGACCAAGACTGCAAGACCAAGACTGATTTTGGGCAACACTAGTTCAGGCTGAGAAGTTTACTGCCTCAAAGAGATGTCAGCACATTGAAGGGGCCCCGCAAGGGCCGAAGCCTGTCGGGGCTGCGGGACTGTTCGAAAGAGACACCGTGGCCCCGGAATATAACACGGGCGAGGAAGGAATATAGATGGGTTTTAGTCAGTAATAGTCTGACATTCCCTCCCACTCACTCCACCCAGAGCGGGAGGAGTCATTTGATAATTTCCCATCCGAAAAAAAAAGGGCAGTTTACTGCCTACAATCTGCCAGTAATGTTAAATCCCCAAATAGTTAGGCAGATGTGTACCTAATAGTATATCCGCATTAGTGCTTGCTTGCTTGCTGCTTGCTTGCTTGCTTGCATGCTTTTTAATGTTTTTTCTTTCTTTCTTCTTTCTTTCTATTTCGCCAGTTATATTAAAAGCCCATATAAAAGGGTGCGAGCCTATTGCCTTTAACCTGGCACCGATCCAGACTCCGTGCTTGCTACTGAGAAATTCCTGATGAAACGCACTCAAAACTTCGTGCTGTTGGATATGTCACCGTAAAATTGTCAAACACGTTATATTACAATATAACGTGTTTCTCTCTAGCGATATTGTAAAGTCTCGAATTATTGTCAACTGCACATACGGAAGTATCTCTGCCCCCTTAATCGGGATTTGGGGCACCCCCCCCATTAGGTTAGTTAAGTTCCTTTAAACCCTGCACTCGGAAATAGGGGCCCCGCGAAGCGGGGCTCCGTCGACTACGCTTTTTAGGGGAATATAAAGTGTTTTAAGGTTAGGTTATATTAATCGGTATTTCTCAGAAATGGTACAGCATCTTTTCATGAGAGTGGTACCACTGGGCAAGGGGGACCCCTCCTTCCCTCCACACCGCGTGAGTTGACTACCATCGCACGCATTTCACGAAAAATAATGCGTTTTATTGTAAGCAGTATGTTCGTTTGACAATAATTCGAGAGTTTACAATATCGCTAGAGATATTACAGTATAACGTATTAGACAATTTTACGTTGACAGATACATTTAATAGTTCATAGAGGTATCCAACATCATCATCTAGCCACCTAGCCTTTTCCCAACTATGTTGGGGTCGGCTTCCAGTCTAACCGGATGCAGCTGAATACCAATATTTTACATGGAGCGACTGCCTATCTGACCTCCACAACCCAGTTAGTACTGGGTTATATGACACCACTTGGCAAGACTGGTTGTCAAACTTTTTGGGCCACTGTCTACCTGTAACGACTGTCAAAGATCTACAAATGACAGCCGGGGCCAACAGCTTAACGTGCTTTCCGAGACACGGAGGAAACCCGGTATCGGTATGTAAGGGTGGTCAACCTAGGCAAGCACGGCTCAACCTAAACATTGACCCGAACGGCTGTTATTATTAGCCACGAGCTCCTCATAGAGATATCCAACGTTAATTAAAAAGAAATACTAGCCTACATCATTTGAAAAAAACTTGTCAAAGAGTTGAAACATTGACCCCCAATATCTCCGTAAGTAACTTAAAAGGTTCTTAGAAACACAAAACGCTTGAAAAGCGATTTTTTCAGTACAATTTATTTTCGATCAAATACCCCTTGCTAAGCAGTCTCGCAAATGACAACAGTTAATGAGTGGGCAACAACTATGGACTTTAATCTGAAATAAAGTTTAATTTATTTATTGGCTAATGCCAAAAGCATTTTCAGTTTCGTACTGGCGTTTCAATTCACTATTGGTCAGTCTCCTTTTTTTTCGTTTTCGGATATGAAATCTTTAAATGACTCGACCTCCCACTCTGAGCCGAGCGGGAGGGAGTGTCAGACTTTGACTGACTAAAGCCCATCCATGTTCCTTCCTCGCCCTTTATGTTCCGGGGCCACGGTACCTCTTTCCCGCAGCCCCGGCAGGCTTCGGCCCTTGCGGGGCCCCTTCAATGTGCTGACATCTCTTTGAGGCAGTAAACTTCTCAGCCTAAACCTACGGGGATTGTAAGCGTCATGTTAACGAAGTAGGTATAATGGTATGTAGGCAGAAGTAACATTTTAATACGATGTAACCATGAGTAACGCTTCATCATTTTTTCATTGACTTACCTCCAGGATTAAACATGAAGATGAAGGCGTTACCAAGTATAGGTAACGCTGGTGGACCTGGTACCTTAGTAGCCAGCTCCAGCATCCGCCTGTGGGTCCACCTCCAGTACTGCCAGTATAAGAACCCTGCTGCCGCCGCCACCGACAGTGGTATCGCCCACGACATGGTAGTGGTGGCTGAAAGAAAGAATAAGTATTTATTAGCCTCACACAGGACAAAACAAAAAAAAAAGAGCAAGACAAATCAATCAGACAAAATTATTCTTTTTTTCTTTTTGACGACCCGAATGGCGCAACGGTAGTGAAACTGCCTTACGTTCTTGGGGTCCCAGGTTCGAATCCCGGTAGGAGCAAATGTTTGTGTGATGAGCATGGACATTTGTTTCCGTTTGCGCATCTATCTTGTATTATTTTAGTGTATTATCTATGCTTGGACCATACTAATTTGAAATAAGACCACAAAAGTATTCGGGGTCTTATTTTTCGGGCCGTTTTTGAAGCGCTGATCGGGAATCTAGTACTATTATTGATCGAAGTAAGTAGTTAAATGCTCACTCCGAAACGTTATTTTTTATGTGTTGTTTAAATTACACATCAGCTGTAGCTGTAGGTATAGTATCACAAATTTGTCTGTTCTGGTGAGCTTATCTTAAAACTAAAGGTGTCATCACGACCTATTGTGCACAACCTAAGCAACACCATCACCAGAACTTGACCAGCTCCCGTAGGTATTCACAAACGCTCGGAATGAAATTAGATTCGACAAGTCGTATGTCTATCCTTTTTTGGCATAACGCAAACAAGCGAGATAGATATACGACTTCCCGAATCGAAATGGAATCAAAGCGTTGTGAATATGGGGTCAGAATAGATGTTCGCAGGATTGCCACTGTCCAATAGTTTTGACAGAACAACGCCTGTCGGGTCAGCTAATATTAGTACCTATAGAAGTTTAGATGTCAGTCACCGTAAAATTGTCAAACACGTTATATTACAATATAACCTGTTTCTCTCTAGCGATATTGTAAACTCTCGAATTATTGTCAACTGAACATACAGAAGTATCTCTGCCCCCATAATCGGGACTTGGGGCACCCCCCCCCCCCCCCCGTTAGCTGCACTCGGAAATAGGGGCTCCGTCGACTACGCTTTTCAAAACATTATTTTGATTTCCTTCTTATACCATAAGTTTCAAAAATTCTAAAGTTTATTATTTTTTGCCTGTGTGGATACAATCGTACCTACGGAGCTTATTTTTGCATTTTGTGTCATATCTGACCATAGCATTTTCAGTAATTCGATGTTTTGTGGTTGATTATTTTTAATAAAATTAAAATTGTCAAAATTGATTTAAAGTTTAAAATAATTATGATATCTTGTAGATAGCCTGCGGAGTGTGCAAACTCAGTTTGTGTCATTTTCGTCCAGTGCAAACTGGCAATAGGGTCAGTACGTAAAAACAGTCTAAAAAAAAAAATACAGTTTATGAAATAACTATTTTCTTTCTCAGATGGCTAACATAAGCTTATTAAATAAATTTGTGCCAAATTAGACCACGGAATTTAAAGTTATTTAACTATTTTGTTTTTCCAAGCTACAAAAGCTTCAAAAAAATATTACAATTATTAGAGTTCACATATTCAAGATCATAAATGCAAGTAAAATCAACATTGTAAATTTGTGTCATTTTCATCCACGATATTTAAAATTATTAAGCCTCAAAAACTATGGTTTTTTGAGCACCAAAGTTAGGATTTTCTGGGTGACCAATAGCAATAACATATATATCATTGGAGAGAGCCTTTTAATGACAACTTTTGTTACTTCTATAACTTTTGCTAATTCGCAGTCCATTCAGAATTATTGACGAAAATGGCTGACTATTTGGACTTCGAAGTTTAGATTGTCTAGGCAACCAACAGCCATAAGATATACAATATTAGAAAGAGATTTTTAAGGAGAACCTTTGCCTCTTACGACTTTCGCCAAATCTTAATCCGTTTGGAGTTATTAAGCTAGATAGGTGACGATTTGATCACCGAAGTTAAGATTTTCGGAGTAACCAACATAAATAATTTACACCGCTGGAGAGAGCTTTTCAATGGTAAATTTTGCTACTCATATATTTTTTGCTAATTCGCAGTCCGTTCAGAGTTGTTGACCTAAATAGCTGACTATCTGGACATCAAAGTTAAGATTGTCTAGGCAACCAATAGGCATAAGATATACAACATAAGAAATAGATTTTTAAGGAGAACTTTTGCCTCTTACGATTTATGCGAAATCTTATTCCGTTCGGAGTTATTAAGCTAAATAGGTAACGATTTGAGCACCGAAGTTAAGATTTTCGGAGTTACCAACAGAAACAATTTACACCGTTGGAAAGAGCTTTTCAATGACAAATTTGGCTATTTATATAACTTTTGCTAATTCGCAGTCCGTTCAGAGTTATTGACCTAAATACTCGTAGCTGATTATTTGGACATCGAAGTTAAGATTGTCTAGGCAACCAATAGCCATAATATATACCACATAAGAAAGAGATTTTTAACGAGAACCTTTGCCTCTTTCGACTTTGGCAAATCGTATTCCGTTCAGAGTTATTAAGCTAAATAGGTAACGATTTGAGCACCGAAGTCAAGATTTTCGGAGTAATCAACAGCAATAATTTACACCGCTAAAGAGAGCTTTTCAATGACAACTCTCAAAGTTATACATAATTTTTTGTCGTTAATGTTTTCGATTGCTCGAGGTCTTGGGTAGAAACGGTAAACGGGGCAGTAAGGGGATCTACCTTAATCGTTGCAGCTACATAAAAATGGTCTTAGGAAACTACCCATAATTTTTCGATGTTGATTCGCAATTACAGATTTTCAAAAAAATCTACAGCTAGCTAGAAAATAATTGCTATTTTATACAAAACATTTTTGTGATGTTAATCGATCCTATTTCTAATTGATCAAAAACTTCTATTGGACCAACCCAGCTTGGAGTACTAAAAAGTCAGAAATTGCAAAGTTTGAACCAAACATTTTTTATGTTAATTGGTCTTGTTTATGATCAAAAACTCAATCGAAATCATAGCAGGTCCTAAGAAAGAATTTGTGAACCTTATTAACAAAAAAAAAATAAGTAAAATTATCACGAACACGCGCGGTACGTACCTTAAACACTTACTTAACATCAAAAAAAAATTGGTTCAAACGAAATGTATGGGAAAAGATTTTTGCAATTTCTGACTTTTTTAGTACTCCAACCTGGGTTAGTTTAGAAGAACTTTTTGATCAGTATTAGGAACAGGATCGATTGGCACCAAAAAAATGTTTTGTGTAAAATGGCAATTTTCTTCCTAACTGTACATTGTTTTTTTTTTAATCTGTGAACGGGAATCAAAATTTTACGATAAATTATGGATAGTTTACTACGACCATTTTCATGTAGTTGCAACGGCTAAGGTTAACCGTTTTTAGCCCGTATAAGTATCATTAAGTATACCACTTTTACTAATTCGGTGTCCGTTCAGAGTTTTTGACCTAAATAGCTGACTATTTGAACACCAGATATACATTACGAGATTGAGATTTTCAAGGATAACCTTTGCCAGTAACACAAACGTTTAACGTTTAATGTTTAAAAAAAACTAAGAGTGTACCTAGTAAACTATTTTGTAATGATTTGGACATTTTAAAGCTTTAAAAAATCAACATACCTGCTTCGATCAATAATAGTACCATACCTGTGTACAAAAAGTAAAAACCAGCTGGGGATGAGACTTGCGAACCATGGTTATTATTTTTGAAAGCTTACAGCATTAAAACCATCTTAAGAAATCTACATCTACACTTATAATATTATAAAGAGGAAAACTTTGTTTGTTTGTTTGTTTGGTTGTAATGAATAGGCTTAAAAACTACTGGACCGATTTCAAAAATTCTTTCACCATTCGAAAGCTACATTATCCACGAGTAACATAGGATATATTTTATCCCCGTACTCCCACGGGAACGGGAACTATGCGGGTGAAACCGCGGGACGTCCGCTAGTACAAAATAAAGATGATCTTACGAGAGTCTCGAACCGGCGACTCGATGTTCTCAAGTCGGGCGCTGACACCGACGAGCCACTCACTACGGTGACAGTAAGTGTAAAAAAGCTGCGGGGTTACCACAACGTCCAAATGCGATTCTGTTCTTATGACGTTTTGACAGTTGACATGATGTCAAACGGTTCAAGAATACGGACATTACTGCAATATGTATTTCAACTTCAACAAAAAACAAATGACACGTCAATGACGTCATGCACGAAATGAAAAGGACAGAAATATAGTTCTTGTAGTTCTATCAAACAAAGTTCGAGACATGTCAATTAATTACTTTAATCGATATCTTATTTTAACTTACAGTTAATGACAGAATTTTTCGGTTTAAGTAAACCCCTTTGATATGACTATTTTTTTTTTAAATCAAATTGAATTTAACGCCTGCACTTATTTGTCGCAACATGTACCGAATGGCCGCCCTTCGTGCGAAGATATTTGTATATTTTTCTTTCAAATAATAAGATTGCGTGGTTAAAAACGACACATATTATGAACGGTGTTTTGTTTCACCATAATAATCAAAAACACGTAAACTCTAAAAACTTGAATCTTCTTTTGTGGATTTTATAGGGTTTTGTAATAATAAAAATGAAATATCTATAAATATCGTGGATGAATTCGGCACAAAATATATTGAACGACAGATATCAGTACACTAAATCGTGTAACACCTATTTCACCAATTGTAATATTCTTTTAGATAGATAGATAAAGCTAGTTGGGCGACGTGTTAGGTACTTGTTAATTAGAAGTATTCCCGTGGACAGAGATGACACAAAATGCCTGTGTATATCAGTTACTACTTCGTTATTATAATGAAAGTAAAATTTTCATCTATAATTTTCTTTTCGTGTGATAGTGATTAAAAAGAAAAAAAGCCAAATTTCTCCCTACGCTAGTTCCTAAAATGACACAAATTAATATAGTAGATCGGGCAAATGGTCCGGAAACTATATGCAAAAAACAAACAACTTTAATATTTTTGAAACCTCAACACCTAGCGCTACCGGACTATAATGGATAGGCAACTTAATAATGAACATAATGCTAGTTTTTTTTTTCTTAAAGACGGAAATTTGATTTTATAAAGAATAAAAACCACTAATTTCGCACTATTCGACCCGCAGTGACTGACGTAAAAACCACTTCGTAGTGCAAGCTGATCAGAACTGTATTCTAACAGTGATTCAAACGAAGTTTGAATCACCACAAATAGAGTTGCTAATTTCGCTTGGGGTAGCGCCTTAATCTATGTTAGTATTAAAAACAGTCCCATCCAAAACACATACCTTAAACAAAAATCACCGATAACTATTAATTTTATTAATAACTTCACAAAATAAGATAAAATTAAATTTAAAGATTAGTACATTTTAGCAAAACAGCTCTTTTAAAGAAAAATTGTACGCACTTGGAAAATAATGTATCACTGCTAGAAGCTCTCAATCGACTGGTAAATACTTACATAGTTGTACAAAACAACACATTTACTTAGTATGTAGGTATATTAAGTGTATAGGCTTATGTAAGCATGCTGCAGCATGAGGAAAATCACAATGCCAGCAAAAGAATAAGTAAGTACCTGTATTAGTAGGCGTAGTGTAGGGTTAATGCGTTTTTTATGGATATCAGAAGAAGGCTTTAAAAACCGTCCATGCGCGAGTCGGACTTGCTCATAAAAGGTTCCGTGGCACCAATAGTTATTGGTTATACAAGAGTGCAAAGTTGCTTTTTAACCGTGTGCTCAATTTTGATGACCGAGCAAGCGAAAGATTCTAAAATTGGGTCACGAGCGCAGCGAGGGAATCTAAAGAGCACGAGGTGAAAAATCTTTGCACTGGAGTGCCACACGTAGCTTTTCATCCCACCTCAGTGAGGAAATGACAAAACGCAAAAAAAAATTGCGCATTATTGACAAATTCAGTTAATTCTATTGGCGTCAAATAAACTTCTTCGTCGCTAGATAATGAGTGGTCATTTTAGGTTTTTCACTTGTTTCCAAGTTCCTTGTTTTCATCTTGTTTTTAACTTATGGTGTTAACAATATGACGTGAAAATAAAATGGCGCGCGCAAAGCAAATTAAAAAAAGTACACCAAGAAGGTTCCGATTTTGAGTTATTAATGTCACCGTAAAATTGTCAAACACGTTATATTACAATATAACGTGTTTCTCTCTAGCGATATTGTAAACTCTCGAATTATTGTCAACTGAACATACGGAAGTATCTCTGCCCCCCTAATCGGGACTTGGGGCACCCCCCCGTTAGCTTAGTTAGGCTTTAAACCCTGCACTCGGAAATAGGGGCTCCGTCGACTACGCTTTTTAGGGGAATATGAAGTGTTTTAAGGTTAGGTTATATTAATCGATATTTCTCAGGAATGGTAGGTACAGTATCTTTTCATGAGAGTGGTACCACTGGGCAAGGGCCTCCCCCTTGTAAACTAGAAATATTGTCAACTGAACATACGGAAGTATCTCTGCCCCCATAATCGGGACGTCCGCTAGTACAAAATAAAGATGATCTTACGAGAGTCTCGAACCGGCGACTCGATGTTCTCAAGTCGGGCGCTGACACCGACGAGCCACTCACTACGGTGACAGTAAGTGTAAAAAAGCTGCGGGGTTACCACAACGTCCAAATGCGATTCTGTTCTTATGACGTTTTGACAGTTGACATGATGTCAAACGGTTCAAGAATACGGACATTACTGCAATATGTATTTCAACTTCAACAAAAAACAAATGACACGTCAATGACGTCATGCACGAAATGAAAAGGACAGAAATATAGTTCTTGTAGTTCTATCAAACAAAGTTCGAGACATGTCAATTAATTACTTTAATCGATATCTTATTTTAACTTACAGTTAATGACAGAATTTTTCGGTTTAAGTAAACCCCTTTGATATGACTATTTTTTTTTTAAATCAAATTGAATTTAACGCCTGCACTTATTTGTCGCAACATGTACCGAATGGCCGCCCTTCGTGCGAAGATATTTGTATATTTTTCTTTCAAATAATAAGATTGCGTGGTTAAAAACGACACATATTATGAACGGTGTTTTGTTTCACCATAATAATCAAAAACACGTAAACTCTAAAAACTTGAATCTTCTTTTGTGGATTTTATAGGGTTTTGTAATAATAAAAATGAAATATCTATAAATATCGTGGATGAATTCGGCACAAAATATATTGAACGACAGATATCAGTACACTAAATCGTGTAACACCTATTTCACCAATTGTAATATTCTTTTAGATAGATAGATAAAGCTAGTTGGGCGACGTGTTAGGTACTTGTTAATTAGAAGTATTCCCGTGGACAGAGATGACACAAAATGCCTGTGTATATCAGTTACTACTTCGTTATTATAATGAAAGTAAAATTTTCATCTATAATTTTCTTTTCGTGTGATAGTGATTAAAAAGAAAAAAAGCCAAATTTCTCCCTACGCTAGTTCCTAAAATGACACAAATTAATATAGTAGATCGGGCAAATGGTCCGGAAACTATATGCAAAAAACAAACAACTTTAATATTTTTGAAACCTCAACACCTAGCGCTACCGGACTATAATGGATAGGCAACTTAATAATAATAATAATAATAATAATTTATTTATTCAAGTAGCTTAGACTCATTCAATTTTGCTAGTATAACTTAAAAACTATGTTAGTAAAACAGTGACATTATTGTAACAAACACAAAAACATTAAAAGCTGATACGACTAGATCATTCCGCACCGTGACTCACCCCGGTGTCATTCCGTAAGAAATAGCACCGCAGCGATTCACGTATGTGCAATCCAGCCGGCTTGCAATCATATTTAGAATACTGTTGGAGCTACCCCGCACCCTCCACACCAGTGATGCACACCTTTTGCGCATAGTTGTGTAAAAACAATTTACATGTGCATCGGCGAACATCCCTGATGCGCTACAGAAACGGGGCAGCCCCACCAGCACCCGAAATGCGTTGTTATATTGAACACGGAGGGCGCTGTACGATCGCTGCGTATATCTGGCCCACAAGCTGCACGTGTAGAAGGTAGTGCAATAAGCTCTAAAGAGAGTAATTTTTACTTTTAAAGAACAACGTGCAAACCTGCGAGCCAACATATTCGATCTTACCGACAACGCCCTCCGCTCACGCTCAATATCAGAGTCATCATCGAGAGCAGGTGTTAATATATGACCGAGATATTTGAAAATGGAAACACGTTTTAGCGGCGTTCCATTTAGCCGCACTAGTGGCATATTTTGCACGTTTCTACGACCTGCTTCGAATACCATGACCTCTGACTTCTTACAATTATACATCAACCCGTGTCTTTGAGCATAATCCTCACAGATATTGACCAGCCTTCTAAGGCCACAGATTGATGCGCTCAGCAGCACCATGTCGTCTGCATAACTAATGTTATTGACGCAGATCCTGTCAATGTGACATCCAACTCTGGTGCTACTGAGCTCACCAATCAATTCGTTTACATATAAGTTGAAAAGCGTTGGTGAGCACAACCCTCCCTGCCTCACCCCGCATTCCAACTCATATGGACGAGAAAAGCCTCCAGCCCATCGTACAGAGTTTGACTGGTTACTGTACCAGAACTTAAGGATGTTGATGAGACCTATTGGTAGTTTCTCATCTTCTAGCTTCTTCCAGAGCAAATCATAAGTAACCAGGTCAAAAGCCTTTGATAGGTCGAGAAAGCAGGCGTAAACCGGAGTATCACGCTGTGTGTAGTAATTGACAGCATGCTTAAGGCACAGCACTGCACTTTCTGTCGATAAACCAGGTCGGAAACCGAACTGATTATCGTGAATCTTTATATTACTGTTTAAGTGTACATTGAGCATGCTGTCAAACACCTTTGCTATTACAGTAGCTAGCGATATGGGCCGATAGTTACTGATGTCAGCGAGGTCGCCAGTCTTGTTTTTAACAATGGGCACCACTACAGTACGCATCATATCACTTGGCAGGTAACTGTGGCTCACACAGAAGCTGTACAGCATTGCCAGAACACGGGCCAGGTGTGGGCCACTATATTGCAGATGTTCGATGCTCAGCCCGTCATGGCCAGGGGATTTACCCTTCGACATTGATGAAATTGTCCTGGCAACCATTTTGGCATTAAATTTAATTCCTATTTCCATACCGGGTACAGCATCGAGCACCGAACTGGAGGGTCCCAGAGGCGACTTTACAAAGAAATGCTGCATAAATAGATTAGCAACCTCTTCCGGTTCTGTTTTTCCACCCACACTCACAGGGACACCAGATCTGATTTGCAACTTCTTAGTATGCTTCCAGAATCCGCGAAAGTCATTTTTATTATGATGAGAGGCGAGAATATCCATTTTAACTTGGTCTTCATGGTCTTGGCACCATTTCAACCGTGACTTGAAAACTCGCCTAGCCTCACACATTTCCTCATAGACTAGCCCGGACTCCGGTCTACCATACGACACCCAAGATAAAAATTTTTGCTTGGCCTCCCTGTGAGAGTCAGCTACATGCTTGTTCCACCCTACAACCACTCTTTTAGAGCGCCGACACCTACCTTCTCGACCCAAAACAGCTGATTGACGCAAAGCCTGTACAATGTCTGCATACAACTTATCTATAACAACATTGTGACTCGGGTCGTTACACAAGGCATCACAACATTTATCCAGTTTGCGTGGAAAGTCAATTAGTCGCAGTCTCTCATTGCATTGTTTTTGATAAAGCTCAATTTGACTTCGACTTCTTTCCCCCCACACAACCTTATTTGAGGCCACATTAATGGCACAAGACTTTGGCACAATTGCATTAAGGCTACATTCTACCACCATAGGAAAATGGTCGGACCATAACACATCATACAACACATATACACTTCTAATACAGTTAGCGGCTGCCTCTGTTACCAAACAATGGTCTAGCCACCGTTTAGACCCATGAGCTTCACTAAGAAAAGTATATGTGTCCGACTGTATACCCAGTACTTCTGTATCAATACACTTCCATTTTTGTTCACTACAAAACCCAGTTAGTTCGTTATAGAATTGTTCGGACGGGTGGGCGTTAAAGTCTCCCAATACTAATACAAAATCTATATTATAATTATCGATAATCGCACTCACCGAACCCAAGACGTCAGTAAAATCCGTTAGGTTGGCCACAGTGTCCGTTGGCATGTACACACTGAGCACTAAAAACGCTTTATTTTCTAACGCAATTTTAACCGCACAAATACGTGGATTACCGCACTGAATAATCGTCACATCACGGAAAAGGCATTTTCTCCACATGAGGGCTACTCCCCCATATGGCCTGCCACGAAGCATGCCCGCCGAGGTGTCCACCGCCGATACTCCCGTACAGCTGAACTCATCACTTATGCTGTCAAGGAATGAGATTTCTTCTGGCAGCAACCACGTTTCTTGAAGAGCAATCACATCAGCTTGTTTACATAGGTCGCGAATACTTTGGACAGAGCGCTTGACATTTTTACAATTAAAGGTAATAAACTTGTATACGTTTTCACTCATTATTAACGAGCTCATTGCCGGCAACTAGTGTTGACGTTTCATTTTTACGCTTCATTTTATAGTTTACGAAACGTCGGAATATAATACCCTGTGGCCACAACTTTTCGTCAAGGTACATTGGGAGTACAGATTGAGACACAAAAAATTTGTACGCGTTGTGTTCACATTGCCGTTTAATGTTAATTTTTTCAAGATTAACTTTTTCGCCAGTTTTTTTCATTATATAGTTAGATATATCCAACTCTAACGTATTCTTGTGCACATTTGTAATAAACATGGGTATTTTCCGTTCAGCCGCTTTAAATTTATCTTCGGACTCGACTGAACCCGTACCCAAGTTACCATTAAACCTATTATTAGGTCTACGCTTCTTTTGAACCAACGTAAAACCATCGTTCGTTAAATCTTCAGACGTTACAACATTTGCATACGATTTACTAGGTGTGTGTATCGCCTTATCTATCAGCTGCTCATTAGACTTGTTTCTAACGATAACCGGTTGACGCGATGACGTAGACGCCGTGCCTCCGTCACTCGCATTGCGGCTCGATCTCGCTTCATCATTTCGGATAGCGGTTATAATTTGTTTTGTCGCCCTACCTTCAAGTTCAATTATAGTGTTCGAATTTTGATCACTTAAATTTGAACTCATTTCTTTTGTTAGAGTATGATCGACGACACTATTATGTTCCTTTTCCTGATAATAATTGTAATCACCGATAACGTTCTCATCGCAATTAGCACCTCGCTTCGTGTTTACATTCACCGTACTGCTCACAAATAACAAATGTTTTTCCTCACACTCCTTTTTCAGTATTTCTAGTGCATCTTGGGTTACGTATGAGGACTTGATGGTCCTAATTTCCTCCTGTACTAGTACCAGATCCTTGAGTAGCTGTGAGACATCCAGGTGGTCGAATGTGATGGGTGGTAATTTGTTTAGATCACGAGCCACAAACACGGGCAGTAACTCCGGATCTGTTGCCTTAAAAATGCCAATTATATCGTTCAGCACACGATTTTCTTTGCCTTTGCCTTTGCGAACTGTACTCCGCACTTCGGAAGACAGCGATTCCAATAATAACGTTTTTGCGTTTTGAATCTGCTCACTAGAGAAAGCGGACGCACATATTTTAGCAAGACTCGCCTCGTCTGCGAGCGACACTTTGTTTTGAATGTACGCTAATAGTTCATCTATAATGAACATAATGCTAGTTTTTTTTTTTCTTAAAGACGGAAATTTGATTTTATAAAGAATAAAAACCACTAATTTCGCACTATTCGACCCGCAGTGACTGACGTAAAAACCACTTCGTAGTGCAAGCTGATCAGAACTGTATTCTAACAGTGATTCAAACGAAGTTTGAATCACCACAAATAGAGTTGCTAATTTCGCTTGGGGTAGCGCCTTAATCTATGTTAGTATTAAAAACAGTCCCATCCAAAACACATACCTTAAACAAAAATCACCGATAACTATTAATTTTATTAATAACTTCACAAAATAAGATAAAATTAAATTTAAAGATTAGTACATTTTAGCAAAACAGCTCTTTTAAAGAAAAATTGTACGCACTTGGAAAATAATGTATCACTGCTAGAAGCTCTCAATCGACTGGTAAATACTTACATAGTTGTACAAAACAACACATTTACTTAGTATGTAGGTATATTAAGTGTATAGGCTTATGTAAGCATGCTGCAGCATGAGGAAAATCACAATGCCAGCAAAAGAATAAGTAAGTACCTGTATTAGTAGGCGTAGTGTAGGGTTAATGCGTTTTTTATGGATATCAGAAGAAGGCTTTAAAAACCGTCCATGCGCGAGTCGGACTTGCTCATAAAAGGTTCCGTGGCACCAATAGTTATTGGTTATACAAGAGTGCAAAGTTGCTTTTTAACCGTGTGCTCAATTTTGATGACCGAGCAAGCGAAAGATTCTAAAATTGGGTCACGAGCGCAGCGAGGGAATCTAAAGAGCACGAGGTGAAAAATCTTTGCACTGGAGTGCCACACGTAGCTTTTCATCCCACCTCAGTGAGGAAATGACAAAACGCAAAAAAAAATTGCGCATTATTGACAAATTCAGTTAATTCTATTGGCGTCAAATAAACTTCTTCGTCGCTAGATAATGAGTGGTCATTTTAGGTTTTTCACTTGTTTCCAAGTTCCTTGTTTTCATCTTGTTTTTAACTTATGGTGTTAACAATATGACGTGAAAATAAAATGGCGCGCGCAAAGCAAATTAAAAAAAGTACACCAAGAAGGTTCCGATTTTGAGTTATTAATGTCACCGTAAAATTGTCAAACACGTTATATTACAATATAACGTGTTTCTCTCTAGCGATATTGTAAACTCTCGAATTATTGTCAACTGAACATACGGAAGTATCTCTGCCCCCCTAATCGGGACTTGGGGCACCCCCCCGTTAGCTTAGTTAGGCTTTAAACCCTGCACTCGGAAATAGGGGCTCCGTCGACTACGCTTTTTAGGGGAATATGAAGTGTTTTAAGGTTAGGTTATATTAATCGATATTTCTCAGGAATGGTAGGTACAGTATCTTTTCATGAGAGTGGTACCACTGGGCAAGGGCCTCCCCCTTGTAAACTAGAAATATTGTCAACTGAACATACGGAAGTATCTCTGCCCCCATAATCGGGACTTAGGGCACCCCCCCGTTAGGTTAGTTACGTTCCTTTAAACCCTGCACTCGGAAATAGGGGCCGGCCGCCGGCCGGCTCCGTCGACTACGCTTTTTATGGGAATATAAAGTGTTATAAGGTTTGGTTATATTAATCGGTATTTCTCAGCAATGGTACATTATTTTTTCATGAGAGTTGAACCACTGGGCAAGGGGGACCCCTCCTTCCCTCCACACCGCGTGAGTTGAGTTTGACTACCATCGCATGCATTTCACGAAAAATAATGCGTTTTATTGTAAGCAGTATGTTCATTTGACAATAATTCGAGAGTTTACAATATCGCTAGAGAGATTACAATATAACGTGTTTGACAATTTTACGGTGACATTAACATACCTTTTAAAAAAATGTAATTATGTTTTGAATTCACATACCTAGTGCACACGATGTTCTAAATTCAAATTTACTTTATCCTCTAGAGGATAAAACCGACTTTTGCACTCAAATATCGAAGAGCAAAAAAATACTCTTTCCGAGATGGGGGGGATGAAATAATATTTTAGCGCTCATTCACAGACGCCTATTTTTTTAAGTGAAAACTTCTTTAGGCGCGTTGAGCACTTTTTGAGTGAACAAAAATCATGGAACTCGCGTAACGCTTCGTAGCACTCGTAGCCGATACGAGTTTTCACTTCTATCGGCATTCCCCAAAGACTGCCCCACATGTTTTTTTTTATTCTCTGACGTCACTTTCGTGTAGCGGTTCATAGAAAACACCTGCGGGCCTAAAATGGCCGCTTTAGGTCCATGTTCACCAAAAAGATGACAGTCTGATTATCTAAAACAGCTGTTTAAAACACATTTTTGTATGGTAATATGTCACAGTGACAG
Organism: Xestia ashworthii; assembly: GCA_950022955.1. Lineage (NCBI taxonomy): Eukaryota > Metazoa > Arthropoda > Insecta > Lepidoptera > Noctuidae > Xestia > Xestia ashworthii. The sequence goes on along the minus strand of OX465568.1, from coordinate 7,098,204 downwards.
CTGTTTTTAGCTAATCAGGCTGTTATCTTTTCGGTGAACATGGACCTTAGTAGAATCATAATATGAAACAAGTTAAAAAAAAATGGACTTTTTAATCATAACCATAAATTCCATTTTAAGAACTTTAAATTTTTAACGTGATTCAAATTATGATTCGGCTAAAGCGGCCATTTCAGACCCCCTGATCTCCCAACAAACTGTGTGGTGCCAACAGTCTCACAGTGACTCTGGCATAAAGATGGACAGACAGACTAACGGTGGTTCTTTCACCTTTTGAGTATTCTTGGTATAATTGCACTCTACTGAATTCAAAGATATGTCCCACGGCGCCATTTTGGAAAATTCATTCAAGTGCGGTGGGCACTTGAATGAATTTTGGACACACACACCAAAACTCATAAAGAATCATTACTCGCTCCATGCACGTTGCTATTACTAAATCTAGTGAGTAATCGTGGTATTTACACTCATAGTAATGTCACTCACGTATGCTAAACGAAAAACAGAAGTTTTAACAAGATATAATAAACTTAACATGTTTTCCTCAAACTAAATAGAGTGTTTGAGTTAGTAATACGACTAAATAAGGAGATCATGGTGTTTATTATTCCGAGCATACCTACACGTGACTAGATTAAAGTAACTACCTCTTTGGTCGAGTAGTCGCAAGGTCTATTGCCAAGCGTGAGGGCCTATTATAGGTTCCACACATATGTCGAGCAAAGCGTCATTGACACTACAATACAGCTAAAAAGAAAGAATAGTTAGGTATCTAAGATACTAGTGCGGTAAGTTGGTTTACAAACGAGTAGACGAATGTAAGCCCGAGACAAAGTCGAGAGCTTACCATTAGTCACGAGTTTGTAAATACCAATTTCTGCACGTGTGTCATACAACGTTTTTCAACACATTTGCAAGAAAATTATTAATTTTACCTACCACAGTATAAAATTATTGTTCTAATTAAATAGCGCTCTCGCGATTTTGGTGGCATGAAACTGTTTTCTGCAATTTGCACCTCATTCAAAATATCAGGTCGAGTAGATTCCATACTGATTCCCCGCTTGAACTCGTTTGTTTATCAGTCGGAAAGTCGCAACCATGGTCGCAACAATCTTTGACGTGTCTAATTTGAAAATGGTGCGAATTTGTAAATGGCGCCACATGCACGTGGTGAAAATTAGAACTTACTATTTTGTTTTGTATTGGGCAAAAGCGCTTCCAAGGAGGTTCGATCAGTCAGATTATTTATCCTCATAATGTGAAACTCCTTGGTAGAATTCTTTTTTTTGGAAATAAAAAAAAATACCGTAAAGAATACGCACGGTGTTAGACAAGGGGGAATGCGGTAAAATCAGGTAAAATAGGTATTTTACCGCACGTTCCGTTGTATGGTAAGATAATGTACCATTCCTGAGAAATACCGATTAATATAACCTAACCTTAAAACACTTTATAGGTATGCCCCTAAAAAGCGTAGTCGACGGAGCCCCGCTTCGCGGGGTCCCTATTTCCGAGTGCAGGGTTTAAAGGGAACCTAACTAACCTAACGGGGGGGTGCCCCAAGTCCCGATTATGGGGGCAGAGATACTTCCGTATGTTCAGTTGACAATAATTCTGTTGACAATAATTCGAGAGTTTACAATATCGCTAGAGAGTAACACGTTATGTTGTAATATAACGTGTTTGACAATTTTACGGTGACATATATAATTGTCACCGCCTAGACAATTTTACTCAAAGGAAACATTCCATTATTTTTTAAAAGAAACAAATCTGCATTTACACATGTTCAAAAATTCGCTTGCAACACTCGGGAATCGAACCGACTTAAGTTCGAAAAAATAAGATCCTGTACTTTTTTGACATCAATCGATAGGGTCAATCATATGGATCAAATGTCTCTAACAAACATGATAAATTAAATGAAAGGAAAACCATGAAAACTAAGGATCAGTTTTAAATTCAATGGTATAAATTCAACTAGATAAAGCACTTTTATTCATGGTTTGCCTTTCATTAACCGACCTCAAAAAGGAGGAGGTTTTCAATTCGTCGGAACCTTTTTTTATGTATGTTCCCCGATTACTCGAACATGGCTGGAGCGATTTGAATTATTGTTTTTTTTATTTAAAAGGTTATACTTCACAGGTGGTCCCATAATCAGCAAGTCGGGATCTGATGATGAAATTGAAGATAGAACTCTTCAAATTTTATAGGCACACCTGATGTGACTTGGGTAGTTTTTGGAAGAGTACTTTCTTATAGTGGTTCCATTTCAATTTGGTGAAGATCTGATAAAGAACTTCGGAGATAGGCAACGGAACTCCTCAATAAATGATAGCAAATAGACTGGGATTGCTGAAATCTCATGTCTATCTATTGTTAACACTAGTTCATAGCATAACATCACGCCGCTACGCTGTGAAGGGGTAAGCACAAGTGAACCACTTACTAATACTTTTATTTTGTTTTGTTTTGTTCTATTTATTTTATATTTTTAATACTTTGATTCATTAATTTAATTACTTGCTTTAGTTCATAAGATTTTTATTAGCTTCGTATTGTTTAAATTTTGTTTTTGTTTAATGTTTATTTTATAAAATATTTTTAAATATAATTAGGGAATTAGCTGTAGTAGGAAACTTTATTTTAGTAGATGTTAATAAGCTACCTAAAAAACTTCAAACCTACACTAATTAATGTGTACACATAATTTGTACGCCTTGTAAAGCAGCACATAGTGAGATTACCTATTTTTATAACACCATGTACCTACTTTTACCTACGTGTCACAAATAGACATTTTGAATTGGAATTACTTTGAATTAATTACCTATTTTTATAACACCATGTACCTACTTTTACCTACGTGTCACAAATAGACATTTTGAATTGGAATTTGAATTTGATTGGTGTCATAAAGTTACAGAATGTTATTTTGTCGAACTTTAGTCGATCCATCCCGGGTTCGATGCCCGAGTGTGGCAAAATAATTTTCGAAAAATTGTGAATGCAGACTTGTTTCTTTTTAAAAGTAAAGGAATGTCTCCTTTGAGTAAAATTTGTTATCTCCAGTATTTAGAGTATTTTCCCTCCAGGTAAAATTCCACCCTGTATATTCCTTTCAACCCGCTCCTCAGGCAACTTTAGACCTACTTTCCGAGTATGAGTAATGAAATATAACATTTATTAGTTTTAGAAGTCGGTGAACTTTGTTTGGTTGATTTTTTTTTTTTGTCATCGACTTCACTTTTTGCGTCACCCCTCACAGCGTACCGCGGCGTGATGTTATGTTATGAACTGGTGTAAACAATAGACAGACCGACATGAGATTTCAGCAATCCCAGTCCATCATCATTTATTGAGATCTCCTATCTCCGAAGTTCTTTATCAGATCTTCACCAAATTGAAATGGGACCACTCCGAGAAAGTACTCTTCCAAAAACTACTCAAATCGCTTCAAGTGTTCCTATACAATTTGAAGAGTTCTCTCTATTTCTCTATGATCCCACTATGAGATCCTGACTTGATGATCATGGATGGGACCCCCTGGGAAGATACCTTGTCAAACAAAAAAAAATCCAAATTGGTCCAGCCGGACCGTTTATATAGTTTGGATTTTCTTAACTAGAAAATTGTAAGAAGGCGCAGTCAATGAGGTTTTGTTAAAAGTTATAGATGGCGCTTTAAATGACTTTTTCAGTACTCATACTCGGAAAATAGGTCTGAAGTTGCCTGAGGAGCGGGCTGAAAGTAATACTTTTCAGCCCTAGGGAGAATCGCTTTCAACTGACAGCTGTCACATTATTTAAAAAAATCTAGTTCTATTTTCACATTTCTATTGAACAATGTTCCGACTTCTATACAGCCTGTAAATTACAGCGCGATGTAAAATTGAAATAACATAAAATTCAGTATTAATTAAAGAATTTTTTTTTTAATAACTTAATTATAATTTAGTTTCAAATATTTCTTTAAAATAACAAAGATTTGGGCAAAATATTTACTATTTTTCAGTGACGATAGTGAAAAAAAAAGGCTGAATAGCCGGCCACAGAAAAAAAAAACAAAATAGGCGGGAAAGCGGCAATCGAGTGGTTTCGTGTTTTTCCTTGTATTCGTAATGAAAAGCACAGTGTTTACCTCGGGTTAAAGACTTATTTAGTCCCTCGAGCTATTAGCGCCCGCGCTACGCTTGGGCGCCAAACCCCGTCTCGGGACTAAATAAGTTACTTTCACGCCTAGGATAACAATGTACTATTTGTTTTCGGGGTTCGGTCGTAGCCAATTCAACTTTTACGTGCAGCAGGATATCTGCTGCACGTAAAACCCAGAGCCAGATCGTAGGTATTATAGAATAGAATAAAACAGAATAGGCTAGAATAGAATAGAAAGTTTTTATTTCAGACTGGAGTCCATAGGTAGGACACAGACACAGATAAAAATATACAGTCAAAATTCAGCATGGAGTCGTATCCTCCAACCTCCGCATCATCGGGGAATCCCACCGATCTGCGAACACACCGAGAATAGGTACTGTTGGTGCTGCCGAGAACACGAGTCTTCAGGGATGCACATTTATTTCATAATATAGCCAAATTGAAAAAAGTTTAGCGCAATGCAACAAAAACACAAATCGAACGAAGAAAAAATAAATGCACTAAAACTAGGAAGGAACCTTGGTCCGAGACACCATATGAGAGGTTGTACGGTTGTACGATTAAGTCTATTGTACACCTTGTATATGTCACCGTAAAATTTTCAAACACGTTATATTGTAATCTCTCTAGCGATATTCTAAACTCTCGAAATATTGTCAAACGAACATACTGCTTACAATAAAACGCATTATTTTTCGTGAAATGCATGCGATGGTAGTCAAATAACGCGGTGTGGAGGGAAGGAGGGGTCCCCCTTGCCCAGTGGTTCAACTCTCATGAAAAAATAATGTACCATTCCTGAGAAATACCGATTAATATAACCAAACCATAAAACACTTTATATTCCCATAAAAAGCGTAGTCGACGGAGCCGGCCGGCCCCTATTTCCGAGTGCAGGGTTTAAAGGAACGTAACTAACCTAACGGGGGGATGCCCTAAGTCCCGATTATGGGAGCAGAGATACTTCCTTAAGTTCAGTTGACAATATTTCTAGTTTACAATATCGCTGTAGAGAAACACGTTATATTGTAATATAACGTGTTTGACAATTTTACGGTGACATTTTATACATTATTTTTTTCGTCTGTTCCAAAAAAAACAATATATTGTCACTCAATATACATATACTTAGTTTAAAAAAAATGTTTTCGCTGGTCATCCACAGCGCCATCTATCGCTTTTCGCTTTCTATCTTTTTCCTACAAGGAATTTCCGAAGCCAGCTTCCAAGCTGGCCTGGAAAATTCCTCGTAGGAAAAGCGGCCAGAAGGCTAAGAGCATTGCCTTTACCACGTCGATTCCGTCACCATATTCTTTGGCCAAAAAATAGGTAGGTACTGTATTAGTCGATTTTCATTCGCTTGAGTTCTGCTCTGTAACAGTTTGACACTTAGTTTGACCATTTGCACGTCCCTATTTCTTGCTGTCATTTTGTGTCAGTTTGCAAACGTCGTGGTAGTCAGGAGGTTATTTTCGTGACTGAGAAGAATTTTGAATTAATTTCCCTACAAAAATTACTTACGTTACAAAATACCACCGCAAATGGTAATCCATTGCCGGATACGCACATAATATAATCAATATGGCATCGCTGTCGAGGTTTCAGAAGATCGCGCTCCTAAGTTTGGGTGCAGTAGGAGGCGGTTTAGCCTATTACCGGATAAATAATGATAAAGCTGAGAGAAGATACAATGCTCACAACTCCTGGACAACGAATTTTACACCTAGCGTCCAATGGGATAGGAATTGGGACCAGTAAGTACATAATTCACATGAAATTTAGAAACCCATTCAAGTAATTTCGACAACAAAAGAGCCGTTATGATTACGCTGTAAATAGCGTGTTTGAAGTAAATTAAACCGTTTTATTTTACTTCTGTATTCAAATCGCAATGTTATCATAGATAAAAAGGCTTATTCATGGAAAAGAGTTCAATACCATGCATGCAGGTCATGACCTAATTTGTGACATTGATGTTTGAAGCTAAATGTGGATGGAAGGCGAATAAAAATAAAACGCGTGTTTTTGTGAAGTTCGTTTACCTTGTATTGACCTTCAAATGGTCTTTTGTTTGCAAAATACTTAGAGATTTATTGTAAATATTAGTTCTTTACGATTTAAATCAACAGCCACAAAATCTTCTGATTCATGTATTTTCCGTAAAATGCTTTTGAAGCGTTAATTTTATGAGAGGTTGGTCCTGTTGAGGTCATCCTTAAGGGAATTCCCCTGATTGAAACCACATTACCTACATATTCAAGAAAGGTTTCTTGATTCCAATAAGAATTCATTTTGAGGGAATTCCCCAGATGCAAAACCATTAATTAATCCCAGCTTGTCTAGCTTGTGTATTTTTTTCAAATGGTTCTTCTGAAACTAAGCTAATTCCAAATTCAGAATACTTACAACAATTTTTTTAATAAACTGTTAATAAGAAGATATTATCATGCCCAACCCAAATAATAAATGGGGATAAAGGCCAGGAAATAATGATGATACTCAAATGAACCCTTCTACTGCTCATTCTAATTCAATTATGTACATAATAAAAACATTGTCAGTGCTAACAATCACCATTTCCAATTTTAGCCGAGAACCAGAATCTATAGTGAAACCAATAAAGAATTTGGGGAACCCCGAGGAAGACAACAAATACAATGAGAAGTTGGAGAAAGCAAAGAGCAGAGCTGTAAGGCATCTGTTCCTGATCAGACATGGCCAGTACAATATTGATGGAGCCAAGGATAAGGACAGGACTCTAACGGAATTGGGTGAGATTTTTATACTTTTATTTATTATTATTTAAGCTTTACATGCTTAAAAATTTAAACAAAATAAACCTATATTGTTGTATGGCCCCTGTGGGGTAAAAAGCCTCCTCCATCCTATTCCATTTTTGTTTTGTCTTGGGTGGTTCACATCCAATTTTTCCCACCCGTGTTTACAACCCATCCACCCATAGTTTTTTGACCGTCTTTTGTCCAGTGGGAAATATTATTAAATTTAAAATACTTATACAAAATTAACTTTGTGCACCCAGATTTCGTAAGCTATATTAAAGTCCCTCTTTTCCATGTAAATAGGAAGTGAGACTATCGCCATGAATGAGGTAAAATTCAAAAGTCTCTCTGCTACTTTGACCTGTGACTAGTCATCACTTGGTTGCCATTGTTTATTTGAATGAATTATTTTATTTTTGTTTATGCTATGGACACTTTAACATGCACATCTTGCTACATTATTCTCATATTTCATCACCACATGAATGATGTAACCAAGATTATGTAACTATAATTTGATTTCATAGAGTGTCCATGGAGTTTATTGCCCATTCTTCTCCATAGAGATCTACGCTTGGGAATGGGCAACTACAGTACTTTCAAAGTTTTTATGTCTTGTGACTGAGACTGTAGCTACATTTAATGTTCATCTTGGTTTCGACAGTTAAAAAGTGCCTGTAACTGGCCTACTTGAAATAAATATGTTGATTTGAATATTTTGATTTTGGAAATTCCTGATAGAAAAACTGAACAACTTTGTCAAACCTGGGAATTTAATGCAGAGCCTAATGTTTAGCATTAGTGTTTGTGAAAACTAGCCAGCAGGAATATATTTTCGAGAAAAAGTGCAAATGAAGAAAAGTATTTTCACTCTTCTCACAACAGAAGCCATGAGCATTAATCAGTATACTTGCTTGCTGATGGTCAATTGACAATTTCAGACTTGTATAAATTACAAGTCAGGGTTTCTTCACATTGTTTAACAGAAACCATATTCCGATATATTTCCTGTCATGTAAACAGTCAAATAGTGTTGAACATAAGGAACAAACATTAACATCAACAATCTAATAAATGACTTTACATTCAGTTAGTAATTTGTCTGTTTAAGTATGTATTTGACGCAAACATAAAGCTTTAAAAATGACAGTTGGACTGAATGTAGCTGCATTGAGTATTTACATTGAATTTTAATATGGAAAAACAGTCTCCTGTTTTAATAATATTTTGATTATATTTTTGAATGTTTTGATTGCAAGGATTTATCTAATTACTCTAAATTTTATAAAAGTACAATCTGGACCAAATATTTGACAGCTTGTCACCACAATATCAAAAATATTTAACTTGAGCGTAATCATCTTAAGTCTTCTTCTTGTTTTTAGCATGACAATGCAATCTAAATTGTGTCGGCCCAGAAATGAGCGACTAGTAACGCGCTCTTGTAGCGTCCATCAGTTCCTGTAGTGAACAAACAACAGTACACGATATTACGTCCCCATCTTTTGCGGAACAGCACCACATTTACATTCCAAGGCAGAGTCATTAATAAATCTCCACCTAAGCAGGTTTTCCTTGCTGCGGCCAACCTGGGTCTTGTCTCTATGAGAAGTAGCGAGGGGTGATCAATAGCTTAGGCCCTGTGCTAGGTCGAATTTGTATCACAAATATCTTCAAATCTTGTATATCTAAAACATGCCATTCTCTTAAAAAATATTTACTTCACCGTCTTCAGAGTATTGGCAGTGAAATTACTCAAAGAAAACCGCCTCGTTTTGTACCTACAAATAAGTAAATCTGGGTTTTTATGAAAAATATTTATCGCAATTAAATATAACTTTCACAGGCAGACTCCAAGCTGATTTCACTGGCCAAAGACTAGCTCTTCTAGACATCAAATGGGACTGCCTGGTCCAGTCCACCATGACCAGAGCCCAAGAGACAGGGCAGATCATAGCGAAGCACCTGGACAAGAATATAGAAGTGAAGAACTGCCAGCTGATTGAAGAAGGGGCTCCAATTCCTCCGGAACCACCTGTGGGACATTGGAGGCCGGAACCAAAAGTAAGTTACTCTTGATTATAAAACTTTTTTTTTATTTTATTTCTGAGGCAATATATTTCTTTTTTACCTCAAAAAGCTTACAATGTATGTAAGACTCATGTCAGTAAAACAGTTGAAGTTAACAGGTATTGGCTTGCAAAGGCTTGTTTCTATAATAGTTTACTAGTTTTTACTAGTCGTCAGGGTTGCCAACTGTAAAAGAAATTCCCTCGTACAAATGCAGATAAAAATCTCGTACATTGACTTTCAAACCTCGTACATTTATTATGCATCGAAAACGTGCTAAAACCAAAATTGAAGCTACTGTATTTAGGACTTTTACTCAATGAAATAATGCAAGTTTCCTACTAAATAAAACATCACTTTGTGTTGTATTTCAAAAAATCTTTAGTACCGTATCACTCAAGTAAAACAGCCCAAAAAAAAAATTTTTCTTAATTCATTTTTTTTTTACGAAATATTGCAAAGTTCATCATTTTAATTTCCCTCCAAATATTATGTAAGGAACAAGTAAGTCATCGTTTTTTCTGTCGTAAATTTTTATCTGTTGTCATGCGGCTATACATTTCTTTTGTGCATTTAAAATTGACGCAATTTTCAGTACGAGTAAAACCATTTGCGCTCTCTGCAGCAAGAAGTGTGCCGTTAGTTAGTTCCACAGTTAGTCGGTTTCTTATCTGTCTTTATTTGATTGACTTTGCTAAAAAGCTCATACGCTCAGCTGTTCTTATAGCCATTTTATCAAAACCTCGTACGTAATTGTACGAGGTTGATAGTGTCCTCGTACCTCGTATGGAAGGCCACAAATCTCGTATTTGTACGAGGAACCTCGTACGGTTGGCAACCCTGCTAGTCGTCCACGTTGAGACATGTGCATTAAGGTTGTTAGGCAGATTAATCCTGTTATTTCTGTTGTTAGCAAGTTTTTTTTTTTTTATAATAATCTACTTGAAAACAGTTGCGAGGTTTTTAAATATTACATTGCATCAAAAGTATAGCCTTGGAATGTTGCCATACAAACTAAAATTTGTGATTAAACTAAATAAAAATATTTATTCTCCGATCTTGATGCCCGTCCTGTGCATACTCATTCATGCCATGCTCTGTAAAAGACATCTTCGGACATTTCAAAACATTTATTAAAGCATTTAATTTGTTTTTTTTTAATCTTTTGATGAAAGTGATTGACTGATGTATCTGTATTCTGATTAAGATCTTGAGTGAACAAGACTTGAAATCCATATCAACTTATCATCATGGTGGATATTAGTTTCACATTTGCTCTTATATAATTTTAATTTGTTTTATTTTTGGCAAAGAAAAGCCCAGTTTTTCTTTATAATTAATAAATAATTTATCAAGTTTGTATATTGGAACTGTTTTTGTTCCATTAAAGATTTTAATACCCACATATTTTTCTTATACCTACTTATTTCACAACCTATGCATTTTTCTATGTCAAATGATAATTTGAGGCTTACTTGCTTATAAGGCCACCAGAAACTTCAGTAATTCAAATGATGAGATCACCTCTGGATAACCTGACAATTCTTGCATAGTAGAAAAGAATAGAATTGAATATATTTATTGTAAAAACATGAGTAAGTATGTACTTACATCAAAAAATTTGTGTAATAGTGTTAGCGTTATGTGACACAGAAATAAATCTTCACAAAATACTGTTACTACTTATTATAGATTTATTTCAAAATTAGTTCGGTTATGTAACGAAAAATTATTTTTCTTATTTTCTGGAAATTCTATTAACAAGAGTGGCTTGTTTGTTTTCTTGTTATATTCATGTTTTCATTCATGCATTCATGTTATTCATGTATGTTTAAAAGAAGTTTATCACATAACCAATGTTAGGTCAGGTTTTCACCATAGCATGGAAGAAATTAAAAAAAAAAAACAAAAAGGTCTCTCTGCTATGTTGAAAATCGGCCCAAATTGAGTGATCATCATCATCTACGCACGGCACGGCATACTTTTTATTTCATTTCATCCATAACTTATCTTTATTTTTCCTATAAGTACCTATAACCTACTCCAGTCTTTCCTTTATTAAGTCTTTTGTTACCACATTAATAACGAAAATATTGAAAACTTTTTACGATTTAATAATGCATCTAATTAAAAAAAAACCGTGACCACGACAGATAAAAACTTGCCTCAAAAGTAGCTCAAATATCTTATCGGGCCGCATGGTATGGTAAAGTCAAGCGGGCCGTATCCGATGCGGCCCGTGAGGTAAAGTCTAACATAGATGTTATATTAAGATGTGGCCTATGAGCTAAAGTTTGATTTCGACTGTCGTAATGTGTACGGTAGGTACTTAATAAAAAAAGCCCAATTCACAATTTTTTCTTTGTGTTTTTTATTACACATTTGATGCACAAGTTTCATATTCAGTCGAACCTCTATGAACTGGAAGACAAATAACAGAAAAAAACCATGGAAAAAAGGCTCATGGATGAACTGTGCACTGTTAGTCCTAACACTGATTCTTTATTTATATTTATTTTGACCTCCAATCGAAACTCCACTCTCTCCCTAAACACCTACTTAAGTTTTATTTTATAATGCAACTGGCGCGTACGAGGGTCATTCAATAAATACTTAGCCTACAAAAAGTAAACGAAAATTTTGGAAAAGTGGCAATTTATTTTTCAACATAGACTCCTTTTAGTTCGATACACTTAGCCCAGCGATGCTCCAACTTTTTTAACCCGTCCGAAAAATAGTTTTTGTCAAACTCTGCAAAATAGGCCTCCGTGGCGGCGATGACCTCCTCATTCGATCCATATCTATTCCCGGCGAGTGATTTTTTCAGATTCGGAAACAGAAAGAAGTCACAAGGGGCCAAATCTGGAGAATACGGTGGATGGGGCAGCAATTCGTAGCGTAATTCGACCAATTTGGCCATGGCAACGGCAGACGTGTGAACCGGTGCGTTGTCGTGGTGAAACAGCACTTTTTTCTTCGCCAAATGGGGTCGTTTTTTCTTTAATTCGGCGTCGAATCGGCCCAATAAATCGGCATAGTAAAGCCCTGTAATTGTTTTACCCTTCTCGAGGTAATCGATGTAGATCACACCTTGTGAAACCCAGAAAACGGTGGCCATAACTTTTCCGGCCGATTTTACAGTTTTCGCCTTCTTTGGAGCACGTTCCCCGGTCTGGATCCATTGTTTTGATTGCTCCTTGGTCTCTGGTGTGTACCAGTGGATCCAGGTTTCATCGACGGTCACAAAACGACGCAAAAACTCCGCTGGATTCCGCTTAAACAGCGCCAAACACGTCTCCGATGTGGTCTCACGGTTGCGCTTGTTTTCTAGTGTGAGTAAACGCGGCACCCATCGCGCCGACAGCTTTCTCATGCCGAGTTCCTCGTGAAGAATATGATGCACTGTTCCTTCTGAAATGCCTACAGTCTCAGCTAGCTCCCGAACCTTCAATCGGCGATCTGCCAATACGAGATCATGGATTTTTTTAATGTTTTCCTCCGTAGCAGCTGTTTTCGGTGCACCTGGACGTGGTTCATCAAAAACCGACGTACGGCCACGTGCAAACTCGTTGAACCAATTCTTGACGGTGGCCATCGATGGAGAAGAGTCACCGTACACAGCATCCAAGCGCTCTTTGATTTCGATGCGCGTTTTCCCTTCCAAAAATAGGAATCGAATCACCGAACGATATTGCTCTTTTTCCATTTTTGTAAAACCGATCGACACGTTCGCTTCCATAAGTTGTCAAATTAAAACAAATGAAGGGATTGGAATGAAAATTTGAAAAAAGAATTAAAAAAGAATGTGCTACACTGTGGTAAAACTCTTTTGAAACTACAGCGCCCTCTGGCGATGAGGCTAGGTACTTATTGAATGCACCTCGTATAATAACCTCCTTTTTGGCACGCACAGCAGTTCTTTCAGGATAGCGCGAGAATTGAAGCTGGCTTCAGGCGCTATTTCCACAGGGCGCCACCGGATCAGACAGACGACACATACACGCTGTTGGTTTGCCACGCTAATGTCATACGCTACTTCGTCTGCAAGTAAGTTCTTTTTTGTGTGGTTCTAGAATGTTAAATCCATTATATTATAAAAATCTCGTGTCACAGTGTATGTTATCAAACTCTTCCAAAACGGCTTGATCGATTTTTATGTTTTTTTTTTTGTGTATAATCGGTAGGTCTGAGAATAGGTCGTAGGCTACATTTTAGTATCACACGTACACAACAAAATTTCCACGCGAAAATATAGCTACAATAAAGGTGCTCGCTGATTGGTGTACAATGCAGTGTATAGAAATAGGTCGCAAGCGCAGTTTCCTCCACGTGCAAACCGCAAAATATGACGATCTGTGATTGTGACAATATTTCGCTTATATTCCTTCCTGTCGCCTAAAATGTAGGTAAAGCTCAACACATGACATAATGCAGGTTGACAATTTAGACGCATAATTATGAGTCGATATGAGTTTCATCAGAAATGATGACATCCGTAAGAGAACCAAGGTCACCGACCGACGTAGCCCGAAGAATTGCCAAACTTAAGTGGCAGTGGGCAGCGCACATTGCTCGCAGAACGGATGGCCGGTGGGGCCGAAAAGTACTAGAGTGGCGACCGCGAACCGGAAGACGATGCGTTGGAAGACCTCCCACTAGGTGGACCAATGACCTGGTGAAGGTTGCTGGAATCCGTTGGATGCGAGTCGCACGGGACCGGTCAATGTGGCGACACTTGGGGGAGGCCTATGTCCAGCAGTGGACGTCTTTCGGCTGAAATGATGATGATGAGTTTCATACCCGTATCAAAAATACTGCACCACTTCCTTGATGATTACCGGTAAACTAAATCGCCTGCCCATACAGGGTGAATTTTTCAAGTAGTCGTGCATGGCCAAATCCGAAACTACAATGAATATCGTAAAATGCTTAAAAGAGTCTCGTGTCTATTTTGATGAAAAGTAAAACTGCATCATTGGATTTAAAAAAAAAACGTTCCTAGCCGGTAATTCAACACCATTCGATAGCGTCGCCATTAAGAATCATATTCTATGAAGTAATGATACGATATGTTTTTTTTATTTCTTCTCATGTTATGGTCACTTTGTTTTTCAGAGCACTCCAGTTCCCGCCTGAAGCTTGGCTCCGGATATCTCTGAACCACGCGTCTATAACCTGGATATCAATAATGCCGAACGGCAACGTCGTTCTCCGATCACTGTCGGATACCGGCCACATGGAGCCTAAGTTCGTCACTAGCCGGTAAAACAGGTGTTTACGAATGGTCTATACGGGTGTAGTTGCTAGCGCTAGTGTTACTGGCATGCCAGTAGGGATTTTTTTACTGGCTTGCCTTGAAATACGGAATGCTTTTACTTCTTAGGCTTGAATTCTTCCTGCGCTGACGACGGTCGCGTGCTTCGGACGCGCGTACGAATACTACATTGTGTTCTATATAGCACCGCAGTATGGTGCTGACGTCAGCGGCGCGTATTTGCTACTGTTTTCCTCGCTGACGTACGTGACCGACCGTGCGCGACCGACCGTCAGCGTGGCAGGAATTCAGGCCTTATACAACGTGTAACAAAAAGGGTATAGTCATATGCAATGGTGTGCTATAGACCATCAAACTGAACAACTTTCTCCATGGGACCACCACCGTAATCGTAAAAAAATAATCAGTGAATTTAGTAACCCCATACTAAATTCCAATACCTACTCGACCGTTGAAAATTTTTTCGCGATTACGATGGTGGTTCCATGGAGAAAATTGTTCAGTTTGATGGTCTGTAGCACACCCTTTCATATGACTATACCCTTTCTGTTACACGTTGTAGATGCATCCACAACTAAGTTCCTTTTTGTGGAGCAACGTTTGCAAGGTTATGTATGTAATGTTAAAATATAAAGAAAAAGTGGAAATGTTGCTCAACTTCGATGTGGATGCACCTTGCTAGGAATGATACTCGTAGTAATTTTTATGTAAATTGTTTTTTTTGCACTATAAATTGGTAAAACAGGTTGCAAGCGTTCGCAATTTTTTTCCTAGAACAGCTTTCTATTAAACTTTTATGAGCGCAGAGTTATAACCGTTAATAAGACAACCCAGGCTTGGATGGAACGCTTATGAAATATCGTTTTTTTTATTAGTAGATGCTATCACAATTGCAACCAGATGTGGGTTATTATTTATTCAGTGATTTAAAAGCAATAATTATGTTCTGTAATGCCATCACTAAATAATTTGCCTACTTTTTTAGTTCACTGTAATATAGTATTCCGGTTTTAATATAACACAGTGAGATTTAAAATACTTAACTTTGTATAGTATTGACTTCTTGGTCACTCATTTCATAAATGTGCCATATTAATAACTGGATACTACTGCCCAAGCAGAAAAGCGGTACCAAACATCTCGAAAACACAGGAAATATCTATAATATGTTACAAATATAAAATTCAAATATGTTGTTGATGTATAAGCAATCTTAAGATACCGCTTTTTTGTTTAAACAATACAAAATGCTAAGTAGTTAGATGGGTATGGCAACTAGCGCTAGTAAAACTATGTTAAGAATTGGACAGTATTGAGATTAGTAAAGGACACACTATGAAAAACGTTATTTCGCAGTAGTAGACAATAATAAACAAATCAAAATAAGTAGGTCGAATGGTTTGTTATAGTGTGTTCTATACTTAAAATGTATTAAAAAAATGAGCACTGGAATTGGAATGTCTCACAAGTACATTTTTTATTGCACAGATATAAATATACTTAGATAACGCAACAGCATCTACTTCGCGTGCCCGGCTGAAGCTTCTTAGACTTAACGTGGCTACTTTCACAGCAACCTAATTGGTTTAAAACGCCAACGTTATCACTCAAAAACATAATTCCAGTCATTAAAAGAACAAAAACGTATTCTTATTTTGTCATTGTTAGGCCAGAATACTTGTCGCGCACGGTCGCGTATGGTCGGTTGTGACATCAAAGAGAACAAAATACGGCTGTCGGTCGCCGCAGACGTCAGCGTCACAGTATGGTGCTAGAAGTGTATACTCGTGCGCCGACCGTCAGCGCAACAAGAATTCAGGCCTAAAATAGCACGCTTGGACTTTATACGGATGATATGGATCGTGATACTTACTTGTGTTATCTAGGAATATCTATATCTGTGGTTTGTAGACAATAATTATGTGAATGTCAGAAAGAATTGATTCATGTGGGAACAGTTACTGTTCTTGTATAACTAGTAAGAATCTAAGATATAGCTTATCATGAAAATGAAGCCAGTAACTAACCAATTGTAACGGCCAATGTTCTTCTAAAATAAGGTGAAGGTTATTGATATAGTCAATTGTATAGTTTTAATGCTTTCATCAGGAATTAAATGAAAAATGGTACATGGTAATGAAAGAAAGGAGTTCTTAAAGTATTTGAAACGAACTCTTTTGACACATAAAATTATATTCTCTTGCAATATAAAAGAAAACGATGGTACATACAGTGCTGTGCTACAAGGGGCTGAAAAAGCTCATGGCTTAATAAAAATAGTCGCTCAGATCAACCTTCAGGTTAAGCTGCGCCTACCTAGGTTGGTCTGTGGATGGATCACCACCCATTACATCCCCAGTTTCCTCCGTGTCTCGGAAAACACGTCAAGCCGTTGGTCACGGCTGTCATTTGTAAATCTGACAGTCGTTACGGGTTGTCAGTGGCCCGAAAATCTGACAACCAGTTAAGGGGTATCGTATTACCCGGTTCTAACCTGGGTTGTGGAGGTCAGGTAGGCAGTCGCTCCATGTAAAATACTGGTATTCAGCTGTATTCGTTTAGACTGGAAGCCGACCCCTACATTATCAGGAAAAGGCTAAGCAGATTATGATGTACGGTGCTGCAAGTTTATTTTTAGCTTTAATGGAATAGTTGGTTGCTGTGTTGGGAAACATTTGTGTGAAATTATCTGTAGAAATTGTATTGACTAAAACATGAAATCAACGTTAGTTCCGTTTGCGGCCACGCGCCGTCAGATGCATGTACAACTGTAATATCAGGTATGTTTACTTTATTTAAAAAGGGGTGATTAGTAACCAGTAGCTATAGATAACTATGTAGTATTTAACCTGTCTTGTAGTGCAGTTTGACTATTTGATACGCTATTATTCATTTATAACATACACGAACTCCGGCAAAGCATGCTCATATTTTACAAGCACAAAAGTCTGGTATAAGGTCCCATTAAAATAGATGGACAAACTTATCATTCATTAAGACCACCAAAATAAAGACAGTGGTAAAAAAAAAAATAAGAAAAACGCATTAGATACTTACAAGAAATATAAATCAGCTAACGAAAAAACACTAAAAATGTTGGTTACCCAAGGCATAAACACATGTCTGTTATCTTAGTGTTTACTTTGCTTGGATATGTTTGGTTAAACGTACTGAACGCTGTGTTAAAACTTGTCCATTAATTTTAATGGGACCTTGTATAGTGATTTGGAACATGCGGCCCAGGCCAACCTCTGCGGCCCGACAAACTAATCCATGCGGCCCGCTGAGATGATCCTTTTAAAAATAAAAGATTTTATGTATCGATAGTTTTAAAACCGAATTTGTAATGTAATACTTAGATACAGCTGCCAAGATTACTTTTCAAGTCAATAATGTTTTGATTACAGTAATAGCAGCTTAAAACGAAATGCCAAGACTCAAGCTTGTAAGGAGCAGAACGGGTAAGAAACTTTGAAAGTGATACTTACTGCACACCATTATAGGTGTTTAAGATCAACGTCACTGATTATTCGAAAAGGAACTCTTTGATTAGTAATCAGAAAGTTCGAATTAACTGGAATTAAATTGTTGAATGTGTCCATTTTATCGGAATTGGCTAATTATTATCTGAATTGCGATTAAAAGAACAATGTTTAAATCAGGTGGAGTGAAACTAAATATGATTCAAGTATTATTCTTTTATTGTTCTACTAACTAAACAATTATTATGAGGTTTGATAGTAGTGAAAAGACACAGCACACTTTTGGTTAAGTTGTTTAGCAAAGTCTTGCTTATACAGGGTGAACTTTTAAAGCAGGTAGGTAGGCTTGGATGGCCAAATCCGAAACTATGAAAAATAGCGTAAAAAAACACTCAAAAGAAGTCCCGATTTTGATGAAAACTAAAACAACATCATTCGATTTTTGATAAATCGATATTCCTAGCCAAGAATCGAACTCATTGGTTTCGGAAAGAAACACCCACTGTATTTGTTCACCATTACATTGTGTCGCTAATAAGGACAAATTTTGGTAAGTAATGTCATACGAAAAACTAAAGGAAAAGTTACTTAATTTTTGATAAAAATGCACGTCTGTATGCAAACTGTTAATAGTAATCAACGAAACATCGAACAAAATCACAATTGGCGCCAACTCGCTTGTAAGTTCTAATTTCAATCTTTTACTGTGACCTTTGACTTTGAAGAGTTACAAAATCACCCTGTATATGCGAGAATATCTTTAATGAGGCATTACTTATTTGAAATGGATTGAACTCACGTGAATGTTTATAGGTAACAAGCTAATTTAGTGACAATGTAACAGCACTGGCTTTTAGTAAGATTTCAGAAAGTAGAAAGAAAGTACTTATTCAATAAAATGTAAGCATGTCAATTTTAATGTGAAATACGCCTTAAATGTACTGTCATAGTAACTAAAATCGATCATTTTGTGTAGAACTGAAGATAGTTGTTGAAAGCCTTAGGCTTTTGAATTTTAACAGCCTTTTTTTAATTATTGTACAACCTAGTTCACTGACGCGTGACGGTCTGCCCCTTTTCACTCTTACGCCCTAAATAATAAGGTTGAAAAGAAATCGACCCTCAGTGAATTCGGTAGTACCTCTGACAGAAGCAACCGAACAGTGACCCTCAAATAAAGAACGAATTTCGAACGAACGATCAAAGTTTGTTCAAAGTTCGAAAGTTTTCAAGGCGCTCTCTCACCGGAGCATTCAACTAAAATGTAACAAATCCGAGATTCGATTTCATTCAACAAGTGATAATAAATCGGTCGTTTCAGGTTGCACACTGTAATGCTCGGTTCTCTTCAAGCCTAAAAATGCCGCAATATTAGAATCGTCTGTGCCATTTTACGAATTGTTACGTAATTAATATTATAATCTTAATTTGATTCGGTTAAATCGGCCATTTTAAGCCCCATGATAATGTGCTTGTACTGTCTGAACTGTTACATTACAAGTGAATGCTACCGGTAAGGGAACCCCTTCCAATAAATGTTTTGTAATACCAACTACCATATACAGAATCACAGATATTATAAACCACAGAATGAACTTAATAAGAAGATTTTCTAACAGCTTAATTACAATACCTAATATCCTAAATTGTTACTTGGTAAGAAATCTGTTATCTCTTTGGTTCTATAGTTTCTTGTATCATATCAAATGTAAGTTTCTTAACATTTTAAGAGTAAGCTAGATCTATGTATTACCGAGTTTATGCACCTTTATGATATAAGTTTGAAAAGTGGTCGACCATCAATCAGTGTGCTCGGTACCTATACTACTTTAGTTTCCTTCTACATAATATTTTATAGGTACTAATTATTAGTCAGTACAAAACTGTCTTCTTTATATAACTTAGTAACGCATATTTTTGGTTACAGTGAGTATATATCTTTTGAATGTAGAGTGTTGGTTAAAAATTTGGTTTGCGCTATTTCAGTGCAAATAAGTATTTTACATAAGGACCTTTCAACTAATATCATAGATTGTTAATGAAATTGAATATTCAGACCTTGTTTACGTGCCATAGACCATTTCATCAATTCAGTAAGGCACACATGTTGGCTGGCTTTGCCTAAGTATTAAATTTTATACATTTGTTGCATAATCAAGATAGAAGAATGTATGAAATTTCAATTACCAGATATTCTAGTCAAGTTTAGTGAATTGTTATGTTCACTTTCAAAGTTAAAACTGAACTTAAGGGCGTGGGTCTCAAGTCAAAGTATTTGTCTGATAAAAGCATGAACGGTTACGTGATTTTTTATCGAAATTTGCTGCAAATACTATACTTAGCGCCAGGGAAATTGTTGTTAGTTAAAAACCATCCCTCTATATGACGAGGATTTTTTTTTGGGACAATCCCGCCACGCTATTCCCAAACCATGACAAAGGGTATAAGTACCACCAATATATTTTTCAGCTTTTAGTCTGGTATTCCATTGATTTACTAACAAAAGTCATTATCAATCACCCATTACATAGCCTATTTAAGTAAGGAAGTCAATTTGTTAAACAAAAAAAATCCGTGATATTAAAAATGGCAGTCTGAAACCGATAAAATCTAACAAAAAGTGAGAATTGTGACGTGGACCCAGCCATGCTTTTTGGATAACGAATGCCTACCATGTTTAGTAAAGTAAAGCTCAATAAACCTTGAATTGTAAACCTTTGCATGTATTTTCTTTGATTAGTGCCAGTGATTAGTAAGTAATAATGTAATGTACAAGTATGTATGTTAACAAAAAGAAAAACCTTTAGAAAGAATTTCATTTAAACTTACTAGTCATTTAGTCTAATCAAAGTGCCTTATAGTATTCTGTGCGAAACTGGGCTTGACAGGCTGAAATCCGGGACATTTTCGCGCCATTTTTTATAACCCGCGTAGTAACCTCTATGGTGGCGTGTCTAGAGAAACGTGCTGAATTTATGGTTTGCGCATCGTTAACCTTTTCAGCCCATTTAACATTATTGTAAAAGCCACTGCGTAACAATTACGTACCGTAAAACGGGGCTATTTGGGTTTTGGGGGCTATTTAGGATGTCCCAGATTTTCGAACAAAAATATCGATAGCTGTCGGTTGGTGTATGGTTGAAGTTATTTTACAATGTCTAGTAAAACTTTGATTGGAGGCTACTGAAAAATCCTGATGGAAATACCCAATAAAATTTTTGTTTACATGGGACCAAATAGTCCCCAAAAACCCAAATAGCCCCATTTTACTGTACCGTATATTTGTACTTGCCAAATTACCTCTAGCAACTTGTTACAGTGAATTTGTATTATGTATAAAAATGACTAGCTGTAAATATATTGTAATGTTGAATAAAATATGTATGAAATTTATTTTTATGGCTGATTTTATTTTAGCAACCTAACCTTTAAAAACACTGCCTTATATAAATTATTAACTGGAACACCAAATATCAGTGTGTATTTTAAGACTGGTATTTAGACATTCGGGAGGATCTTTTATTTTTAGCTGTTGGTAAATTAGTGCGACAGTAAAACATGAACAGTAATAAACAAGTTACATTAAAAATTATAAACCCCCGAAATACGTAGGGTCATAATTTCATAAGCCCTTTCATTTGATACCCATAATTGAGGGAGTTGTGACAAAAATGTAATTCACCATTTTGTGGTGGCGGCCATGTTTGGTTTGAAATGTATTATAGGGTACAGTATTCTACAAGTCAAGCCCTTTCATTTTATACCCATGTTGAGGGAGTTGCTGAATAAATAATGTAATCCGTCATTTAGTGACGGCGGCCATCTTGAACTTATTTTTATCAAACAGCTAAGAACACTCCCGACTAATTCACCTTTCAAACCAAATCAAAATCGGTTCATCCGTTCGGGAGCTACGATGCCACAGACAAATACACACACACAGACACACGTCAAACTTATAACACCCCATCGTTTTTGCGTCGGGGTTTAAAATACAATCGGCCGGTTATTTCATCCTACAATATCAGTACAAAAAATACGTAACCAGTCTTTTAGTTGGGACAAGCCCGCCACACTATTCCCAAACCACTGTAACTCCTAAAAGCCAGAATCAACAGTGGCGACCACCAGATAAGCGCCGAGACAAGAAGCTCGACGAAATCCCAGAGAATGTGAAACGTAACCAGTCTATAAACCGCCAGTAAAAATGTTTCAATGGATAGTTAAATAAATAATTCGGGGATAATAGAGCGAGCGAAAAGAGCTTGAGGCACCCCCACAGGGACAGGTTAGGTTCGAAAGGGGTGGAGGGATAGGTTTCGCTTGCTCTCTAGACCGCACCGTACCCTTCGCGTTACGTTACAGAAATAGGAGCCCCGCATAGCAGGGCTACGTCGACTACACCATATTACAATATTTTGATATTCCAGGAATACATTGTGCCCCCTCACTGTTTATAAAACTGCGTAGAATGAGATATCTTACCGAATAATTTCGATTTGTTACCTGCTCGCACGTAACTGGCCGTCTAACTATTTTCCTGCTCAATAGTCTTCATAATTTTTTATGACTCCATTATTCCTTACTGCTTGACTGCAGTTTTAACTGCCGACCTTGTTAACAAATTATACATTTTGTAATTTTTAAACTACCGAAACTATAAATACAACTGCCGCTTTAAATCGTGCCTGTGTTATTCTGGTCCTTAGCGGGCTGCCTGATTACCTTAAATGATTCGCATGCGGCCTCTGAGTTTAATTACAGAATTTACAGCGACTGCAACGTATTGCGGCCTCTTTGATAAATTTTGAGTACGTCAACAACGGGTTTCAAACTAGTAATAAAAACCGGCCAAGAGCGTGTCGGGCCACGCTCACTGTAGGGTTCCGTAGCTTCCCAGACCATTAAAATACCAACATTTTTCGTCAGCAAAAATAACTTTGTTTTTCATAGTATTTGTATGAAAAACAAAGTTATCATTTGCGTTTTTTTGAAAAAGTGCTATATAACTCAAAAACTATTCAACTCATCAAGTTGAAAATAATTTTCCTGGAAAGTTCATATAAAGGTCTACTTCTGTGATTTTTTTCATATTTTTTAAACTTATGGTTCAAAAGTTAGAGGGGGGGGGACACATTGTTTTTGACTTTCGGAGCGATTATTTCCTAAAATATTAATATTATCAAAAAATGATTTTAGAAAACCCCTATTCATTTTTAAATACCTATCCAACAATATATCACACGTCAGGGTCAAAATTAAAAAAAAAATCGCTCCCCACTTTACTTCTGGGGGAGGTACCCTAATAAAAATGTTTTTTTAAATTTTTATTTTTGCACTTTGTCGGCATGATTGATATACATATTGGTACCAAATTTCAGCTTTCTGGTGCTAACGGTCACTGAGATTATCCGCGGACAGACAGACAGACAGACATGGCGAAACTATAAGGGTTCCGTTTTTTGCCATTTGGCTACGGAACCCTAAAAAACGTAAAACAAATATCTGCTCCACGTACAATTTTAATAATCAAGGGGGAACCTTGATGGGATACCTGCACAGTCAAAATGTCTCGAACAGCTGCTTTTTAGGGTTCCGTAGCCAAATGGCAAAAAACGGAACCCTTATAGTTTCGCCATGTCTGTCTGTCTGTCTGTCCGCGGATAATCTCAGTGACCGTTAGCACCAGAAAGCTGAAATTTGGTACCAATATGTATATCAATCATGCCGACAAAGTGCAAAAATAAAAATTTAAAAAAACATTTTTATTAGGGTACCTCCCCCAGAAGTAAAGTGGGGAGCGATTTTTTTTTTAATTTTGACCCTGACGTGTGATATATTGTTGGATAGGTATTTAAAAATGAATAGGGGTTTTCTAAAATCATTTTTTGATAATATTAATATTTTAGGAAATAATCGCTCCGAAAGTCAAAAACAATGTGTCCCCCCCCCTCTAACTTTTGAACCATAAGTTTAAAAAATATGAAAAAAATCACAGAAGTAGACCTTTATATGAACTTTCCAGGAAAATTATTTTCAACTTGATGAGTTGAATAGTTTTTGAGTTATATAGCACTTTTTCAAAAAAACGCAAATGATAACTTTGTTTTTCATACAAATACTATGAAAAACAAAGTTATTTTTGCTGACGAAAAATGTTGGTATTTTAATGGTCTGGGAAGCTACGGAACCCTACAGTGAGCGTGGCCCGACACGCTCTTGGCCGGTTTTTTTATAACCAAATAGGGTCACTTAACATGATATAGGTACTGAAAGTGTGGTAAATTTGAGTGGGTGGGAAGCCCCTTCCACCAAGTATTATCTGTAAAGAACTGATGATCAACCTTTCTGCCACGAACAGCAGTTTCATCAAGATAGCGCGCGGATAGAAGCTGGCTTCCGGCGCTACTTCTATAGGGCGCCGCCGGATCAGCAAGAAGATTCTTACACGTTGCTCGTTGCCCACGCCAATGTAATACGGTTCTTTGTTTGCAAGTAAGATATATTTTTTCTTACCCCACCTTTACCTATACTCGTATTAAAAAATACAAGATATCGCTTTGCATCCTGGTCAATTCAAGGAGATATCGATGTTAATGATTTCTCGAGCCGAATTGGTAATAAAATGGGCTGTTTTTTTTTTCTTATTTACGGAAATCGGTAAGTGTTAACTACCCTTATTAAAACGCAGCCTGTCTGTAACTAACCCTGTAACCGCGCCTTTACACACAAATAAACGCACACAGAGACATGTCGCGGGATGGGTGATTCTTCCATTACTTTCTTGTTATTCTGAAATACTATCGAATTTAAAATGCAGCTTTATTTATTATTTGACCGGGTATCGTATTTTAAATTGATTAAGTATTTATACATATAAGGTGTTAAAAAATTAACTACAAGAAACTTGAGGAGTTGTTTGGAATCACAAATAAAAAATAATCACGAAGAAATTTTATATAAGTAACGATCCGTTTCAAAGAAATGCAATATTTTCACTGCCCACAAAACGATTGAATATGCGCACTTGACTGTACTGTGAGTGCACCGTGCGCTGCTGGCGCATGGCGCCGCGCGCGTGGTCGTTCACCCCTGGGACAGCGCAAACGTAGACAGCTGATTCTAACTTTTCCCATCACATTTTGCAGACTTTGGACTGGCAATTTTTTTTTATGTAAAAACTAAAAATGGTTAAAAAAAGTTTTATTTTTTGGAATATATATTTGTTTTCGATAACGAGTACGTACACGAAATTCTTGCAGTTAATTTTTTAACACCTTATATATATTGTGAAAAGCTCCTGAATTTTGACTAGGATGCAAAAACACCTTATATAGCACCGATATTTGATTGCGAAGCGTGACTGTGTGAAGGATAAAATGGCAAGAAAATGAGGTATCGGATAAGATGACGAGTAATAGAGTATGGAAGAAGAGATGCTACGCCGAGACCAAATAAGGATAGGAGATTGGTGCGTAGCGTGTTGATAAAGTACCTAGCCACTGCTCAATAGATAGCACTAACTAGCAGTATCAGATGCGCTGCTGAAAAGCCTCTAAGGTGGTTCTAAGGAGATTGGTGCGTAGCATGTTGATTAAGTATCTAGCCACTGCTCAATAGATAGCACTAACTAGCAGTATCAGATGCGCTGCTGAAAAGCCTCTAAGGTGGTTCTAAGGAGATTGGTGCGTAGCATGTTGATTAAGTATCTTAGCCACTGCTCAATAGATAGCACTAACTAGCAGTATCAGATGCGCTGCTGAAAAGCCTCTAAGGTGGTCCTAAACTCTGTATTGAATCAACTTTTAGAGACTGAAGAAACGCTTCAAAGGAGACCGTTCACGGTCAGTGAACGGCCAAAAACAAAAAAAATACGTGTCAGCCCTATTGGGGAGGTCAGTCCGAGTATTTTTT
Source organism: Xestia ashworthii (assembly GCA_950022955.1). Lineage (NCBI taxonomy): Eukaryota > Metazoa > Arthropoda > Insecta > Lepidoptera > Noctuidae > Xestia > Xestia ashworthii. The sequence continues at coordinate 7,072,520 of OX465568.1, read as the reverse complement.
AACTACGGCACTAAGTCTCTACAACCATTCCTTCAGCTAATTTTTTGGGATGAAAAGTCTAGTTTTTCGAACGTTTTATTTGACAAAAATCTTTATTCTGCTGCCCTTAGAGTGATATGAGCTTGTTAGGATGATGGCTTCTTCTTGGCGTGTCGATAGCAAATATTGATTAAATATGTTTCGCCCAAAATTCAACTATGCGAAGTCATAAGATCGTCAAGTGTGCAGGTATCAGGGCATGCGGCGCAAGAAGGGAGATGGGCCATTGTCTGTGGAACTGGAGACACGCCACATACACATTTAACATCTGAGCCGTCCTTAAAGCCCCATCTGACCAATATGTTTTTGTTTGTAGCTAAGAAGTGTCGGTGTTGAACTCAGGCATTCAACACCAACAGTTAGCGGCACATAACTGAATGCCTAATGCCCGTCTTCACCAACACTAAGCCATTCCTAAATCAATGCCGAATACCCGTTTTCACCAACACTAAGCCACTCCTAACTCAATGCCTAATACCTGTTTTCACGAACACTATACCACTCTTAACTCAATGCCTAATACCTGTTTTTCACCAACACTATGCCACTCCTAACTCAATGCCGAATACCCGTTTTCACCAACACTAAGCCACTCCTAACTCAATGCCTAATACCTGTTTTCACGAACACTATACCACTCTTAACTCAATGCCTAATACCTGTTTTCACCAACACTATGCCACTCCTAACTCAATGCCTAATACCTGTATGCACCAACACTAAGCCACTCCTAACTCAATGCGTAATACCTGCATTCACCAACACTATGCCACTCCTAAGTCAATGCCTAATACCCGTTTTCACCAACACTAAGCCACTCCTAACTCCCCGTTCCACCAAATAAACCAAACCGTTGTGAATATTATTAAAGTGTTGAAAAAAGAACAAGATTTAAGTTATGAACTTAGTTCAGACAAGTCATATTATTATTGCTTGTTACTGTAATTACATACTCATTTATATCTTGTTTATACTAGTACTATGCCATTGCACTTGGTCTGCACTACACATGATGTGCAATGTCTACTTAATCTTAAGTAGGAAACAAAGTCAAGGCTTAGACAGATGCCTGTGGACGGTTAGCTATGGGCTAGCTAGCCGTCCGTCCGTCTAATGACGACAGGCCGTGTCGACGGCGCGTTCGTGTTCCACGCGCGGCAAGGTCCGAAGCCTGCCGGGGTTGCGGGCCTGTTCGAAAGAGATACCGCGGCCCCGGAACATAAAGGGCGAGGAAGGAACATGGATGGGTTTTAGTCAGTAAAAGTCTGACACTCCCGCTCCGCCCAGCTCATTTGATGATTTCCCATCCGAAAAAAAAAAGGCTTAGATAGATATTTTTAGTTCAAAAAAAATTAAATTAAAGGTAAATTCGCGATAAATACCCGGTTTCATATGTTTTATAATGTGTTCTGATCGTGAAAGTTTAAAAAAGATATTTTTTATTACTTACATCATCATTTCAGCCATTTTCAAGTGTCGCCACATTGACCGGTTTCGGGCGTCTCGCATCCAGCGGACCCCCGCAACCTTCACCAGGGCCTCGATTCTGCTATTACAATTGTGTCAGAGTATTCTCGGGAGGGAGTGTCAGACTTTTACCGCCCGATTCGGTGCAGGTACCTAAGTACAGCAGCCTGGATTGTGGATTTGTGAAAACCTATGCATGCTCCTTCCTCGCCCTTTATGTTCCGGGGCCGCGGTATCTCTTTCGAACATTCCCGCAACTCCGGCAGGACGTTTCGGGCCCCTTATGTTATCACTGGCAATACATACTGGTCATAGACTTTCGCCTTGAGACACGGCGATAAGTTGCTACTGTGTAACTATCAGAACACTGCCCAGCCGAGTCGAATTCGACGGTCGACTTCTGCTTTGAAGTTAGACTTACATAACTGGACCATTTGTCACAGGTAGACATAATCGTCTACAACTTGGAATGAGAGTCCGATCTTGATATAAGTGGGTGTTAGGTACATGGGCATTAAACATGACCTTAGTTTTGTCCATGTTCATTTTAAGACCCACTCTTTCGGAAGCCCTACTGAGGTCATCTAGCATAGCCCAAACCATAGACCAGTACAAACTGCGGTCCTCCATGGTATAAGCCATGCCCACGGCAAACCGAAAGTGAGTGACGTACTAACCTGACGTTGATGCCTGGGCTTCTTCAGTTCAGAACCCTTAAGACATCCTCCAGTGCAGTAGTGAGCAGATTCGTGGATATAATGTCTCTCTGTCTCACACCTCGCTGATGAAGGATAGGTTCCGAAGTCTGGTCCTGAAGTCGGAATGACACGTGGCGTTTTTGTGCAAACAATTCAAAGCCTCGATGTACTGGTAGCCAATTTGTCACCGTTGGAGAGACCGCAGTACAGCCCAAGTCTCGATCAAATCGAAGGCTTTCTCGTAGTCCACAAATGCTAAACAAAGAGGAAGGTTACACTTTGAGGTCTTCTGTATACCGCAGCGTGTATGTGGTCTATGGTGCTAAAAACTTTTTGGAGTGCGGCTTGTTCGGGAGGCTGAAAATCGCCCAGATGTAATGGGACAAAGTCCTGTAAGAGGCATTCGCGACCTTTTCTCAACATTCGCAAAATAGTCGCTTCGCTTCTTATAAGATGGGTGCAAGTCTCAGGTTTGAATCCTCAGTTCGCAGCTTTACCAGAAGAGAAGCTAAAATGGTTTGTAAAAACTTGTTCAAAGTCATCATCCTAACAAGCACTCTATCGCCACTAGACTTTTCAACCAAAAAAATCAGCTGAAGGAATGGTTGTAGAAACTTAGTGCCGTATTAAAAAATACTCGGACTGACCTCCCCAACAGGGGTGACACGTTTTTTTGTTGGCACTTTGGTTTTTGGGCCGACAATGAATGATCTCCTTCCCATCCCCTTTTTACCCGTTCTTACCTTCTTCATCTGAACTAGGCTCCGATTTTTGAGTGGGGCGTAGTGTCATCCAGATAATCAATAACCTCTATACATATAAGTAGAAGTGATATTGATACGTGTCAAGGTTCGAACCCAAGGCGCGCACCTCTGATTTTTCGGATTCATGTCGAATTGTTTCGGTGAAGGAAAACATCGTTAGGGACCCGCAGCATGCCTGAGAGATACTTATTTCTTGACGGCATGGCATGAAAAACCAAATCAGAGGCCCATGGGCGACAAAAAAACTCTGAACCGGGTTAGGCATTAACCACTGAGTAAACAATATCAATTATCCCTTACCCAGCATTCTGGAAATTCTGGGCATAAAGACCTCGTGCTTTCTGTTTTCCAGGGCCCTCCAGTTCCCACCAGAAGGTTGGCTGCGGATGTCTGTGAACCACGCGTCCATCACCCAGCTTTCGATATTACCGAACGGCAACGTGATTCTGCGATCCTTGTCAGAATCTGGTTATATGGACCCTCATTACGTCACTTTCTTGTGACGATGAAGAGTTTAGGATTGGTTAACTCACGTGTACTAGTACTAATGACTAACATTAGTGTTAGTAGCAGAAAGGTTTATTTATTGAAGACAATTGCTTTCACTTTTCCTTATGGCTTTCGACATCACCATCATCTACATTTCAGCCGAAAGACGTCCACTGCTGGACACAGGCCTCCCCCAAGTGCCGCCACATTGACCGGTCCCGTGCGACTTTGCATCCAGCGGATTCCTGCAACCTTCACCAGGTCATCGGTCCTCCTAATTGGAGGCACATCACATACGCTCGTCGACTGACACTTTCGTTTGCATAAGCTTCCGAGTATAACCATTAGGTCCAAGTGAAATTATGTGACGTTCTGTTCCTTGCAGTAACGTACCGAGATCAGCGCCATCTATCCAGCGAATAGGGAAGAGTTGAAAAAGTAAATCAAACAAATGAAAAAAAACAAAACTGAACTGGCTAATGAGAAAAAAATAAACAAAGCTATTTTGTTCATTTACCAATGTGATATACTTATTATTCATTACGTTGTTATAAAAAACTTTTTTGCAAAAAATAAAACCGACTTCAAAAAGAAAAAGTGAAAAATAACTTTAGCTTCTGAAGTCGGTGACGTTTGTATGATTGATTTAATTTTTTTGTCACCGACTTCAGAAGCTAAAGTTATTTTTCACTTTTTCTTTTTGAAGTCGGTTTTATTTTTTGCAAAAAAGTTTTTATTTTTCACTTTTTAGTGGTTCACATGGAAAGTGCATACCGTTACAATTACAACAAGCCCAAACACGACTAGGATACATTGTCTCATTATGGAGTTCCGTGACTCTTGGCTTCATCATCAGATCTGATGGTAGAATGGTTCTTATCAAACGCAAATGCTTCACTTGTTGTAGAAAATATAAAAATTGCTGTACGTTATCCTATAAAATTTGAAGAGTTCCCTCGATTTCGCCAAGATTCCATCATCAGATCCCGACTTGGCGACTATGGGACCAACTTGGAAGTATACCCTTTCAAACAAAAAAAGAATTTTTCAAATCGGTTTAGGCGTCTTCGAGTAATCGGGTAACATACATAAAAAAAAAATAAAAAAAAAAATAAAAAATACATACAGTCGAATAGAGAACCTCCTCCTTTTTGGAAGTCGGTTAAAAAGGAGAACTGTATCCAAAAGTAATCGATGTAATCATTTATTAATCTTGGTCATAGGTTAATCTCGAAGAACCAAGGTCACCGACGTAGCCCGAAGAATTGCTAAACCTAAGTGGCAGTGGGCAGGGCACATTGCTCGCAGAACGGATGGCCGTTGGGGCCGAAAAGTTCTGGAGTGGCGACCGCGAACCGGAAGACGATGCGTTGGAAGACCTCCCACTAGGTGGACCGATGACCTGGTGAAGGTTGCGGGAATCCGGTGGATGCGAGTCGCGAGGGACCGGTCAATGTGGCGACACTTGGGGGAGGCCTATGTCCAGCAGTGGGCCTTTCGGCTGAGATGATGATGATGATGGGGGGTCAAAGTTACAACTTTTTGACAAGTTTTTTTTTTAAATACAAGTTTTTTTTTGTAAAATTTTAACTTTTAACACCTCCACGACCCCCGGGTACTATTCAATCCATCCATCAGCACAATGTTTTAAGTACGTTACATTGAGTTCTACCACAAAACATGATTTATAACCTCAAAAAAAAAGTTGTTTCCCAGCAATATTTTTTGCGTAAAGTTACTTAGTTTGATGTACAGAATGCTTGGTTAACGGGTTTGTGATGAGGTGGTTTAAACCCTGTATGCGCCACAGATCTGATTAATAAAATACTGTCTTCTGATAATAACAGCCGTCTGGGTCGATCTTTAGATTAGGTAGGCCGCTCTTGCTGGCCTTAGCTGTCATTTGTAGATCTTTGACAGTCGTTACGCTAGTCAGAGTGGCCCGAAAGGTTAACAACCAGTCTTAACAAGGGATATTGTATTATCCAATATTATGGTCCATGTTCACCAAAAAGATGACGGACGATTATCTAAAAACAGCTGTTTAAAACCCCTTTTTGTATGGGAATATGTCACATTTGACAGCTGTTTTAGATACAGACTGTTATCTTCTCAGTGAACATGGACCTAAGTGGGTTGTGACCCACTTAGTATTGTGGAGGTCAGATAAGTAGTCGCTCTATGTAAAAGGCTGGTATTTAGCTGCATCCGGTTACACACGAGCATTTTCTTGGGGTCAAGACAAAGAAAACAAAATATATCTGTTCAAGAACATTTTATTTGTATATTGGTTCTGTATTATTAATGTACAACATCAATATTTGCGAAATATCAGTTAATCTTTATGCCTATTCATGCATTTTATTAGACAAATAAAAGCTCTGATTATATAAATTCTTGTTAGGATATGTCGAAAAGTTGAGGTAAAAATAGTTGATTATTTTATTGATAAAATCTTAAAGGAGTTATTACAAAAAATAATTGAGTTAAACAGTGCTGGGAAAAACAGCTCGTTACATACAAAATATTAATACAATACAAAGAATACAATCACAATATATTATTATTTCTAAAATTTTTAAAATTATAATATAAAAGGCTAACCAGATGAACTTATAATTATATCAAAACATATTCTTTTCATAAAAAATAAAAGAAAATATTTAATTTTAAAAATCAATCCTGTTCAATTATTACACTTTCATTCCTACAATAATTATGTTAGGTATATAGTTCTGTTCAAACTTTATGGCAGCTCGGAAGTTAGCTGCGAGTGACAGCCTGCGCACTATACCTCCACTTATACAGTCAAGACCACAGAACAGTTGTTTTGAACAACTGTTTTCTCTGTTCCGTGGTCAAGACGATGCGTCATCTACCCTCCGCTGATACCCAAAATTAATTTCTGTGTAGCATTACGTTAGATGTTTCAAACCGCAATAAATTTTGAACAATGATACCACTGACCGTTGCTCGCAGCTAACTTCCGAGCAGTCATAAAATTGAACAAAACTATACATGAATGTAATCGGGCCAAATGAATTTTAGCTTAACAGGCCGCAAGCAGTTTAGCGGGCCGCATAACATTGTCAGCAAATTGTTAGTCGTTATCGGAAATCATTGATTTTAGAAACAAATCTTGCCCAGCACTAGATACTTTTTTTTTTCAAATCTTATTATTTCTAACGAGAGGCAAAAACGTTAAGCCAGTAAAAGTATTATTAAATGTAAATAGTATCCTTAGAATAGTCACAAGCAAGGTAAGATTTACGTTGCAACTATCTCACTCTTGATTACAATAACCTGAAAGATAGTTAAAATGACGAAATATTTACAATATTATTTATTTAGTCAAAATTGGTGTTTTATCGAAAAATCACTATATTTAATATGGAGTTTTTCCGTCCACGGCTCAGATAGGCTTTTCGTCTCGTTCAGGGGTAGTGTTAGAGACGACTTTGTTCACCTACATTGGGTAATAACTTCAGCCTGTACTGGTGACATTGGTGCCATACTGCTAAAACATGGCGTTCTAAATTTAGCTTTTGGCTTGGTTTCACAGAAAAGCGAAGCCAATGCCTGCTAAATTGGTTGAAGGCTTCTAGATACAGGCCGTTTTTAGGCAGACAATTCGAATAACTTGGAGAAGTAAGAACTTTAGTTTATAATTAGGTAGTACGTAGTTATGTTAATTAAGTATTTATATTTATTAATCATTTACCTATTAGCTAGCTAATGTTATTAGACGACGCGCTTAGGGTTCAATTATTTTTTTTACTAAACTATTTTGACGATATAAAAGAATTAATTATTCATTAATAAGTAAAAACTATTTTTTATGAATCCTTTGTGGCGAAATCTAAGTTAAGCGTTTTGTTCTGCAGGTGAATCGCCTTAGTAATTCGTTGTAGGTTCCTATAATTTATAGATATGACTCAATTCTACTAAGTATGTTACATGAGAATGCGATGTAGAAACATAGGTATACCAGTGGCGTCCTATTGTTAGTTCTTACGGGCTAACAATACAGCAAGCCTATAAGGCAAGCTGACTGTTCAGAAACCGTTAGGGTTTCTGAAGGTTAGTACCTAGGTTATAAAAGCAAGCCAAACTTGAAGGCTTTATGAAAGTACACACTCAGCACATGACGTTGAAGCCTGCTATAATTTTAAAAACTTAAGTACCTAATATTTTAAAACAGACAAAGCCAGCTACATTTGTTTTGAGATTCATTCATGAGTTCGGCGGGCCGCATTATTGTTTAGTGGGCCGCATTGTGGCACACAAGGCCGCATAGAGATACAATGGGCCGCGATTCAAGTGAAGCGTTAGACTAAAATATTCTTACGGTTGTTTATTTTCAAGACCCAACTGTTGAAGAATTTACTTCAAATGTTTTTGATTTGAATAAAACTCTTGAACTATTTTAGGGTGCGCAGTGGCAGCAGTTTTCTTTAGGCGCGTCCAAACTCTATATTCTCCAAATTTTAGTATAAACAACGTAATAAATAATTAAAGCCTGCGTTAGCGTAAAGCGGTCGATCTGGTTACGTAGCCAGGATAGGTACAAATGGCAAATGTCAGTAAGGCTAAGGTTTTATTTTGGATGTCCCATGGGCCCAGTTGTCCTTTCAACTGCAGAGGAATTAAAATTTTGTAGAAAACTGCGACGTTTACATAGGTAGCTTACGTTCGAATGAAAACCGGGCTTTTTGGCTTATATGCTCATACGCCACTGGGTAGTCTATGCTGTTATTCCAGGTTAGGTGTATTGTAAGTTGATCTGAGTAAACAATTCGAAGCTTCAAAACCATTATAAAGGTATTCTAATGTAACCTATAAAACACTTCCGTAGATTCCATGAGACGTAGATATTGCGGCCTGATGCGTTTTCATAGTTTCATAGAAGCCAACGATGCGCGATGTCTCTACCTTCTATCACTGCGATTTATTTGTACCTATCTTCGAAGACAAATTTGTCGACGGTGCCTAATTGTTTTCAGTAAAACACTGTTTTAAGCTTTATAAATAAACTTAAACTGTCAAAGGGATATTTGGGGGGGGGGGGGGAGGGTACGGTTCTACCCCTAACATTTTTTTTCATCCACCCGCATTCACCAATCAATCTGCGATCATGGTCTTTGCAACAGCCACCGTCCGCTTGCATCAGCGTCGAAATATCGGTCAAAATTAATCAAAATAACGGAAGATATCCCGTAAAAGGCAATTAAGTAAGGTCTTAAGTCGAAACGGACGAAACGAGGGTCATTCAGCCGCGGAGAATCTTAACACCGCGATGTAGAATTGCGCATCATCGGCACAACGCCATCTAGTACCGCGGCTTGGAAGCTATGTCTGTGTGGCCGTAGGGGGAGTTTTGTTTTCAATAAAGTTTACGTGTCTCCTAATCCTGGCTACGTCCTCTCGTGTATTTAGTAGTTCAGTTAGCAGCGACTGGTCGCGGCAGCAGCAGATCTGGCCCTTCAGTCGTGTCGTCTTCATCTTCGTCGTCAACGGCGTCTTCAGGCTCTCCGAGGGCGCGGACGAATTCTGTTGGATAGAGATGGGCTTTGTAGTTTCATACATAATATACAGGTTGTAATATACCGGTCCACCAAGTCTTACCAAGGGGTACCGTATTACCCAGTACTAACTGGGTTATAGAGGTCAGATAGGTAGTTGCTCCATGTAAAATACTGGTATTCAGCTGCATCCGTTTAGACTGGAAGCCGACCCCAACATACTCAATAGGGTTTGTAACATAGTAAATGCAAGACGTCTCGTGTGGTGTCTAAGGGCATGAAACTGAACAACTTTTGTTCTACGACTTTTGGAAATTCATAAATTTTTTAGTTTTACTTGTACAATCATGTTTATCAGCTGATGGCGTCAGATCCTATGGAAAGTACATTTTTTTTTTTCGAATTTCTAGAACTCTTAGAACAAAAGTTGTTTAGTTTCGAGATCCGGGATACCACATAGGTCTGGCGTTTATTATTAACACCTATAAATACGCGCTTTCTCTTACAATTCTGGACATTTACTAAGAATCATTTGAACGCAGATATATGTAGTAGGCGAGCCTCAGCACGCGTCGGTCCAGCCACCAGCGATTCGGGGCGACACGGACCTACAATTCAATACATTTATATAGCGATAAACTAGCAGATAACTCGCCGTCTCTTTGTCCGGGTGGCCGGTGAGCTAGGTTACTAAGCTATACAGGTGTACTTAGCCTTGTTATGTATTAAATTGGGGTGTTATCGTCCACGGCTACCAACGAATCCAACGATGCACACAACGCGTGCCTGGTAAACAAATAAAACTGCACAGCTACGTGTCACACCCTATGCATAAATGCATGTCGACTAGAAATATATAAATGCACTACTCACCTAAGAAGTCAATGCGACCGTCACCGTCTGCGTCCACTTCTTTGATCATGTCTTCAACTGAAACAGAGCGATTCCAAATAAATAATATAACCTTCTTCTTAGTATCATCATTTCTGCCGAAACACTTGAGGGAGGCATATGTCCACTGCTGGACATGGGCCTTCCCCAAGTGTCGCCACATTGATCGGCCTTCTTAGTATATCGAAGGTACAGAGTTTACCCAAAAATCGGTTACGCGATTCCACTCACTAACGCAGTTACAACGCCATCAAGCACTTAGGAGACTCGTGCCTACGGATGGGTCGAACATTAATATCGGTGCCCTACTCGTTACCCCAGAGATTTTACACCAGTTCTAGTCGATATCGCCACGAGAAAAACAAACAGGTGCTTGGGCTCATTAGAGCCTATGTACTTTCTTGGCCTCTAACTCCCAAATGAGTAGGGTAATTTCGGCCCACGTGCGCAAATCCAACAAAGCGAATTTATTGCGCATTAAGAAAGCACAGAGATGGATGTTCAACTGAAAAGTATTTATCTTCGGGCCATACATGGTCATGACCACGGAACAGATAAAAGAGTTTAGAATAGCCTTGTGGGCGGGGCAGGCGCCACGCTCATATAAGTGAACGCTCATATATCAATCGATTGCTCATTGGTCACCATTACATGTATGTGTGAGTGCACGACAAACACGGTTTTTGCGTTAGTGTGAGTATCAATAGCAAGCTCGCGATCTAAGTGCGAGTAGTTTATTTGTGTGCGTAATGCCCGTACGTATGGGTCTCTTGCTTGTAGTGGAGTTAAAGCGTGGAAGACAAGCGGCGACACGCGTTTTAATGCAAATCAGGAACTATTTCCTTTCTAACTTTCTTTTATCTGTTCTGTAGTCATGACGTTATCGTAAAGAACAAGTTACTCACTCTCCTCTTCAGACAAGTCCTCTCCCAAGCACTGCAGCACAGCTCTCAGATCAGAAGCACAGATGTAACCCCTGTTATGCTTGTCGAACACCCTGAAGGCATCTCGGAGTTCCCTCTCTTCTTGTTCGGCGGAACTGGTGCCGCCTCCAGCACCGCACATCGACTTGGAGAGGATGCTCACGAACTCCTCGAAGCTGACGTTGCCATCACCTAGAGAAGGAAGAGGATTTGGTTTTAATTAACTTTCTAGTAGTAGTGGTACCTTATTTTGAGCTAATTTCCAAAAGGAGGAGCTCAATTCGTCAGGAGTTTTTTTGTTAACAACATGATGTAAAATTTGGTGATCCGTGGCCTGCGTTGATACAGTTATACACGGATGTTTTGACGCGTAACGTTTTGATTTTTCAATATAAGTAAGTATACAAATGTTTGCCAACAGCAGCCACAGGGCGTTGCCATACTAAATTATTCTAGTAACGTCAATAAAAGTTACGAAAAATGTAGGTAGACGTAATGCAAAATTTTCTAAGCATGGAATCGTACGCTTTGATTAGTATTACTACAATGATTCATACTCCGATCTTCTGCAGAATATATTTATCTTATTTTTGTATGGGAGCTACATCTGCCAAAAAACTGCTTTACAGTTTGGCAGAAGTAATTTTTTTTGGAAAAAGTACCTAAAATGTCATCACAAATAAACGCATTTTTTCATTTTTTTTACTCACCGTCACTGTCCACCTCTTGCAGCATATCCTGCAGCTCCTCAACCCTGGCGAACTGACCGAGGCTGCGCATTACCCTGCCAAGCTCCTCCTTGGTGATGGTGCCATCTCCGTCCTTGTCGAACAGGCGGAATGCCTCGCGAAATTCTGGAGATGAACATTGAATAAGGTATTAAGGTTAATGATTAAACTTGTTATGTATGTACTTACTTATAGCTGAAGCCCCAGGGTAGACATTTTTCGAGGTCGAGGAACGAGTTTGACCTTGAAAAAGTAGTTCCTCGACTTCTATGACCTTGGAGGGTTGTATTGATGATTTTGATGATTATAATTCTGTTCTACATACCTACGTCTTACAGTCGCGAACAATATTTTAATCAACATACAACCTAGCACTGGTCTACAAATTGTAATAAAAAACGTAAGAAAATTTGAATTCATGCGGCTAATCTTTATTTTGTTCAAATTTTTGTATGATACCAGTTAACAAGCACAGTGATTACTTATCTAAAAAAATCAAGTTAATACCCTAGGTTTCGCGTATAAATTAAAGTTGTCTATTAAAAATTTCTATGTTAGGTATAAAAATTGAAAATGTTCGGAATTTTGGATGTGTCGCCATCTAGCGACAAAGTGGCAGTGAGATCAATCATCCAGTCACCTTAAGGCCGTTTTCTATAACTTACTAACGTATAACCGTCAGTTAATATGCATATACTCTCGTAGCTGTCGGTGTTTTTATAAACGAAAGTCAGTCCTATCTGCGTCGGCTACCTGTCACAGTTTTCATAGTAAAATCAAAAAAAGCTTTTCTATGAAGTTTTTTTTTTACGGTTGGTAAACTAAATAACAAACAGGCAGAGATATCAACCTACCGATTACCTGATGGTAAGTTATTGACAATAGCCATTAATGGATAGGGTAACAGATAGCTAGTAGACAGTCCGCCTTAAGTTGAATTTACCAGTAAGTAGATCCTATTTGTTACTTGCGAATGTGAGGCGCTCGTGGCTAAATAATAACTGCCACTCGGGTCGATCTTTAGGTTAAGCTGTGTTTGCCTAGGTTGGTCTGTGGATGGATGACCATCCATTACATACCGAGTTTCCTCCGTGCCTCGGAAAGCACGTTAAGCAGTTGGTCCCGGTTGTCATTTGTAGATCTTTGACAGTCGTTACAGGTAATCAGGTGCCCAAAAAGTCTGACAACCAGTCTTACCAAGGGGTATCGTGTTGTATTAACTGGGTTGTGGAGGTCAGATAGGCAGTTGCTCCATGTAAAATACTGGTATTCAACAGCATCCGGTTAGACTAGAAGCCGACCCCAACATAGTCACATAGTCTAAATAACTGTAGACTCGCAAACTTTCTGATCAATGTGGAACTTTCCAAGTAGACAGTAGACCACAATAGACTGCGTTGATTGATTCCGAATGATTGAGAGTTTCCAGTTACCTTTCATCTGCGTCCTTGTGATCCCGGACGTCTCATCAACGATGGAGGCCTTGCGGTCCAGGGTTGTGTCGGCTGCTGGCTTCAGGAACGTCACCTGACGCGGTGGTTTCGACGGTGAGGTCTGCTCGGAAAGCTGCTGGCTGGAAACAAGGTCAGAAAGGCTGGATTAATTCTTGCGTTGATGAGAAAAATGAGTGGTGAAGTGCATAGAAATGGCGGGCTGATGCCAATCGAAGGTGCGCGTGATGCACATGGTATCGGCTTACAAATCAGTTTGATGGGCTATACGATGGCCTTCAAACTAAATTATCGGCCAACTGCTAGATCAGTATGGCGCTTTTACCCCTCGTTTAGACTTGCCGAACTGGCTTGTTCTAACTAACCAATTGTTTAAACTAGAAAATTGTTGACTTTCGGTCTGGTTTACGCTGTCACGTCGTCACGAACCTGATCATTTAGTTGGCCAAGTGGCGCACTAGTAGTCCAACCCGACTAAACTACTGGCCGATAGAAAGTCTACAGTCCGCGGGGATTTTTAAAGTCCGATATAAACCCTCCCAGACAGATGGTACATATTTATGAAGACTTCAATTCAGCCGTAAAAAAAGTTTCAACTCTTCTTTCTTATCATTTGGGGTTATAGGTGTGATGTTATGTTACTTAAATACGAAATAATCATCTGCAAAACACTTACATAACAAAATGAAATCGTTGGTCTAAAAGTGCGGGATACGTGTGGGCTACACGTATCCCGCACTTTTAGACCAACTATAGTCTTTCGTAAATACATACTAGGTACCTACCTAGGTGCCACCTACCTAGGTGCTACCTTACCTACAAACTGTGAGAAAAACCAAACAATGACTGTTAGAAAAATAGGTTTTTCTAACTATTTAGATACGAGTCTGATATTTTTTATAGTATTTTTATGAAAAAACAATTGCTAAACCTACACGAGCGTGTCTCTCACTGAATGAAAATCGATTGCGATTCACTTCGACGGCTGTAATAATGGATCCCTACCTACCTAGATGCAGTAGGTACTTAAGTACAGTCGAACAAGCTATTTGGTTTACAGTTTAACCCACAAATTACATTGTAAAATGTAAACCAAATAGCTTGTTCGCCCGTACTAGCTCATAGAGTCTGCATATTAACGCGACTCATTGAAGATTGAACGCAGTAACTTCGTACATAATGTTGGCTTTCAAAGTTATTTCGCCTACGTATTGGTAAAGTCAAAAGGATCTAATGAACCCACAGGGCCACAGGAACTCACTCACGGGCGTTTTCTTTAACTTACTTACGTTTTACTGTTAGTTAATATGCCTACGACTCGTAGCTATCGGTGTTTCTATAAACAAAGTTAGCTGGAATACCCTATCAAAGTCACCTACCTGTCACTCTGAGTACTGTGATTCATAGATAAAACAAAGAAAGCTTTTCTGTGACATTTTATTTCTAACGGTCCGTAAGAAGTTAGAGATAGCAACCTTCCGTTATCTGTTAGTAAGTTATTGGAAATGGCATACTGGTGAGTTTGTTCCAACCAGTTCCGCCACATTCTTCTTCGCAGCCAAAGCAGGGAAGTGGGAAATAAGTCGTTGTAGAGGAATATTTCATGTATTTTTAGGGTTTGGAACCCTTTTAAGGATCACTTTTGTCGTCCATCTGTCTGTCAAGACGTGAGCTCAAGACCCTTTACCTCAGGAACGCGTGGTGGTATTGAGTTGAAATGAAAACGAAATACTCAAGTTTCAAAATTAATTTCTAAGTTAACGTAAAAAAAAAACATACGGCCGTTTAAGTCGCAAAAAACTTAAGTATATTTCAGTAATTTTAACGTGCCGATGGCAAAAATAAACATAGGTACCAGCAAACGAATTCACTTTGATATATTTTTTGTACATACGTACCTAAAGCAACAAATACATAGGGCCGGGTAAACATTAGTTGTACATACATAATGGGATAATTCCTGGGGCGATGGGCCGACCCAACAATGTTTGAACAAGCCTTGCAATACTCCCCGGGGTGGCAAATAGAATTTTTAAATTGGATCGTTAGAAGTCGGGCGTTGGGTTTGAACTTCGTGATTTTTTAAACGTTTTATAGATGAAAGAAGGGGGAAGAATTTCATTTGGCTGATTGTGACTGTGAGGCACCATCTCACAATCTCACTCCTAAAATCATCATCATCTGCCTAGCCTTCCAGTCTACCTGGATGAAGCTGAATACCAGTAATTTACATAGTGCGATTGTCATGACGCCTCCTGCTCTGGGCGGTGCAGGAGTGTCAGATTTTAGTGACTAAAACCCATCCATGTTTCTTCCTCGCCCTTTATGTTCCGGGGCCACGGTATCTCTTTCGAACAGTCCCGCAGCCCCAGGTCTATCTGACCCCTACAACTCAGTTTGTACTGGGTAATACGATACCCCTTGGAAGGACTGGTTGTCTGCAGACTTTCCGGCCACTGACTACTTTGTAACTAAAGATCTACTGATGACAGCCGGGCCCAGCAGTTTAACGTGTTTTCTGAAGCACGAAGGAAACTCGGTATACGTGGTTACCACGGACCAACCTAGGCAAACACTGCTTAACCCAAAGATCGACCCAAGCGGCTGTTATTATTTAGCCATGAGCTCCTCGGTGAAACTAAGATATCGTATTTATAGAATAACGCAGTTTGAAGCTAAAAGCAGCTAAGCTCGCTTTCGTCATCCATACTTAGGCCTGAATTCTTGTCGCGCCGACGGCCGGTCGCGTACGGTCGGTCGTGACGTCAGCGAGAACAAAATACGGCTGTCGGTCACCGCTGACGTCATCGGCATGCTGCTACCGTCATCTGCCGAGCCTTTTTTTTTTGGGGGTCGGCTTTCATTCTAATGGAATGCAGCTGAATACCAGTATTTTACATGGAGCGACTGCCTATCTGACCTCCACAACCCAGTTATTACTTGGTAATACGATACCACTTGGTGAGACTTGTTGACAGACTTTTTGGGCCACTGACTAATTCGAAGGATAGATACATTCGTTCATGAGCTATCAGAAAGTATCAGTTTAATATCCTGAATGGCGTAAATTTCTCAAAATCGGCACTTTATGATGTAAAGGTAAAAGTAGAACATTTCAAGGAAAACTTCAATTTC
This sequence comes from Xestia ashworthii, assembly GCA_950022955.1. Lineage (NCBI taxonomy): Eukaryota > Metazoa > Arthropoda > Insecta > Lepidoptera > Noctuidae > Xestia > Xestia ashworthii. The sequence continues at coordinate 7,056,413 of OX465568.1, read as the reverse complement.
TCAAAAACTACCCAGTTTGGACCCCAAGGTATCAGGTTCTAAATTGTTGCAAATAAGGTCTAATATCCCCCATTTCAAGGCCTGTACCCAATTACCAATCATCCTATATACGTGGATAACAACTCTTTCAACTTTTTGAATCGTTATATCTCAAAAACGGTGGCTCTCAGGAAAAAAGTCTCAAGACATTTTTATAGATAACTAGCCGACCCGACAGACGTTGTCCTGTCACCTACTACCGTTTTGTAAAAAATTGCGAAAAACAATTTTTTGTGACCTTTGACCCCGAGTAAATTTTTTTGCACGAGCCGGATCGACGAGGACTATTCACATTTCCTTTCTATTAGTGTATTGAACAATCCTACCAATTTTCAGCCAAGTCGGAAGTTTTGTTACCTCACCCCTCTTTTTAGTCTAATTTGACCGGACTAAGAAAAAGCCTTCTCTTTAATTATTTGCCAAGAGAACCAATATCGTTCCTTTCTTCAATGCAAGTACTTTCCAATAAACTGAGGCATCCCAAGAATTGACCGATGTTCTCAGAAATTTCACAAGTTTGTCCTAACAATGGACCTCTTCACTCTAAACTTGTTCTACGCATAGTCGAGACTTGAGTGGATTGCCTTGTGTCAACAATTCATTGATCTTGTTCAAGAATTGCCGAGTCGACAAATTGACACTTAAATATCAATATTTAAGCTTGGTATTTTCAAGAATCATTTGCGTTTTTCAAGTGAAAACTTCTTTTGGCGCGTTGAGCACTTTTTGTTTGAACAAAAATGATGGAACTCGCGTGACCGTCACCTAACGCTTCGTAGCACTCGTAGCCGATCCGCTACGGCGTAGCACCACTTAGGCGTGCGCGGGACACAACCGTAGCAGATATAGAATACTTAGTTTTCACTTTATCGACAGTCCCCAAAGACTGCCCCATGTTTTTTTTAGAAGAAGTTTAGTATTATACGTGGGTAAATTAATATCGCTGGACATTACACACACCGCCATCTTAGTGCCACGTTAAGCAACGAAGCTTGTGTCGTGAGCATACTTAGTTACTACAGGTCAAAATTGTATTGGATTTTCTCTTGGTAGAATCTTGTACAACGGCCCTAATGTGTTAGTCTCATGTAATAGGGAGCGAGCCTATTGCCATCACCCGGGCGCAAATTCAGACTCCGTGGCTGCTACTGAGAAAAGCTACTGCAATGCATGCATGCAGTGTTGCCAACCCCAAAAAACTAAAAAACAACAACTCGCCTAGTAAAGAAGAAAAGGCAGATTTCATAATTTTGCTCATATAATAGGCTTGTGTCCTAAAAAAATCAAATTAGTCCGTCAGTTAGATTATAAAAAAATATTTGACACGTATTTTTTCTTTTGTTACATAAACCAAAATTGACGAAGATACGACGCTTTTAAAATTCGCAATACGTCACGCCGTGCTATAGTTTTTAGTGCGTTGTGACGTCACGAGCCCCCACTCCCGAGTTTTGATGCGTTTTATCTTTGTCCGTACTCAGTGATTTACAAAAACAAAAAATACGTGTCCATTATTTTCCAATACTCTAACTGACGGACTAATTAGTTTTGCAATTTATTGATGGTGGGAACTAGCCTATTAAACATTAATCAATTTTCTTAGTTACTAGAACTCACATAGATTGATATATTTATAATCACAACAACAAAAAACAAAATCAAAGTAAAATTATTTTTCAGTTTTCAATATTTTCACACTCACTATTATTTTTAAAATCATACACGGTGTAGCTGTCATTCATAAACTGGGATTTCCCCGGGGGAATCCCCGTGCATAAAATGTGATTGTCAAACACATATAATGTGGTCGGGAATGCCTTCGAATCCCGACTAAAGAAGATACTGCCATCTAGTGTCATTGCGTTTTAGAACGTAGTGGTTATCAAAAAATGTTTGCATAGTAGTGTAATAGGTGGCGCTGAACGCTAGTTGATGAACAGTAGAAAATAGGATTGAAACAGAAAACATTGACATCAATGTGAAAACAGCAAATCTACTGTTAAAACAGTAGGGTTGGTAACACTGCATGCATGCTACTAATGTGTTAAATTGATCTAAACATCAAATCAAATTGGTTTTTTAAATACCATGTGTTTCCCTAATACACTGCACCCGGATCTATGGAAATTAGTTAGTTCAGATATACTTGGGGTTCGAACCCAGGTAGGCTTTACTTTGTGTAATTTGCATCACCACTGCTCTCAAAAACGGTGAAGGTAAACATCGTGAGGAAACCATCATGTCCTAGGACCAAATAATCGAAGACATCAGACATCTACCAACCCATACTGGGCCCGCGTGGTGGATTCCATTCCCTCACATAGAGAGGAGGCTGTGTGTCCTAGCATCATCAGCATCTGCGTAGCCTTTTCCCAACTATGTTGGGGTCGGCTTCCAGTTTAACCGGATGCCGCTGAATACCAGTATTTTACATGGAGCGACTGCCTATCTAACCACCACAACCCAGTTAAATATAATAAAATAAATAATAAATAAATAAGTTAATACTGGGTGATACGATATTACTTGGTAAGACTGGTTGTCAGACTTTTTGGGCCACTGACTACCTGTAACGACTGTCAAAAATCTACGAATGACAGGCGGAACCAACAGGAAGACTTAACGTGCTTTACGAGGCACGGAGGAAACTCGGTATGTAAGGGTGGTCATCCATCCACGGACCAACCTAGGCAAGCACGGCTTAACCTAAAGATCGGCCCGAGCGGCTGTTATTATTTAGCAGCAGTTGAAACATTATAGGCTGATATTGCTATAGATCAAGACGGTTACTGAGAAATTGCCTCGACAGGGGAGCAAACCCTAAATCCCATGATCAACAGCCGCATTTGCGGCAAAGTAGCATTAATTTTGAATTCTCTTTATAATTCCAATTTTCATTTTTTGTACGTTTGTAGGATGGTATGCAATCCAAGTAGCTACTTGTTAAAACAAAGCCAATGAAAATTTAATGAGCCAGAGCTACGCAACGGGTACGGAGTTGCTTGTAATGAAAACAGTACGAAACGAGAGGGAAGCTCGAATTGCCAGAATCTTCATGTTTCATGAAATTAATACTTAAAAGCAACGTTCAATATTTAAGTGTTTTCGTCTGGTCAGATTAGAATTTGAACTTCTGTTTCTGCTTTGGGATTTTGTCCTGAAATTTTCATCAGGGAGGCCTGTAAGGAACTCATCTGCCTGTAGGTTTCCTAACTATGTTGGGGTCACCTGCTCGTCACAAATGGAGCTAAATATCAGTGCTCTTAGATCCAGTTTAGTACGCACGTTGTTTGTCAGTAAATGGATGAACTCGAGATTTTTACAACCCAGATTTTAATTTAACTTTAAAACCAGCCATGATCTCGAAGCCCACTTAACAATATCCCTCTTAAAATCTCGAACACCATCATTAAACCAAGATTGGCATCTAACCAGCCAGACGGTAGTTTAACGGGAGATTAACGATAAAAGAGACGTTAAAGCCATCCGTACCGTAACCGGCTGTAGATACCGATCGATCCGCCGCCGTCTCCGGTAGAAACTGTCAAGTGTAGAATGTATTTGTTTTGCGAAAGAGACCTTTCTAACGTTACCAGAGGGAATAGTTTCACCCACTAACTGAGTTATGGAGGTCAAACAGTCAGTCGCTCCAAGTAAAATGCTGGTATTCATCTGTGATCTAGTTAAGACTTGAAGCCGATCCCAACATTTGTAGTTGTGAAAAGGCTAGCACTTGTGAAACCTTTCCGACTTTCTGTAGTATTAAAGATAGGGACTCGGATACCTTTTTGAGTTTCTGTAGCTAGTATTGAAATAGGGACTGGGATACCTTTTTGAGTTTCTGTAGTATAGAAATAGAGACTGGGATACGTTTTGAGTTTCTGTAGTATTGAAAGTAGGGACCAGGATACTTTTTTGACTTTCTGTAGTATTGAAAAAGAGACTGGGATACGTTTTGAGTTTCTGTAGTATTGTATATAGGGACTGGGATGCCTTCTTGAGTTTCTGTAGTATTGAAGACACATTTCTTGACTATTTGGCAAGATATACCTAACCTACACACATAAAAATTAATGCCAAATGAACATTCTTTCTTTCTTTCTAATCTAACATCACGCCTGTTATTCCTGAAGGAGAGGGCAAAGGTGTACCTGGGTATACCCACAGTAGACCAGTAGTAGTAGTAGTAGTAGTAGTAGTAGTAGTGGAAGTCCCGTCGAAGGAATCATTCCCTGACGGAAAAGCAAAGACGTCGCGCTTTTTAGATACTGCTTTTAAAGGATAAGACATTTGAAACGTTTTATAAAGCCTTGCTTGAGTATTTTCATGAGCATGGACATTTGTTTCCGAGTCATGCAGGATGTTTTTATTGATAATAATTATGAACTTACAAACAAAAAGTATCTATGTAGTATATAAGGTGACTGGTAAATAGTGTACGATACTTAAACACGTGATTGTGCTCATGATAATAAGCAACTTTTACTATTGGACCAACCGAGAAATCATCGATTTCAGCTTTGGTCCCATAGTAAAAGTGGTTTGTTATTATGAGCAAAATCACGTGTTTAAGTATCGTACACTAATTACCAGTCACCCTATATACACTATCTGGTGTCCACGACACAAGCCTCGTTGCTTAGTGTGGCACTAAATGGCGCTGTGTTTTATTTACTTAAGTATTTATTGTTCAGTTTGTTGTGAACTTGTGATTGTGACCTGCCTACCCTTTTTCTCACTTAACACTTTAAACTATCGCGCAAAGACGTTGTTTGATCGATACTACGATTACTGCATGCCAATAAACTTTCACGATGCTAATATGCGATGCTGTTATCGCTAACACTATAGGAAACAAATAAATGATCAATGCCTACATATTGCACTGACGTATTTTAGTTCTCGGCTAAATAATGCTGTTATTTATTTATTTATTAAAACTTTATGCACAAGTAAAAACTGTACAAAGGCGGACTTAATGCCTTGGGCATTTTCTAGGTTGGTCCGTTCAGTTTCCTCCGTGCCTCGGAAAGTAAGCCGTTGGTCTCGGTTATCATTTGTAGATCTTTCACAGTCGTTCGTTACAAGTAGTCCGAAAGTTTGCCAACCAGTCTTACCAAGGTAATACGATACGTATTACCCACTACTATTGTAGAGGTCAGATAGGTAGTCGGTCCTTGTAAAATACTAGTATTCAGCTGCACCCGGTTAGAATGGAAGCCGACCCCAACATAGTTGGGAAAAAGATGATGAGACACATAATCCTAGCCTATTATGTTCTCACTGCTGGGATAAAAAAGCGATGTTTTGTCAACTAGTTTAAACCGAGCGAAGCAGAGGCGGGTGTGGCTAGTAAACTAAGGTCCATGTTAACCGAAAAGATAACAGTCTGATTATCTAAAAACAGCTGTCACTGTGACATGTTCCCATACAAAAATGTGTTTCAAACAGCTGTTTTTAGATAATCAGACTGTCATACTTTTTGTGAACATGGACCTAAATCGACGTCCTAAATCAATCTGGAGACTATATCGGTATATTGGCTCTAATGACTTTTCCGCTTACTACATAATATTATTTCGTTTCACGGAAATTGAAAAGCAATGAAAAACTGTTTCGCTTTGACTGGTTTTTTTATTGAATAGTGAATAAAAACGGTGTTTTCATCGTTGGCTGAACGCTAATGGAAAAGTAATGCCATCGGAATGTTTCAAAGCTAGATCGGAAAATAAATTGAACGGGTTTAGTGAATACGGAAGAGGTCAAAATTGGTCACGGCTGCAACTAAATATTCTACGAACTAACCCTAGGGTACTTGTAGTTAATTAAAACCTGATCACGTGACACGTCTTAGATCTGTAAACCTTTGAGGTAATTAAATAATACATCACACTAATATTATAAAGGCGAAAGTTTGTATGTGTGTTTGTGTATGTTTGTTACTCTTACACGCAAAAACTACGGAACGGATTTGGATGAAATTTAGTACACAGATAGTTTGTGACCTAGATAACACATAGGATACTTTTTATCCCGGTAGTATGTGATCCAGTGGGACAACTATCGAACTGCACGCGGGCGAAGCCGCAGGCTTAAGGTAGTTCACAATATTTCTAATGAGTCATTAAAATTATTCTAACTGCATCCTCCAGGACTTCAATGAGGTAAACTTCAATACACCAGTATGTAGCGGCAAGTGCGACGACGTGAACAAAATTTGAGTCATCGATTCGAGAAAGAAGAAGTATAAACTTAAAATGTCACTTACGCGATATCTTTCGTGATTATTATTTATATTGAGCTCCCGATATTTCGACTCTGTTGCAAGCGCCATGATCTCATTTTAAGTTAATTTGTGAGACGTGATAGCTTAAAACAGTGTAAGAAGAAGTAAAATTCTAATACCATCCATTTTGACAATAGGCTTGTTAACTGAAAAAGTCTAATTAGTCCGTCACTTAGATTATCAAAAAATATTTGACCCGTATTTTTTCTTTTGTCACATAAACCAAAATTGACGAAGATACGACGCTTTTAAAATTCCCAATACGTCACTGTTCGGTATCATTCTTAGTGAGTTGATACCGAACAGTGACGTCACGAGCCCCCACTCCGAGTTTTGATGCGTTTTATCTTTGTCAATATTCGTTGATTTACAAAAACAAAAAATACGTGTCCATTATTTTCCAATAAGTACTCTAATTGACGGACTAAATAGATTTGCAATTTATTGATGGTGGAAACAAGCCTATTCAACATTTCGACAGTTCAATACATTGTTAATTTCGCTGTCAAGCAGACAAATTCTCATTTGGCATATTGTTACACATACAAAGTGTTGGATCTGAAACCGTTGAAAAGTTAGTTAGTTTGTTGAAAAGGACTGCGCAAATGCAGTCTACGTTATTAAACAACCCTAGAGAGACAGCTGGGAAATCGGATTACATTTGCGACGTCATAGAATCTACACTCATATTTCTCTCAGGAAAGTATTTACTTCTTAAGCGTCCTTCTGGTCCTTCTTTACAGACCATTGTAGTAAGATTTGAAGAGAAATAAAACTTATTATATAAGATCTATCTACACACATCAAAAGTGTCTAGGGATCAACATATATTTTTGCAATAACTTTTCTCCTGATTGATATTAATTAAAATTTTCTTTAAGGATTCATCAAATAAAGTGTTTTCGTTTGTCACAGTAACGATAAACCAAGTCACCTTTGCATTAATAAAGAAATTTGCCATTTTCCTAATAAAGGGATTTTTGACATTTGAACCACTAACATTAAAGTTCGAAAAAAAGACTGAAATAACAGTTTTCTTTAAAATTTTATTGGGTAACTTAAACAATTAATAATCCGTGTTTCTACCGCGAACACTAACAACACAAGAACATCGGTTTGGCATACTCAAAATGAGTTCATCCAAATCACGCTGTGGAATGGCCGCCCATGTTCGTTGCAACAACAAAAAAAGGTCTTCTTGCTACTGGATACCCTCCATATTCGGCAGAGCTCTTCTCTGTAGCATATCCCATGCATGCTAAATCGGGTTCAAGTCTGGCGACTGAGGAGGCCAGGGCAGGACATTGATGTTAGCTGCGGCGAGAGTCTGTCTTACAACTCTTGCGGTGTGCGGTCGTGCATTATCATGCATTAACTGAAATAAGGGACCGATTTGCACTTGTAGAGGAACGATGACGTCTGATACAATCGTCTCAGCATAAATTTGACCGTTGAGGTTGCCTCTGATCCAAATCAACTCAGTTCTTCCGCCGATCCAAATACCCGCCCATACCATGATGGTTCCACCACTATAAGGATGGACTTCCTGGCAGGATTTTAATCGCTGTTGGCGTCCAGGGGTTCTCCAGTGTCGTATACGTCTTGTATCCGGTCTCATACCAAAACGAGACTCATCAGAAAACACACAAAACCACATCTCAATCTCAAGAAATCCGCATAAAAATGCTTGATCCCTAGACGCGGTTCAAGGTTTGGTCCCTTAGTAAAAGTTGTCCATAATGATGAGTTGAATGAATGTTCAGAGATATTATGTATCATGAATATAGATCTTATATTGTACGATCGAACAAGCTATTTTGTTTACAGTTTAACCCATAAAATCTCAATCATTTATGCAAAAGTGGCCTACCTTTGCATAAATGGTTGAGATGTTTTAGAATACGCATCGATAGAATTTCCCCTTTTCCATTATTTTGAGGCGTCTTACTTTTCTGCACCAAAACAAATTAAGACAAGCAGTCCTCGGTTTTCGGATCAAGCAGTTGGGTTTGCCGTATTTCCTACCACAACGAAACCGCAACGAAAGAGAGCCTTCACGGCTTGGTAGTTCCTTGACCCCAAAGGAGATCCCCCATTATGGGCCTAGCCGAACACGAATCAGATATGTACCAAAATAATTAACTATTCAATGTTGATTAAACTGACCTGTCAGTAGGGCTGACCGCCACAGCTGGTGGTCCTCTGCTGTCAGGACGAGAGGCTTCATCTGGAGGACCTGGCTCGCCACCGCTGCTGTTCGTTTGTCTCGTCTGGAACAATAGCATTGTATTATTGGCCTACTTGAAATAAATGCTTTGGTTTTGATTTTGATTTTATCACGCCTGCGTTTGTCGTCATAACTGTCCCGAAGTACTACCAAGCGATCCAGTAGTACCATGGGAAGTTTTAACTGGATCGCTTGGTAGTAGGTACTACTGGGTATTTTTTACAGGTGGTAGGTACTACTGTTAGTAATACTGGTGGTACTGCGGGCAATAAACGAATAGTACACCGACACTGTCATTTCACAAGTTCCGAGGGTACTCCGCGAAATTACTGGACTATTTCATGAAAAAAACATATTTACTAAAGCTATATTTATTACGGTCGTTTGTCATATTTTAATCATCACACAACCTGACGCTGAACTGCAAAATGCAAACAGATAAGAAAAATTGTACTTCGCTTGCTACCGTGGCGCTTCCACCATGAGATCGTATTCAGGATCACGATAAAATCAAATAAACATCAATTTTAAGGCCTGAATTCCTGTTGCGCTGACATCGGTCGCATGCGTCGCGTCGGTCGCGCGTACGAGTATACAATGTTACAGTGTTTTCTATACAGCACCATACTGCGACGCTAACGTCAGCGGCGCGTATGTTGCTACATATTTCTCGCTGACGTACGCGACCGACGCGGACGTCAGCGTAGCAGAAATTCAGGCCTAAAACAGCTAACACACTGTACATAACTATTATAGTCAGTTATTGTGTTGGTACGAGCGTACGCGACCGATACGGACGTCAGCGTAGCAGAATTTCAGGCCTAAAACAGCTAACACACTGTACATAACTATTATAGTTATTACATACAAAACAACTTTGTCACATTTTATTATAACCGCCATTAGGACAATGAGGTTATGACATTGTGTGACATGCAACAGCGTTTAGCTGATCGATTTATACATAGTATGAAGTATTGTATTAGTTATCCCAAGCTTGGCTTTAGTATTTTTCAATAACAATCGTTTCCTGATTTGAAAACACTGAATTTTGTCGAGTGAGTTTTTCGTTTTCGGTTGGTAATGTACGCGAAGCCAAAAGGGCTATGATTTTAGCAGTCGTATGTACATAATTATGATTGTTTGTATGTTTGTTTTTTTGTATGTTTGTTTGTTTGTATGTTTGTTAGTATGTTTGTTTGTATGTATGTTTGTATGTTTGTTAGTATGTTTGTTTGTTTGTATGTTTGTTTGTATGTTTGTTTGTATGTTTGTTTGTATGTTTGTTTGTATGTTTGTTTGTATGTTTGTTTGTATGTTTGTTTGTATGTTAATTACGAAGGCTGTAGCCGGAGAATTGAAAGAAATACAAAATTTACTAAAACTTAATTTAATTACGAAAATTACAATATTAATTATGAGCTAGATAGTCGACAGTTGACCGATGCTGTGCCAAAAGTGACGATTTCGCGAAGGCCGCGATGTTCGGTGCCGGGCTGCATCACGTTGAGCTGCGTCGGCGCCTCGTGTCTCCGTTGGTGCAATCCGCGGTAATTAGGTTAACGCGCGGTCATCGTTTTAGGTGCTACGCGTGTATGTAACACCTCCCCCCGAAGATAAGCAACTATTTCGAAATCTTATGTGAGAGAGATGATGAAATATTGCTGTGGTCGATTCTTATCTCGCTAGGACTGACTCCATGTGGTTCTCGAATTTCAGCATAATTTCCTGGAGATGTAGGATCATCGGTTTTCATTGTTCGATTTTTGTGAAGGCGTTTCGTTCGATATCGTCGGTACGTCAGTGCGATAATGAGTGCACTTGCACCGGATAGTATTAGATAGATAGGGATAGTGGTATGGTAGAGAGCTGTATCAATTGCTTCATTAAGCTTTGCTGGAGTCTGTTGCATGATCTTCGTGTTTATAGAGTCCAGATTTTGTAGATCGACGGAGTTTAGTACGATTGGTGGTTCGCTTGATGTTTCTAAGTCTTCATTATTTGTAGGTAATTGCATAATCTCTAGAGCGAATCCCTTGATGTGGTTGTTAGAGTTCGCTATGGTGAATTCGGGCGTTTTGATGAGGCAATTGTGCGGGATGATAGCTAAATAGCTTCCTTCAAGGATTTTATATGTTTCTTGTCGAATTGTTCTACAGCTTCTTTCTTCAAGGCGACTGAAGACAGCTTACAGGATGAGAGAAGTTCTTGGCTGGAGATCAAATGCTGGATGCAATCGGGGTCATCTTTGGCCTTGTATTTTGTTTTGGCTTCGCAGTGGTACAGAGAATTTAACTTCGGGCATTCAGCCTCCATGTACATAGAATCCTGTCCAGAAATCGCAATGAAAGGTGAGGTAGGTAGAAGGATTTTGTTATTCTTGTTAGGGACGATGGAAAGTTTGTAAAGGCTATAGATTGGAGGAAAGGCAATCGGCACCTTATATACTATAACTATCTGATTATCTACATAAAAGTAACCTAGCTTAATTACGTCATAATAGTCTCTTAGTTCTAAGTCAAGGATTTCGTCATTGGAATATAAAATCCTTAGTTTCTTTAACGTATACTATCGAGGTTAACATAATTGAGGAAGGAATGATAGTGGGAAACAATACGCGTCGTTCCTAGATTAAACGGGAGTATTCCAGGACCGCTCCCTAAAGGGTCAATCGTTACTTCTTGTCCTTGCGTCATTTGGAGTAGTAGTAGTAGTAGTAGTAGTAACATCGTGTAACAATACAGAATCTTTAGGGCTTCTCTTTAGACGAGATTTTGCGACAGGACCTCGTTTCTTTCTGGTGTAAATATGTATGGGAAGGTCAGCTAGGACTATGTCTTTAGTATAACGCGGGGCTAACTTTTGTCTGCTGGCTTGTGGATTGCGGACAAAAACTTGTTGGTCAGGGATATATTCCTTTTCAGATTCGCGGTCTTTATTCCTGTTTTCAGTTAATTCAGTCCTATGGTGGAGAGAGGTTTCATTTATTATTTCGTAGACCTGGGTTAGTCGTTTTTTATGGTCTTGTAAGTAATTTTGCAATAAGTGCTCTGATAAATTTAAATCTAAGGAATCGCGGGGATCAAAGTGTCCTGTGATTAAGTCTATAGGCCTGCATTTAGTAAAGCTGTGTATTGAGCTGTTATAACCTAAAATTGCATAGGGCATGAGATTTACGGCAGGTTCCTTGCACTTTTCTAACTTAAGGATTCTGAGATGTTCGAGAATAGTAGAATGAAAGCGCTCGACTATACCATTGTCGTTAGGAGTATGTGCAAGTATCTTATGATGCTGGATTTTATGAAGACGGACGAACTCTGAAAATAATGCATTAGTGAACTCGGGTCCTTGATCTGTAACTATAGTGTAAGGGACGCCATGATGGGTGCAAAACGTTAAAAGAGCTTGGACGACACTTAACGCGGTGCCATCTCTGAGATGATATGCTTGCGCATATTTCGAGAAAGCGTCAATTAAGGTAAGAAATTTCTCATTTTGTGCTGTGAAAAGATCGAGGTGAACGGTTTCAAAGGGTTTAGTTGGGGGAGGAACTATGGAAAATTTTTGCTGAATGGGGTTCCGATCGTATTTTGCCTGTCCACAGATACTGCATTCATTGATATATTTTGAAATACTTTCTTTCATTTTAGGCCAATAATAACGATTTGATAAGGCCAAGAAACATTCAGTTATACCACGGTGATTTGTTTTTCCTTCATGGTAATTACGAATGATTTCCTGTTGGTTTAAATAGTTTTTAACGTTCTCTATCTCTTTTTTCGTTAAGACCATATTCAAGGCGGAGCTTCTAAAGTTATCTTGCAAAATCGGGATTATACTGTACATGGCTAGAGGGGGATAGATAAGAATTCCGGTTCTTACTTTGGGATTTACATATTCCTTTACGGCATTAATTACGTCTTCTTCCAGATTTGACTCTGATAGTTGTATGGTAGTTTTAGTATGGGTTTCGAATGGTTTAGATACAATTGGGCGTCTCTTGATATCTCCTACGATTACAAAGGATATTTGACGGTGGAATTTATTTAGGGGTTCATCAGATATTGGTATTTCTAATATGGGGTTCTCAGCACTGGTGTGAGCTGTTGCTGTTGTGGAATCAGTTACTGAAGGGGGTTTTTCAGACGTGTTAACTGCTATGGAGTTTGCGTCTTCATTATTGATTTCGATGCGGGATAGAGCGTCTGCGTTGGTATTCAGTTTACCCGGTTTATAGACAGTAGTGAAATTATACTCACTTAACTTTAATTTCCAGCGGGTTAAACGTGAGTTGGGTTCTTTTAAATTCATGACCCATTGCAAAGGCCTGTGATCTGTAACAATTTTGAATTTCCTACCAAATAGGTATGGGCGGAAGTATTTGGTTGCCCACACAATTGCTAACAGTTCTTTTTCAATTGTGCTATAGTTAATTTCACTGGTGTTTAATGTGCGGGATGCGTATGCTATCGGCTTGTCGGTACCTATCTGACCTTGTGAGAGAACGGCACCAATGGCAAGATTAGATGCATCAGTGGTCAGTATAAAGTCTTTACTAAAGTCTGGGTATTGCAGGATCGGATCATTGATTAAAAGGGTTTTGCACTTCTCGAAACAGCTGATATAATTTGGATTGGTTATGTCGACTTTTGAACCTTTCTTGAGACATTGCGTCATAGGTTTTGTTATACGAGCAAAGTCTGGAATGAATTTTCTATAATACCCTAACAGACCTAGGAAGCGTTTGATTTCAGTTGCCGTTTTGGGGATTGGAAATTTCTGAATGGCCCTGATCTTATCCGAGTTAGGTTTAATACCGTCTTTACTGATGATGTGCCCTAAATATGCGGTTTCTAATTTTAAAAATTCAGATTTGTTCATTTGAATTTTGAAATTCGATTCCCTGAGTCTCTGAAATACCTTTTCTAAATTGATCATGTGTTCCTGAAGGGATACTGAGAAGACAATTATATCATCTAGATAAACTAAGCACACCACGTTTTGAAGGTCTCGTAAGACATTGTCCATCACCCGTTGAAAGGTTGAAGGAGAGTTTTTTAAACCCATTGGCATGCGGAGAAATTCAAAGTGTCCATGCTCCACTGTAAATGCCGTCTTGTGGATGTCATCTGAGTTCATTTCAACTTGATAAAAGCCACTCGCGAGGTCAAGAGTGGTGAAATAGTGGCAATTACCTAACTTGTCAAGGACATCTGAAATGTTGGGTATAGGATAACGGTCATCTATAGTTTTTTCGTTTAATTTCCTGAAGTCTATAACCAAGCGCCATTTGGTTTTTCCGCTGGCGTCGGCTTTCTTGGGAACTACCCAGATGGGCGAGCTCCACGCAGACTGTGAGGGTCGTATGATATTCTGTTCCAACATTTTAGAGATTTGATCCTGAACTTCCTGCTTATGTATGAATGGGTATCGGTAACTTTTTGTGTAGATTGGCACATCATCTGTTGTTCGAATAGAGTGCTTTACTTGGTTTGTAAAAGATAATGGCTCGCCATCAATGTAAAATACGTCGGCGTACCGAGCGCACAGCGCTTCTAAGTTAGCTTTTTCCTCGGGGTTCAGATGATTCGTACGTAGGCGAGACAAAACTTCCTTTATGCGATCGGACTGTTGTTTAGTGCGCGTGCACTGAACATTGCATAACTCTGCACTAACGGGGCGATTCATGGAAAAGACTACGTCATGACGTGACGTGTTTGCTACCTCTACTATACCTCTCTTGTTTTTAACTGTGGTAATGCAATCACTTATTAAACAATTTGAAATAACCTGTTCAGGAATAAAAACGTCACCGTCCTTAGAGTTTATAGGAACTTTAACTAATTTGGATGAATTGGCCGGTAATATGTCCTCGTACAGGTTACTATTGCGTGAGTCGTACATTAATAAAGGATTACTAGAATTACGAGTAACCAACAATCTGTTTTTCAAGTCAATGTTAGATTCTAATTTTTCTAATAAGTCATAGCCAATCAAACCATCGAAAAAATTATGAAACGCATAAACGAAAAGAGTTATATCACCTGACTCCTTAAATTCCTGGAAACACGGTAAAGTAATGGAATAATCACTTCTAGTGGTAGCGTGAATATTCGTTACCTCAAAGGGATCATAATTGCACGGTATATGGGCAAAGAATTTTTGAACAACTGCGGGGCTTACAAAAGACATATTTGCACCAGTATCAATTAATAGCTTAAGCGGAGGGTTTGAAATTTGAATATATGGTAGTTGCCTTTGCGTTTGCAAGTTAATTTCTATTTTGACTTGTCTAATTTGGGGGCCTCCTGAAAATCCTCCCTTTCAGCAGACGGAGTTGGTTCCCTTACTTCTTCTACTATAACGTAGGAATCCGTACGCTGCGGGTTCTCATATACGTATTCACTCGGGGACACGTAAATGGGATACTCAAAATGTTCTTGGGGGTAATAGTCACCGTTAACAAAATAATCACTATGATAGTCATACTGCACCTGGTCATTAAAATCGTTAAAATTGGACTCCCGTGTTCTGAAATAATTTGAGGGTGGCGGATTCCCAGATCTAGACCAATCGTGGGATGTACGTGACGTGAATGGTCTAGCCACATAGTCACTTACGCCACTCATAGGCCGTGGGGTGTTACTAGTAGTTGGCCTGGGACCAGGCATTCTAAAACCTTGACCCTGGGGTATATAATTGGGCGGCGGTGAACTGAACATTTGCTGCGTGCGTGTGGGACCGCGATACTGAGGGGGTTGGTTTTTCCAAAACGGAACAGGTTGCTGTCCCTGGGGCAAAGACGGACGCGAGGCTCCTGGCATATTAGAAAAACCGGGGGGTGACAAATTAAAAGCACGCGCTGCGGGCTGTGCCATGTAAATCGGTGGCATAAGGCCATAGGAAGATTTAGGACTAACCTGGTACTGAGGCTGCGACCTCCTGTCAGGAGCACGGTCGTTGCGCTGCTGTAAATACAACGTGTTCATTTCCTCATGTACGAACTCTAAAGCTTTCTCAATTGTATCAGGCCGCATACACCGAATGCGAGAACCCAGCGGGTCGCGTAGACCACGTAAGTACGACTGTAACGTGAGTTTCTTGTACAAGGTGCGTTTCGATTCAATGGTACTCGCTATCGTTTCATGCAGGCTGATATAGGTCATAATAGTACTAAAGAGATTTTGACAATTTTCATAAAATTCCTGCGGGGTGGATGAACCCTGTGTTAAGAGCGCTAAATCATTGTACAAGGATGTCTCATCCCGTTGATCGGCGAAATTATTTATTAAAGCAATCTTTATTCCCTCCCAAGTTTCCGGGATACCATTCGAATTAATCGTACGCGATGCGGGTCCCACTATCTTATTTAAAATTCCGTTTAATAATGCCAAATTTGTTAATTGAAATTCCGGCCCGTTTCTCATAAATTGTTGTACTAATTGATCACATAGTTTTATGAATCGAGTTAATACGTTCGAGTTTCCGTCGAATTCCGGCACCAATCGTAGGGCCTTGTAAACTTGATCCACTGAGTCAGCCATACTCGATATATATGAACTATTACTTTCCTCCTGTTCTGGCTCTAAATTTCTATTAGCGTCTAAAATACTATTTCTATTGCCTAACCTAGGGGACCGAGATTGCCGTGGATGGAAAATCTTGGAGTATTATAGGATAACAAAGGGAAGCGACTCTAGAGCGATTCTAAAGTACTTACTTGCAATGGTTTTGTACCTTTTCTGTATCGATGTCTGGATACTCCTCCGGACTGCAGCTCTTGTAGATTCTGGATACTCGTACGGTGCCCGAAAGCCACCCGGGTGACTCGCGATCCTAACAACTTACTCTCGCGAACCGGCCCGCGAGTATCCTACCGGCTGCGCCAATTACGAAGGCTGTAGCCGGAGAATTGAAAGAAATACAAAATTTACTAAAACTTAATTTAATTACGAAAATTACAATATTAATTATGAGCTAGATAGTCGACAGTTGACCGATGCTGTGCCAAAAGTGACGATTTCGCGAAGGCCGCGATGTTCGGTGCCGGGCTGCATCACGTTGAGCTGCGTCGGCGCCTCGTGTCTCCGTTGGTGCAATCCGCGGTAATTAGGTTAACGCGCGGTCATCGTTTTAGGTGCTACGCGTGTATGTAACATGTTTGTATGTTTGTTTGTATGTTTGTTTGTTTGTTTGTTTGTATGTTTGTTTGTTTGTTTGTATGTTTGTTTGTTTCTATAATGTTTGTTTGTATGTATTTACGTATGTTAACCCCTAACATATTCATCCGATTTTGATGGATAAGGTAGCAATCGATTCGTTATTCTGGCCCGGGAAACATAGGCATTACATTTTAACCGAATTCAACTATAAGAGGAGTCAATTATACCTTGTAAACACCGATTTTAATTAGAGCGTGATTTTTCAGTAGTCATGAGGTTTTTTTGTAGACTTCTAGCATACGACACAAATTCCTGTTTAGGTCTTTACTACTCATCTACAGTTTCCTAAAGTTATCTCTCCGATTGTATTAAGAAATAGATCGTTTCATTTACTTATAAGTCCATTATAAATTTCCACAATATTGCATACAAAAATAAAAAAGGCCCATAATTCGGAAACTGTGCGTCTGAGGACCATACGTCTCAGAACTCAGAACCCTAATGGTGTAGGTTAGGACCTAGGTTAACCCGATACTGTAATAAAATTCGGCAGTCCCTTAAAAAAAATAGGTACTGGTATTCAGCTGCATCCGAGTAAACTGGAAGCCGACCACAACATGGTTGCGAAAAGGCTAGGCAGCTCATGAGACAACAACCCAGCTTCCAAACGAATGAAATTCTAAACTGGAATTCTGTCCACTCCAGTACATTTTAACACGTAACATATTCAATGGCAATTGGCTGGACCGATCCGATCAATTTCCATTCAGCCTAAGCCGGCGCTTTACCGAGATTTTCACACGAAATCCCGTTCTTTCCGATACTTTGATCTGAGCAATAGAGGAATATATTCCGGATCTTTGTACTACGTATTTCAGAATTTTGTTGTAGGAACTGTATTGAAAAATCAGTTTGTAATATTTTGTACGGATTACAATGTGTAAACTGATAACATGAGTTATTTTGTTCCGCGTGACGTTGATTATGTATAAATGACTAGTTTCAGGCGAACCACAACTGCTAATTGTGTTTTTTGTAACAAAATTGATGATAGGCTAAAAAAAGAACGTCATATCCGACTGTTTTATGAACACAAATGGCGACCCAAAAACGGTTTGTTTTCTTTTTTCCACGGCGGTAGGCAAAAACTATAGACCGCCACCTTCTATGGTCCTTACATGAGGTACTTATAACCTACTAACCTAAACCGGGTTCAAGAGCGTTCAATGTCAACATTCCATAGCAAATATGGTGACACTGACTGCGTTCTGCAGATCGCGTTCAGGTCACTGCGAAATTCTAAGCATCTAAGGCGTCTTGAAAAACAAGGTAATCTTATTCAATCGAGATATAAGTTTAATATGATCCTTAGTTGTTCTGCCTTCTGCTTCGTCCACGGTCGTACATCTGACCTTTATAAAGACTTTTTTCTTTCCTCTTTCGTCTAGAGCGTTTACGCTCTCAGACCATCAAACTTGCCTCTTAATACCTTTTGATTGTTCCTCTCAGCAAAACCAAACCATCCAAGCATACTATTATCAATATTAAGAGAGAAGCGGTTGCCCGCAATCTTCGCCAGCGCGAAATATTTATAAAAACATTGATTCCCTAATTGAATCGTATTTGTTCGCAATTCCAACGATTTTTATTTTTTTCACGAAACCCGAATCCTTTTGCAAAAATAAAAGTTACTTAGATACTCCTTATAACATCAGCCATCTGCCAGGAGAAGTCCCGCCAAAAATTGGTCCATCCGTGTCGAAGATTAGCAAGAAAACGGGATAAATTAGAAAATCTTAGACCGGAATCTTAACCGGAAGACTTTGCGTTGGAAGGCCCACTAGGTGGACGGATGACCTGGTGAAGGTTGCGGGGATCCGTTGGATTCGAATCGCACGGGACCGGTCAATATGGCGACACTTGGGGGAGGCCTATGTCGAGAAAAAAAAAAAAAATGAAACTCACCATGATCCCTTTAAGCTGATTCACCAGCGGCGAATCAGCGAAGAAGTTGTTGACCGCGGAGAATATGTTTGTGCGTTTGTTCGTCGCGGCACAGCAGGCGTTCCCACGCCCGCCCAGCTTGCGCTACACAAACAAACATACACTTTAGGATATTGTACACAAACACACATACCTACAGTTTTGAATGCTGGTATCTAGTTCACATGTGTGGGGATGAGAAAAAAATGTCCAGATATTGAGCAGACTGTGTTTTGAGCTAAAAGACTGCGAATTTATATTATGATACTTTATAGAGCTAGCTGGATGTCCACGGATTCGCTCGCGTATAAATTATACACCAAGAACTATTCTATCCATTAGTGAAAACAGTATGAAAATCGGTGCAGTAGTTTTTGAGTTTATCGCGAACAGACAGACAGATATAAAGATAATTTTACTTCTTTTACAACAGAAGTATAGATATTGCACTCCCCGAATGACTTATTTATTAAATTGCAAAACCAAACAACCGAGAATACAGGAACAGTAGAACTAAGTATGTTTAAGTTTTGACAGCCAAGAGAGATTGATGAAATGTGTTTCGAAGTAGTTTTAGCGCTAACAAGTTAACTCAGTAACAGTTCAGATGAAGGTGGATATTTATTGCATTAACTTGATTAAATATTCCAAGTAGTACTTGAAGCCTGAAGTTTAAAGTAAAATGCCGGCTGCGTGGAACAGAGAGTTTATAAAATTGAGATCTTTTCGCGGTTGATTTTGTTTTTTTTTATTTTAGAAGAACGAATTTTTTCTTTGACGGTGCCGTCAAACCGTTTCTTAGGCCCGTATTAATAAACGTAACTCAGCCCAAGATACCGCACTTGATATGAATGTTGAGAGCCTGATCGTATTAATAAACGTGATTATACATGTTCTCAAGATACGGATTAGGTTTACGTCATCAACTGAGTGATGGACTGATTAATAAACGAAACTCGACCCTCAAGTACACATTGAGCGCGGGTCCCTGAGATGCTATATCGTGAGTGCAGATCGTCCATGACTTGAGGAGTGATTAGCGTGGCGCGAAACATGGAATTGAAAATATTTTGAGTGATATAATATTAATTATTACGATGAAATAGGTTACTATGACGACATTTTGTGGCCTTTGGGATTTCGGTTTTCAAAAGTTTATCTATGCGATGCTTTTGTTACCTACCTAAAATAAAAAAAACGATCTAGATTTGTTCAAATTGCAGTGTTAACATAATCAAAAACTCATTCGTAAAATATACTAACAGAGGTCTCCTAATTTCTCCAGAAATAGCCGTACTTTTTACTTTTAGGTTTTTTGCAACAGCATCATTTTAGGTTAGTACGAGTATGTAATATCGTAAGTAATTAACTACATACATAATACAATTTTACAAATGCTTTTATTTTTTACAAAAAGGTTTTTTATTCTTCCATTTTCAGTTTTTCCCAAACAAATATTTCCCATGAATTTATTTTACATTGTGAACAATTGTCATGTAATAAATGGAACTTAACATAAATGTCGAAATCTGGGTGTATTGTACACATCTGCGTAGCCCCTCAAAGCATACAGGCGTGATATTACGTCATGATGTTGTATAAATAATAAACATCCAAGCGATTACACCAATCACGACAGGTTTGCCGTCTATTATAGAAAACCGAGAAGTATCATTCAAAACTTCGGTCAATGTGACGACATCGTTCATGAGATCAAGCCCTCAAGTACAGCTAGTTGAGGAGCTGTCTTGGTAACTGAGGTACTGTACTTAAGCGTCTATTAATTAGCACCAATCTTGAGGTGCTGATGACGTCATAATGGCGTATCAAATGATAACGTACTTGAGTACGGTGTTGAGGGACGTTTATTAATACGGGCCTTAGACTCTGGCCCGTCCCCACTATGTCGTGACGATTAATTTGTCGTCTGTTTTTAATTGGCATAAGTCATGGACGACAGTTATCGTGTCGTACCTACTATAAGTGAACACCTCCATTTAAATACACAAGACACGAAACTTAAACTACACAAATATCTGTCGTCACGACAGTGAGAACGGGGCCTTAGACATGTTTGAATTTTAAATTAGGCCTGAATTTTCCACTATGCTATTAAAAATGAAGCAAAATCTAAAAAAAAAAACACTTCTCCCTATCTTGGAATAAACACATCACTTCCCAAACGAGTACTGTTTACAAAATCCCAAAGTATATGTATAAACAAGACATAGTCAGGCAAAGAGTTTCACCTTGCAATCAAAACTATTTGCGAATTCAACAGCTATGGTTTATGTCAGCAATCTATCTAAATTCTTCAAGCCAAAGTTAAACTGGAATGATTACACTTATTGCAGGCCTGTTTATATGTTCCACAAATGTGTGGTTGTGGAATGATTCATGAATATTTGTGGCTAGGAAGCAACACATCACGTGGTAGGTACCTTGCCCCGATGAAATCGATTTCCGATGAAGTACACTTGATGGTGTTGAATTGATTGAGAACTGTTTACATAACTGACACAGTCGCAATATCTAGAGCCAATGGGAGATATATCGATCGGTCTATCAACAGCTTTTCCACTAAACTACACATTAAGGGAACACTAAAATTCTTCTCGGGAAGACGACCGGATTGCCAGGTCAGACAAAGTGGTATTGGGTTTTTCAACCATGAATTTCTCAGTGGCAGCCTCGGAGTCTGAACTGCCCTGTCGATGACTACACAGGGTGTAAACAACCTCATCACGAAGCCGTCAACCAAGCATTCTGTACATCAAACTAAGAAATTTTTCGTAAAAATTATTGCTGGGAAACTACTTTTTTTTTTTGGAGTGGAAAATCATGTTTTGTTGTAGAACTCAATGTAGCGCATTCAAAACATTGTGCTATTGGATGGATTGAATAGTGCGGGGGTTGTGAAGGTGTTTAAAGTAAAAATCTTACAAAAAAACTGGTCAAAAAGTTGGAACTTTGACCCCCGATATCTCCGTAATTAGAAGATTCCCAGGTATGGTGTAGAACAAAAAATTATCGCAATAACAGGGAGAACAATTTAAAACCCGGACTGTGTTAAAAAAAAAAGAAAAGAAGTATCTTTGTGACATGGGACTTAAACAAAACTGGCGAAATGATGGTGTACTGTTAGGTATACATCTCTGCATAAGCCTTTAGGGATAACAGGCGTGATGTTATGTAAATTTCTATCCTAACTTTGTACTGCTTAAGGGTCACACGCATGCCGAACACCAATGCCCTTTGATTCGGTCCTTTGATCTATGAAGAGGAAGGATCTTTGTTCTTAAAGGATCAGAGGACCAATTTTGTCTACAATACATCATCGAAAAACAAGCGAGTCGTTAAAGTATAAAATTTGCGGTTTATTTAAAGCAAAAACCTTAACAAAAATTTACAAAAATCATCCCGATCAAACATTTTCAAGAAAGAAAAGGAAGAAAATATTTAATCTAATATAAAACAAAATCACCTTAAAAATTAAACAAACATCTTACTAATATTATAATATGCGAAAGATTGTGATGATGGATGGATTGATGGACGTTTGTTACTCTTTCACCCGAAAACTACCTACTGAACGGATTTGTTAGCACATAAATAGTTATGTGTATGATACTTTTTATCCCGGTACTATGATTTTCCGTGGGACAGTTACCGAACTTCGCGCGGCCTCAGCACTGCATAATCCATAATAAGTATAGGTTTATCAAAAAACAGTTTCTCATCAAATCTCTAAGGACCATTTCCATCAATTCTGTCAGATACATATCGAATTCATAGCAGCCATTTTGAAAGTCGTTAAAACAGCTACAATATCAACTGCCTGTCGCCTGACAGCTTGTCAAACGTTTAATTGCGCGGGAAACGTGACTACGCATTGTTTTATTATTGTCTTCAGATTCGTTTTTCCAGCGTTCGTAAAAAGGAAATAAATATCTTAGGAGGCTAAATTAGTTCAATTTAAAATTCTGTAGCTTCAGCAAAGTTTGTTTTTGCAATTTTTTGTCATCATTATTTCCTTCTTTTTATGAGCTCGCTGCTTTAATAATTCGTCTATCACTGGGTTTGCGTCATTTTTAAAGTGCATAATAATATACTCCTACAGCAACTATAAAACTAATAATCATAAAAAATAGTAATATTGCCTTTCAAAAACTTTTTTGCAAAAAATAAAACCGACTTCAAAAAGAAAAAGTGAAAAATAACTTTAGCTTCTGAAGTCGGTGACGTTTGTATGATTGATTTAATTTTTTTTGTCACCGACTTCAGAAGCTAAAGTTATTTTTCACTTTTTCTTTTTGAAGTCGGTTTTATTTTTTGCAAAAAAGTTTTTATTTTTCACTTTTTAGTGGTTCACATGGAAAGTGCATACCGTTACAATTACAACAAGCCCAAACACGACTAGGATACATTGTCTCATTATGGAGTTCCGTGACTCTTGGCTTCATCATCAGATCTGATGGTAGAATGGTTCTTATCAAACGCAAATGCTTCACTTGTTGTAGAAAATATAAAAATTGCTGTACGTTATCCTATAAAATTTGAAGAGTTCCCTCGATTTCGCCAAGATTCCATCATCAGATCCCGACTTGGCGACTATGGGACCAACTTGGAAGTATACCCTTTCAAACAAAAAAAGAATTTTTCAAATCGGTTTAGGCGTCTTCGAGTAATCGGGTAACATACATAAAAAAAAAAAAAAAAAAAAAAAAAATACATACAGTCGAATAGAGAACCTCCTCCTTTTTGGAAGTCGGTTAAAAAACACATTTTACTGATATCTAAGAAGTTATTAGTATTACATAATTATGTATTTGATTGGAACAAGGAAGGTTTGATTCCATCATTATTTGACATCTGACAGGTCTAAACTGACAGGTCGTTTGTTTTTGCATTGTATTTAAAAGGTTGTTCAGTTTCTGGCGATTGTTTGAAGAAAACAGAGACAGAAAGATGCTTCGTAGACACGTTTAGTGCTCATATTATTTAGATTTAATTTGTGTGCCTCAATAGGCTTGTGTCCTAAAAAAATCTAATTACCTAGTCCGTCAGTTAGATTATAAAAAAATATTTGACCCGTATTTTTTCTTTTGTTACATAAACCAAAATTGACGAAGATACGACGCTTTTAAAATTCGCAATACGTCACGCCGTGCTATAGTTTTAGTGCGTTGTGACGTCACGAGCCCCCACTCCCGAGTTTTGATGCGTTTTATCTTTGTCAGTACTCAGTGATTTACAAAAACAAAAAATACGTGTCCATTATTTTCCAATACTCTAACTGACGGACTAATTAGTTTTGCAATTTATTGATGGTGGAAACTAGCCTATTACAGCAATTCTAGCTTATGCCAGCGACTTCACTTGCGTGGAGTTCGCTCATTGATCCACGGCATATTACTACCGCATAAAAAGTATCTTAGGTGTTAGTCTACGTTATAAACTAAGTGTGTGCTCAATTCCATTGAAATTCGTTTAGTAGTTTTTGCATTTACAAACATCCTTACTAACTTTGGAATATATTAGTAGCAAGATATAAGTGTACCTAAATGTAATAAATTAATAATTAGTAATGTTGACATTGATATAGGTAGGTATTAACATAGTTCTATGTATGATTTACTAACAATGTATGGAATATTTTTGATTCTGAAAATAAATGAATAATAATAATAAGCACGTACTTAGACACGCTGTTACCTCATGTTTTGTCTAACTCAAACGCAATTACCTATTGTAAACTGTAAATTTGGCAAGATTCATGAATAGTTTTGACTGCTAAAACATATCGGATAGTGTATTTCCTTGACGTGAGCCAGCTCTTGAGCTTTAGCACATCCGCTGAAACGCGTTTCAATAACAAATAAACACATTTAGGGCATTAGTTCGAATAATTTATTTGTAAATGAATTAGATTTGAAAGTACAAGCCTATTTTATTATGAGAAAATGAGATACTAACAAACTAGACATCAGTTTGTAAATGTCTATTTCTTAGTCTGACAAATTGAAAATGGTCCTAAAGCAAGAGCTATGTTGACGATCTCTTATACCTTCTAGTTCCAAATTAAATGCTACGTAACTAAAACGGATAAAATAAAGAACATCTTTCAAAAATGGTTGTTTGACTTTAAACTTGAATAATTCAGTATTATTTCTGAAATTATAAGTAAGCAGGCTATTTATTACGGTTAAAGTGCGATATTTATACAAAATGATCCAGACACTTTAAACAGTTCCGCTCATAAATAAGAAGAAAAAAAAAGTATTAAAATCCACTTATCATTCTGCGGAGGCTGTTAAGATTCATCCGAGCGAAACGGGTCGTCCTGTTACTGGCAAGTTAGTGCCTTAACCGGTATAATATAAACTGCAGCCATTTGTTATAAAAATAAATAAAAGAACGTAGAAAAATACCGCGGCTACGAGAAACCCGACATCTTAGATTATTGCAGATTATTAATTTTGCTGGGTGCGATATACAAAATATTCGTTTATTTTTGTAGTGGAACGTTTTAGACGGAAGAAAACCGAAAACCTGCTCAATCGTTACGGCACAGCACTACGTGAGGACGCTATGTGGAGCATCACATTTTTCTCTCTTGACATTTGGACGATTTCGCGGCATAAGTGTTTCGAGTGTAAGTACGGTCGAACCAGCTAATTGGTATTATACATTTTACAATGTAATTTGTTCGTTAAACTGTAAACCAAATAGCTTGTTCGACCGTATCTATTTTAATTTCTAAAACTGCATACATGATTAATTTGTTTATAAAAACTCTTTTAATTAGTAATAGTAGGTAGGTACCCAAAAGCTTTTCGAGGTTTTCATGTACTTACTTAATGTTATATAAGTATGTCACCGTAAAATTGTCAAACACGTTATATTGTAATCTCTCTAGCGATATTGTAAACTCTCGAAATATTGTCAAACGAAAATGCTGCTTACAATAAAACGCATTATTTTTCGTGAAATGCATGCGATAGTAGTCAACTCACGCGGTGTGGAGGGAAGGAGGGGTCCCCCTTGCCCAGTGGTACCACTCTCATGAAAAGATAATGTACCATTCCTGAGAAATACCGATTAATATAACCTAACCTTAAAACACTTTATATTCCCCTAAAAAGTGTAGTCGACGGAGCCCCGCTTCGCGGGGCCGCTATTTCCGAGTGCAGGGTTTAAAGGAACCTAACTAACCTAACGGGGGTGCCCCAAGTCCCGATTATGGGGGCAGAGATAGGTACTTCCGTAATATGTTCAGTTGACAATATTTCGAGAGTTTACAATATCTCTAGAGAGAAACACGTTATATTGTAATATAACGTGTTTGACAATTTTCGGTGACATATACGCCTGTAATTCCAGAAAGATCAGGCAGAGGCACCTTTACATGGTGTAAAAGAACCATTTACAAAACCTTCAACGAAGCATTCTGTTAATCAAACTTAGTATTTTTTTAACACTACGCAAAAATGGGGTGAAAAATCAAGTTGTACGGTACCTACTCAATGTAACTCAAAATATTGAGCGGATGGATGTTTTGAATAGCAAGGGGGTTCTGGTGGTATTTAAAGTTATAGGTTGATAACATTTAAAAAATGCAGGTATTTAAGAACAAATATATCCAATATCTCCCTGATATGGTCCAGAACAAAATAATGATTGCAATGATGCCGATACCACTTGTGCGTTTCAGCTTCGACAAGAGTATTTTTACAGAGGCCAGGCAGGCCACACATTTTTTATCCATATTTTGCCAGTTATGGTTAAATTCCATGCATTTGGGTGAGGCTATTGCAATTATGTACTTATATCTCCATTTTGCTGAGAAGACCAGTCTCATAGGACCAATTAATATTCCGACGGCATTTTTTTAAACTTGATGGCGATGATTTATAAAGACCCTGATATATTTTCTGCAGGCTACTTTGTCGAAAATTCACAATGTTGTTTTATTTTTGTGGTTAAATAAGGAACAAACTTACAAAATAAATAACAACCAGAAACCCAGTTAGTATTATTAATAAAGGCTGGGATTCAAAAGAAAATATAACAATGCGACTACTTATCGACCGCCACGAGTTGTACCCACGGGATAGAAAGGTCACCTTCTGTGGGCTCATTGTGCACTTGGAAACTTGGCTACTTGGAATTGGATACATTTTTTAGTTATTATTACTAGATGTTTCCTGCTAATCTTTTTCCGCCCGCGCATTGCCAGGATTTTAATTTGCACAGGACTCTTATTCTTTTTTAGGTAAATAAATGTACGTCTACTTTACTCCTTATAAAATCAGCTATCCGCCAGTGAAAAACTCTCCAAAATCGAGGCAGCTGTTATACTATGGCTGTTTCAAGATTAGCCGGAACAAACATAAAGACATTTAGAAAAAAACCGTTATTCTGAAAACACAAACGGAAACTTCAATGATATGGCAAGAAAAGAAGTTTCGGTTGAGATGACGTAGAGAAGTATAGAAGAAGGAGACATGCTGTGCCGACCCCAAATCAATCGGGATAAGGACAAGAGAATGATGATGACCCATCATCATCATCATCATCAACATGATGATGATGACGTAGAGTTAGGTTCTGTTTTAAGCTATCACGGTTCACAACTAAACTTAAAATGTCACTTACGGGATATCTTCCGTGATTTGTATTTATATTGAGCTCCCGATCTTCGACGCAAGGGCTATGATCGCGGGTTGACTGGAGAATGCGGGTGGATGGAAAAACTTGTTAGGAGCAGACAAATCTGTCTACCCTCTTTCTTTGTCTTTTGCTACGAGCACTACTTACTGGATTTCGACACTAAGTCACGGCAAAATACACTCACAGTATCACCAGCACGTCTTTTAGAGTCCTTATTATGTTGCCGACTTCTGCTTTTGAGCATACTCAAAACTGGATTCCACGTAGGTACTTGACAGTTTTAAGCCATCCTCTCGATTGAAATTTTTATATTTTCTTATTTCAATTGCCTCTCTTGTCAGCCTCGGAAAGTAGTGTTTATCCGTTGACAAAATACGTGGCTTGTGGAATTCGATCCAGTGATGGCCCTGACTGCAATAGATATTCAAGTATTGCCGATTTTTGCCCATTATTATATTTTATCATCACGGAAGATATCCCGCAAGTGATATTTTAGCTTTAGAGTTAGGTTGCCCTGAAAGAACTGACCATATTTGTGATGATCTTCAGTAAGATTAAGTGCGTATAGTGGCGCGAATGACCAGATAATGATACAGGGTGTAAACGACCCTTCATGAACCTGTCAACCAAGCGTTCTGTACATCAAACTAAGTAGGTTTTTTTGAGGTTATAAATCATGTTTTGTGGTAGATCTCAATGTAACGCACTCAAAACATGGTGCTGTTGGGTGGATTGAATATTACGGGGTTCATGGAGGTATTTGAAGTTAAAATCTTACAAAAATCAAATGTAAAAAAAAAACTTGTCAAAAAGTTGTAACTTTTACCCCATATCTCCGTAACTAGACGGTTCCCAGGTATGGTGTAGAACAAAAAAATATATCGGAATGACGAGGAGTGCCTTCCAGCTTCGTTAAGAGGTGTTTTACACCCTTTATTTATGTTATTTATCGAGTGAGGTCTTTTTTCGAACGCGGTCCGTGCTGCAAGCATGATACTGCAAGTTTCGACAATAGTTTTGGAAAATTTGTCACTGTCAACAACGTTGCATTGCAGTTTTGTGCAATTAACGGTACTAGCACCAGACCTTTGTTCCGCTTTTGTACAATGTAAATAGCTTCCAATTAAATGTGGATCATCGGAACATAAAGTCCATTCGGACTTAGTTCTTATTATAATAGCAATAGAGTATCTAACAGTCAACATTACGGCTAGTTAGGAAGCTCACAAAGCAAACAAACTGACCAAGTACCTTTGAATAAAGAGCAGTGGATCACAAGACAAAGCTTTTAGAATTGTGTGGAGTGGCCGCCACTGGATATTAGCCTCTCTTCTTACTGAAAATTGAACCTGAATTTGTCCTTATCCCAATTTCCCAATCCTAAGCATTTGCTACGACTGTTAAACTATACCTTAACCTCCTTTTTAATTATTCTCTTAAACGTCAGTAAATAAATAAATAAATATCGCTGGACATTAACACACAGCGCCACCTAGTGCCACACTAAGCAAAGCTTGTGTCGTGGACACTAGATAGTTGATATACTACATATATAATTTTTTTGTTTGTAAATACATAATTATAAGTACATATAAAAAAAAACCAAAAAAAAAATTACCTATAAAATACCAGCAATAGCCAAACACTACTTTTATTTTTGTTTTGTGAAGTTGGTATTCAGAATTGTTGTCTTCAAAGAAAATCGATGTTCAATTGTTAAAGAAAATTCCCAGACAGAATACAATGTTTGGCCCACATTTACAAAAGGAGTTATTTCTAAAGAGGGAGACCGTAGACCGTACCTCTATTTTCCAACTGGCAATTAATTTTGACGTAAATAGCTTCACGCGGCGTTGGGTCTGAACCTTTCACTTTTTACAGGATACACTTAAAATTAAATGTTCTTATTTTGTTAGAGAAATATTATATTATCCCGTACTAATTAGGTTGTGAAGGTCAGCTAAACAGTCGCTCCATGTAAAATACTGGAATTCTGCTGCATCCAGTTAAACTGGAAGTCAAACCCAATGAAGACTAGATAGATGATGATGAGGATTCTGTTGAAATTTTCTGTCTGTCCAAAAAAATTCAAGATTTTCTTTTTACCTTTATTTACTTTCTGGTGGTATTTTTAACGGAAGCCTTACTTATAATATTAGATACTTGTACACATTGGCTAAAGATTTAAGCAGTTTAATGTAGGCAGGGAGGGAATATAAATACTTCTTTTTGAAGAAGACTTACCGACCTACATGACTGGACAAAATGCATAAAAAGTTTGTGAACAACCTTTCCCAAAAGAAACTCAAATGGAGTTAAGCAGGCACCTAGCAAGTCGCAGTGTTGTAAGATTGTCACCGAATGGGATCCAAGAACTGGATAAAGAAATGTGGGTCGTCCGTCGAGGAGATGTGCAGACGACATATTTGCCATCGAGGTAAAACCGTAGATGAGGCTG
This sequence comes from Xestia ashworthii, assembly GCA_950022955.1. Lineage (NCBI taxonomy): Eukaryota > Metazoa > Arthropoda > Insecta > Lepidoptera > Noctuidae > Xestia > Xestia ashworthii. Next base: position 7,026,585 of record OX465568.1, on the reverse strand, counting down.
GCACAGGAACGTTGAGATTGGCACAAGAAAAGAAAGGCGTAGACCCAGCAGTGGATGAATTCAGGCTGTGGATGATGATGGTGATGATTGCCAAAAGAACCAGATCCTATAAAGAAAGTCCCAAAAGATATACAAGACTATCTACCAATAAAAAAAAATATTATCATCGCGGATCATCCCAGAAAAGATCACCTAACACTAAAACAGACAAAATCCACATTTTCGCAATCGGCAAGTCTAAAAATAGTCCCCAATTATTCTACCAAATGTATGGCAAATATCGCCATAAACAATTGAAATCCGCCAGCCATCTTGTTTTGTGCTCAAGAGCGCGTAAATCGAGCGATAGTAACGAGTGTTTCGCGGGTTCCGCGCGTAGGGGCTGCGTAATCTTTCAAACGATTTCCTTGACAGATGTCACTGTGTTTAAGAGTTTTTTCTTTTTTGGTTATATGTCACAGAGGTTGGAGCATAGTGTTGGCGTTTATTTTAACTTGATAGACCTCTTTTCACTTCGTTTGATTTCGCTTGTTTAGAGAAAAGCTAAAATTCTGTTTTATGTAACTACATAGAAGTAATGCTTGATTGGTTCTTTTTGAGATCCCGAATAAAAAATCTGTCTGGTTTTTAACCTATAACCTTGGTTTTAGTTACGCCTGAAAATTTTCTTTCTAGACACGTAGCATGACCAATTCCATCTCTATACTACCAGGAATTGACAAAGGCTCTTTCTGTACAACTCCACAAATGTCTTCTGCCCGAGCATGGAGCCCGTAGACACGAGTTTCTACGAAGGTAAGACATAAAAATTATTTCGGGGGAAGTAGGTAGCTCGAATCTCGATCGTCGTTGCACTTAGTGTTGGTGAAAACAGAAATTAGACATTCTGTAAGGTGACACCTTAGTGTTGGAGGCATTAAGCATTGTCTGATAAAACCTCTGCCGTACACATTACTTTTGAAGTTACTTTAATTCTTCTCGGCATAAAAGCTGAGGAGACGGCCACGGTAGTACCCCGACATCACGTTTTTGAAATCAATATAGGTCAATCAATTCAAAGAATAGCAATAAAAAGAATCTTGTCTAGGTCCGATGTGATGACATTTGTGTGTGGTCCTATTTGACATTTATTGAGAAGACATCTTTCTACCCCCAAGTGTCAAAAGTAGAGTGAAAATTGTCATCATGCTTTGATCTTGTAGACTTTTATTTCACTGAATAATAGAAAAAAAAATCTATTTGTTAACATCGCCATGCTTACGACGATAGAAATCTTTCTACAATATCTGTCATTTTGTCGATTCTTTCGTCGACAAAGCCCATTTCCACGGTACCCGTGCTGGAATTACAAGCGGCTTCATATTTCTTAGGGTAATAATATTACCTGGCTCTTAAAATGAATAGCTTTGGTGAAAGGAGGTTGTAGAATGCCTAAAGCTTAATCCTCCTATTTATTCTGTAAGTATACGGTCATACACACATCAAAAGTGTCTAGGGATCAAGCATTTTTATGCGGATTTCTTGAGATTGAGATGTGGTTTTGTGTGTTTTCTGATGAGTCTCGTTTTGGTATGAGACCGGATACAAGACGTATACGACACTGGAGAACACCTGGACGCCAACAGCGATTAAAATCCTGCCAGGAAGTCCATCCTTATAGTGGTGGAACCATCATGGTATGGGCGGGTATTTGGATCGGCGGAAGAACTGAGTTGATTTGGATCAGAGGCAACCTCAACGCTCAAATTTATGCTGAGACGATTGTATCAGACGTCATCGTTCCTCTACAAGTGCAAATCGGTCCCTTATTTCAGTTAATGCATGATAATGCACGACCGCACACCGCAAGAGTTGTAAGACAGACTCTCGCCGCAGCTAACATCAATGTCCTGCCCTGGCCTGCTCAGTCGCCAGACTGGAACCCGATTGAGCATGCATGGGATATGCTACAGAGAAGAGCTCTGCCGAATATGGAGGGTATCCAGTAGCGAGAAGACCTTTTTTTGTTGTTGCAACGAACATGGGCGGCCATTCCACAGCGTGATTTGGATGAACTCATTTTGAGTATGCCAAACCGATGTTCTTGTGTTGTTAGTGTTCGCGGTAGAAACACGGATTATTAATTGTTTAAGTTACCCAATAAAATTTTAAAGAAAACTGTTATTTCAGTCTTTTTTTCGAACTTTAATGTTAGTGGTTCAAATGTCAAAAATCCCTTTATTAGGAAAATGGCAAATTTCTTTATTAATGCAAAGGTGACTTGGTTTATCGTTACTGTGACAAACGAAAACACTTTATTTGATGAATCCTTAAAGAAAATTTTAATTAATATCAATCAGGAGAAAAGTTATTGCAAAAATAGTATATGTTGATCCCTAGACACTTTTGATGTGTGTATACTATTTACAATGTCGTCTAGGGAAGAGACACAAGAAATAATCCCTTAAAATGGCCATATGTAATATAAGCTTGTTTCACATGCGCGCGCTCTTTCTGTGAATCCCTTGTTAAGTAGAATTATGTTGGTTGAGATTCCTCCCAAATGTTAACTCCGGGTACAAAAAGTTTAAATGAAAAATGCTGTTGTAACTTGGGCTTACCTCAATATTTTTGGGACCGGATACAAAAGCACATGTGGGCCCGCCCATTGTTCTTAAAATTGCGATTTTTACGTAAGTTACTGTAACTTTTTCATGATATTTAGGCCAGTGTACCGTGCGTGGGGTCTCGATTTTACAGACAGCCAGAATTTAGGTGTCCTATTCGATTGGTGTTATATGCTTATCCGTTCCAAACGAGGGTTGTGGCTAAAATCAAACATGAAAGACAATTTAGACTTTCGAACCCACAAATCCGAAGCAACTTATTTCGGAATTCAAAACGAGTTGATCCATCCGGGAATATACTAGTTTTTTCTACGAATGAAAACCGGACCTGAATAAACTAAAAATGAAGAAGGAAAATCCGGTAAAAATAAACAAAAAACTTACAGGAGGCGCAATCCAACACTGCAAAAGATTAATCATTGTAACAGATGCCTCCACCAATCACTCGAAAGTTCCGCGATTCGAAATTTAAACATAGAACTGTTGATCTATCTGCGTTGGCCAGTACACAACCGAAGTCTTTGGGCACAGATAATGTACTACCACTGAACCATCTTTATTTATTCTATGTTTTGGGAGCTTGCCACATCTGCAGTTATTAGAAACTGATTGGTTTTACTCATCCGTTATGGGAAAACTTGGTAGTTCGTGAATTTGCTTGCAAACTTTAATGAAAATTAAAAACTATGCCCCCGGAGGTAGAGTTACAAACACTTTTGGCACTTGATGGACCGGAGGCATAAGGTGGGTGCTGTCAAACAGTCACGGAGGTGTTTTCTTTTGTTTCTTGTTCCAAAAGACCAAACCAAGCACTACAGAGACAGGGATGGATATATGGATAATATACTGACAGATGTTACACGATTTAAGAAAATTCAAGAAAAGTAAGCACTGTACAGAGTTATATAACTCAACTCAAAACTGTAAACTGACTGAGTGTGAAAAAATCAGCCAGAATTATCCGCTTCATTAAAAAAAAAACTATGCACAATAACCAGTCTTCCAAATTTAAATACACAACGCTAAATTCATTTTGCAGCACTAAAAAAACGAGCACACCGCGTTTTAGTACAACGCTCCTAAAAGTTTCGAGGTTTATCCACAAACTGAACACGAAATAAAACACACTTACCTGTATGCACAAACATGCTCCCATCTGTCTACGATCTGAGTAAATACATACTGATTCTAAAACCGCTTACACTAAATTAGACTACACTACGCGAGATTAAATGTTGAAGTGCTCCTAGGTATTGAAGACTTTGGGGAAAAGAATAGAGACTCTGTAGTTAGAGAATATAAATTCTGCGGTTAAAAGAGGTTGCATCTTATCCCTACAATGTCAAATAAGGTACTGGCCACAATGACTTAGATAAACAAACAGATCCATAACGTTTATAAAGTGCTGTTTAAGTCTTTGTATAGACATGTTTGCAGCTCTGAACTGTCACGTACTTTTCCAATTTATGACCTACTGGCAATAAAATTGTATGATGAATTACTACAAGCATCATTGTCGTTTAGTTTGTTATTAGGTACTTTAAGTAACATTGTAAACATCCTCAATATTCTGTTCATCTTCATCTTGAAGAACTGCAGTGCAGTCATATGCCGTTAAAATACTCAGAAAGAAAGAGAGAGAGCGAGAGAGAGACATGCCCCGTGGCATGCATGACCACCGTAGAAACGGGTTTCTTCGTTCTCACACGTTTCTTTTATTGATCTGTCATTTGTCAGTCATTTTGTCGATTCAGAGAACTTCTCAGATCTAGCATTGCACAATACTTTACCTACTTGCTATCTTTTAATATTAGTTTATATCTCAATCTTACTATTTTTTTTAAATGCGAATGTTTGGAGGAAGTTTGTTACTCAATCACGCCAGAACGGATTAACGGATCTGGATGAAATTTGGCACAGAGATAGGTATAGTCTGGAATAGCATACTACTTTTTGTTTCTCACACGTATATATCAAAATTTAAACGCGAACGAAGTCGAGGGCTACAGCTAGTGTGTTAGAAGTAAAATAGTTGAATTCTGTATATGTGAACGCTTTTTTCCATGTGGTTTGCTCTAATTTATTCAGGCACTAATTAATTTGTTTCTAAGTGTACCTATAGCACCAAAATTCATAATAAACTTACCTACCTTAGAACATAAAGAAATCTAGGTGTTTAAGCAAGTTATAAAATCCGTTTGAATCAGGTGGAAATGTGTTTAGACCAAAAGACCAAAATTCAGCCAGGCGAGCCCCGCTCAGTGATGCTGCTAATAATGTTGTTTTTCTACCTATTATAATTCCGATTATTTCTATGCTAATGACTTCTTCTTGTGTTTGCTGATTCGTCCTCTCAAAATTCAAGATGGCTAACTGATTTTATTGCTTGTCTATGCGCTAGCTTCAACCAAACAATGTTTTGTTTCAATCTAGACGTCAAAAATTATTATCCACCTTATGGCCGCGACTTCGCCCCGGTGGAGTTCGATAATAGGCTTGTTTCCACCATCAATAAATTGCAAATCTATTTAGTCCGTCAATTAGAGTATTGGAAAATAATGGACACGTATTGTTTGTTTTTGTAAATCAACGAATATTGACAAAGATAAAACGCATCAAAACTCGGAGTGGGGGCTCGTGACGTCACTGTTCGGTATCAACTCACTAAGAATGATACCGAACAGTGACGTATTGGGAATTTTAAAAGCGTCGTATCTTCGTCAATTTTGGTTTATGTGAAAAAAGAAAAAATACGGGTCAAATATTTTTTGATAATCTAAGTGACGGACTAATTAGATTTTTTCAGTTAACAAGCCTATTGTCCCACGGGATCACACAACCGGGATAAAAGGTATCCTATGTGATTATCCAGGTCGTTAACTATCTGTGTGCTTGATTTCAACCAAATCAGTTCAGTAGTTTTTGCGTGAAAGAGTACCTAACAAACACGCAAACTTCGCCTTTATAATATTATAGGTAGTGTGATTTGATTCGAGTGATTCTCCACCTACTATACAGGGTGTAAACCACCTCATCACGAAGCCGTCAACCAAGCATTCTGTACATCATACTTAGTAACTTTGCGCAAAAAAGATTACTGGGAAACGACTTTTTTTTGGGATGAATCATGTTTTGTGGTGGGACTGAATGTGCATTTAAAACATTGCGTTTAATATAAAAATGTTACAATAAAAACTCGTATTAAAAAAAAGAACTTGTCAAAAAGTTGGAACTTTGACTTCCAATATCTCCGTAACTAGAAATGGTGTAGAACAAAAAAAATATTGCAACAACAGCGACGACGGGGAGAACAAGTGCCCTTCGGCTTCGTTAAGAGATGTTTTACACCCTGTATTATTTTACAACAAAACTATCCGCATTTTCTTTCGCTCTAGCTTTGGGAAAATATATCAGTTTTCCAATTTTCTTTCAAATATATTTTCGGAACCTCGTTTCATCCTCAGTCCAAGGAGTTTGCACCCCTACTAAAACTGCTAGACAGATATTTATGAGACTTTCAGGATCGATAAATTGTTTCAAAACTTGTTTAAAACGTTTGCGCATTTAAGCGATAGCTTTTCTAATAACCTATTAGAAATGTAAGGTACGTTGTTTTGATCCAAAAAGCTGAGGAATGTTAAAGATTGCGTTGTGGTTTTTTTGTGCAAGAAAACCTGCAAATACAGATCAAAATAAGTAAAAAAGTTTCTTAAAGGTCAGCGGTTTATGCAAATGAACACTTTGCTTACCTACACAGACGTAATCTTTTTAATCGTCCTGTCTTTTAAATTCTCTACTAAATAGTAATAATTTGACCGATGCTTTGCTCGTTTTTAGGGTTCTGTATACCTGAAGGGTAACTGGACCTTATTTCTAAGCCTCCGCTGTCCGTCCGCCTGTCTGTCTGTCAGCGGGGGCTGTATCTCATGATCCGTAATAGGTGGACAGTTGAAATTTTCACAGAATATGCATTTCTGTTGCCGCTATTAAAAATCAAGAGGGTCCCCTACTACAATGATACGGAATCCTTCATGCGCGAGTGCGACTCGCACTTGGCCGGTTTTTTTTTTAAGTGTAAAATTTCTCACAAAGAGGTAACAATCTAGTCAAGACTTCTCTACCAAGGGTTCTCTACCAAAAAGGTCTGTTTTTCAAAAGCAAGACTATATTATTATCAGAAAACCTAATAAATTATACTTCAATAAAAAACAAATGAAAATCGATTCTGATGCAGACTTGCTGCTACATGTAAATATATATAGGTACCAAACTACCAACGTATTCCCTAATCATACGAACTTATTAAATCCTATCTGTGCTCCTATTAATTATTAAATGAATCATTAAAATATTCGGCTTTGATAACAATAATGATTAAACCGTCCTGTAGTGGAGCGAACTGATAACTAGGTCACCAAAGGCAACAATTCATTCAAATTATAACAAAAAAACTGAATATTTTGCCATTGTCCTATAAGATTCGAAAATGTGTAAGATTTTCACGCAATTTAGTAAGAAACTACATACTTTTCATAGAAAATTGAGCTTAAGTTATTATTATCCCACCTGTATGCATTTGAATACAATAATTAAAACACCAAACGAATAAACGATTGATTTTCACATATTTTTTTCAAAACGGAATAAAAAATACAACATAAAACTCACCTTGGAATAAAAATCGTGTGATTTTTTTGTTGTTTTTCAGTTTGAGCACGTGGTGCGGCGAAACGCGGGCGTTTTCAGAACGACAACGGCTACACTGAAACTGAAGGAAGCTGAGAAACTGCCCTATGTCAAAATGTTCGCGCACGCGCTGTTCTAACCCATTTTAAAGGGGCGTTCCATTGCCACGACAAATAAAAAAAAACAACTGAAATTCAATTCGATTATTCTTTTTTCAAATATTAAAAGAAACAAATGAAACGCGTGTTGATGTCTTGAAGTCCGATTTTAAAATATAAAGATGACGGTATGGAATGAAACCAGCTACATAAATTCTTACCAACCTGTTTACTGTATTTTTTATTGTAACACGTTTACAATTATAATTTTGCTGTTTGAAAACGCAAATCATGTGACCTTTGCTTTATTTTGATGTTTGATGGCATTCAAAACCAGTTTGTTTCGATGTATTTCGTCTAGTCGGGGCAATATGAATTTTTAATTACTTCCAGTTTGAAACATGGTTTTTCAAGATAAGTCCCTTTTTCCTATTATCGGCGGCGCCGCGCGCGATTTGCTACAAGTTCGACAACTTAATTTAACTAAACAAAAAAATTAATTATCAAATGCATTTTTTAATCCTTTTTTTTTCGGATGGGTATCATCAAATAACTTCTCCCACTCTGGGCGGAGCGGGACGGAGTGTCAGATTTTTACTGACTAAAACCCATCCATGTTCCGAGCTATAATATATTACCGTTCGGATAAAAAGTGAAAATTGTTTTTTCACTAGTTTTGGAAATTCGGAATACAGGCAACAATTTTGTTGCATTGTATTGCATAACGGGCTGGTGTCCGCCACTCCACATCAAAACGCGTATTTTGCGTTTGGGCTATAATCCACCACGCAGGGCCCAGTGCGGGTCGGTAGTATGTCACATGTCTTCCAATTTTTGGTTGTAGGACATGCCGGTTTCCTCACGATGTTTTCCTTCGCCGTTTTTGAGAGCAGTGGTGATGAATTAATTACACAAGTTTAGGTCTCGAAGTAAATACTTAAAGCATGTCTCAAACCGGTGCGTCAAGTTTTTGGTAAAATTTTCCTGTACTTGCTACATGTCGCAGCAGTGGAATCTCCATTTATTTAAGATTAACAACTTGCAATCATATTACACGTATACACAGCAAAACATGCTGTAAGAAGGATATTTCGTTAATATGATAGCAGCCCTCATCTATACATACAGGGTGAATTTGAATAAATGCGACAAAATGAAATGGGAGCTTCAGTTACAGTAACATAGTAATTATAAACTGTTTTTTCTACTATCTAAATCGTTAAAAAAAAATTACGCGATTATCCTTTTCAAAAGGTCCATTGATGTTATTATCTTTATTTAAGTACGAATTACCGGTATTCCCGTTCATAGCGGTCATTTACCTAATTTAGCCTAGTTTCTAATGTAAGTATCGCGCGACGTTGCCAAACCTCGCATGTGCGCCTGCGCTGACATCCCTTCCCGGCGACCGCGCGCCGCCCACTACCCTTCCTTCGTTCATTACAATTTTACATTTGATATTTTATAAATTTTCTTGACAACACGTATTATTGTATATTTAAATTTGTCGCATCTATTCAATTTCACCCTGTATAATAAACTCGTTGAGACCAAAAAATCTGTACATTGAAGATTTTAAAAAAAAACCGACCAGGGTGACTTAAAATAAGTAACTGAACATATTAAAACCATTTTTAAAATTTTTGTTTGTTTGTTTGAACGCGCATCACGTAAAAACTGCTGGACGTATTTGTATGAAAACTTCACTAATCTATTTAAATAAACTCAGAATAACATTTAGGCTATAGAAATTATGGTTTTTTTTAAAAAAAGGGGGTGAAAAGGGGGGGTAAAGTTTGTATGAAAAAAAATTTTTAGATTGTTCTAGATTCATGAAACTCAGAGTAAATACTTATTATTAAAAATAAAGAAATACCTGTTTCAGCATTTTTTTTTTAATTTTACCAAGAGACGTTAAAAGAGGGTTTTGTGTTTAAAATTAATTAACTTCACCTATAGAATAAAATCCAATGAAGTGGAAACCTTTAAAAGTTACTGTAAATACTTCAAATCTAATACAGGGAAATGTAATTTCTCAATTTTCTTGAAATTTGATTTTTGAAGTGAATGCGCCCAAAATAGCGGAACTCAAGAAAATCGGCTTTCCTCGGTATAAGTAGTTGGTAATACAGGGTGGAAACAGTAAACGGGCAGTAAGGTGAGCTGCAGCTACACAAAAATGGTCTTATGAAACAATCCGTAATTTTTTCACGAAATCTTGATCCCCGTTCACAGATTTAATTAAAAAATTAAGTACAGTTAGCAAGAAAATTGCAATTTTCATAAAACAATTTTTTGATGCCAATCGATCTTCTTTCCGACACCAATCAAAAAGTTCTTCCAGACCAAACCAGGTTAGAGTACTCAAAAAGTCAGTAATTGCAAAAAAAATACTTTCAGCGGGGCAGTATAGGGGAAATAGTTATCCAGACAATTGCTATTTTACACAAAACATTTTTGTTGATGCCAATCGGTCCTGTTTCTAATACTCAACGGTTAAGGTAGCTCCCCTTACTGTCCCGTTAATCGTTTCCATCCTGTATAATAAAGGGTGTAAAACACCTCTTCACGAAGCCGAAAGGCACTTGTTGTCCCCATCATTGCGATCATTTTTTGGTTCTACACCATACCTGGGAACCTTCTAGTTACGGAGATATGGGGGGTCAAAGTTACAACTTTTTGACAAGATTTTTTTTAAATACAAGTTTTTTTTGGAAGGTTTTAACTTTTAACACATCCACGACCCCCGTATTATTCAATCCATCCATCAGCACAATGTTTTAAATGCGTTACATTGAGTTCTACCACAAAACATGATTTATAACCTCAAAAAAAAAAGTTGTTTCCCAGCAATATTTTTTGCGTAAAGTTACTTAGCTTGATGTACAGAATGCTTGGTTAACGGCTTTGTGATCGCGTGGTTTACACCCTGTATATTACAAATAAAATAATATTACGAAGAAAATGTAGACTATAGCAATGTAACATGAGACTGGAAAAGACTATCTACAAATAAAAAATGCTTTGTCCTGAAGGACTGTCTGATGGATCAACGCACAGCCTGAACCGCAGATTGTAGAAACCTGGGCCTGTGGACGGTTGGCTATGGCCTAGCTAGCCGTCCGTCCGTCTAACCACGACAGGCCGTGTCGACGGCGCGTTCGTGTTCCACGCGCGCCTCAAAGAGATGTCAGCATAAGGGGAGGGGCCCGCAAGGGCCGAAGCCTGCCGGGGTTGCGGGCCTGTTCGAAAGAGATACCGCGGCCCCGGAACATAAAGGGCGAGGAAGGAACATGGATGGGTTTTAGTCAGTAAGAGTCTGACACTCCCTCCCGCTCCGCCCAGAGTGGGAGAAGTCATTTGATGATTTCCCATCCTAAAAAAAAAAAAAAAATATTGTAGAAACCTGAAACTTGAAGAGTGTATTTTTGTATGACGTAGGCATACGATAAGAAAGGATTTTCTTAAATTATACCCTTAAGGGGGTGAAAAGGGGGGGCAAGGTTTGTATGGAAAAATGTGATTCCTTGGTCCACTCTACTTCAAATTTTGCAATCAACAATATTAACAGAATTGATGGACGCTTTTCGTATTGCATTGAAATTCATCCCCTAACGGGGTTAAAAAGGGGTAGAAAGTTATTACAGCGGTTATTTGTTTCGAATTTGATAAAAATACTCCTTAGAGATTCTGATATAAACTACATGTTATTTTTATACATGTTTCAAAACCCAATCCGATTTTATTCCAAAAAGGTTGAACTCACATAAAAATTTGGAGCAAAATTGCAAATACTCTTTAAAAATTGGAATGTCTTGAAAGTCACCGTAAAATATTAATACCGCATTTGGAGGTAGACACCTTCAAATGCGGTATTAATATTTTACGGTTTAAAGTGCTTTAAAGTGGTTGTGCACTTTAAGACACGGCGTCATAGCGTAGGGACGTAGAGTTCGAAATTTGAAATGGTAAGCAGTTGTAAGAGGTCCGCAACAGTTTACAGCAGCTATATCGTGTTGCGGCTCATTTCGTGCACCTTGATGAGAACTGCAGACCTAGCTGGAGTATGACTGTCATCGAGTGTCTAAGTATGAAGATGTAAAGCTGTCAATAGAAGCCCTTAAAGCTATTTTCGTAAACATGGTAATTTATTCTTATCCAAATAAATAAGTTGTTAATCACAAGTATTTGATTTTGAACAAAATTGGCCTTGGGTACGTATACGTAAATTGATCTCAATGGTATACACCGTTTTAAATAAGTCCGCAGCAAAATAATGATCATGTACCGGGCGCGCATTTTCATTATGCGGAAGGATGTGTGTGATGTGCTTTTTCAAAATTGTATTATAAAGGGTGTAAAACACCTCTTCACGAAGCCGAAACGCACTTGTTCTCCCCATCACTGCAATCATTTTTTTGCTCTACACCATACCTGGGAACCTTCTAGTTACGGAGATATGGGGGGTCAAAGTTACAACTTTTTGGCAAGTTTTTTTTAAAATACAAGTTTTTTTTGCAAGAATTTGACTTTTAACACCTCCACGACCCCCGTACTATTCAATCCATCCATCAGCACAATGTTTTAGGTGCGTTACATTGAGTTCTACCACAAAACATGATTTATAACCTCAAAAAAAAAAGTTGTTTCCCTGCAATAATTTTTGCGTAAAGTTACTTAGTTTGATGTACAGAATGCTTGGTTAACGGCTTTGTGATGAGGTTGTTTACACCCTGTAGGTGCTTACGACCCACTCTCTGTAACCCTCTCTTTCTCATATGTGACGCAGACGAAGTTGCGCGGGTCAGCTAGTGTATTTATAAAACATTTATTACATTTTATATTAATAGATAAATACGAGTATAATAAGTGCCTAATTAAAAGAAATGTAGGTAAGTTGGTTATGAATTTTCCAGATAACCATATTTTTACTATTCATGTCTCGTTTATGTATACCTTACCTAAACGACCAACATTTCTTTTTGGTGTAGATGTCATTATACTAAGACTGAGTTGCACCATAGAAGAAGTTATAGTTAAGGTTTGTGTCAAATTTAACACTAACAGTAATGCTGACTTTAACGGTTATAGCAAAATGTGTTGCATCAGCGATTTCATTAGCTTCGCTAAAGTTAAAGGGGTTGCAAGTCAAATGTGGCATGATTTACCCCGAATTCGATGCGGGTAACATTTTTAAATATAGCAACACTAAACTTAACTGTAAAAACTCGTTTCTTGCGCTGTCATTAGTGTCACTTCATTTCATTGATGTCAGTTCGGTGTCTGTTAAATACAATTTTTTTTTTTCAAGAAAGCTTTAAAATATTTCATCTTACTATACTTTTTCGGAATTGCGGTGAGCTATTTAAAGAGAAAATAAAAACATGGACAACAATTTGCTTGCAAACATTCAAACAAAGTAAGAACCTATTTATTGCTTTGTCTTTAGCGCGTGTATTTTTTGGTTGAACAATTTTACATACCTACGATGAATATCCTTGTTACGCCTTTGATTATAATTATTATATTTTATTGTTTCAGGGAAAGAAGTGTAAATTTCACAAAAATAGAATTTGACAGACTTCAGACACTTTTGACCAAATATAAAATATTTTGTTTTGCAAAAAACGGACGGCCAAAATTCCAAGCAAAAGGATAGTGCGTGGAATAAAATCGAATGCGTATTTCTTGAAGCAGGGACATGATGTTTAGAGGTTATATTCAACGCGTTGGACAATTGACGGATGATTTAACAAAAACAATAGCACTAACCAGGGGAAAGTGAGCGGTTACAGTTACGGTTAAAGTTATGACGTTATTTAACTATTTGTCAAATGGTGCAACAAATTTTTGGCCTAACCGATACTTTAACTGAAGATTCGATGTTGGTTATTGTTAAAGTAAGATGGTGCAACCCAGCCTTAGTCTTTTAGTTTTCTAAAATTGTAAATACCATAAATGTAAAGACACAAAAATAAGGCGGACTTTAATGCTTTGCTACTGCGAAGGGTTAAATTTTGAAAGAAGTAAGCTGGAGTACCTACGTATTATCTATACTATGATTAAATTATTTTTCTATAGAATACCGAGTGTGGTATTTTTCAAATGGAATCCGGTAGGAATCGAGTTGTTTGGCATCTTCGCCACTGATGCTTTGGGCATTTTCTACCGTGTACCTTAAGGCGGGGTGCACATTAGTGTTAGTTAGGTAACGTGAATTGTAACTTAATAATACAATGTAGGTAATTAATAATAAAGGTATTTTCTGAAAGCTATTTTATAAAACCGATAGCAAAATAAAAAGATGACATGAGAGGTCTAGCCTTTTGCCAACTATGCTGGGGTCGGCTTCCAGTCTAACCGGATGCAGCTGAATACCAGTATTTTACATGGAGCGACTGCCTATCTGACCTCCACAACCCAGTTTTTACTGGGTAATACGACACCCCCGTCAAGACTGGTTGTTAGACTTTCGAGCCACTGACTACTTGTAACGACTGTCAAAGATCTATAAATGTCAGATGGGACCAACGGATTTTTCCGAAGCACGAAAAAAGCGACGGAGCAATGGTGGCGACCCTTACTTACGAACAGTAAGTCGTGGGTTCGAACCCAGACAGATGCATTACTTTGTGTAATTTATTTTATCACCACTGCTCTCAAAACGGTCAAGGAAAACATCATGCGGAAACCGACATGTCCTAGAACCAAAAATTCGAAGACATGTGACATCTAACAACCCGCACTGGGCCCGCATGGTGGTTTACAGCCCATTCCTTCTCATAGAGAGGAGGCCTGTGTCCCAGCAGTGGGAACATTAATAGGCTGATGACGGAACAATCCCGGCAAGCGCGACATAACCTAAAGGTCGACCCGGGCGGCTGTTATTATTTGGCCAAGTGTTCCTACTGGAATTGGGTTATTATTTGGCCAAGTGTTCCTATCTAAACCTTTTTGTCGCGCAGGAATTTGTATCTTCCGCAAACGGTAATCCGAGCTTTTGCCAGGCTTACGCGGGAACATGATTTTATTTTTCGGACCCAAACAAATTGTAATTTTTCCGGTAACCGACAGTCCGCCATTTTGGTTTTAGCAAATGAACCATGTTGTATACAGGGTGATACATCCAAATTGTCCAGAGCGATAAAAAGGTTTCGATTTAGGCCCCATACCCACTATGTCGTGACGATTAATTTATCGTCTGTTTTTAGTCGGCATAAGTCATGGACGACAGTTATCGTGTCGTCCTATAAGTGAACACCTCCATTTAAATACACAAGACACGACACTTAAACTACACGATTATCTGTCGTCACGACATATTATGTGATCATGACACCTGGTTTTTTTACTAGTCCGGAATTTTAGCTCAGTCCGGAATACGGGAGGAATTCTGTTACGCCCGAGATTTCTAATAATAAGATTATTAAAACAGTATGCTTAGGATATAATAAACTTTTAATGGAATAATCATTGCCTTAGTTGATTTATTTTAAATAATAAAATGTTCTTTTAAATGTTAATATGTTCTTTTAAATGTTATTTTAAATAATAATATGTTCTTTTGCCTATACATACTGTCCCACTGCTGGGCAAAGGCCTCATCCATAGTCCATAGCTTTCCACTCTTCTCTCTGTGCGATTTTTTTAGCCAATCTCGCACAAATGAATCAATGTCTTAAAAGCTACTGCACAATTCAAAAAAAATCCAGAACTTTCTTAAATGTCCGGTAAAGGTTTGATTTTGGGAAAATTTATTCATTAAAGGTTGCGATACTTTTTTTTTGTTTTGATCCAGACATATCTGAGAACCTACGAGTTAGGTCAAAGTTCTAACTTTTATTGCTTTTATTAAAGTTTTGTTTCTGGGAAAAACGTTTTAAATGTTAAGATCATGCTCCTCAATGACCCCATGTACTTATTGTTCAATGCATCCACCAGCACGACGTTATTGTGCGTTTCAATTATTGCTTTTGAACCGTGGCTTTTCACACCAAAAAGAGACTTTATTCCGCAATAAAAAATTATTGCGGAATAAAGTCTCTTTTTGGGAACGTTAGGTACTAAATTTGATGTACAGTATACTTGGTTAATGGCTTCGTGAAGTTCGTTTACAAACTGTAGATCTGCGAACCCTACTTCACAACGTAGCGGAACCTTTGGCACAGTTGCAAACACCGAGCTGAACTGAGCTGGTTTAGAACTTCTTATCAGACATTTCCCGACTGGAGACAGATTTGCCCAGGAGCTTACAGCATAAGCATAAGAATATTCAGCCTATAATGTTCCAACTGCTTGGACACACGGCCTCGCCTCCCCTCTATGAGCTTACAGCAGCCGCACTATACATGCTGGAATTTTTCAATGCCACCTAGAAGGAAAGTACGCTAAATACTGGAGATAGCAAATTTTACTCAAAGATCATGAAGTACAAATCTGCATACACAGATTTTCGAAAATTCGCTTGCTACACTCGGGCATCGAACCCGGAATGGGTCGACTTGAGTTTAAAAAAATAACATTCTGTACCTTTTTGACATCAATCGATAGGGTCAATTATGGAGAGATTTTATCCATGTTTGCCCCTATCGATTGATGTAAAAAAGTACAGGATGTTATTTTTCCAAACTTTAGTCGGTTCGGTGCACAGCTTAACGTTAAGCTGTTACCTCCATCCATGGACAATTATAAAGCTACTAAGAAAGTAAACTCTAATTTCATCGATCTTACTATTATTATAATTGCGAAAGTTTGTGACGTTTTTTCCTCTTTCACGGATGAAATTATTATTTTTCACACAGTTGGTTTATTTGACGAATTTCATAGATAGCTTACCTACAGAGAAAAAAACAGCTCAAGTACTTCGAGCCTTTGATTTATTTACGACGATCCATATGCATTTAGAAATATAGATCGTCATCATTATTTCAGCCGAAAGACGTCCACTGCTGGACATAGGATGGTTACGAAGAAAATCGTGTCGGTCTTGCGTTTTGTTGACATAATAGCATATCATATCTCTAAATGAGATAAGTACCTAGTCTGGTTTCTGTGATTATTTATACTTAGTTGCGAACGTTGGCGCCTTCGGTTCACGGAGTCACTAATTCATTACAATATAAAGCGTGCCTCTGTTTAAAAATCAGGCGCTTTGCCAACCATTTCGGGTTTTTCAGTAGGTATTTAAGTTGTTTTTTATTTATTTTCAAGGATAGCTTCGATTGAAACTATTGAACGTACCTAGTAGGTAGATAGTGCAGAATACGAGTTCATTGCTCATTCCCATAGATCCCAAAATACCTACTACCTATGACCTAACGATTCGAAAGTGCTTTTATATCATACTGTATTGTCAAAAACTTTCCCATACGCTTTCTTATGGGAACTATTTAAAGGCCAGTTTTCTTTTTAAATCACATTATGCTCAATTTGATTTGACAAAAAAAGAATTCAAGTACTTAACAATCAAACTCTTTGTACTCAAAATAGCTTCATCCGGCCACTAAAATTATAGGGGCTTTTGAATAGAAATGTTGAAAAGAGATGGCGATATTCGTCCTGCGATGAAGGAAAGAGAGGATCCACAGTATTTTTGCAATGGTCGAAATGGCGAGGGGTCACCCAAAACTCAAGGGGTTAGAAAATCGTGTTGGTCATGCGTTTTGTTGTTGATTCAATAATCCGCAAACATGACCTCAATAGCATACGTATCAACCTTTTTCAATATCCCCAGATTAAGCCACAGACGACGCATAATCATATCATAAAATAGGTGCCATCCAATTTACTGAGCAAACAAAATCTTAGCTCACGCAGAATCTCCGATAACAGCAGCCCCGCCCTCATCTCACCGACTCTGCCGCTACAGAGTATAAATTCGCCGGGCGGTGTCAAGGTCAATTCAGTTCAATAACGTCATTCGTTCCTTTCATCTCGCTCATTCGTTCGTTGACGCATGCGCAGAGGCGAGCAGTTGTACCGTTTGCCGCGTTTATTCATTCCAGTTCCGACCGGTAGTACGGACTCACATACTTTTTTGATTAACTAAAAAGCATTTTTTATATTAAAAAATGGAATTTGTTGGCAAGAAATACAAGATGATCTCTTCGGAGAACTTCGACGAGTTCATGAAGGCTATCGGTGAGTTTATTTGTGCTGTAATATCATTGTAAAACTTCTAAGAAAAAATCAATGTTGGATGCCGGCCGGTTAGCCGAGCTACCGCGCCGGTCGTTCGAGCCGACACCTTTTTGCACTTCTTTTATTTCACTCGCATGTTTCTCTATTTTCGCTGTTGTAAATATGTGTACTCTTCTCATTATTTAAGGTCCTTTTAATTTTTTTTGTGGAAAATTTAGCTCATAAATGTAAATCGATAAATTTTCATCTACCTACTTGACACCATTTTATGATTCTTCCACTTTCTTTGATGCATTTTTGTTACATTTTTAAATAACGCGCTGTATTCTACTGCAACATCCAACTGAAAATGGGTTAAGACAAAAATCAATAATTTCCGTGTTTTTTTTTATTCATTTTTAACAATGCTGGTAGATGTTTTCTCAGGATTTTTTACAAAGGTATTTTACCCTTCCAAATTCAATAGAAAATTATTCCGTAAAAAATTCTCTGTTTAAAACTATGTAGATAGTCGCGTTTTTAGAATCGGGATCGATGAAATTTCGTGCATGATCATGAAAGCCCATCTGTTGCTTCGGGATATCAGTAGTGGGTCTAGCTTTGTTACAATCGTAACCAATCTACCTACCTACCTTCGAATATTATATACCAGTACCTATAGAAGGCATTAGTATAGGCTAACAAATTAGTTGTGCCTGCCTATTGTATTGAAAACCTTGGACCAACAATGGTATTTCAGGCGTATGAAATGTGCATAGTTCTGTATTTTTTTATGTCCTATTGTATGCCTATGTACCCGTGTCCTGTATTGCGTTTTATGTATTGTATTTAGGTCACCTGCAATCGATTGACCTAGCTCGCAGCAGTCGCAGCAATGCTGTTCTAGGTTCATTAGCAGTTTGCACTACGTTTCATTGAGCTTTTGCTTTACTTATTTTCTTGAAAGTATTTTGTAGTAGTGTAAAAGATAGAAAATACTTTTTGTACCTACCTACGCCAAAATTGGTGCACAGCGCTATTGGATTGTACCTACCTACGCAGGAGCAATCTGTTGCTTCTTTTGCGTGTCTTCCTGTTAGATTTTAGACTTTCCCAAAAGGTTTGGGTGAAAACGATAGAACTTTTATGACAGTTCTTTTGCTGTTTTTTTAGATAATTAGTTATTTTTATAACGTCGCGCTTGTTAGCCCTGAAGGCTACTACAGAACTGTATCCTATTAGTCACATTTCGAATAAATAAATGCAGACAAGTAGGTAGGATACCTACTATTATTTACGCCTCTGTCTAATTCTTCAGAGATTACAGGCGCTATATTTTTTCATATAAAATGAGTCAGTGGTCACAGCGTCTCGACCTTTGCTACTGAGTAGAGGTATAATAATAACTATACCATACTTGTTAGTTAATCCATTGCAATAAGACTGTAGATACGAAAGATAGATAAGTGAATAATCCTGCTTATCGTACAAAACTCAACATTTTTGCAAAAAATATTTATCGACTACAGGACATGGAATTTTTCTATAGAAATGTTTTTTTGATAAAACTGCACACCCTTCTGATAAAATGAACTGATAACATAATGGTTTTGGTACCACTTAACGTGAGTACATTCATACCTTAGTTACCTATATAAAAAAAAATATAATTACCCACATTTTCTAAAAGTTACGGTACTAAAAATACAGAGAGTATTAAGAAGATACAAACCAAGTCTGCCAAAAAAAGGTTAACTTTTTCTTTCCAAATCACGGCTAATTCAATTTCAGTATATCTCGTTATGGACTTACTCGGTGTTATATTGATGAAAAAACCACATTAAGCAATAAAGTGCAATAATGCACATAAAAAGTACATAGGTATTACCGCATTGCAGAAGTAAGAAAAACCGGTTTAATAAACGCCCCATACAGCCTACGTTCATTCATCCTTATTTTTATTGTCCATTCTCAACTACCCACAAATGAGTTTTTATGTAAGAAAAATATTTAATGTACGTGCTTAGTGCTGCTTTTATTAATTAAAAAAGTTTAGACGTGTCTCTGGTCTGTTTAATCAAGCCTTTTTGTTTGAGATGACCAGAGTTTTTTTTTTTCTTTCTGGCTTCGCACGGTTTAACCACAGAGCTGTGAATTAAACAGAGTTTCTAATAAGTGACGTTCACGGGACTGATGAGACTGTTTCCCGGGAATTATTGTGTTACATAGTAACAGAAATAAGGAAAATCGGGAATAAGAGGAACATGTAAAGCCTTACCTACACATTATAAGTACGTAATTAATAAATAATTAAATACGAAAATATTGGGAATAGAAATGTTTACTAAACTAAAATGCTCATTACGATTTTTCACACGAATTAGCAACTTGCATATTTCTAGGGCCCTGAAAACAACTAATGAGCACAAGAGCTAGAAAGCTAAAAGGAAAAAAAACCGCCTTCAATAAGGTATCATAATAACAAGAATTTGCTGAAGATACTGTCATGAATTTCTTGTAACTAAGAGATAATCTAAATGGCTCATAAAATTTTACCACTGATAAAGAAAAATAACGTTATTCACTTTTACTAAAACTGATATGACCATATTGACCACCTGCAATAAGTGTGCTGATTATTCATCTTATCGGGCCTCATGATGGGGACACAATGGGTCCCCTTGTACTCATGGCGATTTAAATGATAACTTGTTGAATATGTCTGTTCATTGGTAATGGGTTAAATTGATACATTCTTTCTTGATGAGTGCTTCAATGTTGGGTCAGCCATCAACTCCGATTAGGTCAGTTATTCAGTTGATCACGAAGAATTTGAAGGCATTCTTTTATTTTTATTAGGTTTTATTCACTGTTCTTTAATTCTTGGAGTTCTAACCTGTCGTGTTTCCAGTTTCCAGGCCTTTTCCTGTTAGACATTCCATAACTTGAACATAGGTAAATAACTTCACCTTCGGGGAATTTACATGCGTGATCCTATTATGTGTGTTGTTCTTAGAAGATAATTTTTGTTTTAAATATTACAGCGCTTGTTGCGTATAACTAATGATTTCTTGAATCGGCCGTAAATTTTCAATCGTTATGTTTGGAAAATTATTCCACTTTACAGTTTCCAATATCAACAGTCAAAAAATTGTAAATCTATTTAGTCCGTCAGTTCGAGTATTGGAAAATAATACTTATGTATTTTTTGTTTTTATAAATCAATGAACATTGACAAAGATAAAAACGCATCAAAGCTTGGGAGTGGGGCATGGCTCATAACGTCAAAACTCGCTAAAAATTATACCAAGGCGTGAAGCATATTGAATTTTAAAAGCGGCGTATCTTCATCAAATTTGGTTTATGTAACAATAGAAAAAATATTGGTCAAATATTTGTTGATTATCTAACTGACGGACTATTTTTTTTTGTCATATACCCTATTGCCTGGAATCACTCAATCTTCTTCTAAATATAAGCTGAAATTAACTGTTCTTCCATCAATGGCGTGTTCTCAACAATATACTCGTACACGGTTTCTCCAATCTCATCCAGCAACGTTTATGAGTAAAAAAATCTTTCAGCTTGGTTGCATATTAGGTGCCCCGCAAATTATTCACTTCCTTCATTGGATAATGGTACAAAAAAAACAGACAAGTTTTTCACTCGTCTCGTTTTTGCTAGTTTCAAGTAATTTAAGTGGCTATGTCTGAAGAAAATTAGCATGGTTAATGGATAAAACGACTGAACTTTGAACTTCTGTAAGATAAGAATGAGATTAGAAAAAAAAAGACAGGAAATGACGCCGTCACCAAGAGACAATGTTTGTTTTTTCATTACGGAAATAAGATAACTGAATAATTAAACAATTAATTTGTTAGGAACATGCCTAATTAACTTTAAACGTTTATTAAAACTCAAAACTGGCATCCAAATAAACACTTGAACAAATTCTTCATGATCTGTCAGCTGGCGATGCGTTCTTTTTCCAAATTCGTAAATCGAACTGCGTGAAAAAAACAAAAACAGAGGGTAACAAAAAACGTACAAAACCAGACAATACGGAGTTAGATTCCTTCAGACCTTGGACTTATCGCGGACTTTGACTCGAGATTCGACTCGGAAACCTGCCAACACTATTTACACTACGACTAAACTGATTTTGTGACAAATAGTTCGTGCAGTTTACCTATGAATCACATGAATACAAAAGGTTGACGATCTGTAAAAGTTTTTGCGTAACATAATCTTACCATGCAATCTTTGTCTAATTCGTTTTGCATTTTCGTTTTTGTAATTTCAAACTTAGGCAGTTTTCAGTAGGTATTGACTGTCAGACGGATGACAAAAAGACTTTTTCCAAATTCGTACTTAGCTAACCCGTTTTGAAACGATTAGCTGCTGTGTGTGTGTGTAATAGTTTTAAAAATAATTTAAACTTTACGACCTAGCTCAATAAAATATAGTACTTAGAGGAATTTTGTATGTCTTCATAACTCGGACCCGAATGGCGTAGTGGTAGTGACGCTGCCTTACGTTCTTAGGGTCCTGGGTTCGAATCCCGGTAGGAGCAAATGTTTGTGTGATGAGCATGGACATTGGTTTCCGAGTAATGGATGTTTATATGTATAATAAGTATGTATTTACAAACAAAAAGTATATGTGTAGTATATCAACTATCTAGTGTCCACGACACAAGCTTTGCTTAGTGTGGCACTAGGTGGCGCTGTGTGTTAATGTCCAGCGATATTTATTTATTTATTTATTTAACTTATTAGACTATTTACAGTTTTACGCACCTAACATAATATATCTGTTTAGAACGGTAATAAATAATACATGTTTGCCGTGATAATAGTCCTATTTATTTTATAACTATACAAAATCGTTTAAATAACGTATAGAAGTTAGCATTGTTTGGTTTCATGTCCAGAACTGTGGCCTTTGATTGTCAATAAATCCGAAAGGGCAGAAAATTATTGGTAGGTAGGTACCTAATTGTTTGGTTTTAGGTATTTTTAAGACAGTTAATAAATACCAAGAAGTTATCTCTATAATTTCATATAAAAATGGTTTGTAATGAACTAATAACATAAAGCACAGTCAATCTGCACTCTACGACTCATCTGTTTTTTTGAACGGCCTCTGTCGAAAATAACATATTTGGCTGTATGTTTGCATGGCAATGATCAAAATTAGACTGTCAATTGATATTACGGGGAAATCAATATTGGTGGAGATATGTATATCTTTGTGGTCAAGATTACGTTACATAGGAGAATTATGTCAATGCACGTTGGCGTTCTTTGAGAATATGAAACTGGCGTCGGTTTGCACAGATTATAATTTTTGCGACATTTTTATAGCCTTTCTTGACATTCTTTACGCTTTTTCTTGAATACATCTTTCTATTATTTCACTAAGACACCGCGGAATATTGTAAGAAAATAAATAGAGATAAAATTTTCGAACAACCGTCCAAAGTCCCTCTTACATAATTTAAAAGTGTCATCGGCCTTAGAAATAAACGACTCGTTCCATTTATGTAAAATCTCGGGCATTGATTACTCAATCAACTTGTTAAAGCATGCGGGCATCCAACAATAGGGGAGATTTATCTCCTTCAGACCTACCACAACGGAATATCCTTTCAATTAATTAGGAAGGATCGCACGAGAATATCCCGACATAGTTTAGCGATTAAACTGCTATTGGACGCGACTGACTGTCGGGCAATTGTCGTAAAATGGACGACAATCAGCTTCAATTGCCGTCAATAAGATACGAGACGGTTTGTTGAGAGACGGCCATTTTCTATAACAATACTGATCGCGAGTTCCGTTTTCTATTTGTATGCACGTTTGATTTGCATGCGTTTATTGGTCCCCACGGTCAGAGGTTACGTCGTATGATTTTTGTATAGAAGCTTCTAGGAGTTGAGATTTTATTGATTTGCGGGGCGTACCGTACTCTGAGTAGTCGACGTCGACGCAATAGTGGACGCCATTAAATCTAGTTTCCTTTCTCGGATGGAAATTATATTTCTGGAGTACCTACCTATAATATTTTTCTGGTTAGTTGCATAAGCAGAACTTTGATAAATAGGTCAGTCACCCTTGTCTGAAAATAGATCTCGGAAGATTGTCCGTTTGGCAATGGGACGTTACTGTCTTAACATTGCATTATTTGTGGCATCTATTTATTCATGAATATGACAGGTTTATTAGTAACTGTTTGGCGTTTTGAATGGAAAATATGCAGACAAAACGTCCATATGGACAAATAGTTGCAGTATCCTCTAAGAGTTTGTATACAATGTTCCCAGGATTAATCATTGCTTGACATTTCAATACATGAATAGCTTGCAGTAAATTGAGCTTTAGAATACGAATATCATCTCAGACATGTGATCGGATGAGTCAGGGTAGACACAGATTATCATCTTACCGATTCAAAGATCAATTGGTGGCAATAGGCTGAACAGTCAGCCGCCTAGCCGTTTCCTTCGCCTTAGTCAGAGCAGCGGATATGTCGGTGTAAGCCTACGCAGCCATTTTATAATCCGATCTGTCATTTGAACTTGACATTGTGTTGCGTTTGCGTTACGAAGATTTATTGAATGCCATAATTTGCTTAGCAAGTGTGTGGGGTTTAAAGATAGTCATTTTGTGACATCAATTCACTTAATTTCTATTTCTGATACTTACTTACATAACATTGCAAATAAAAAAAGTAAAAAATATTAAATCAATGTCTCAATTCGCAATGTTAAGTTAATTTATAAGTATACCTACTATAATATATATTCACTCCATATCCATACATATCCATACACTTTCTAAAATACCGATCTATTCGATTATTTTGTTTAATACTTTAATGCTACTTTTCTCGCTTCCTAGATAGAATCATGGTACCATATTGTGTGATTTCCTTTAAAAAATTAGAGCAGATTTTTTAATATACCTACATTTCAACTAATTAAATGCTGGGCCCAGAAGTCTCCTTCTCCTTTATGTACTTAATTTATCATTTTGTATATCGTTGTTAAAAAAATATTTTTAATAAAATTAAGTAAGTAGGTACTTAAGTACTTAACAAATAATTTTAATTTCAAACTTAACAAAATCAAATTATTTTATAAGTAGGTACAACGTACATTCAGTAGACCGTAAACAAAAACGGCAAACTGTTTTTTGTGGTTTTTCATGTGTGTTGTTTGTTATTAAAAAGTTTTTAATCAATGACGTGGGACTAGCTGGTGCATTCATTAATTAGTAAATTACAAATTATGTTAAAAAATAGCATTATTATTTTTTAACTAAGTACCTACATAAGTAATTTATTTTTGTATCATTATGAGTCATTATCAATCAATTTTTATTTAGAGCCGATTCATACATAGTACGTTTTTCATAGACTTGATGAACATTAACGTTAAAGAATTCCGTAACAACGTACGTACTACTTTCTTTATTTCTGAAACACATTGTATGCAAATACGGTTTCGACGTGGCAAAGTCCAGGCTTATCAGAATCAACGAGCATAGACAATATTTTTTTTGTTGTTATTGTGAAGTTCAGGCTGTATTATCCAGTCCACCAACTCGCATTGGACCCACGTGATGGATATGGCCCAGCCCTCTTGAAAGTGCTTACAGGGATGTTATAGGCTGCCAATTACATTGCTTACTACCTTATGCCCGCGGCTCCACCCGCGTGGCGTTCTATAATTGTCCTACGGGATCATACTACCGGGATAAAAAGTATCCTATGTATGAACCCAAGTCATAAACTATCTGTGTGCTAAATTTCATCCAAATCCGTTCAGTAGTTTTTGCGTAAAAGAGTAGCGGGCATGCACACATACAAACTTTCACCTTTAATAATACGAGTACTAGGTGTGACTGCGTGATGTGACAGCACACTTATAAATCGTATTGAACTTGCATGAATTAAGGGGAATTAAAAAGTCTTTAATCCATATATTGAGGTTGATTAAGTTCTAGACTTTGATACTCTCGTAAAATTGTTATCAATTAGTTACTTACCCAATACATTATTATTGAACGATGATGTAATTTATATTGCTATATTTAAGTATTTTCCAATGAAAAGATATATCACTGACTTAATCTTGACATCGTAAAACTTATTTAAAGCCTTAGTATTATCGTTTGATAGATTACCTACAATAGATTGTGACAACTGACAATCTTTATTTATATTTCCCCCACACGATCGCTTTTGGCGCTAATATTATTATTAACAATTATCGTAATCATCATTAATCTTATAATTACCTCAACACCGTTTCCAGTTTACACCAGACCATCTTGAAAACTTGCTATTAGCTGCTTATTAGCACAAATCATCTGTGCTAATGTTATATAGAGAAGATTTATATTTTTGTATATAACGAATAAACTTAAAAACTACTGGACCGATTTGGAAAATTCTTTCAGCAATGGATAGCTACATTAACAGGCAGTACACACACACCATATTTTATCCCCGTACTCTCACGGGAACAGGAACTATGCGGGTGAAACCGCGTGACGTCCGCTAGTTCATAATAAACTAGTTTGTGCTCGTGGCTTCGCTCCAGTTATCTTCGGAAATTAACCTACGGGCACGTTTTAAATGAACCTAACCTATGCCACTTGGTGATAAATTTAGTGGCGGTACTTTCATACAAGACAAAAAGCTTGGCTTGCCCTTATAATAAAGCCCACTACTTTTCGTTTCTAAAGAGACTGCTTGCCCTAGGCTTGCCGTATTGTTGTCCCATAGGCACGCCACTGGTGATAATGTAGCTTCTCGTTAGGAAAAGAATTTTCGAAATCTTATCAGTAGTTCCAAAGATTACCCCCTACAAACTTATAAGTTATAATTATTTGGTAGGTACTAGCTTAAAACCTTCCTCGAGAACCACTTTATCTAGCGGTGAAAACAGCTTGAAAATCTGCGCAGAAATTTATCGCGAACGGACAGACGCGGGTTTACTATATGTGAAGATGTACGTATATTAGTCGTCCTAACCGTTTTCGGTCATGCATGGCGGCCAATATTGGCGGAAATAAGTCATCGGTGCGGGAGATATTATTATAGTGCACTAGTGCACTCTGCATCGTGTCTCAGAGTGAGCTCTTTTTCCACTCTCATAGTCCAATAGGACAACCAAAACAAAACAGAAAAACCAGCTTGCCTGAGAGAAGATTTCATGACGGCATGTAAAACCAAGTCCCATGGACCGTCATGGACGGCTTAAAAACTCTGACACCAGGTTAGGCACTATAATGAAAGAAAGATAGGACGACCAACACGAATGGGAGATCAGACGCAGGCATCCGCTTAGCATGCTTCCCGAGGCACAGGCCACAGGGGTAATATTGACATCATTATTTAGCATGTGATGAATATCTAGAACATACCTTGAGAAGGTCTATGAAAAATCCTTCATTGAAGAAAAAAAACAGAACCAACAATAATTTGAAACAAAATACAACAATCATCTCAATTTGAGCGTACACGATTTTACAATTGTATTCCACTTATATTACTTACTGAAGAATAATTTAAACTTATAAGTGCATAAATATACATATTAAAAGTGCCATGTTTTTTTTATCTTGTGCACAATGCTGCAATGCTGATACGGTAGGTAAATGGACATTGCACCTCTTTATTTATCTC
This sequence comes from Xestia ashworthii, assembly GCA_950022955.1. Taxonomy (NCBI): domain Eukaryota; kingdom Metazoa; phylum Arthropoda; class Insecta; order Lepidoptera; family Noctuidae; genus Xestia; species Xestia ashworthii. The sequence continues at coordinate 6,999,380 of OX465568.1, read as the reverse complement.
ACTGGCATTCAATCTTGGCGCCGTATTTATTTTTAAACGCGAATGATGAACGAGTGAACGAAAGACCTATTTTCGGCTTGTTAGACGGTGGTGACTGTCACTAGTCTAGTGAATGTGTTCGTTGTTTTTTTTTAATTCATAAATGGAGTAGAGTGCGTACGGATTGAGAAGAGGGCTTTGCCCAGCAGTGGGACAGTTATAGGCTGGTATTAGGCAATAAACTGAGTTATAGTATGACCAGTAAGTCTACAGTTTGTTGGCGTTGCTTGCCAAGAAAATCTGCATCGATATGTCAAACTTGTTACATTCATTTTTGTGTGTTTTCGCCTGCACAGATAAGCTAATTAAAGTGTCTGACCTACATTGGAAAGCTATGTGAATGCAAAAATACACCTTATTTTCTGTTATTAACATGTTAAAAAGACGTTAAAAACTTCAGAACTCCACCTGATAAGATACTCTATATTCTTTTTTTTTCTTTTTGAAATCGTTCATACTTTTAGTCTTAATTAAATTAAAATATCTAGGTATGTACTTATAAAATCTTGATAAAATACACCATGTTGGTTAAAAAAAAAACAGCTTCGTAGCCTTTTTCCTATTGCAAAATAAAAAATTAAATATTTTCCTTGAAACTACCTAAGTACATGTTTCTCTGACTTTGAGTCAGCCAAGTTGCATCAACATCAATTTGCCATGTGTTTGGTAAGCGGCAGACGGTGTTAATCAAATATTTATTAGAGATCAGAGGTATCAAGTGGTGTAGTAAACATCACGCTTAGGTACTTATTTAAATAGGTAGGTAGGTATTGTACTTACTTAGCAACATACTTTTGTTGAAAATGTATGATTTATTGCGGATTTTCCTTCTACATTTCAATTGATTTTCTTGTAAGTATTATTTCCTAAGTACCTACCGACTACCGACCGATCTATATTGTGGTTAGGAACATTTAACTTTTACTGGGTAAGGGTTAAAATTTCTTGCTTGCTTGCTTTGTGAAATACCTAATACCTACTCATACCTACTTTGGGCGTAGCAAGAATTGATGAGTTTTTACTTGCTGCTTCAAGATAGAAGATCTTTTTAACAGGTATCAAATAGACTAGATACCTACTTGTAAAGTTGTAATTATCTGCTCTACTGAAAATCCGAACCTAACATGATTCATCATTGACTGTACACTTGTACCTACACTACTGTTTTTAGCAGTCGCGTAATTTCGCCGAAAGTCTGGTTTTCACGTGACGATGTAGCATGTGCCCAACTATGCATAAAACCGAATTTAATTGGCTTACACCGCTGAATTTATCGTCATGATCTAGCCTTTTCCCAACTATTTCGGCGTCAGATTCCATTGGAACCTGATGCAGCTGAATGCCAATATTTTACGTGACACGACTACTTTTTCCTGATTTTCATTACTGACTGCACCCTACCTACTTACCAAAGTCATCAAAATGTTACTGGCTATGAAGATAACCTATCTAATCTAATCAAACTTTAGTCACACACACACCTCTTTTATTTACCCACCTACACTTGTCTATGAGACACCACAAATAATAATGGAAACATTTTTCAGAACTATCGGCTAGCGATAAAGCTAAAATATCAAAGGGCCGCGACTTGTTAACGTGATAATTTAAATAAATATTAATATTTTGTAAGATAACTGTTATCCGATAAAGCCAACATTTCCCAATAAGATAGTTTTAATAATGGAATTTTATTCGATTTTGCAATTTTATGAAAATTTATTAGGTTATAAATCGCGATAGAAAAATTGAAGTAAGCAGGTTACCTACATTTGGCAGTCAAATTACCGCGAGGCAATCTGCCACTGATTAGGCGCCTATTCCAGAATAAATCAAGGGCAAAGGAATCATATTTATTCATTCCAGTTCAAGTACCTACTTTAAATCTAGGATCGATATGTGCCACTCTATAATTCAAACAAATTGTTATTTGATTGACAAAAACTTTCCTCCTCTACACGTTCTAAATTGAAAAATTGCGCCAATTTAAAGGTCATCGGCCTTGACGTCACGCCATGCGACACTACAGCGGAACCGACCAATGGCGACGCGCCGCGCCCACTATTCAGCCAATGGGAGCGCAGAATTGTTTATCGATTCATCTGTGCGTGTTGATAATAATTGGAGGCATGAGATGAGAGAACTTACGACTGATTTTTACAGTGAACGATTTTCACTACTTTATTTATTACGTTTTGTTATACGGAAATCTGATTCTTATCTATGGAAATATGCGTTTTGTTTTGTCTCTTCCCCTATTTGGTACATGCGGATGCTCATTTGACTGAAATTGTAATAAGAATCTTCGGAATTCGTTATAGGAGCCAGAATTGGCGGGAAGTTAGTCATATATTCTACGTGGGTGGTTGGATAGACTAAACTAGACTGTCTAACTGTAGAATGCACTTGAGGAGCCGCATTCTTGCGCGTGCATTCTTGAGCTCAGGCGTTGCGTTGGTCCACCGGGACTTGACTTATACGGGTCCGTACCTAAGTTCATATCGGTACTTTCTTAAGTGTTTTATGGAAGTTTTGGCGCGTGATTTCATTCGGGTCTAAGGCGCTGACTCCACGAGCGAGAGAATCGCTGCGATATTTTCGTATAGAAATACGTCAAATCGCCGCGATTCTCTCGCTCGTGGAGACGGCCCAAAAGAGAGTGTATAGAAAAACGTGGCAAGGACGATAATATCGCCGCGATTCTCTCGCTCGTGGAGTCAGCGCCTAACGCCGACCGTCATCTTTTCCATAGACAAATTTCACAATGACTACCAACAGCGCCCCCACCCCCCCTGTATGTCATTTCAGCGGCAAAAGAACTAGGTATTCAGCTGTAGATGCGGTACTCAGACTTTAGACTGTACGTTGTAACAGAAAACCGCCATCTTGGAAACGTTAAACAATGCATCGTTGATGTTAAGTAAATTAACGGCATGATTATTAAGCTAATGCGATGTTAAGGTTAAGAGCAAAAGTATGTTCGTATGTAGGAAACCTAGGGCGGCTAGATAACCTAAATAATTATAATAGCTGAAGAATTCTATGTAATATTTTCCTAAAGTTTTTCCCTAATAAACCGAACAGCAGTGCAAGTGGACTGTACCCAAGAATAGCAGGTATAAGGTGTATCATTAAATTAGCTGGTGTGACTGTTATGTTTTAACTTTTTTGTAAAGTTTTGCTAGCTGTAATAGGTACTCTGTATTCAATGAACACATTCAGTCTAGATTTCTACATATAATCAAACATCCGCCTAAGTACCACTCTTCTAAGTACTTACAAGAAGTTTAAATTTAAATCTATAGGTAAGTACTAATAAAATAAACTGAATATAATTATGATAGAAATACACGTTGGTGTAGTGGTCGATAGCGCGACTGCTGAGCGTGAGGTCCTTGGATCGATTCCCGGGTCGGGCAAAGTGTTATTGGGTTTTTCCATCAATAATTTTTCAGTAGCAGAGAGGGCAGTGGCTGGATGGCAATAGGCTAGCCCCCTAGCCCCTCATTATATAGGACTTACACATTACTGGCGAAATGAGGGTCTATTAGATGCACGTCTGCCTAATAGGCTAGTTTCCACCATCAATAAATTGCAAATCTATTTAGTCCGTCAGTTAGAGTATTGGAAAATAATGGACAAGTATTTTTTGTTTTTGTAAATCAACGAAATATTCGTTTTACAAAAACAAAGACAAAACGCATCAAAACTCGGGAGTCAGAACTCACTAAGAATGATACCAATACCAAACAGTGACGTATTGGGAATTTTAAAAACGTCGTATCTTCGTCAATTTTGGTTTATGTGACAAAAGAAAAAATATGGGTCAAATATTTTTTGATAATCTAAGTGACGGACTAATTAGTTTTTTTCATTTAACAAGCTTATTCTTCGGGGAATTTCAAGCGTGATTTACAGTTTAACCCACAAATTACATTTTAAAATGTAAACTAAAATAGCTTGTTCGACCGTAACATCCTATTTCATGGATGGTTCAGACAGGATTACCTTTTTATCCAACGAACCAGACGTGAGATAAAAATTGTTATGAATATAAAACATCTAAATAACAGACGGACAGGGGTGACCTCGAGAGATGAATCGATGAATCATGTGAACTTGAACAGTGTTATTCTTATCAGTATATTATCCCAGAGAGCACAGACAATAGGATTTAGTGTTTGGTCATATACGAGTACCTACTTTACATGCATAGTAAGTGCCTATATCCTTAGTTAATATTATTAACACAAGCGTCTCGTGGTTTATAGACTCACACAACAAGAGTAAGGAATGAATCACATACGATCAAAATGCATGGTGTATTCCTGCAGATCGAGGCAGATGTGTTCCTTCAGGAATCTCGATGGTAAAACCATATTTCGGCAGTTACTTATCATAATGAAATGGTTTTACAGATGTTTGATATGGGTATTTGTTACTACTGTTCTCGGCTTCATAACAACCTCGCCCGCGGCTCGGGTGTGAAATTGTGAATTCCGCCTTTTTTTTTTTTTTTTTTTTTTTTTTTTAGGATGGGAAATCATCAAATGACTTCTCCCACTCTGGGCGGAGCGGGAGGGAGTGTCAGACTCTTACTGACTAAAACCCATCCATGTTCCTTCCTCGCCCTTTACGTTCCGGGGCCGCGGTATCTCTTTCGAACAGTCCCGCAACCCCGGCAGGTGTGAATTCCGCCTCGAATGCAATTTAACAAAGTTCCCCACATAATATATATCAAAATGAAATATTTTCTTTTCTTTTTTCTTGTGTGTAGCATAAATTAACAACCCTACTAACGCTTGTTTTAATGTATGGTCGTATGTCTGAAATAAAGATAAATACGACATAAAAAAATTAAATTCAATTGAATAGGCTTGTGTTCTAAAAAAATCGAATTAGTCCGTCAGTTAGATTATAAAAAAAACTTTTTTGCAAAAAAAAAACCGACTTCAAAAAGAAAAAGTGAAAAATAACTTTAGCTTCTGAAGTCGGTGACGTTTGTATGATTGATTTAATTTTTTTGTCACCGACTTCAGAAGCTAAAGTTATTTTTCACTTTTTCTTTTTGAAGTCGGTTTTTTTTTTTGCAAAAAAGTTTTTATTTTTTACTTTTTAGTGGTTCACATGGAAAGTGCATACCGTTACAATTACAACAAGCCCAAACACGACTAGGATACATTGTCTCATTATGGAGTTCCGTGACTCTTGGCTTCATCATCTGATCTGATGGTAGAATGGTTCTTATCAAACGCAAATGCTTCACTTGTTGTAGAAAATACCAAAATTGCTGTACGTTATCCTATAAAATTTGAAGATTTCCCTCGATTTCGCCAAGATTCCATCATCAGATCCCGACTTGGCGACTATGGGACCAACTTGGAAGTCTACCCTTTCAAACAAAAAAAGAATTTTTCAAATCGGTTTAGGCGTCTTCGAGTAATCGGTGAACATACATAAAAAAAAAAAAAAAAAAAAATACATACAGTCGAATAGAGAACCTCCTCCTTTTTGGAAGTCGGTTAAAAAATATTTGACCCGTATTTTTTCTTTTGTTACATAAACCAAAATTGACGAAGATACGACGCTTTTAAAATTCGCAATACGTCACGCCGTGCTATAGTTTTTAGTGCGTTGTGACGACACGAGCCCCCACTCCCGAGTTTTGATGCGTTTTATCTTTGTCAGTACTCAGTGATTTACAAAAACAAAAAATACGTGTCCATTATTTTCCAATACTGTAACTGACGGACTAATTAGTTTTGCAATTTATTGATGGTGGAAACTAGCCTAATAGGGTACATTAGCACCGATACCAAAATCATTTCAGTAACTAGTCTGTAATTATCGTTAAAAGTAAAGAGCCAAAGTGTCAGGAAGTAGGTAGGTACGGTCGAACAAGCTATTTGGTTTACATTTTACAATGTAATTTGTGGGTTAAACTGTAAACCAAATAGCTTGTTCGACCGTACATGAATATTGTGATTGCAAGGAGGATGTTTTATCAGTCTCCAACAATGGTCGTCTATGGGCCGGGGTCGCCATGGTGTGACAACATCCTTCTTTTCAAGTAACTGCGTTGGATTCTTGGATTGGAAGGAAACTATGAATCAGCGATGCATTTTTTTGGGTTCCATAGCCCGAAGAGTTACCTACGGACGGACGGCGGAGGTGTAGTAATTATAGTGGGCAGTTGGGCACTACTTTCATCAGTCTGTCTGCCAGCGGGACAGAGGATTGTAGATATTGCCATGATGATCCGTAATAGGTAGACATCATCGTTCATCATCATCATTTCAGCCGAAAGACGTCCACTGCTGCCAAGTGTCGCCACATTGATGACGCCCAACCACTCACCGACGGCGACTCGCATTCAACGGATTCCCGCAACCTTCACCAGGTCTTCGGTCCACCTAGTGGGAGGTCTTCCATCGCATCGTCTTCCGGTTCGCGGTCGCCAGTCCAGAACTTTTCGGCTCCATTAGCCATCCGTTCTGCGAGCAATGTGCCCTGCCCACTGCCACTTAAGTTTGGCAATTCTTCGGGCTACGTCGGTGACCTTGGTTCTCTTGGGGATGTCTTCATTTCTGATTTGATCACGCAAGGAAACTCCGAGCATAGCCCTCTATGAGTAAAAACAGTCGATGACTAATTCTGACGGCTGAAGAATTGAGACTTTACTGATAGACTTTGCTGGCTGAGGCAGTACTCATATTTTAACAGGTTCTCAATCACCAATCTAATTCCTTAAGTCTTCTTCTACAAGAACTTCTATCACTATGGTAGAAAAACAACAATCATTTAGATATGACCGTTTCCCGCCGACTACCGTTACATGGCGTGTTAGATTAACATACTTATTCATACAATTACAAAGTTAATTAGTCACGAAACACCGTCGGCATAGAGCAGGGATGGTACAGTGGCGTCGGCGCTGACTTACGAGTCGTAAGGTCGTGGGATCGAACCCGAGCAGGCATTTTACTTTACATTAGCACAAAGAGTTTTTAAAATCGGTCGAGTTATATTTGAGTTAAATCGTAACAAACGAACAAAAAATCAAATCTTTCTTCTTTATAATATTAGTATAAGTATAAATTAATTATTACATTTTGTTTCCATTTTTTATAAGTACTTAACCTTATACAACATTGTATTTTTTAGATGGATACAAATGTGCGTAGGTGTTCGTAAAAAAATAAAGTTTGTTGTGATTCTTAGTTTCCTTTGCAATCAATAATAGGTTATCAATATTATTATCAAGGAGGAAAACGTTGACCCTCCCTGACTCACACAACATGAGGTGATTTGTGATAAACTCGGCAATTTCTACAGGTCGCTGCTCATTGCCATAATAACTGTGATAAGGCATTAATAGGTGATGACTAGCTTATGCCCGCGAATTCACCCACGTCGAGTTCGATAACTGTCCCCCGGGATCATACTACTGGGACAAAAAGTAATCCAGGTCATAAACTGTAAAGGGTGTAAAACAACCTCACACCTGGGAACCATCTAGTTACGGAGATTTTTAACCCCCGACACAAACGACGGGGTGTTACCTATAAGTTTGACTTGTGGCATCGTAGCTCCCGAACGGATGAACCGATTTTGTTTTTCTTTTTGTTTGAAAGGTGAATTGGTCCAGTAACCCTCTCAATAATTATGGGTATCAAATGAAATAATTTGACTAGTAGAATACAATATGATATAGTAAATTTCTAATCCAAGATGGCCGCCACCACTAAATAGTGAATTACATTTTTTTTCACAACTCCCTCAATATGGGTATCAAACTTTCCAAAAAAATACCTTGAAATGATGTTATGTCAATGTAAAGTTACTTACTATGATGTACAGAATGCTCGGTTAACGGCTTCGTGATGAGGTTGTTTACACCCTGTATGTGTGCTAAATCAAACACTAATTAATTTCATTTGATCCTGTAGGCACAGTGTACGGTCACAGTCGAAGTTCAAAAAACTTTTAACGATCGTACCTATTTCATTTTTAAATGTTAAACCCAAAGGAAATACAAACAAGTATTTTGTCGCTACATAAAAACAGGTTAAAAGATACCTACTCTGTTGCTTAAATTAAAAACATTTTTAACATCAGGCACTTTTTTCTACAAAAATCTGAAGTTACTTCAATATTTTTGGAATTATACACTAAACAAAGGAATAAAGCCTTTATCTCTTGCAGCAATGGCTCAAAATCCTGTAAACAATTCCTAAATGGATCAGTACTGCCTTCTATGGCTAATGATTTCCGATCAATAGCCGCTTGCGCATCGCATGTCTTCCATACTAATGCAAGTTCATTACCGACGTGCAAAGAAATGTAGCCTCTATAGCGATAAGCCGTTAATTGCATATTTCTGTGAATGGTCAATTTTTGCAGTAAGACAAAAAGGTAGATACTGGTTCATCTATTAATAATTGATAGATCTAAGGCCGCTATGCAACAAAATTAAGTTCGAAAGTTAGATAGAATCAACTATAGAGCGAATGAGCGATGTTCTAAGTACCTACTATAAATATCCATTATCTACATAAGACATTTAGGGTGGAAGGGACCCCAAATGAAATTCCCTATTTCCAATTGAGCTGAAATTTTACATACCTACATGTTTAGTTCCCTTTGGATGACATTGGTTAGCTAAGTGGCGTTGTTCTAAATCCAATATGGTGGACTCCCAAAGATGGCGGACTAGTATTTTTTATGAATTTCCATGATATTTGTATGAAATTAAAGTGTTTGCTGAGAAGACTACGAGAAATAACTCGCTAATGTCACTCCAAGTGTTTTTTTTTTTATTAGGATGACTTTATCATATCTTTATATTTTCCTCATCCCTCCGCATCAAATCTCCATACCACGATAACCGATCACCACACAACTTGTCAATTACCGGCGCCACTTTCAGACTTCCTTTTAGCACTAGGTATTTGTACCTGACTGTACAATGCAATGATGCTGATGCAATCTGCAGTCATCGTATACATTTTTCCATTCCACCACTCGTGTTTGAATTAAACTCGTAATTTTATTCTTGATTTAAGTACTAATACCTATTTCACTAATGAACTCGTCGATTTACATTATCTAAATGATTATTTACCTACCTAACTTGCAAAATAACTGACCTTGTACCTACATCGTGTGAACTTATATTGTGCTACAAATTACAATATGATATATAAATGCTCTCAATGCAAAGTCCAAAACTTTGTTTTGTTTCTTATGTACAAAGTTCAGGTTTTGGCAGTCATTAGAAGATCGTGGTCATCAATTAAGTAAATACATATAGGGTGTAAACCACCTCATCACGAAGCCGTCAACCAAGCATTCTGTACATCAAAATATGTAACTTTACGCAAAAATTATTGCGGGGAAACAACTTTTTTTTTGAGGTGATAAATCATGTTTTGTGGTAGAACTCAATGTAACGCACTTAAAACATTGTGTTGATGAATGGATTGAATAGTACGGGAGTCGTGGAGATGTTAAAAGTCAAAATATTAAAAAAAAAACTTGTCAGAAAGTTGTAAGTTTGACCCCCCATATCTCCGTAACTAGAAAGTTCCCAGGTATGGTGTAGAACAAAAAAATGATTGCAATGATGGGGAGAACAAATGCCTTTCGGTTTCGTTAAGAGGTGTTTTACACCCTTTATAATACACTAGCATCTCGCCCGCGACTTGATGTTGATAAAAGAAATAATGCTACTGCAACAGGTGGAAATAACACCTGTATCTAGGTTATTATTATCCAGTGTAACTTGGCACTCAATGGCGGCTGCTTTCCAAGGCAAATGTCAACATTAAATCAAATCCAGCACATTCGGTCTAGTTCCTCATTCATTACCAGTCAAATAGTGATTCTCCTTCTTTCGAGGCAATCTATGCAAATAAATGAAATTGTAGTGTCTATTTGACATTGCAAAATAACAGCTTTTTACTGAATACCTACGGTAGAAATTATAACAAAAACCTTTTTTTTTCTCTGTTTAAGTACAGTTCCGGCTTCTTTCCGAACTTATAAGTTTAAATTTCATGGTTTTCCCTTCATTTAATTTATAATGTTTGTTAATGATATTTGATCCTTATGACAGTATTATTTTTCGAACTTGAGTCGGTTCGATTCCTGAGTGTGGCAAACGAATTTTCGAAAATCTGTAAATGTAGGTACTTATGTATATTTAAAAAAAAAACAAAGGAATGTTTCTTTTGAGTAAAATTTGCTATCTCCAGTATTTAGAGTACTTTCCCTCCAGGTGGCATTGAAAAAGTCCAACCCCGTATAATAATTTCACGAGGACGGATATTGCGAGCAACAGCTATACAATAGTTAATCATATTTATTTCGTATACCCACAACATAGGGACCTGAACGGCTTTGTTGATTAGCACTAGTTAGGTTATTAGTTCTACTACATGAGCATTAGTTTCGTGCGAATTTAGGAAAAGAAGAACTGGCGACGTCGGTATTGCAACACTTGAACCATATACTTACCACTTCCTAGACAATTAAACTCACAGATAAAAAAAAATACCTACAGGACAACATGAACCGTTGGGCAAAAGCCCATCAGCATAGTTATTCACAAACGCTCGATTCGATTCCGATTCGACAAGTCGTATGTCTGTCTTTTTTTGGCATTACGAAAGCGAGCGAGACAGACATGCGACTTTCGAGCGTTTGTGAATGCTGAATCAAAACCCGTCAAGTCGGAAGGTGCTCCCTTTTCCATTTAGGATGAGTGCTCCCCATTCCTCATAAGAACTTTGTCATTGGCACTTTCTAAACACACTTCTTCATCTTTCTCCAGGTGTTGGTCTGATCACCCGCAAGGCCGCCAACGCCGTGACCCCGACGGTGGAGCTCCGCAAGGACGGAGACACCTTCAACCTGGTCACATCCTCCACCTTCAAGACCACGGAGTGCAAGTTCAAGCCCGGTGAAGAGTTCGATGAGGAGAGGGCTGATGGCGCCAAGGTAAGATGGATTTCTGTCCTTCGAACGCTTGAAGCTAGATTTATTCTACCCTAGAATACTGAAAATCCAATGTTTGGTGGTAGCAGTGACGGCCTAGTTGGAGTTGTAGGAACACTAAGGTCCATGTTCATCAAAAAGATGACGGTCTGGTTATCTAAAAACAGCTGTTTATAACACATTTTTGTATAAGAACATGTCACAGTGACAACTGTTTTTAAGTACTTAATCAGACCGTTATCTTTTCGGTGAACATGGACCTAAGCAGTCGTACAAACTTTATGTAGGTAACTTATTTCATTATTAGAGGACAAAGCCATGAAGACTAGCAGCAATAGCGTTCATTGCCATTTCCCTAATATGAGTATCTCTTCGTTCGAACTGAAACAAATAAACGATATATCGTTTTTATCAGAAAAAATGTTGCAGATCATGATAGATGACAATTCAAGATTTGAACAGGCTAATTTTTGAAATTGGGTCAATGACAGCATAACTATAGAAACAAAAATTGGAAGAGATGTTACATCTACTCCACCCCCTGGGTCCACGTGGTGAATTACAGACCACTCCCTCTCATTGAGAGGAGGTCTGTGTCCCAGCAGTGGGTACATAATAGGCTGACTATGATTTCTATATAAATACTTCCTCATTATCTGCCCAGCCTTTTCTCAACTATGTTGGTGTCGGCTAGTCCAATCTTACCGAATGCAGCTGCATACCAGTATTTCACATAAAGCGACTAAATAGAAAAGCGAAGCAGAGCGAAGGACCCATAGCAGCGAAGCTTAAACTCGTCGCATTTAAAATTCCAGGTGAAGTCAGTGTGCACGTTCGAAGGCAACACACTGAAGCAGATCCAGAAGTCTGCCGACGGCGTGGAGATCAGCTACATCAGAGAGTTCGGACCCGAGGAGATGAAGGCTGTAAGTATAACGACCATCAAAGTGAAAATCTTAGTTAAGGCTCCAGGAAAGCCCGCGAAATTCTAGACTTTTTAGTCTAAGACTTTTTCAAGCTCAAAGTCATTTCTAGACCTTTAGGTATGAACTTGGAGAGTTGTATTGGTGATTTTGATGATTTTAATTCTGTAACTACATAAGACAGTCGCGAATCATATTTTCATCAACACACAACCTAACGCTGGCCTGCAAATTGCAAAAACGTAAGAAAAATTGAATTTCGTAATAGGTACGTAAGTACCTTATACTACATGGTGCCTAGTGGTAGGCGCGTTGGAGCGCTGCTTTTAACTCTTAGGTTTTGCCGCTAAGAATTACTCAGTAGTAAACCGGACATGTCCCCGGTTGAAAGCAGTATTAGTATGCTAGACTACACGGGGCTAAAAGACTAATTTAGCTTTACAAGACGTCGAGAAATATCTCTCAGGCTTGCTTATTTGGTTTCCTCACGATGTTTTCCTTCACCGAAACAGAGGTAAAAATTGTACATAACGCACATGAATCTGAAAAATCAGAGGTGCGTGTCTCTACCAAGTTGGTCTCGGGCTATCACTACAAAATAAAATTACAAAATCGATGACCTCGGTCGGGCTTACCAGAAAACTCGAGAAATTAACAACAAATTAATTTTACTGCCCATAAACGAATAGTACATCGTTATCATCTAATTGTACCATAAACTCGTAAATTATATAGTTGTTATAAAATTGGTCAAGCTTGATATCAAATCAATTTCATGGATTCTTGAGAATAGTTGTTTGTTTTGTTGTTATTGTAATTATTATTCCTTTAGTTTAACGAAATTATCGTATCCGTAGTCCGAAGTGTGAGTGTTGACTTGTTGAGTGTCATCCTGAACTTCGACTGTTAATTATTTCGACGAGGTCTCAATTTCGACAAGAGTTCGACTACTCATTGCTTCGACAGAACATACTTCGACAGCACACACCTTCGAAAAACACTACTTCGACAGATCCCTTATTCGATACGCACTTTTTCGGCGGATTCCTATTTTGACAAAATACACCTTCGACATAATACTGCTCTGAAATATGACTATAATAATTAAATTTCGCTTTATGTTAAAAATTAATAATAAATATTGCTGGACATTACACACAGCGCCATCTAGTGCCACACAAAGCAAGGCTTGTGTCGTGGTCACCAGACAGTTGATATACTACGTATATACTTTTTTTTTAATTTCAATTCATACAGTCGTCCATAGAATCTACTCCTTTTTTAAAATTGGTTAAAAATACTTGTAAAAACTTAAACTTATAAAAACTGAAATCTAAACAAAAAAAAATAATAATACGACACTGTACAGCCCTGTGTAGCCTCTTTTATTCGGATTGGAAATCATCAAATGACTCCTCCCGCTCTGGGCGGAGCTCGGGAGTGTCAGACTTTTACTGACTAAAAACTATCCATGTTCCTTCCTCGCCCTTTATGTTCCGGGCCACGGCATCTCTTTCGAACAGTCCCACAGCCCCGGCAGAAAGTACAGCAGCCTGGATTGTGGATTTGTGAAAACCTATGCATGTTCCTTCCTCGCTCTTTATGTTCCGGGGCCACGGTATCTCTTTCGAACAGTCCCGCAGCCCCGAGCCCTGTAGCCTGTGTTTGGTTTGTGTCGGTTGAAAACAATATGGCCGCAGACTCGCCTACTAGACTCGGACTTCAAAATAACTGGCGAAAGGCAATAAGTATAAGTACAACTGCACCGCAACCATTGGGTGGATAGGCGTGATGATATATTATTATCACTATCACTACATATTATAAAACAAAGTCCTCCGCCGCGTCTGTCTGTCTGTTCGCAATAAACTCAAAAACTCCTGCATCGATTTGCATGCTGTTTTCACCAATAGATAGAATGGTTACCGAATAAGGTTTTAGTATATAATTTGTACGCGTGCAATCAGCTAGTTGTACGCAGGTGGATACCATGTTGTAAATGTGACCACGTATTAATGTCAAGTGCAGTTTGATGACATGAGAATGCAACGGTGCATCATCTATGCTCAACCTATTATGGAAGACAATAGTACACTAGCCCATAAACATATTAATAAAATGTTTATCACCTACTTAAGCCTTTGATTGTATGTTATTGCGTTGAGTGGCTTCCCTATCGATTGATATGGATCGCACAACTGACTAACTGTCCTCGGACTTAAAAACCTGGACGAGTATTTGTCTAAGCAGCATCCTTTTTTTCGGATGGGAAATCATCAAAATAACTTCTACTCTGGGCGGAGCGGGAGGGAGTGTCAGACTTATACTGACAAAAACCCATCCATGTTCCTTCCTCGCCCTTTATGTTCCGGGGCCACGGTATCTCTTTAGAACAGTTCCGCAGCCCCGGCAGGCTTCGGCCCTTGCGGGCCCCTCTCTTCTGCTGACATTTCTTTGAGGCGCGCGTGGAACACGAACGCGCCGTCGACACGGCCTGTCGTCACTAGACGGACGGACGGCTAGCTAGCCCATAGCTAACCGTCCACAGGCCCGCATCTACGGTGGCCGGTAGCCACCACGTGGCCCCCGACGCCCGGTGCGTCTCCCGCGGCGGCCGGGAAGAGAGGCTCTCTCCCTCTTTTGTTCCGCCACCTCCTTCGCCAGCATGACTGCTTCGCAGAAGGAGGTGACGGCTTCCCATTCCGTCTCGCTCCGGACCATGGATTGAACCAGGGCCGGACGCGAGAGGTCGCCGCCGCCGATCGCCGCTACGAGGACACGGCGGTGCTCCGCCCACGCAGGGCAGACTTCCACCGTGTGCTCCACCGTGTCCTCCGGTCGATCCTCACAGTGGAAACACCCGGGCGTTTCCTCCCGCCCGATTCGGTGCAGGTACCTCCCGAAACATCCGTGTCCGGTGAGGACCTGCGTCAGGCGGAAGGTGAGGGCGCCGTGGCGCCTCTCAAGCCACTCCTCAAAGAGGGGACTTACCGCCACTATCGTGGCGTGCCCTAAGTGCAGCAGCCTGGATTGTGGATTTGTACACCAAGTATTGAGCTAGGCCCATTATTCCACCGGGTATCTGTGGTAATAGGCTCACTTAGCTGGTTAATAGGGATGATTCCCGACTGAAATAAATATTAAGTAATTCTGTTTAGTCCGTCAGTTAGATTACTTATCGAAAAATATTGGATACATGTTTTTTGTTTTATCAAATTAATACAAATTGACGAAGATAAATAGTGACAAAAATCGTGAGCCCCCTTCACTTCACGCTTGTTACGTCGCTTTCAGATAAAAATGTACTCAAATGTGACGTCACACGAGTTCTCGACGCACTGTATCGAAACAAAAAATGTGTCCTATATTTTTTTGGAAATCTGTCTGACGGACTTATTTGATTGTTTTGTCATCTACCCAGGTATCTCTGATGCAGAAGTGATGATGTTGTAAAATACCTATATTAAAATGAAATACATCGTTTCCAGGTGATGACCGCCAAGGACGTGACCTGCACCAGGGTCTACAAGGTCCAATAAACTGCTTCTCAAGACTGCGGGGCAGAGCCCCACCTGTGTCTATTACTGCACAACTATCGTTACTCTATAAATTATGTCTTTAGGCTACTAGTGTCATCGTGTACGTTCAAATTTGGTTCGTAAACATCATGAATTAATTAAAGTTATTTTTGTATTTTCATTGTATTTGCCAAAGTTTTCTTACGCGGTCGCGTATTGTCTTCATGTTTTCAACTGTTGTATAAGTTTTTCAGTGCATATTTAAATAAAAACGGTTTTTTGTAAGTGTCAGTGTTTCATTTTGCTTTAGTAACAAGTAGGTAGATGTTATAATTACAACACAACAACAACACAAACACAACAAAACTACAACACAACAACATACCTACTCGCAATACAACAAAATTGAACAAAAAAGTGTGTGTGTGTGTTAATTTTCCTTACATTAACATTGTGTTGTTGTGTACAATTAACTTCTGTATAGAAGTAGTAGACGATAGTACTTAGACACAGATATTATACTTAGACATTTGCTTCACATGGCCAAGTGTTGTTATGTTATCAACAATAGTAAGTTATTGGTGATCTAGTGGACGACTACCGAGCATGAGATCTTGCGTTCGATTCACAGGTTAGGGCGTAGTTTTATTGGGTTTTCCCTACAAGAATTTCTCAGTAGCTACCATGAAATCTGGATTTGTTCCCGGTTGATGATCATAGACGAGGCTACATTCTATTATATTTCGCCAGATATGTAAGTACTGGTGAAATGTGGGAGGTGTAGGTACGAGTACTAATGAATGGTTTTCTTTTAGAGAATTTAAAAAAAAAATAGTTTCCATGAACTCGATAGATGGCGTTGATCCGACTACGTTACTAGGTGCCAAAGCCAAAACGCTTGAAAAAACACGTCACATACGGTCGTTGACTGACACTTTCGTTTGCATAAGCTTCCGAATATAACCATTAGGTCCAAGTGAAATTTTGACGTTCTGTTCAATGTAGTAACGGAGTCAAAACGTCACAGAAAAGCTTCCTTTGTTTTTTCAATGAATCACAGTCCGCCGAGTGACAGGTAGCTGACGTGCAGAGGATATTCTAAGCTCACTTTGTTTATACATAGAAACACCGATAGCTGCAAGTCGTAGGCATATTAACTAACAGTTATGCGTAAGTAAGTTATAGAAAACGGCCGTTAGTCTATTAGGTACACCTCAGCCTCACGGCCTCACCTAAAGGGTGTAAAACACCTCTTCACGAAGCCGAAAGGCACTTGTTCTCCCCATCATTGCGATCATCTTTTGTTCTACACTATACCCGGGAACCTTCTAGTTACGGAGATATGGTGGGGTCAAAGTTACAACTTTCTGACAAGTTTTTTTTTTAAATACAATTTTTTTTTTTGTAAGATTTTGACTTTTAACATCTCCACGACCCCCGTACTATTCAATCCATCCATCAGCACGTTTTAAGTGCGTTACATTGAGTTCAACCACTAAACATGATTATAACTTCAAAAAGAAAAGTTGTTTCCCAGCAATAATTTTTACGTAAAGTTACTTAGTTTGATGTACAGAATGCTTGCTTAACGGCTTTGTGATGAGGTGGTTTACACCCTGTATAGGTTATAGCGTTACCAACTAAGTATGTACAGGCGTACATACTTAGTGGCAGCTAAGTAAGTACCTACTGATATGGCAGCCCATTACCATTTCAGTTTACTTATTCTTTGAGCCTATGTCGCCAACTCTGGTTGTCTGTCGGATCACCTCATTTCCGTATGCAATCCCTCAGTGAGCTTCCAAGCATAGTCCGCTGATCCGCTCCATACCTCTTTGAGGAGTAACGTGCACTTCTATGTTAGATTAGAATGACGTACAAAAACATTGAAACCCATCCAAAATCTGATTCCAGTAGGGAGTAGGTAGGTATTATTTTAATAATAAACTCAAGGGGACCAAAGTCGATATTCTATGAAATACTTACTCGGTCGAATAATAAATGTTTATTCATGAAGAAACCTACCTGGAATAGGTAGGTGGACTTTTTTATTTAGGAAAACCTAACCACAGGGCTGCAGGGGTAACATATGTAATAATTAATCTGACCAAGGAGTCAATGGGTGATGTGTGAGGAATGCCGAATGAGGAAATAGTGATTGCGTGACGGTTGACAGAAGAGAATTTTAATAGGAATTTCTGTAGTTTGGATCTGTTTGCTTACCGCAAGGAAAGTTTAGACTCAAGTTACCTAAAATATTGTAGTACATTGTTACCCTAGAGGTGAAAGTTTAGTGGTTGGGTTTTTTTTTAGTGGGTGGTTGGTAGGGTCACAGATATTATAATGTAGGGTTTAGTGCCGAGACGGGGTTTGGCGCCCAAGCGTAGCGCGGGCGCCAATAGCTCGAGGGACTAATAAAGAAGTCTTAAAAAAAAAATCTTTCTCTTTTTCTTTTTTTTCTTACTCTTTGACAAAAATTAAGATCGGAATGCCGCTTTCCC
This sequence comes from Xestia ashworthii, assembly GCA_950022955.1. Taxonomy (NCBI): domain Eukaryota; kingdom Metazoa; phylum Arthropoda; class Insecta; order Lepidoptera; family Noctuidae; genus Xestia; species Xestia ashworthii. The sequence continues at coordinate 6,981,401 of OX465568.1, read as the reverse complement.
GCCTATTTGGTTATTTTTTCTGTGGCCGGCTATTCAGCCTTTATTTTTCATTTTCATCAATGAAAAAATAGTAAATATTTTACCCAAATCAAAGATAATATTTAATGATTGATATTTTAAAGAAATATTTCTAACCAAATTATAACTTATAAAAAGAATATACTTACTCTTTAATTAATACAGAATTTTATGTTATTTCAATTTTACTTCGCGCTGTAATTTAGAGGCTGTATGGAAGTCGAAACATGGTTCAATAGAAAGGTGAAAATAGAACTAGTTTTTTTTATAATTTGACAGCTGTCAGTTGCAAGCAATTCTCCCTAGGGCTGAAAAGTATTACTTTCAACCCGCTCCTCAGGCAACTTCAGACCTACTTTCCGAGTATGAGTAATGAAAAATTAGTATATATTACACTGTTGTTGTTCCACTTTTGCGGCATTATTGGTGGCTTTAGGTTATGTATTGTTGAAAAGTACTTTACTACTATTAATATTCCTATTTTTATTGTTTACAACGCTAATCTTGAAATTTAACAAATTGTCTCATTGTGGATCTGTGGAGAACGTAATGATTTCACATTTAGTACCTATCATTTTTGTACCATAACTTTTTATAATTCTTAATGTGTAATTGTTTGTTTTCCCAAATAAATAAAATAAAATAAAAGAATGGCAGAAAGAACGTATTTTGCCGGTCAAAAGTAACATGGGATAAGGGCAGGAAGATAAGTGAATAGAGAAAAAAATACAAATGAATTGAATAACTGAGAATTCAAATTGAATTTACATCTATAAAAAAATATCCTTTGCAAGGTAGGTATTGTAAAGTCAGCTGTACAATTTGAGGGGATTTGAATTTTCAAAAATTGTTACGCATGTCATGACACGTTAAGTGGAAGGATAATCGTACTTCAGGTGATGCTACTGCTGAGCACACCGTCATGATGGATGACGCTGCGGCCCCGCTAGCATGACTAGCGGTCACGGCATGCCGGCCCCAGGCCGGTCACGGAAGCCATACCTTGGCCCGATACTACGAGCCCGCCCGTAATTGAATTGTCTTTCTAGGCAAGGCATCCTGATGGCGTTGCAGCGTTGGTACTTCCTACAACGCGCGCATGTGTGAGTGGTTGCTAGTGTATTTTTAGTAGGCGTGCCACAGCGGCAGCGCTGTCAACACTGCGTTGATTTCTTCACGACAACACGGCGCGGGGCGGTCTGAAAGAACATTAAATACATTCACAAATACACAATAAAAGGACACCGTATATATGTCAACGTAAAATTGTCTCGTCTCTAGCGATATTGTAAAATCTCGAAATATTGTCAAACGAACATACTGCTTACAACAAATAGTATATTTTATAACGAGGGACTAAACGAAGCCATAATATACCCGAGGTGGTTTGACTCCCGAGCTTGCGAGGTAGGCAATGAAAGCGAGGGTATATTAAATAGGCGTTTAGTCTCGAGGTGCAAAATGTACTTTTCACTTCGAGTGCGAGAAAAATTGTCATTTACACTCGACAAAAATTCTGAACTGACCGCTCAGTTCAGAATTTTTGTCAGTTTTTTCTTCAATCAGGTCAGTCAACAATTTAAAACACAACACAAACTCTCACAATTTCGCAATGAAGATGATCCACACTCCACAGATAATTAGTACCTACATTACTGCAGGCAGCGGCTAGCAACAGAGGCATTGCACATACTTTTCGAAATCAACGATGCACACAACCAACAATATTTTTCACGCGTTAAAGAGTTCATTTGTTTTTTTTTTGTCAATAAACCGCTTTCTATTTGCAAGCCGATTCGAAATTTAAATACCTAAAACCTTTGATAAGTTACTCTTTTGTTAGGCCCTGGCTGGAGGCCTTAAATTCAAGGTAGCCACAGGACTTGCCCGGTGAAGCAGAAGTCAGTCTTCCTAGACTGAACTGCGAGATGCCCATTACCACTATTATGGTATTACCATGTTTCAGAGTAAAAGATCGTTCCACTTTTAAATTACTTTTTACTCCCTAGGGAATAAATGGTCACTTTAATCCCGCTTCGCAGGGCTATATTGGCGTACTTTTAGAGCATGAGAAGTGAAAACGCATTATTTTTCGTGAAATGCATGCGATGGTAGTCAACTCACGCGGTGTGGAAGGAAGGAGGGGTCCCCCTTGCCCAATGGTACCACTCTCATGAAAAGATAATGTACCATTCCTGAGAAATACCGATTAATATAACCTAACCTAAAAAGCGTAGTCGACGGAGCCCCGCTTCGCGGGGCCCCTATATTTCCGAGTGCAGGGTTTAAAGGGAACTAACCTAACGGGGGGTGCCCCAAGTCCCGATTATGCGGGCAGAGATAGGTACTTCCGTATGTTCAGTTGACAATAATTCGAGAGTTTACCATATCGCTAGAGAGTAACACGTTATATTGTAATACCTATAACGTGTTTTCATGTCAATTTTACGGTGACATATTATATAAACCATCAAACGATACTCTGTACCTACATTAAAACTACTTTAAATAATTTATTTAATTTAGGAACTCTCAATAGAATAAATAATAAGAGGGTTCTTTTTTAGCCATTTGGCTACGGAACCCTTGAAAGAACTTTTACGATTAGTCGGGGTGGCAGCATCATAACTTTTTAGCAAAATAAATTGGAAATCTTATGGTTTTTGTATAATTTGTATTATAAAACTGATAAAAAATTGCAATCAAACATCATAGAGTAGAGGCATCTAGTGGCGAGTAGTATAAGTACTTTCAAATTTTTGCAAATAGCGACATCTAGTAAAAATCTTGTAAAACATTTTGGCAACTGATTTTCTAAATAATACAACTACTCGTCGGTAGATGTCACTCTGTCTTTAAAGAAAGTTTTTTTTCTTTTTTTTTCTTGACTAAACCTGAATTATTTACTTATTATTTTACCTACGAATGTGTTAAATGCAACCTTGATAAATTTATTTTAAAAACGTAGTTATTCAACAATCCAACGAGATTATGACTTGGGAGTTTCAAACAGGAACAAAAATCTCTAAGTGTGTGTAGTAACTTATTAATTATATATAAAAATAAGTATTTTTATATATAATTAATAAAAATACTTATAATTATATATAAAAATAAGTATTTTTATATAATAATATTGACCATCCTTCTGTGTCAAAGTAAAATATTCTCACTTTGACAACAGCGCACAATCACTATTCTCGCATGACAGGTTTTATACTATAAAATTCTATAGTCACCGACACCACTTGAAGATCGGACGGTTATCGTTGCTTTTCAACTTATTCGGGCTATAGAAGTTTTGCGGGCGTTGCTCGACGCGTCCCGCTGCGTGTAGATCGTGTTTAGTTTATCCGTACCGTGATAAAAGTGGATACGTTCGCATTTTGCGGTGTACGGAACGCGATTTTAACAATTATCGATAATTATACGACATCTGTCAAAGTAAACTATTCCGGAATTCTGTGTAAACGATGAGTTTCGTGTAATATTTTTATTCTATAACAACAAAAATATAATGCCGGTGTGATAAAGTGTCCTTTTTCGTGTATTGTTAGATGTATGTGGATATAATGCGTGGAATTTGTGATGTGTATTGTGTGTAACCACAGTTTGGTGTGTGAGGATTACACAGTTGCTTAGTCGGAATAAAAATACGCACAAGTGAGTAAATATTTACAGTACCTAACTGCTTACGAACTATTAGCTCAACTATTGTCTAACTGTTATGTTACAGTCGTGCTTACTGTTTACAAATAATTAAAATATATTTATCTGTCTTTACCTACAAGTCTGAAGACTGAAGCGTCTTACACTCGTTGGGGACCAAACTATGTACCTACGAAGAGATAAAAAAAACACAAAAAGTCGATGGTAGTAAAAAGTAACGAAATTCGTAGGGTATTCTTGCATTCCTACTAGAATTCCCACGAATTTTGGTGTGAAAAAATGTAATCACCATAGCAATTATCAAAAATACATGTCCCGTTGTCTAATATGAAATAAATAACTACATAATAATACAGTTAATATAATAGTTTAATAACAGCTTCAAGTCATACTTAATCATACTATATTAATATCTCAAGGTTGGCATTAAATTATGAAAGACTTGTTACTGGTATATTTTACAATCTTTCACAATTTTTTTTATTACAAAAACCATTTGATTTTACTAAAATGTGAAAAAATAAACTGATAGCTAAAAAAGTTTTCCTAATATCAGACTAATTCGGTCGGGGTCCACAGATGAAGGGACATGAAATTTTATAGAATACCATCAAGTTATTGTAGATAATCAGCTGTTTTATCAAATCAACTGCCTCAAAGGAACCTTCAAGAAAAGTGACATACCCACCAATCATAATTAAACTAGGTACCTACAATTTTGCTTTTAAAAGTAATGTAGAAAACAATTACAAACTGTTAGGAATGATTCGGTAGTTAATTAAAAATTCCCCAGTGTTGAAATTTGAAAATGACTTTCCATATAATGGCCTGATCCATACAAAAATGTATTACTACTCAATCAAAACGTGTGGAAGACTGTATTTGAAAAAATATGACATTAAAGAATTGTATGCCTGAATATTTAATGTTAAAAGTTATATCATAATGTCTGGTCCCCTAAACCTAGGTAATAGGTACCTATCTACAACAATATACATGCTCATTTGCTCAGAACATTTGTTAATATTGAATTCATTACAAGGAATATGTGTGTTAGAACTTCATCTGTTGCTGAAGTAGACACAATAGCCATTTACAAATACCTAAATAAGATTTTGTTTATGATCTTACAACATATTTAATACTTATCATGTGAATTAACAGCTAATAAGTATCTGGAAGGACTTAGGAAGCCCGTTGTTAAAGGACCTTGATATCAAGGTTTCACTGACATTTTGGATTGCCCCTTGTGAACTCCTCTGTCCCACTTCTGAAGGCTTGATTTTCTGTTGCCCACCCTTGGTAGGTACTTAGCACATCTCACATAAAAAGGCACAACTGTACCAAAATGTTTATATTCCGAAATTATTATGCTAACTTTAGCAGAAATTATATTATTTTTGTCATAATATACCCGTTGACGTGAAGTTCGATGAACCTAGCCGTTTGAGGATCACTGGAAAGCTAATCAACCCATATTTATGAAAGAATAAAAATATCATTATGCTTTAGGGGCTGCTTTAAATATAATAAATGATTGTTGAATGGATTACCGTTGCTCAATCATTTTGACTGCCTCATTGGTCCACAGTGGTTGCATGATGTTGTGTGTTCAGTTAAGACACTATTGCTTAGCATTTAAAAATACCTAAATGTGAGTTTTTTTCAATATCTTTTGTCTCATGCAAAATTATAAATTAAAACAACATTCCTGTAAAAAAACCTGAAAAAAGCAAACTATCACCCTGTTTCGTTTGGTCCAAGATTTTTTTAACCCACCCTGTATATTACTACTGCAATAAATCAAGGGAAGGAAAAACTAGTTTTTTATTGACATGATGGTGGTCAGGGCAATCAATTAGCAATATGTCACAACTATTAATATTGAAGGCAATATAATTAAATGCAAGTGGATTTAATTATCACATGCTGTGGTACAGAAACAAACGTACCTAAATAAAATTGTGATGCAAAGGGTAGGTTGGGGATAAATGGACACTGGTAATGAGCTTGTACTATAGATAGATCTCTGTTTAACCCTAAATATAATTATAATATAAGTAATAGTAAACCTACTTCTATTAATTTACTTCGATTTTAAGAAGTAGGTACCTAATTATTCGAATCCCACAAGTCCTTTCCTATAACCATAGTTACACGTCGGTATAATAAAAAAATCACGTGTTTCTTGAGCCACGATATCATAATTTTTCTCGCCAACCATTTTTTCAATAACTCTACCGGAGCACCAGAGCTCACATAAAGCAAAAAACCTTTACACCTCTAATTTCTTTTAAGAGTTTCTGCGGAGTGAACGTAATTTAGGGGGACGCGCCGGGCAAGAGCGGGGTGTGAGAGGGGCGAATCGATACCTCGCCCGGCTGCCTGTCAGCTGGGCTATGAGTCTGTGACCCCTTATACCCTGGCTGTTGACACAGTCTGGCTCGGACGTCATTGACTGAGACGTGTTAAAGCGCTTTCTTAAAAGATTAAAAGATCTTGTCACGCTTGAACACTTCTAACTTGATGAATTAAATTACGCGCATTTTTTTCTCGCTCAGTGAGATGATAGGTAGAGAAGATATGGCACAGACAGTTTTCTTTTTTAAATGTCTGTCAGATTTCGGGACCCTGGGATCCTGGACCTTTGGTAGGCGTGTGGAATTCGCTGAGGCTCGAGCTGTTTTGTTTATTTTGCTATGAGCCAAGATATAGTCAATACATTTATTCTTATGATATTTATATTGACTGGGTTTGTTTGTTTATTTACTAAAATAAAATCCCATATGGCCGATATCGTGAGTTTGGTCTAAAAAGTGTAGGCGTATGTTTGCAAACAAATTAGAGAGATGACTAAACTTAAATGTTAACTCATTTAAACATATTTAGGCATAATGCCTTAACTGTCAGCTAAGTGAACATAATAGCAAAAAAAAAAACTAGAACGAATCGATAGTCATAAAAATAATGTCATCAGACTAATAATGCCTCGTTTCTTTCGTCATTGTCATCGTGGATTGCAAAATAAAGACCAAATTCTAGTCACTAAAAACCCAATGTTGGAGTTGAGTTATTAGATGTTAAACACGGTACACCATGAGTTGCGCATTGTAACTGTCGCAGTTTCGCCTCGTTGGCTTATTCTACATAGATTACACTACATTTATTTGTCTAGGTAATAGACATTTTACTTGTACTAGATCAGAAATACCACGCATAGTTGAATTAAGTCAGTCATTCTTTCAGTTCTATTTTGTGAAATCGAAACTCTTTGGCTCTTCAAGACTGGCAGACATGAACAAATGTTGTGCCCACAAGAAAAAAGAGAAAACGTACCCGTTCTTTTTTACCCGACTACGATGAAGCTAAAAGGATGGGTTATGATTTTAGCAGTCTATGTATGATATTTGTTTTTGCGTATGCCAAAACTATTCATCCGATTTTGATGAATAAGGTGTCAATTGATTTATTATGTCGGTTACTTACATAATAACCGACTTCAATAATAGGAGGAGTCAATTTTACCTTGAAAACCTCCAATTTAAATAGAGTTGTGATTATTCAGTTGTCGGGTATTGTAGTGGGAGTAATACCATTGCACTTCTGACTAGCTGGAATGACTTTTAATGGATCCTTTTCTCGTATATTTTGGGTGAAATTAACTCCCAAACATATTTTGGATAAACGCTATCAAGATTCAAGTACAAATAGAAACGAACACAAACACCTACCACAGATTTACTTACGTAAATAACGCGTAAGTGCCAAATAACCATAAGTACCTAATATTATTACTTATTAATACCTAAGCCTTTTTCGTAATACATAAGCTTGAATGCCACTTAGGTCGATGTCCTTGAACTCAATGTGAAGGAAACATTTTATCAACGACACAATCTTTCTTGGCCACTTAGGTGTTATGAAAGAATTATTTTGCTGTCTAGTAATAGAAAGCGAAACAGTAATTGGTTATTGAATAATTCTTTTGATAGTCGGTTAACTTTCTTAGACTAAGCTATTATTTTTTTTTTAAAGGAAAGAAATTGAAGTAGGTAGGTAGGTTTCGTTCAAACAGTTTTTTTTTTCAAGCCAATTTGCTTTTGCACTGGTGTTTTTGATTGATGTTTCGAGTACCGTACCTTTTGCTCAATAAATAAATTTCCAATTATGCAGTCCTGTCTGATCCTAATAAATTCAGTAAAACTTTCCCCTCTTTTGATCAAGTTTCGTGGTTCTCTGTTTCATGTTTACCCATAAATAACTATGTTTACCATTTTTTTGTTTTTCACCGCGTTATTATGCCTGTCTCTACTATTCCATTTTGCCCTCTTCTACCTTATGCCCCTATAAAGTGAAGATTTATGAATATTGTCAAACGTGATTTTTGCTAAGGGGAAAGAGGGGAACTTTGAACTGACAGCAAAAAAAGAAAGGTGATGTCGGTAGGTACCTATAGAACCTTGAATAAATAATAATTTCAAAGTCACGATTTCAGAAGCATGATTGACAATTATTATTTTACTGATTGGCTTACTGTGACTAAGTAGTTATTAGTTAACGAAAGGTAATTAAATGAATACATGCTACATAAAATAATAAGTACCTACCTACCTACCTAATATCCGACTCGTGTATTATAATAAGTAGGTATGTATTTACAAACAAAAAGTATAATGTAGCATATCAACTATCTGGTGTCCACGACACAAGCCTTGCTTAGTGTGTCACTAGATGGCGCTGTGTGTAATGTCCAGTGATATTATTATTTATTACTAATATGTTTTGCTTGCGTTTGCCTTCGTTGCGGGTTCCAAGACTGTAAAGTAGGTAACCGTTCGAGCATCAATGTTACGACGCTTGCAAAGAATACAAAAAATCATATCTTTGAATAAATCACTATATTCACCATACATCGTGAGGAAACCAGCATGCCTGGGAGATATTTCTCGACGGCATGTTAAACCATGTCAGAAGACCATGGGTGGTATAAAAACTCTGACACCAGATTAGGCACTACCCACACGATAAAGAAGAAGGAGAATGCATTCACGAAAATTCTAATTATCACTGTATTATTGTATCAGCCCATACTGTCATAATGCTAGGCAAAGGCCTCTACTTCTTCCATTTCTCACAGTTCTTGGCTTTTGTGGATCAAAATCAATCTCTTATTATAGGCGTCTAGTTCGTCTCTCCATTTTCATTTGGGTCTGCTACGTCAACACTTTGATTTTGTAATTTGAAAATCTTTCACGCTCATCGCCCCCTATTAAATGTTACATAAACATAACTGGCGAGATATGGGTACTGGGTAAACTACATGTTACAAGGTATACCCCTTTTTTTATTCGGATGGGAAATCATCAAATGACCCCTCCCACTCTGGGTGGAGCGGAAGGGAGTGTCAGACTTTTACTGACTACAAACTATCCATGTTCCTTCCTCGCCCTTTACGTTCCGGGGTCGCGGTATCTCTTTCGAACAGTCCCGCAGCCCCGGCAGGCTTCGGCCCTGGCTCCTTTATGCTGACATCTCTTTGAGGCGCTCGTTGGACACGAACGCGCCGTCGACACGGCCTGTCGTCATTAGACGGACGGACGGCTAGCTAGTCTATAGCTCACCGTCCATAGGCCCGCAAGGAACACCCCTGCGTAATCCTTCGGGCATTAAATACGCAAAAATAACGTTGATTCAGGTGATTGTTAATTATGGCCAACAATCATCTGCCACACTACATCAGTCCCATTACAAATGACCACTTACGGAAGTGCAAACCCTAACCCACATCACGCTATCCCACAATACTGCTCCACTTAGCTTAGGTACTTGTAGTTGGTGCGTTACATGGCACTGGCGCATAATGACGTCATTTAGTCCGCAATGTGCAATGCACATGTACCGGTTGACATTGGGATCGCAGCGCTTTGTGAATGTACTCATGACTCGTGTTCATTGTGAGAGTGCGAAGCTGGATAGACTTTGTTTGCTAGTAAGATCGGGTATCTCTATTTTTCTGAAGGCAGATATTTCAGATGCTACATTATCAGAAGAAATTTACAGTAGTAACAGTCAGTTACCGGTAGTCAGTGGCCCAAAAAGTTTGACAACCAGTCTTACTAAGTGGTATCGTATTACCCAGTAATAACTGATAGGCAGTCACTCCATGTAAAATACTGGTATTTAGCTGCATCCGGTTAGACTGGAAGCCGACCCCAACATTGTTGGGAAAAGGCTAGGCAGATAGATGATCATGATGATTATCAGAAGATATTTCATAGAAAAACGTGATATATTTTAAAGCCATTTAACATTATTTTGGTCACATATTGCCAAAAAGACATTATGCGCTTGTGCCGCAGCACCCAGTTTGCTCTTGCAAGCAGAGTTTGCGTTGTCCCGACTATTGTGAGTATCCTTAAATGAATTTGTCTGAAGGGGAAAAAAAATAAAAGATTCTAATGACTTTACGATCATTTTAGAATCATTTCAATCACACTGAGCGAATGGTATCTTGAAAATACCTGCAAGGTCAAAAATGGACCGTATTTTATCACTTCAAGCTGCTAAATCGTATCAAACGCCTGACACAATTCCAAAGGCAAGACAAAACGATTTGAATCAAGTTCTGGGAAGACGTGATTGTTTTATGTTCCGATTACTAATCCAGTAATCTGAAATGCACACGATATCCTCGATGCAGCCCAGTGATAAAAGGAGGCCGTATTTTATATTCAGCAGCGTGCTTTAGCGCACAAAATAATACAGGTAGACATAACTAAAGACTACAGTATACTTGGTACCGTTGCCACGAACCCTAATTTTATGTTAATAAGCCTGCCTTTCGGTCTAGACGCTTAAAACATCTGATTACGATCTGCAAAAAGTTCAACCGTATTATTAAAGCGTGTAGTCTAGGTAAATTTAGCCAAAATTGCTTTTGCTGCATTTGGGGGATTACGTTAGAGGGTCAATAGCTTTGGGGCCGGCTTCCAGTCTTACTTGATGAAGCTGTATCCACTATTAACCACCACTATTATCCGGAAATATCAACTTAATTGTTATGAAAAGGTTCTTACTCCAAGATCGGAAACGATTTGAATCAGAACACCTTGCTATCTCTCTCCCATCTTGCTTCTCACATTTCTCTAGAAGAATTTTCTTCATCTTTGGCAGTTTTCTTAATTCACGTTGTTATTGACTAGGTAAAATGTCTATAAATAATATTTTTTTTATTTCTAGCGACTCATAATTATGAATGCTCAGGCTATTAACCTCCGTAATTTAAACTATAACCGCACACATGGCATGCCGATGTCAACAATGTAAAACCAGTGTCATCGAATATTATAGAGCTTGCAAAACACTCGTTAGGTCTAGCTCGCTCTAAAACTCATATAGGTGGGTTGTATTAGGTCGAAAACGCGTTGTTCAGCTGCTTCATTGACCCACTTCCAGTAAAGTTCTTTGTTACACTGTGTCAACTGTGTGCTTTACTCCTTTTGTGCAAGGGTATTAAAAGGTTTGTTCTGTTCACTGCTTTCTTTTCCGGCTTTTCTGAAGCTTGTAAGCTTGTTAACTGCAGTTGTTCTTTTGTAAGACCTTTGGTCGTGTTTTCCGAGAGCTTTAGTGCTTTTGGATAGCTACACTTAGTAGTTCTAGCCTGTGTGGTGGTGGATTTGTGTCTTTTGTAGTAGGTACACTAACCTTAATTGGTCCAGAAGACTCTTTAAAACTTTTTAAGAAACTGCATCGGTTGGCACAAAAAATACTACGGGTTTGTTGTACTCGTATTTCTGGATAACTGTAGAATTTATTAAAACATTAAAAAAATTAAGGGTAGTCTCCTAAGAACACTTTCAATTAGCTACAACGGTTAAGGCCCTTAACCCTATCTTAAAAATCCGCTCTAATATTGTACCATAATTGCTTATGAAAAAAAATAGAAAGTCGGTCGGCAAGACATTCCAGCACTATACGAGTTGGAACAGCTATGATTGTATGAGATAAAATACTCCAGGCACAGGCAATCATGAAAACTATATCGGTCCAAAAGGCATTATAATTACTGCAGCAGCCGGCAGGAAAGTTTAAAATAAAGTTTATTACGCTATTTTGCAGAAATACTCACTGTAATAAAACTCAGTTTCTTGTAAGTAAGTTAAATAAGCAGCACTGAAAATACTTTAAAATTTATAGTTGAGAGGAGTTCTTGCGCTATAAAAAAGTTATTTCAAAATCACTACAGGAAGTTCCCCTCTCTTAATTCTAGCGTTTGCGTAGCTTTGTCTTCTAACACGTCAGTTATAATCACAGTTCAGCTTCTTCTTAAGGCCCTGTTGAACCAGCGCCAGGCTTTAATTTTCTAACACTTATGCTGCATATATGCACAACTGTCAAAATATCACTGAGGTCTTTTTTATCACCGTGTGTGTTAAACTAAGTCAAAACAAAAATCCTTGTTTCTTTCTTTCTTTCACTAAAATCCATACAAGTGAAGGGTCTGTGTCCAATCCTGTAGCAATGTGTCCCGAACTGCAACACCCACTACCCTTAATGTTTTCTGAAAACGCTCTCGTTGACAGACTGTAAGAGGTTTATAGGTAAGTAGAGTATTATCTGGTACCACCTGCTCTTTACAAAACAAGACTGTGATCTTTAACCCACGGAGACTGGTTGCTGCTAAGTGCTACGTGACTTTGAGTGTTGCCAATGCATTTGGTAATATTTGCAGGGCTGGCATTGCGTTTGCGTCACTGTGCATACCTTTCATTATGTGTAGTTACGTCGCAAGGCATTCAGAATCGTCTGTGCTCCTTTTCTTGGCCCGTTTTGTTGGTTGACGAGTTTTCTCATTAGGTATTCTAGGTTGGTTTGTTTGGCTCAGTAAGTCTACTTGTACAGAAGCAAGACTGGAGTTTTCCGGCAATTAGCAGTGTAAGCAAGTCCATCTGAACTTCTGGGGACATTGATGCTCATTGATTGATACCTGCTCTATTTCAACTTTCCGTGTTATAGACCATTCATGTTCATGAAAGAAAGGCAGTGGTACCTAATTTTAATAAGCACTTTTTAAGTCGGTAATAATTGGTAAGTTAAATCTCAAAAATATTCGTCATCTTCTCTCAAACGAAGTAGGACGAGCTTTGTTCAAAATTGAACATCTACGGCTTCATTTAGCTAATAACACAGGATGATGTTAATTACCACTCCGTTCGCTGCTACCGTTTCGTGTAAACGTTCGTTGTTCTACTAACCTGCCGCTATCCCGGGCTGCGTTTATTACGAGTCTATTAGATGAGCTATTTTAATAACACTGGGATAACTGGGACTCAGGGAGATCTGAATGAAGGGAATATGGGAGAAATTGTAATGGCAATGAGAGTGTTTCTCGTCTTCTCTGGTAGTATTAGTCCTTAATTCGAATATTACTTATTAATATTCTGTCACTTCTTCTCCAGGTAAAACATTAAGATTGTTTATTGCTGTGCCCTAACAGGGTCCGTAATTGATTTTAGTTGTAAGCCTATAGCATCTTTTTATACGTATGGTACGCAGAATATGCCGAAATTATGTAATACAAGTGTTTTGGGAGACTAGACTGTCTTATTGTACATTAGACGTTGACTTTAAACCTACTTTGGATAAATGATTATCAGATCCTGATTTTTTTGTTGCCAATGACTAGTCTCCTAAAGTAAAACTTCTTCATTCAAGAACGAGAGACATCGTTTATTTTGAAAAGCTCTTTAAGACCCGTTTTGATAAAACGATTTCTAATAGCAAATTGCTATCTAACATTAGTTATGCGCATCTGTAAGCAATTTGCGGCGATCGATCATCTGATGTGTGATCGTTTGAATGCAAATATACCTATAACTTCTTACGATAATATACATTATAAGTTTTAGTTGATAGGTAGATGAGAGCAAAACTGAAATTTTAACATAGTGGAAGCAACGATTAATCAACTTTCGAATAGGCATTTGGTGGAAAGCAGTCTTAGTAAAAAGATTTGACTACGATGACTTGATGTACAGTTTTGCCTGCCCTGCCATACATCTCATTTTGGGATAACGAGAGGAGTATATTTGTGGAAAGGACCCATTAACATCCGTAGTTGGTTATGAACTCCTTTTCTGCCTGCCATTGTCACGGTTCTATTCCTCATCCAGATGTTTCCCAACGCTTTAATAAAATCTCTTCTACCTAAAGCAACCAATTTTCCGAAGTCTTAAGTTTGCTTGACCCTCATTGAGCCTTTGAACACCATTCAGTTAGTCTTATTCTATCTGCTAACACCACGTCCACCCAGATGTCCTTACCTCCTCCACGTGACATAATCTAGTTTACATGTCTTACGTAACACGTACCTACTCTAAGGACCAAAGGCCAAGCCTATTCATTGATGTGTCCAGTCATCTTTTCTTTGCTATGACAAAATTGATAGACGAGACTCGCGTGACACACAATTTGATTTCACAATAAATTGATCTGTGAATGTTCATCGAAACTATTATTGGCATCAATTGATGTCTTGTCGTAGTATAGTATTAGAGGTTTCTATTCATTCTGTACCACCGTAGTCTACATAGCTAATAGTATGAACTAAGTTGACCTAGTAATAAAGTCAACTCTCTCACTAGATGCCCTCCGATATTAAAGTCCGTTCATGTCTTCGATATTGCATTTTTTCTTTGAGTTTATTCCGTCTGGTGCAATCTTTGAAATTTCTTGGAGATTATAGATTTTTCTCTGCGAATATGAGAAGACTTTTCTTATGGAAATGTTGGCTTGAGATATTGCTGGAAAGATCATGCTGAGACGGAATATTACTGCTTGCCAAGCTTTCGTCCAACGTTACGAATATACTACTTACTATGTTGAGGATGTTAATGTGAATAACGCAAAATACTATTACGACCCGGACGATATGAAATACTCGTAGATTAATGCCTTTTTATGATACTCATTTGAAAAAGGAAATTACTTCACTGAATTCCATAGCATTCCGGATATTAAACGACTATACTTCCTATTAGACGCTCTTCTTTATGATCTGCCAACATGTCTGATATTGTAAACATTCCTTTTTAAACTTCCATCATCACTGCACTACTACCTATCTAATAATCATCATCTTTGTTTATGAAATCTATTTAGACGATAAACTATTTTTGTCTAGGAATTAGACAATGCTATTGAAGTCGAGTTTTTCGTTTATGTATTGAATTGACAGATGTTTGGAATTAAATTGTTTGTACATGAGTAAATCTAACGTTCCATTGTTTTAATACGCTAATGAGCTTACAATCACAACACGAATTCTTTTGTTGCGATTGCTTTGTATTATAGTTTTACAAATGTACTATCATATTTTGGATCGTGGCTGTAATCTGAACTAACATTGTCATCTAATTTTTTCAATACAATTTCAATTTGATGACCTTGTGGCTCAGTGAGCGGAATTCGCGTAGCTGAATTTTGGGCCAAGCCAATTTGAACTTTTTTGCCGTCGATACTAAGAAAAAAAAATATAATTTCTTTTTTAAAAATTTTAAGGAAGCGTCAAAAGATCTTTGCAGCTCTGTAAAAATAACGCTAATATCCGCTAAAAAGGTATTTTCGCAATAAACAAATCTAATTTTCGTGAATGAATCCACGAACTTTCTGAATAACACGTTCTAATAACAGTTTCCGCATTAGCGTGGGTAGGCAGTTAGGTAGTTATTATAACATTTGTGAATCATGGTGCTAAATTGGGTGTAGGTATAGCGATGTGCTGACTTCGGGCCATGAAAACAGCTGGAGACCCCCTGTCTCCAACTGACTTATTTTATTTATTCTTTGCAGGCAATAAAAAATCTTATTTGGTAAGCAGAAAAAAACAATGAACCCGACGTGGCATTATAACACAGAATCTCTAGATGATGAAGTAGATTATAGTGAAATAAAGTCAATTTGGCCCTGGATCACATGAATGACAAAGATGCAACCTACAGTGCAGTGCAACCAATACCAACATAGACCGACAAACAACGAACTACAAAGAGTGAAACAAAAAAAGCTTAGCAAAATGTTTGTAAACCTTAATACTGTTTTAGGTACCTACGGGGGAATCCCTTCGAAAGGGTTCTGTCTGTGCAATCCAAACTTGGGGTTTTCTTGGAGAGCACTTGAATTATTTACACCCCTCTATACTTATTTCGTAAATTCTCCCCTCTTGCACGTTGTAATTCGGCAAATTGTTCACTTCAGACACCATGTCGGTCGGCTCGGCACTCAATACTGTTTTCTGCAACGAGGCTATTTTGTTTTCTTACATTGGCGATTGCTTTTATGAAGCAATATTCGGGTGTTGCTCAAATTAAATAAGTTTAAGAGTAAAATTACAGCAAAACTAAAAATCTAGGCCCGCTGTGCCTGCCTCGGCTGACTCTTCAAAAGTTTTGGTTTTTCCTTAACCCTCATTTTGTACTAACTTTAGGAACCACGGGGTACCTACTTCCTAATTAGTTTGCCTTTGTTTAGCGCTAATGTACAAGTGAGTATTATACCTCAATTGGTTTTGAATCTATTGCTCTTAAGAATAAAGTCTTTATTTGTTTATCCATGTACCGTATTTATATTGTTATCAGCAACTCCGAGATCCACATCTCCGCCGCCTCTATGTCCTCATTCACAATTATTCTTTACATATGTGGTCGTAAACCGCAGACATTGACCTTCTAGTCTTGAAATAGCGTTCACTACTATCCAATGTGCGTTGAGAAACATAACTGACATAGTACGGAAATATCCGACCATATCCGACTTGGGTCACGCGGTCACTTTGATGTTGATTGGCATTTGTTTATAATTTGACTTTGGAATGTGCTATGATTCAGAGAAAAATGTTTTTTTTATGTATTTTATGGCTTATGTTCGTTATTGAAGCATTCAGTGGCCTGCCTGACATATTTGAGTGTGTTACAAAAATAATTAATTTTAAAGTTGGAGAAGGCAGGAATTCCAAATTCAATTCCAAAACATTTCAGTTCAGACAACACGGAAACCTACGTGCCAAAGAGAGCGATATTAATCATTTTTCTTTTAAGAGTATATTCTTACTTTCTCGAGTTGCTCGTTGGTGTGAAAACACACCACGTAATATATATTCAAGGAAAACTGCATTAAATTACTGACAGGCTGGCGCTGTAGTCGGAAGGATCAATACTCCCCAAACGCTTTCTTGGAAAATGTTTTAAGCGCAACTGAAAACTTATGAAAAATCTGCTTTGCTTCAGAATAAATTGAATAATGTTAATTTATTGAAACTGCAGATGTTGCTTCCTTACTAATAATATCAATAGTAAAACAAGGATATGAAGACGATTGTTATAATGACATAAGTTCACACATTGTAAGTCAGAAATTTTGGAAATGGCTGGGTGAAAGGGTGAAGAGAACTAGAATAAAATGACAGACAGTCTAGGAAGGTTTGTGGACGGTGAGCTATGGGCTAGCTCGCTGTCCGTCCGTCTTATCATGATAGTCTGACACTCCCTCCTGTTCCGCCTAGAGCGGGAGGAGTCATTTGATGATTTCCCATCCGAAAAAAAATAGACAGTCTAGGAAGGTACAAAAATAAAAGTTTGTTAATGTTAATACAAATACGTACAAACTGTTCGTTTTAATAGTCAATAAACATGCAAACTGACAAAGCATAGTCGTAAATTTCAGTTGCTCGTAATAAAACCTCCTTTATGAATAACAGTACTCTATCAAGTAGCAAAGCAACAAGCTTGTAAAGATATTGTTTATAACCACCTTCGAGCTTCGCAGCCTAATTGCTTTAAGTCCATCTTTTAATTGGGCTTTTTATAAAGAAATTCATCTGGATTTGTGCCCGGTTACTGGTAAAATGTGGGTGTTAAGGTCACCTCTGCTTACCCTACGGGGATTACAGATGCAATGTTACAATTCTCTTATTTATAACTGACTGACAGTGAGGTGCGTTATCTGGGAACTTGGTTTTGTACCAAGTCTAACTGAAAACTAGAAATTTTCCAAGATTTTGACTATTGCCAAAAAGGGTCGTACTCCGGCTTCGATCAAATATGCTTGTAATCTAGAAGTAATTGCTACTTACTAGCGATATAGATATTTGACCAAAGGACGTCATTTTCACGAGGATATGGAACCTGTTCTCAGCATTTTGAGTCCAGACCCAGTTCTAGGACTACCTAGTCGCCAACGTTAAAGCGCTTTTACAACAGTCTTGAAAAAGTGTCGGTGGATTGTTTTATATCTGTTTATTTATTTACTACTACAGATCATTCAATGTGACGGTATTCGGATATCCAAGGGTGTCTCGGTCTTTTGAGGTCATTTTAGACACTTGTATGTTTTCTATTCATACCCTTTATGAAATGTAATATCCTTAAATCTTTATGCCCCTCCGACTTCATTATATTACGGGTTGGCTAAAACATCAGTCACTAAAAATAAATATATATATTTAATTGAATATATAGCAGTTCAAAGTAAATATGGTCAATGCTTCCTCTGGGGCTGGAATGTCGGAAGCAGACATTTCATAAAAAAACAATACTCAATCAACATAATCGACACGACACTCCTAAAACAGTGCTGCTTAGCTATTGATTTACATATGAAATCCATGTAACTGTACCATACAAGGACAACTACTTTTTAAAAGGCGATGGAACGTCTTTTTCAAACTATAAATGGCTAAAAAGTATAATGAAAGGCAAAGATAATATGCTTTAATTCAGCCTTTAATGTCACTGTCAAAAAACATACGTCCTTCCCTCTCCCCTAAATATTGTCTATGCTTCCTGTGTTCTGTTCCGTGACAATCGGGTACGTTGACCGAGACGTACGACCGGATGGACGGACTATCGGATGTAAATTGTACAACAGATACCTAACGGGCCCCCCTAGTGACTTGACGAGAGTTTGATGCGTAAAACGGCTTTTTTTTCGGCGAATTCTGTGAGAAATGAACTGTTTGTTTTTGATGTCCTTGACTTTTGAGGAATGCGGTGTTGAAACTTGGTTGATTAAAGAATTATTATTATGACTTTGTTTGCTTTTATTCTCGAATAATTATTTTTCTTTTACTTCTTGCATTTTTACACTTGCTGGAACTTATTATGCGTAAGGTTCACTTTTCGTAATAATAATTTCCGTTTTTCCATCTACAATGTTGATTACTGCTAGCATCGAGTTTGATGAAAATGGTCACTTCTGTGCGCAAAGATCAATGCCCTTTTGGGCAGTGGACCATGTATTGCTTAGTTTACTCTGCGATCGAAAAAAAATGTGATAAAGCTTTTGTAGATTTTAATAAGATTGTTTTGAAAATGGTTTAAGTAGGTACGTATTTACGAAGTAGTTAGCAGGTAGCTAAACCCGCAATTTACACAATATGCTTGACAGTATTAGCATTTGAAGAGCAAACAAATATTTTTTTCTCATACTTTGTATTCGCAAGATTCGCAATACCACAATACGTTCAAAAACTCGAATAGCTGATATGGGCAATAAGACTGCAGGTTCGACGAAGTGGGATTGGGCGGGCCATGTGTGTAGAATGCACTCTGGTGCATCAGTCCTGACTGATGCACCAAAGTCGTCACGCAGTGGGTGCCAGAAGACAGGCGTCGTTGCCGAGGGAGACCTAGAAAACGTCGGCGTGATGACGTAGATACGTTTGTGACAGATTGTCCGGAGAAAATCGCACATCAAGATGAATGGAAGGCTATTAGGGAGGCCTTTGCCCAGCACTCAGCAGTAGAACAATACAGGCTAAGGGGAAAAATAAACATATAATTGTATTGTGGAAATCAAATCACACCAGTAGTCTACTTAAAAACTTAAGATTTCTATTGTATAACCTCTCGTTTCCATAAAAATGGTAACAGCCACAGTTTTCCCATGATCATAGTCTATAGAGGCTGTTATTAACCACTATAGGGGTGTCTGTAATAACTCTCTCGCTAATTCATTCACACGTAAACGTTTCACTATTACGTTCAGTACTTAACTGAACGACGGAGAAATTAATTGGTTTCCACGTTTTGTTTTGTATTAATAGCAAATCCTACAATGTATTTAAATAGTAAGTATTGGTTTATTACCTAAGGTATGAAGAAAGAAAGAGAAGAAATAAATGGAGATTCCTAATTTTAGATAACACTTGTGATGACTTGGCAGTAGGCAGTTGGCATGGCTTAGCTTGCAAAACAAATATCAGGGAAAAGTAAGTATATGGTATTGGTACCCAAAGACATTTTATTTTGTCGATGAAATTTTTATGATAGCCTTTCTACAATATCATGATCATAAAATAAGTACAAAAAGACAGCAAATAAATGTATAAAAACAAAACGGATGAAATCCCAGCAAGTTATTCCTGTTTACTTAACTTTGATTCAAAGTTAGTACCAATTATTATTCATGAGGAAGCCAATGAATATTTATTATACGCAGGATAAATCATTGATTTAGCCCAGTAACCTATTAATAAAACAATATTCAATGGCTGAGATATAATAATAAATAAATGACCTCAATGTAGATCTAATTTTCCTCTTGCAAATTGATCAGGAACGTTATTATAATTTACCTTCACGAAAGACAGGCAAAGTACAACTTTGCTTTACATTATTATAAAAAAACTGATACTTTTCCAAAATATCATCACTTACTTAAGCGAGGTGTAAAATCAATCAGTAATTGAAGACTCAAAAACATCAGCTTCCTCTCCGTGAAAAGAATTGAGCCGTAAATCCATAATACCCCACGTGAGCTCAATGTAGGTAGGTAGATGGACACACGTCTTTGAATGTTTGGTTCTTGGACGGGTCTCTCACGATATTTCCTGAAATATTTTCAAAGATTTAACTCCTTATCTAAAGTCATGATTTTTCACAACATATCTGTTCTCGCTGCCTGAGTGCCTGGCATGCGGCAGCGGCGCTAACCGCTTCGACACACTGATACTTCCTTGTTTCATACAAGTCGAACGCACACCGTATGTCGTTTGTATCAAAGAGTTTCCATAATATGAAAGCACCTTGAATGATAAACGATATCAAGGGGAAATTTCGCAATTGAAACTAAACGCGATCAGCAGTGTCATTATACCGTCACAATGATGACACTGACAGCCCTTGAACGCGGTTCAGAAGTCAGTTTCAATATTGACATCGGCTTTTAGATTACTGACCAGCATTATATGCTAGTCAGCATTCCAAAAGCCGATGCCGTCTTGTCTTCTTGAATAGAAAAAGATATTAAAAAATCCCTCCGGCAAGCCGCAGGAGGAGGTAGATTTCGAAGAAGGTGCTGGAGCGTCCGACTATTGAAAATTTGTATAAAGAGTTGTACTTATGTGTACAATCTACAAAAAAAAATATGATTTCAAAATCGTTGTCCTGTAATGGAAAGTTTACCCTTTTTAAATTGTCTCATAAGAGTTTAGCATGGAAACGCCCTCAAATGTTTAGTTATAATTTTTTTTTTCGAAAACCATAAGTTTTATCGCTAAACTTTGAAGGTAACAATTGTAAAGTAAACAATTTGCTTTCAAAAAAAAAATATTTGGGACGGTCAATATGTTTACTGTTTCGGAGATATGATTTTTTTTCGCAAAAAATTTGGAATTTTCAACCCCCTCCCCAATTTAGGGGTTGCATCAAAAATGTTTTAATTTAACGATGTCCGTATTCGTACTCAGAATGATAAAAATGAGAAACGGTTCAAAAATTTTCCATAGGAAAAAAGTTATGGCCAAAAAACTGATTTTAGAAAAACCGCCCCCCCCGCCGCCCCCAATGGACGAATTCCGCCCATTCACGAACTTAGCCTAAGTTTTGACCGTTTCGATTTTTTGGCCAAGTTTGAAAGCAATCGGTTCATAATTGCGACCTGTAGAGTGTGGCTAAATTTTGAGGTATTCCACGAAGCACACCCAAACGAAGCACACCCAGACGAAGCACACCTAAAGTATTCCACTTAGCACACCCGTAGGTGGGCTTCAAATTAAAAATTAAAATAATTAATTTCCTATTCCACGAAGCACACCTACGAATATCACTCCGCATAGTGCGGGGACTAAGAAATAAAAATGTCGATGGAAGAAATATTTATTTATTATTTATAAGACAAACTTAAAGGAGACAATTTTTTTTTGTTCGGGGAATAGGCCACTCACATATATTGTAGCATTTAATAATGAAACTTACATTGATTTCTTCCTTATAACCTCTAGATTCCAGTGGTTAAATTAGCTAAGCATTGTCTAACCGGAATAAATGCAAAAAATCTGCAAAAACACTTACGAAAACCAAAATAAACAGAAAAAGTAAATATCACAATAATGAAGTTGTCTGTCAATAACTAAAAAAGTGGGTTTATAACGTTCCGTGCCACGTTGATTGTTTAAACCATCTATGCGATTTTGTGTAAACCTTTAAAAATAGCATTAAAAATGCTCACAGTTTAATAATATTTATTTTTATATTCTTTCTGATTCTATAATAATTATAGCAGATATGATTACCAACGGGTAGGTACCGTACTTTTTTAGAAAACAAAAAATAACGCCCCTATTCTCGTAAGTATTTGCTGTCAAATGATATTGACCACAACAGGAATGATTTGACTCGCAAAAAGATATCATAACATAACTTATTTATTATGATTTTAAGGTTTCGTTTTCATTTCTACGTAATGTTTCGTTTAATACCATAGTAAAATGGTTCCTTTTTTTTTGGTGTTATGATGAATAATAAATGCAACGACCAGGTGGGCCCAAAAAAAATATCTCCTTTCTAACATCATTCAGTTTCATTATAATAATGTGACACAATATTTGTCATTTTTGTAATCTTACTATTTAAAATCACAGATTGTTTCATAATAATATCTTTCCAAAAAAAAAACTTTTTTTCTATTTTTCTATTATTTTCCTTTTTTTTGTGCTCTTAATAAAATCACAGACTGTTTAAAATCACAAATCACAATCTTTAAGATGCTTAAATAATCTTGAAGAAATTGACAATTTAGTATCTTGACATCAATTAAATAAATTATTATTAATCAGTATCTTAATTTCTCTAGACAATGTCCAACTGAACTTAAGCCATTTTTATAATCTTTTATTGTTTTCGATTATGTTATTTTTTATTTCAGCATGTTTATCATGATTTGAATAACCCATTTTTACTCTAATTTCGGCATAATTATAGCAATTTTTTTGGAAGCAATCTAAAAGTTTTGCCCGATTTATGGCTCTGTTTTTATCGAAAATTTTATTTATTTCAGAGTAATGAGACTCTGTATAATTATTAGTTTTATTTTTAACGTCACGACCGATTTGTCGTGCCATAACTTATGTTCGAGCCATTGAGTTATAATGTAATCGTTAAATCTAGAAATTTTTTCTCCTTGAGGACATTCTCTCATGATGTAGAGCCAGGCCTCGTCCAAGTCTTCCAGCGGTAAATGTGGCAAAACCGTACATAAGGCAACATGTTTTCTATGTATGCTATTCTTATCTAAACCTAAGTCCCTAGATATTTTATGGCTTTTTTAAAATGAAAATAGCATCCCATTATCTGTGCGTTAGGAAATGCTGCTGTAAAACTCCTGACGGCAGCTTCCTCAAAAACGCTTGTGAAAACATTGACATGCATTTTGGGTATATTTATTTATTTATTTAACAATTTATGGACACACTAAATATAGAGAAGAAGAAAGGAACAGAAAATAGTACAAAGGTGATGCTTATTTCTAAAGAAAGCAAGGAAAGGAAGGGGAGGAAAGGAAAGGAAGGAAGGGTATTGTTGTTTTGAATCATTGAAATTTTATTTTATAGGCCGATTTTTTTTTTGTTATGTAATAAAGCATAGGCTAAAGGTTTAACGATCTTTTCAACCTCACCGTGGATGCTGTAAATTTGTAGAAATGGTTTAGGCGCGCATTTAAAAGTTCCGTCGCAGTATACATATATAATCGCAGCTTTCAAGTTCCTGTCTACTCTTCTGATTATTTAAGAATCTTAAAGATTGTTATTTGTGATTTTAAACAGTCTGTGATTTTACATAAAACTAGAGTATTTTTCCAAGTTTTCTTTTTATTATTATAAGAAAACATCAACATAGATCTCTATAGAAAACAATTATTTTTACAATTATTTTGAGACTGCCCAAGTTTTGATTGCATAATTATGAAACAATCTGTGATTTTATTAAGAGCACAAAAAAGGAAAACAGTAGAAATATAGTATTTTTTTTTGTGGAAATATAATTATGAAACAATCTGTGATTTTAAATAGTAAGATTACAAAAATGACGAATATTGTGTCACAATATTATAATGAATCTGAATGATGTTAGAAATTTAAGTTACTCTTTTAAATAATAAATATTTTCTTCTATCGACATTTTTATTTCTTAGTCCCCGCACTATGCGAGTGATATTCGTAGGTGTGCTTCGTGGAATAGGAAATTAATTATTTTAATTTTTAATTTGAAGCCCACCTACGGGTGTGCTAAGTGGAATACTTTAGGTGTGATTCGTCTGGGTGTGCTTCGTTTGGGTGTGCTTCGTGGAATACCTCTAAATTTTGCTTGTCACCCATATACATACGTATTCATATATATCCCCGTAGGTGAGAGACCAATAGGTAGATTTTTTTTTCAAAAAAAGGAAATCTACCTAAAATGTAAACTTTGCTGCCTGAATTTTAATTAAGTATTTGCATTGTTCCACTCGCTCCATTGCAGCTCCAGCTAGGCTGTTGATTATTCTCTTTTCTTTTATTTTTAATATCTTTCTTTTATAGGTACTCCTTGTACGGCGTCGGCTCATCATTTTACTTTCGCTATATCTTTCATTAAAACAGTCTTTTGGCTGGTGGGAAGTATCCCCAAGACACTTCTCTCATACGTAGTAAAGGACCAATCTTAGACTGGCAGCTGATAATCTCACCAGTTTTCGTCGGTCTGTAGTTTTTGCACTATTTTGTTTTTGGATACTCGTGTATAGTATAGTAATAGTATCAATTCAGCTCCTTTAAACGCATTATCATTTAACTCAGCTCCACTCAATGATGCATTAATAACTGTACTAAAATCCAAATCCCTTTCAGCAAAATTCATTCTGACGTCTCCTAACGCATCTTCAGACGATTAATTACTTATTTCCTTATCTATCTGATTATCTGATTAATTCTCGAGTCCTAAGTTTTCGCTCAATGGCGCTAAGGCATGCGGCAGCCTGATACTTCCTGGTGGAGTCTCACTGAGTAGGGTTGGTAGGTATAGTCGCGACAGACGACCCGTGAGAGTAATGGAGGGCGGATAGGTGAGGGTTCTTTGAATTTTCGTAGGGATTTTGTTCTTGTGCGTTAGCTAAACTATTTGGGACAGTTATCGGCCGCGCATAGCAGCATCAGTGGTGTTCCGTAGATCCCCACAAATGTCGACTAAAGTAGATTTTGTCAATACATTAAAGATTTAAAGCCTTTGTTCTAAACCAGAATCATAGGTTTATGTTTTTCCGAAGAATTTGCGACATAGTCGTTTAAAGAAGCGAAATGAGAAATTCGGGAAGGGCGTCGCGTTGTCTTCTAAATGGTTTGCTTTGCGCCGAATATTTTCACCAGCATGGCATGATGCTCCTTTATATCTGGTCACCCACAGCAATATCGATAGCCATAAATACAAAGTCACATTCTCGTTTTGGGAGTCGGTATCCATTCTTCGTGTGGCCATAATCCACCACGCAAGCCCAATGCTGGTTGATGAGTGCAATATCCTCCCAATTCATAACCCGTCTCCGCGATGTTACAGATGTTATATATTCAAATGATATGTAATACAAACCACAATGAAGAGATAAAAGTTTGCTCTACCGAACTGTTTGTTTTTACTCTCAACTTATTTGTCTGCGTTCTCGTCCGTTTACGTTGTTATTCTCATCATTCCGTAGCGTATGCGTGCGTAAGGGTTGGCAGACAAACTGAAAGTATTATTTGTTATTTTAATTCTTACATTTCCTACTGCTTGCTGATTGATAAGTTTGATCCGCTACTTCTTCTTCCCAGCTTTTTAGTTCTTCTTTTGTGTAGTTAGTGCCTTACCTGGTGTTACAGTTTTAATGCCATCCATCATGGGTGCCTGCGACTTGGCTTTACATGCCGCCGCGAAATATCTCTCAGGCATGCGGCTGAAACGTTATGAAGTCGTGAAGAAGCTTCAGGAACTGTCTTTTGTAATAATGTTTAATGTTAAAAAAGTGCTGAATTTGGTCCTAGGTAATTTAAAATGAAATTATTTGATTTGATGTAAGGAATTCGGGGAGGCTTTTGCCCCGCCGCAGTGCGACAGTACGAGCTATTAGAAAAAAATTAAATTAAATGTCACCGACAAATTCTATAGTATGTAGGCGTTTGTAGGTAGAATTTATCTCTTTAGATACATTTATTCCTGACGTTATTTAAATACTAATTGTAAGCTAGCATGTTCGTGATGCTAAGCGTGAAATTATGATAATTGGCTAATTAAATTCGTTGTTTTAGTGACGCACACTTGTTTCGTCTGACTCAGCTGTTGTGGAACTTGTGGATCAACACTCTGGCTCGTAACGCGATTAATAGGGCTACCAATTTTTATATTGCTAGGAAATAATTGGGTAGCTAATCTGTTGATGAAAATCGATCAAACAATCACCTAATCCAAGATCTAGTCGTAATGATTGACATGGATGACATTTTTTCTTCTAAAAAATTAAATGTAACGATGAACAAAATAATTCTCCAAGTCGCAAATAGTTACCGACTTCTTCAGTGTATCGAAACGACGAATTTATAAGTTCTGTTCTAGAACTCTGGCCTTTCACTAAAAACTCCATGTCAGTGAAAAAATACTTAGGTACCCGCAAAAAAAAAAAACTGGCGGAGTGGTAGCCCTAAAAGTAAACGAATAGAGAAACAGATGAAAAAGCATTACCGTGGCTCTGATTGCGTAACGAGGTGGTTGAACTCTGGCGTGCGTGCGAATCAAATTGTGTGTGATTGTACCGACAGTGTTGGAGCCTCTGCCATGTGGTTGGTTTTGAAGTATTTAATTCTAATAAAGTTAAACTGAATAGAAAGCCTTACAGGAATCCTTAAGGCGCCTATACGAGCTAAATTAGCAACTCTATTTGTGGTGGTTCAAACTTCGTTTGAAATGCTGTTAGAATAAAGTTCTAATCAGCTTGCACTACAAAGTGGTTGTTACGTCAGCCACTGCGGGCCAAATAGCGCGAAATGAGTGGTTTCGATCGATTTACAAAAAAAACTATTGATTGGATTAAAAAACTAAAACAGTATCATGCTAATATATTGCTTGTAGAATAATTTGCCAAAAAATCAGAATGATCGCATGCATATTAGTATGTTTTCTATTGTTTGAAAGATATTTTTAGAGGTAAGTTCGTGATTTCTTTTTATCGAGCCAAATTAATTGTATTATGTTTTCAAAACAGTATCATGCTAGCATATATCCTGAAGAATATCATATATTTTTCTGGTCTTGTTTATGACAGTGAATCATATACTTTTACTAATTATAAAACTCGCGTTTAGCTCGTGTAGTCGCCTTAAGTTGAAACATTCGGGATTGTAGCTTCTTTGATGACTGAGAGTTTTGCCACAGTGCAATGTGGTTGTTTGATACTGTCATGTCCATAAGCTAGGTTTTCAGGTCTTTAAACCTTTGGTTACATAGTGGTCATTTAAATGGAAGCCCTTACAGAGGACCTAAATTAAAGTTCTTCTGAATAGGCTTGTTAACTGAAAAAATCTAATTAGTCCGTCACTTAGTTTATCAAAAAATATTTGACCCGTATTTTTTCTTTTGTCACATAAAACAAAATTGACGAAGATACGACGCTTTTAAAATTCCCAATACGTCACTGTTCGGTATGATTCTTAGTAAGTACTTACGTCACGAGCCCCCACTCCCGAGTTTTGATGCGTTTTATCTTTGTCAATATTCGTTGATTTACAAAAACAAAAAATACGTGTCCATTATTTTCTAATACTCTAACTGACGGACTAAATAGATTTGCAATTTATTGATGGTGGAAACAAGCCTATTGTAGCTTCCTTGTCAGTCAATGGCTTTTCCATGTATGCTCTTGTTGGTGAGGTTTTGAGGTCTTTAAACTTTATCAGTAAAAGTTAAGTTTAGCGGAAAGCTTAGCTGGGTTCGTCAATTGAAGTTGCTCGAGATTGTTGCTTCTTTGTTGAAGGTTCTGTTAAATTGCCATGTAGTTGGTTTATGCTGGCATGTCCAAAGAGCGATGATTCGCAAGTTACCTACATTGTCCCAAAAATCTAACAAAGATTCGACCACAATACCACTTGGCTTTGGTAAGACTGGTTTCAGCACCATATTAGGTATACCATAGTCACCCAATCAAACAGCCACGCATACGCTTGGTTGTTTGATTTTACAAATGCTGCCTGATTATACAACTCGATAACTCTGTAAACATAGATGCCTCTTACAGCTCGTGTATCCTACTCACCAGTGTTATGAACGTGTGACAACGTGTTTCAACCGTATTTCCAGGTTCATGCATATTGTCCTATGCTGACTCATTTTCCACCTGTTCTGATGGTCATGTATGGTTGATAGTTAATACATTCTCCACTCTTTTTATTGTATTAGTGTCAAACAATAACGTCGCGTGTACGCGTTGTAAATTGTGTAAAATTAAAGTGTATTGTGTTGTTATTGCAACAGTAGTGTCTGTTTTAACTGCTTATGAACTTGCTTCTACTTTATTGTAAGTTTTAATGTGTTCCATTTTCTAACACGGTATACGTGCTATTAGATTCAATCAATCGTATTTTTAAGTCCAGGCATAGTTGTATCCAAAAATAGTTTGTAGTCCTTCGAGCCGGATATTAAGTAACAACCTATGGACCCACAGTCCATAACACTCTTATTAAAAGATTTGGTATTTATTGGAAGAACGAGGATAGTATCTAAGATGCTATAGTATTATCAAAGTAGAGACAAACACCCAATCTAGAAAGTAGAAAATCAGGAATTAATATAGCTACCTATTCAGTCTTACAAATTGACCTAACTACCAACACCAACACTCTACATTCACTTACCGGTAACAATGATATAACTGCAGTAATTAATACACAGCGGGTTGCGTCGCATTCCAAGGTATTGTTGTGGCCTGCGCACGCGTCGTTTCAAGTCACAGTACCTCGATCAATGTGGCTTTGTGTCCTGTGTACATGTTCAGAGTGAAGAAAAAAGTGGTTTTAT
This sequence comes from Xestia ashworthii, assembly GCA_950022955.1. NCBI lineage: Eukaryota > Metazoa > Arthropoda > Insecta > Lepidoptera > Noctuidae > Xestia > Xestia ashworthii. Next base: position 6,952,365 of record OX465568.1, on the reverse strand, counting down.
GCACTTGGAGAATCGAGCGGATGAAACTTGTTCGAAATCTTAAATATTTGAAGAAAAAATATAAACAAGCAATGTTTTTGGTGTTCGAATTGTGAATGTTGATGAAGCTGTGTACTTTGTAGTGCATACCGTTATTGCGTATGAAAACACCGAGTTTAACGTTTAATACTGAATTTCCAACTTCAGTGTAAGTTTATAATTGTGAAACGTCTTTGTGAAACTGTGCAATATTTATGTACTCATAGTTCAATGTTACGATGAGTGATAAATCAGTGGTGTTAAAAATGGACTACAATACTAAAAACGTTCAACGGTTCTATTGGCTTTCTAAGTGGGTTAGTATGAATTATGCATAAGGATCTTTTGCTAAAATAACAATATTCCTTTCGTTATTAGTTAGAAAGTGGTCTATAAAAGATCGAAGTAACGGCGTGAAACAATAAAAAAGTCTCAAGGACCACACCTTTAGAAAAAATGATGATTCTCGTTTACATTCTTAATTTACAAGTCACAGAAATATATAAATGTTAATAAAACTATGACTCATTCACAAATGGCATATATACGTATAAATAAATAGGCAGGTATCTACTTGAGTATAATTTAGAAAAAATGGGTTTGTAAAGTGTACATGCGATATTTATGTCAAACTAAATAAAACAGTGATATTGTAATCTTTCAAGTACTTAGTAATCTAAGGTGATACAAGTAATCTTGAAGCACCACTTGTAGAGACAGACACACGGTGACTTGCTGTCCATAGACTACATTTTTTTATTCTACAGAACCATAGTTAAGTAGGGAGTTACATTAAACTAAGTGTACAAGAGGTGTCGCTAGTAACATATAAAATGCATTATTATGATATTGATTCTAAGTTGCCTGTGAGTCTGAAAGTTTTGCCTTAGCGTCCTGAGCTTCTATCTTGTACTCTTGTTACTTTCTCTCCTTGACCACAATAGTATAAATTTAAACGTACAATTAAACAGAATTCGCTTAAGTGTTATAAAAGCAGCAATTGAAAAGTGTTATTATTTTGAAAGTTGGCCTTACTTACCTTCTTTGTTATCATGATCATTCTTAGAACTTTCGACTTACTGCTGGCTATTTCAGTCATCATCCCTAGCATTTTTATCCGACGTGTAGGTTTTAAGCGTCCTCATAACGTATACGCCAGCCTTAGACCTCTTATTGTTACGCTTTTTAAACTTCGGTCTTCAATCCTGCGATCTACCACTATCTGCCTTAAATATGTCATTACCAAAATTAAATTTAGCCACAGAACTTTTGTCCTAATATAAATGAGAAATTCTGGACTCAGATATCAGAACTTAGAGAGCAAACTGGCTCTCTAAGTTCTGATATCTGAGTGAGCGTGAATCCGCAATTTTAGAAGCAAACAATTTTTTCCTTCCAACACGCATTATATTCATTCTTGTGTCATACTTTCCTGCACAATGATCGCTCATTACTGGGGGTCTAAAAAGGCCACTTTAGCAGAATCATAATTTGAACCACGTTAAAATTTAAAATTCTTAAAATGGACTTTATGCTTATGAAAATAAGGTCCATTTTACCAATTTAATTTTTTTAAGATGATTCAAATTATGATTCTTCTAAAGCGGCCATTTTAGGCCCGCTGGTCTCAACAAAAAAGATTCAGTTAATTGAATGAGCAGTTGAATGTTGAATGATTCATCTCTGTATCTATTTATAGTCCGTCGATTACAATAAAAACGAAGTATTCTTTCTTTGATGCTAGATTTTTTTTGTATCCTGTGCCAAGATTGTATTTTTTTGCTGACTTGAATGACTACTATTATGAAAGTATAATGTAGTGTTTTCTGTTTATTGAAAACTAGCCGATGCCCGCGGCTTCGCCCGCATACAATTATATACAAAAACCTTCCTCTTGAATCACTCTATCTATTAAAAAAACCCGCATCAAAATCTGTTGCGTAGTTTTAAAGATCTAAGCATACATAGGGCAGAGACTTTGTTTTATAATATGGAGTGATTAAATGAATTGTTTTGACTTTGATTTTATTGTCATTCTTCGTTCACGTGTTTTCATATAATAAGATTAAAATCCGATGCTTCTATCGAGTAATTCACCAACTCGTCCCACATGCCCTCGGCCCATTTCGGACGAGTTGGTGAAAATCAAAATAAATAATATTTCCATTCTGCAACTCGTCCCACGTCACTAAAACGTACAATCAGTAGTAAAAGTGTTGAGTGGAAAAATCATCTTCGCGCATGCAAGCACTTAATAATGTCTATGCTAATATGATGTTTTATTTCAAATCAATCAATTTGAACAACTCTATGATTGATTTCATTCGAAGTCAACGGTCAAGTCCGAGGAGAAACACTGATTTATGGAATGACAAGATTCTCAGATTTATATTCATCAAAACATGAGCCAATGCAAAGTAATTTTAAGAGCCAATAAAGCTAAAACGTAACCCCTACACATTTCCCATAGTACGTGAAATCGTAAAAGCTTTTACCGATTGGCACCATTTTTTACTATGTATGTCCAAAAGATATTTATGCCGATGGTGATGTGAGTTACCGCTATGCCGTGGTTGGCACGTGTGGAATATACTAAAATGTTTAAAGACACAATAGCACATGTTAGCGTTAATGTTTTTGTATTCAAAGTGAGGATCAATGACGATATTTTCTGTACACAATTATTTTAACCATTGACCATTAAGGATGTCACTCATTCGTGGAATGACGTCCTGTAAGCAATTTTAAACTTATCAGCATCTTAATTAACGACACTAGGTACTCTTATGAATATCACAATCCGGAAGGATTCATGGAAATTCAGTTCAAGAGAATATTCGTCCGCTAGCGCAATTAATGTTTTTTTCCATAAATGACAAAAGAAAAATAGCATTGGAATCATGAGGGTGTTAGGCAAATACTCCGCAGATTAATCCTGCCATTTGTGTGAAAATCGACTGAAAACTGGTCAGACCAATAAAAATGCGTGGTCTTTCGACCCGAGTTGAAGTTTTTCTCACATATCGTCCCGCTAAAGTCTTTAGTCTCATTTCCCTTTCCCTTCAGGGTATTTAGTTGTAGACCCTCATTAACCACATCAATTACTATGATTTACAGCTGAGGTAAACTCCTTTTATGTCGGCTAATACCATTAGGGGTGGCCATTAACTTCTGACGCATTTCTACTGTCTAACTAATTGAATTGTCGCATTATCGGCTTGCACGTTTACGATTTGGTTTAGTTGTTTACTAGTGTTATTGTTACTTTTTTGGTCTTTTGTGGTAATGGAAGTGGTGAGAGCTTAGATTTTGATTGGATTAAGTTAGGAATTGTCAATTAAAAACAAATCTTGATTGAAGTCTGTTATGATTTGACTCATCATTTTGGAAGCGCTCTTTAAAACAATATTTGATATAAAGCTCCTATTAAATATTTTTGTTTTGTGTTCTCAATGTACCGTACGCATTTCTATCCAAAACCTCTTTCTCCTCTAGCTCTCGCTTTTCGTTTTCATGATTTCGTTCAGATCATCATCATTCTATTGACCTTATCCCAATTCATTTGGGGTCGGCGCAGCATGTCTTCTTCATCCATACGTTTCTATTACTCGTCATCTCTTCGGACACCTTTCTTGCCATATCATTCTTTACACAGTCCATCAATCGTATCTTTGGACTACCTAGACTATTGTATTAGAACCAGATAGTATATTAATATTTTGAACCGTTCTCAATCACCTTACTGTTCATAAACCAATGATTTGTAACTTTTGTCTTCATACAGTGGATCTTCAGTCCGTTTAAGTATTGTTTCCACGTTGCGAGTTAGTCAGTCTTCGAGAATTTTACCTGTAACCTAAATTCTTTCACGTAGTATTAGTCTCCCATTCACGTAACTGTAAGTTATTTAGTTTGAGTCACCTTGTGCTGGTATTTTAAACTATTGCTTTTCCTTCGCGATATTTTGGCGTTTGAATTGCAAGGTCTTCTATCGGTTTCACATGTTTATCTATAATTATGTCTACTAATCTCTGCACAGTTATAATAAAGTTGCTTTTTGAGTAAATATGTATGATTAGTTCGGCTATTCTACACAATAGATTTTCACCAACTAGAGAATTTCTCCTGGAAGGTTTATGTGTAAATGGAACAAATTACCTATTTCGTCGTTTTGACATGTCACCGCATCAGTATACCGTACACAGCAGCGGCGGGTTTCTAGTAGACTATCATCTGATTCGATTTAATAGCTCATCAAGTCTTCCAGTCTAGTAGCTAATGCGTTGACGCTTAATAATATGTACAAGAATCAGCCCGTTCTGGTCCCTTGATGCCTAATTGAGTTGAAAACGATACGGGTCATTGCCCGTTGACCATATTTGGGATGCCTTTTGTACAATCTTTTATCCTTTTTCTAAAGCCTGTCTTTAAACCCGTGGTGCTTATAAAGGGCTTGTTTCCTTCCAAAATATGTTTAGATCGGCAGCCTCATCTTTAAAATGTCTGTGCTAAATGTGCTAATCCAGCCATTGAATGTTAACCACACTGGAACTTTGTTTTGTCCGTAAATTAATGCTCGTTCTACCAAAACCTTTTGTCTTTTGACCTTTGTATCGTCCAGTTCCTCTCGCCATCTTCCATAGAAACTTTAAATAATTGGGACAAGCTGATCATTTCTTAGCAATCACGATGTTGATCTCACTTATAAAAGTTGATTGTTTATAACTAAATCCTTAAAAATGAGTGCACTTTTCTGAGACACTATCTACATGTTAAAATGGGTGATACTAGATTTTCCACCTCAACACCATGAAGTGCTGATTGTGAGAAATCTACGCCGCGCCGTTCAGTGATTTTTTTTTGAGAAAACTGCCTCGAAAAACAAGGAAAGTTCTATAAATTTTCAGAACATGACCTTTTTGGCGCTTATTTTTCAAAATCAGATGTACTTTTCTGACAAATTGGTTTTCGAAGAATAAATTCGTTCATGAGGTATCAGACAAGTATTAGTTTAACATCCTGAACGGCGTAGTTTTCTCACAATAAGAACTTAATGGTGTTGAGGTTGAAAATTTCAAAGAAATCTTCAAAGTTCGATTTCTCAGGAACCACCCAGTTTGGACCCCCCAGTTATCAGAATCAAAATAGCTGCAAATAAGGTCTAGTATCAATCATTTCAAGGCTTGCACAAAATTATCAATCACCCTGTATAAAGGTAACGGTGACGGCACATAATCGACCTCCTTGGTCCTTTCAATAGCGTACGCGCTGTCATCGGATATTGTCCGAATCAACTATTTGTTCATTGACTGGAACAAAACAGCTTTTATTAGGTTTCTATTACAGTACTATCTTAATGCCCGCATTGCTACTATTTGCCAAGCGATTGTAGGCACGATATTTCGTAGTAAGTACTGGATAAAATACAGTTATTATTATATTGTTGATAACTTTGACGCTCAACCGTTTTGGTCTTTCGACCAGCGACTTGTCTCATAACAGGATGCTTTGCATTTTTTTAAAGTAATTCGTAACCTCATGATGAGAGATCAGATCAGCTCAGATGAGATGATGAGTGTTTTGGGGCTCATAAGGCATGTCTTATGAGCCCCAAAATACTCAGTTACAACACTTACAACTGACCGCTGCGCCGCTGTCAACGCCATAGAAATTTGGCCCGACTAATTTTACAATACAGTCGTAAAGAAGAAAGAACATTACGAATTTGACCTATAAACATAACTTACTAAAGCTCAACTCTTTGATAGATTTGATCCCCATCAAAGCATTCATAACCCTCCTACATTTCTTCATGTAGGTACTTACACCAATTGATTCGAATATAAAAGTGTACGCATCATAATCAGGCTCGTTCCGTGACGCGGCGTCTCGTAGTCTGGCACTCTGGAACTCTGGACCAATGGGGTCAACGCCCAGTGACCGTAATATGATGCTTGTCATACCTACCACGCGCAGGATATGTCATGTCCTTATCCTTTCTCTCGATTTGAAACAGGAATGCTTGGAATTCTTGATTTGAATCCAGTGGATTTTCTCGTTCTTTGGGATTGTGTTTTAAGGAACTCTGCAGATTTATAATTTAGAAATTTGTAAACCAGTTGGGGTTTTTTAAATTTCTAAATTAAGGGGCTACCTCACGCGAACGACCTTGAGCGAGTGGGAGAAGTTTAGCAATAGCGTATACCCGTGCGTGAGAGTGGTCAGCGATACACTGCCGCCCGTCGCCCCGAGGAGTCCCACACCTAGATTATTCGAAAAAACAACCCACCTTGATTTATCAAACACAATACGGATAAAAGCCGTATACTAATATAAAGGGCATTAAATTGTCTTTGAGATGATCTAAGTTTCATGCAAATACGCGCGATAGTTTTTGCGTGATGATCGTTTTTTTGCCGCGTTAGACATTACTTCACAAATTAATTACACTAAGTTATAAAAATATTTCTTCACATTTTCACATATCAAATTATGAAAGAAATGGTCTAGTATAACATATATTTTTTTCAAAGAAATTAGACTAGAAGTTAAGACGTGATGATCAATTTAAAATCACTAAAAGTCATGTGTCTGCGCCTTAAAAAGAAACGGTTCTTCTGAACCGGTAAGTACTCGTAAAACAGATCACGATCCAATTCAAACGTTTTATTTTAATTGGTACTAGGATTAGGTCCCAAACCTCATTTACAAGGACAGGTTAAGGTGGTCCAACTTTAACTGTTAGGCGTATCTGGGAAAAATGAACTACACAACATCCCTCGCAATCAGAAAATCACAAGGTCGCAAAGTAGCTTATATTCAACTCATCATCATCTAGCCTAGCCTTTTCCCAACTATGTTGGGGTCGGTTTCCAGTCTAACCAGATGCAGCTTAATATCAATATTTTACACGGAGCTTATATTCAACCATGGACTTATAAAAAACTACAAGGATAATAAACTGATATTGCCAAAGACCTTGAAAGTGAATCTTCCAAGCAAAACAAAGACGATATTCTTGTCAAAACATTTCCTATTTGAACACAATCTAAAGTAGAAGTATTTACAGACAACCTTGCTAGCTTGCCCTATGACTCATATTAACCCGTTATTATACATCATTTTATACCGGGTTTTGGCATTATCTATGTTAATTATTTTTTTATTATTTACACCGAAACCTAGTCCATTATAACGTTACTTTACGAGTTTGCAAAAACTCGTATCTAAAGACCAGTTGGCCAGACACCATGTTTTATTAAAATCTAATTTATTATATTCGTTGGCATAATGTGTGAATTTACAATCTTTTGGAAGGATTAGTGATAAATGGCATGGTGTGGCATGATACAGTCGTCATCGGAGTAAAGGTCAGAGAAACTGATGTACCTTCTGGTCATCTTGCCAGTCACCATGACATCCCAGCATAGGAAAGAGAAAATAAATCTATCATAATCCTTAATACCCATAATTCCACAATTCTTCACTTTTATTTATCTGCACTTCACTTGTAACTTCGATCAGAAATGTGAATGAATAAGAAATTCCACGTGAATGAAAACTACAGTTATCAACAACAATGTCAGGACTGTTCGAATCATTCACAAATTGAAGAATTTCATCTTCGTCAGAATGTGTGTTTACAAAATTTATAGCTTCTCGTGTCGGGGACTATAGACACTATAGACTAGTGGTTAAGCATCCAGGTGCAAGCTGACCAGTAGTAATAGGCTAGTTTCCGCCATCAATAAATTGCAAAACTAATTAGTCCGTCAGTTAGAGTATTGGAAAATAATGGACACGTATTTTTTGTTTTTGTAAATCACTGAGTACTGACAAAGATAAAACGCATCAAAACTCGGGAGTGGGGGCTCGTGACGTCACAACGCACTAAAAACTATAGCACGGTGTGACGTATTGCGAATTTTAAAAGCGTCGTATCTTCGTCAATTTTGGTTTATGTAACAAAAGAAAAAATACGGGTCAAATATTTTTTTATAATCTAACTGACGGACTAATTAGATTTTTTTAGGACACAAGCCTATTGCAGTCTGGATTCACCCACTGCTGGTTGTAGAACTGCCCTTTTTTAACCGACTTCCAAAAAGAGGAGGTTATCAATTCGTCTGTATGTTTTTTTTTTTTTTTTTTTTGTGTTTGTTACCTCATAACTTTCGACTGAGTGGACTGATTTTGATGATTCTTTTTTTATTTGAAAGCTGGTGCTTCCCATGTGGTCCCATTTTAATTTGCTGAAGATCTGATGCTGGTCTTCGGAGATATACAATGGAACTCCTCAAAAATGTACGGCAAATCTGCAGTGATTGCTGTTATCGCTTTTAGGTTTATTGTTTATACAACATCATGACGTAATATCACGCCTGTATGCTCTGAGGGGGTACGCAGATGTGTACAGTACACCCAGATTTCGACAGTGTTTGTTACCTCAGTACTTTCGACTGGGTGAACCGAGTTTGATGATTCTTTTTTAATTTGAAAGCTGGTGCTTCCCGTGTGGTTATATTTTAATTTGCTGAAGATCTGATCCGGATCTTCGGAGATATACAATGGAACTCTTCAAAAATACACGGCAAATCTGCAGTAACTGCTGCAATCGCTTGAATGTTTATTGTTTATACAGCATCATGACGTAACATCACGCCTGTATGCTCTGAGGGGGTACGCAGATGTGTACAATATTCCCAGATTTCGACAGTTAGGTGTATTAAGTTCCATTTATTGGGGATAAGCCTATTACCTTGACATGTATTGTTTTTTTTTATTTTATTGGCAAGGGTACTTCAAGGGTAGTTTGATGAGAATTTGGTTAGGTTCTGATTATGGGATCCATGACAAAGGAACGGAGCTCTTCAATTTTTAGAAGCAAATTAACGATACTCGGCCAAATCTTTTAAAGGCTATCCGGATATTTGGGTCACGTACCATAACGTCGTTATTAACCGACTTCAAAAAGGAGAAGGTTCTCAATTCAATGTTCCCCGATTACTCGAAGATGACTGGACCGAATTTGTTTTTTAATTGTTTGAAAGGGTATACTTCCCAGAAGTTCCCATAATCATCAAGTCAGGATCCTGATAATGGGATCCTGGAGAAATAGAGAGAACTTTTCAAATTTTATAGGCACACCAGAAGCGATTTGGGTAGTTTTAGAAAGACTACTTTCTCGGAGTGATCCCATTTAAATTTGGTAAAGATTAGATGAAAAACTTCGGAGAAAGGCAACGGAACTCCTCATTAAATGTAGCAAATGTGTGTCTCTTACTGGGATTGCTGAAATCTCATGTCTGTCTATTGTTTACACCAGTTCATAACAAAAAATCATGCTGGTACGCTGTGAAAGGGTATGCACATGTGAACCACTAAAAAGTGAAAAATAAAAACTTTTTTGCAAAAAATAAAACCGACTTCACACAAAAAAGTGAAAAATAACTTTAGCTTCAGAAGTCGGTGACAAAAAAACTAAATCAATCAAATAAAGGTCACCGACTTCTGAAGCTAAAGTTATTTTTCACTTTTTTGTGTGAAGTCGGTTTTATTTTTTGCAAAAAAGTTTTTTTCTGCCACACTTTCAAATTTCGTGCGTCCGGTATAAAATATCGTTTCCCGCGACTGACGATATCGTCAACCCAATGCTTTGTTATGATGCCAGTTGCCAGGATATAGTCCGGTTTTCCTTAAAGATTTTTAAACACAAATAGGCATACAGGGTGGAATTTTTCAATGCCACCTTGAGGGAAAGTACTTACTCGAAATACTGGAGATAGCAAATTTTACTCAAAGGAGACATTCCTTTATTTTTAAAAAGAAATAAATCTGCATTCACAGATTTTCGAAAATTCGCTTGCCACACTCGGGCATCGAACCCGGGACGGATCGACTAAAGTTCGAAAAAAATTAAATTCTGTACCTTTTTGACATTAATCGATAGAGCCAATCATATATTTAGATCGAATCTCTCTAACAAACATGATACATTAAACGAAAGGAAAACCATGAATAAAAGTACTTGAACTAATTGAATTTATCCTATTGAATTTATCTGTTCTTTAGATTTCATGGTTTTCCCTTCATTTAATTAATCTTGTTTGTTAGAGAGATTTGATCCATATTATTGACCCTATCGATTGATGTCAAAAATGTACAGGATGTTACTTTTTCGAATTTTAGTCGGTTTGATTCCCGAAGATGGCAAGCGAATTTTCGAAAACCTGTGAAAGTTGATTTGTTTCTTTTAAAAATGAAGGAATGTTTCCTTTGCGTAAAATTTGCTATCTCCAGTATTTCGAGTACTTTCCCTCAAGGTGCTATTGAAAAATTCCACCCTGTATATGTAGATATTTATAAACAGCATCATTGTGGTTAGATAAGAGTAGATTGACTGCTTTATTTAGGGATTGATGGTCACCTCATTAGTTATTTTTGTAATACAACGGTAGGTAGACATTTTCCCTCAGTGTGTTCGTTTCATTAGTTCGGATTGGAATTCAGTACGGTGTTGTGAGTGTTGGCTACAATAATAAATAAACAAAAATCTGTTTAGGTACCTAAAGTGATTCTAGTTAAGCTTAAAATAACAAGGATGGGCCAAAAACTGGTAAGTTATCAAGTAACTACTTTTTAGTTCTGCAACACCTAAGAGTTGACAAAAAAATACTTCAGTCATTGCGCTCCTTGTGTGCTTAAAGTGTTAAATAAATAAATGACACCTTGACGTGGTATACTACATGTATAATAATGATTATTATTACAAATCCCATCTAGATCGGTCCAGCCGTTTCTGAGATGAGCCGCAACAAACTAACAGATGGACAGACAATAATTAAAAATAATGTGTTTTTGTTACAAGTGCCGTAAATATTTTCATACGCATTCAGTAAAAAGATATTATTAATTAGTTTTCATTTTATTTTTTTGTGTAAATATTGGTCACAATATGGATGTTGTGTTTTAGAATAGCAATAATTATAGTGATCATTGGCCTTTCCGTTATCAATGCACACATAATAATTTAGGAATGTATTGTTTTTATTTCTATGGTAACATTTTTGAGGATTAAAGTAGATGTCGACTTGGGCTTTAAAAGTCTTTATTTTCGTATATATGTCACCGTAAAATTGTCAAATACGTTATATTGTAATATCTCTAGCGATATTGTAATATCTCGAATTATTGTCAACTGAACATACGGAAGTATCTCTGCCCCCATAATCGGGACTTGGGGCACCCCCCCGTTAGGTTAGTTAGGTTCCTTTAAACCCTGCACCCGGAAATAGGGGCCCCGCGAAGCGGGGCTCCGTCGACTACGCTTTTTAGGGAAATATGAAGTGTTTTAAGGTTAGGTTATATTAATCGATATTTCTCAGGAATGGTACAGTATCTTTTCATGAGAGTGGTACCACTGGGCAAGGGGGACCCCTCCTTCTCTCCACACCGCGTGAGTTGACTACCATCGCATGCATTTCACGAAAAATAATGCGTTTTATTGTAAGCAGTATTTTCGTTTGACAATAATTCGAGACTTTACAATATCGCTAGAGATATTACAATATAACGTACATTTGACAATTTTACGGTGACATATATACGAAGTTCATCAATAACTGTAAGTAGGTCAATGAACGCTATTGCGATGCTAATACACAACTATGACACTTCAAACTCCGTACATTCTTTATGAAACTTGTCAGTTCTGACACTGCCACCTCAATTTGTATGCTCTTCTTACCCAAAACACACTCAGAATGCGTTGACAGTTATTTAGAGATAGAATCGATGTTGTAACGGTACCGTACGTGTAACTATTGTTGTTATTTTTAGTGACGTCACGTTCACACATACTAAGTCATTGTAACGTGCATTTTGTGTTTTTAGGGTTCCGTACCCAATGGGTAAAAACAGGACCCTATTACTAAGACTCCACTGTCCGTCTATCAGTCTGTCAGCAGTCTGTATCAGTACCTCAAGAACCGTGATAGCTGGACGGCTGAAATTTTCCCGCTATAACAGAAAAAATAAATAATGGTTAAAAAATAATAATACGATAGTAATGGAACCCTTCATGCGCAAGTTCGGCTCGTACTTGCCCGTTTTTAATTATATGTGGTAGTGTTTAATCATGTTTTGCGTGAGAACTAGGTACATAACACATAACTAAGGTATCTAGGTCTTTAGGTAGTTAGTTATGTGACCGAGTTATAGGGTGGGTTCAAATATAAAACTCTCCATAATAAAGTTATTAATAACCATATGACTTGGGACATAAACTTTACTGACAAAATAACCCCTGAAATTATCCTCTGGGGAAATACAAGTTGTTGTTACGTTGTACAAGAACAGCCGGTGCGTTCGCATGAAATAAGCCACTTAAGCTGGTGGCGAATACGCTGGGTCCGTAGATACGATTAGGTGTCCAGCTGTGTGTTTTGGCTTTTGACGTTTTGTTTGTTAACTGGCCGTAAGCTAATTATCAAACAGTTAGAGATAGCAACCTTCCATTACCTGTTTATAATTATTGAAATGGCCTTAAGACCATATAGCAAAATCTGGCAAAACCTGACAACAAATCGGAGGATCCTCAATTTTCTACGTGAGATGAAGAATTTCAACCCGTTCTTCATATCCCCATAGTAGAAATACGAATCGCGTTGAAAGCAATCGACAATCGTCTAGCGTCTCGACGCCCTAAGGTATCAACGATTACATTAATTATAACATTAGACGGGCTGTTAACCTATTCGCCTACTAGCAATTAATGGTAATTAAAAGTAATAAGTGTCGTTGGGAATAAGCGAACAATAATTTATTGAATGTCTATTGATAACAGTATCGTCTAGGACTTTGGAAAATAGGTTATGTAGTACATTTTAACGCGTACCTATGTATGTATAATTATGTATCTACGAACAGTGTTTTTATTATTATGTGGATGAATTCGTCGAGTTTACTAATCACCAACAAGTACTTACTTAAGGCGCCTATACGAGCTAAATTAGCAACTCTATTTGTGGTGGTTCAAACTTCGTTTGAAATGCTGTTAGAATAAAGCTCTAATCAGCTTGCATTACAAAGTGGTTTTTACGTCAGCCACTGCGGGCCAAATAGCGCGAAATGAATGGTTTCGATCGATTTACAAAAAAACTATTGATTGGATTAAAAAACTAAAACAGTATCATGCTAATATATTGCTTGTAGAATTATTTGCCAAAAAATCAGAATGATCGCATGCATATTAGTATGTTTTCTATTGTTTGAAAGATATTTTTAGAGGTAAGTTCGTGATTTCTTTTTATCGAGCCAAATTAATTGTATTATGTTTTCAAAACAGTATCATGCTAGCATATATCCTGAAGAATATCATATATTTTTCTGGTCTTGTTTATAGCAGTGAATCATATACTTTTAGTAATTATAAAACTCGCGTTTAGCTCGTATAGTCGCCTTAATGTTAAAAAACGTCGCAAAAACCGATTATCACATCGGAATTACATTGCTTCGAAAAAATCTTAGGTATTCTATTAAGTTTTCTTAATTTTGTAATGAGAATTTTCTTTTTGAGAATTTAAAAAATAAATGTTTCCAAGAACTCAGTAGATGGCGTTGAACTGACTATGTCACTAGGTGCCAAAGCCAAAACGCTTGAAAAAACACACGTCACATGTGCTCGTTGACTGACACTTTCGTTTGCTTAAGCTTCCGAATATAACCATCAGGTTTATGTGAAATTATGTGTGTGTGAGAGTTGAGAAATAAAATCCCTCATTCGGTTTGCAAGAGGGATGCTCGTGCCTTCTCTGTATCAGAAGAGGCTTTTGCCCAGCTGTGGGACAATAACTGCTGATATCATTTTGTAACTTTAAAATGTGAGTTTCATTCGGAAACAAATTGTTGACAGCTCACAGAAACTTCAAGGCCCAAAAAATTAGTCAGTTTTGCCCTAAAAACAAGCGATTAACACGCAGCACCTGCCATACTCACAATGCGTATGAAACCTAATTACCTACTCCTGTTTACAACCATTTGTTCGAGACATAATTGCATACTATGATAAGATAATGTTGTTTTGTTGTTTCTAATGACACGAAGTTCAAACTCCCTTACCTGCAAGGACTTTGGTAACATACAAAATGTACACACTTGTCGAGACGGAATCGGTTTGAGAGCAAAAAGAGCATGTCCCATGCAATAAAATAAAAGGGATAAATAAATAAATATCGCTGGATATTACACACAGCGCCATCTAGTGCCACACTAAGCAAGGCTTGTTTCCTGGACACCAGACAGTTGATATACTTACTTTTCAACCGACTTCTACAAAGAGGAGGTTCTCAATTCGTCTGTATGTTTTTTTTTTTTTTTTTTTTTTTTTTTTGTGTTTGTTACCTCAGAACTTTCGACTGGGTGAACCGATTTTGATGATTCTTTTTTTATTTGAAAGCTGGTGCTTCCCGTTGGGTCCCATTTTAATTTGTTGAAGATCTGATGCTGATCTTCGTAGATATACAATGGAACTCTTCAAAAATAGACGGCAAATCTGCAGTGATTGCTGCATCCGCTTGTAGGTTCATTGTTTATACTAAATCATGACGTAACATCACGCCTGTATGTTCTGAGGGGGTACGCAGATGTGTACAATATACCCAGATTTCGACAATGTTTGTTACGTCAGAACTTTCGACTGGGTGAACCGATTTTGATGATTCTTCTTTTATTTGAAAGCTGGTGCTTTCCGTGTAGTTCCATGTTAATTTGGTTAAGATCTTACGCTGATCTTCGGAGATATAAATGGAACTCTTCAAAAATACACGGCAAAGCTGCAGTAATTGCTGCAATCGCTTGGTTGTTTATTGTTTATGCAACATCATGACGTAACATCCCACCTGTATGCTCTGAGGGAGTACGCAGAAGTATACAATATACCCAGATTTCGACAGTTACACGTGTAAAGTTCCATTCAATGGGATCCCGAAGAAATAGAGGTAACTCCTTAACTTTATAGGCACACCAGAAGCGGTTTGGGTAGTTTTAGGCAGAGTACAATCTCGGAGTGGCAGGTAAGCACCTGTGAACCACTAAAAAGTGAAAAATAAAAACTTTTTTACAAAAAAATATAACCGACTTCACACAAAAAAGTGAAAAATAACTTTAGCTTCAGAAGTCGGTGACAAAAAAACTAAATCAATCAAACAAAGGTCACCGACTTCTGAAGCTAAAGTTATTTTTCACTTTTTTGTGTGAAGTCGGTTATATTTTTTTGCAAAAAAGTTTTTATTTGTTTGTAAATACATACTTATTATACATATTATTATAAACATCCATGACTCGGAAACAAATGTCCATGGTCATCACACAAACATTTGCTCCTACCGGGATTCGAACCCGGGAACCTAAGAACGTAGGCAGCCTCACTACCGCTTGCGCCATTCGGGTCGTCAATGAGTTAAAGGGATAATGAGTAATTAAATGTGATTAGTCCCATAATACTCCAACACTTTTAGGTCTAATACTATAAGGTCGTTCTGGAAACGAAAGCCATAAACTCGATCATCGGTTGCCCTACATCTGTCTACGGTAGGGTTGTAAAGGCCTGATTTCCATTGAAAAATCCTGAGATTTGAAAAGTTTGAAATTTTTTGATAACCCTAGTCTATGGGACCCCCCTACTTTTCGCCATTTGCCATCAAACGGACTCGACGGGAATCCAAGTTGCTGTTTTGATTGAGAAATTCCTATTTAGACATCTTTTATTGAGATTAAGAACGCTGTTTAGTAAAGCGACTTTTATGCCATAGCCAATACTTAGGTCCATGTTCACCGAAAAGATAACGGTCTGATTAACTAAAAACAGCTGTCACTGTGACATGTTCCCATACAAAAATGTGTTTTAAACAGCTGTTTTTAGATAATCAGACTGCCATCTTTTTGATGAACATGGACCTTAGTCACACACAGAAATCGACTGATTCTATATACCCTGTCAGTAGTTTGCTAAAAGAATACCAAATCGGCTCTAGTGGCTAAAGCTACTCAAACTCAAACTCAAACTCAAATCATTTATTTCAACTAGACCATTACGGCACTTTTGAATGTCGATAAAACGAAAAATAAAGCGAAGCTACAGTCACAGACACAAGGCATAATAACTTGAGAAAGTACTGTAGTTGCCCATTCCCTAACGTAGATCTCTATGGAGAAGAACGGGCAAGAAACTCCATGGACACTCTTTTCAATCAAAAATGTTGTTACAAAATCTTGGTTACATCTTTCATGTTGAGATTATACATATATGTGAGAACGATGTAGAAAGACGTGCACAATAAGAGCGTCCAGAGTAAAAATAAATAAATCAACAATTAAAAATAAAGCAATTCAAATGATCCACGGCAGCTAAGAGATGACCAGTCCCGACTGACAGCGCCCGTTCACGAACATGACGCATGAATCAGCGCCATTCAATTCAACCATATTGTAGGGAACTAAATGACCCGACCCACCCGCCACCATCAGCAAGACATTTAAGCGAGCATGACATTCTCTCAGCCACCAAGGCATATTCAAGTCAATGAAACATAACTAAATGCAAATGGTAGCTTTACGGTACATGGTACTCACACATGTGTTATGCAATTATACAATACTAAGAGATGGAATCTATACAATGCAAGAATATTTTTACAATCTTCTGCAGCTACCACAATAATTGTCCAATAAGTTTGCATCTAAGGTTGCGGAGCAGGACCAGCATTTAGCCAAGCATTTTTATCCTCAATGTAATCCCCCAGCTTATAATATGCTTGCCTACATAGTGTGCGTTTTACACAAGATTTAAATTTCGTCTCATTCAGTTGTAGAATGTGGGGAGGTATTTTATTGTAACATTTTAAACAGTACCCCATGAAAGATGAATCTACTTTAGCAAGCCTGAAACCTGGCTGAACTAGTTGGTCCCTATTTCTAGTATTATAGTGGTGTCTGTCACCTCTTTTACTGAATAAATGCAGATTTTTCCTAACGTACATGATGTTTTCATAGATGTATTGACAAGGTACTGTCATGATATTAATTTCCTTAAACAGTTCTCTTAGAGAATCGCGTCTACATATTTGAAAACGATTTTCTCCACTTTCTTAGTTCTTATAATTCCTAACTACGCGTGTCCTAAGGTAATCGCCATGTAGCGTTGGTTGCAAATTAACTGTCACATCATTAGAGATCTTCGGTCTACGTGTTTGATATAAATTAATGAAATTGCTTCTTTATTTTTAACCCCCGACGCAAAAACGACGGGGTGTTATAAGTTTGACGGCCGAACGGATGAACCGATTTAGATTTAGTTTTTTTTGTTTGAAAGGTGAATTAGTCGGAAGTGTTCTTCGCCATGTTTGATAAAAATCAGCCGCCTGCCGCCAAATGGCCGCCGCCACAAAATGGCAGATTACATATTTATTCAACAACTCCCTCATTATCCATCAAATGAAAGAGCTTGACTAGTAGAATACTATACACTATGATAAATTAAAAATCCAAGATGGCAGCCAGCACAAAATGGCGAATTAACAAATTATTTTCTGTTTAACTTTTAACACTTTTAATAAGTACCTACATTGTGTAGGGTGTTTTTTAAATTTTTATTTTACTTCTTAGTATAGATACGAGATTAATGCTTACTTTTGATAAACAACCTGGTGTTAGTTTATTTCATTGCTCTTAAAGTGGCGAAAGAAAACATCGTCGACAATGGATATACGAGTACCTATCCTAGAACCGACAATGCGAAGATTGTGAAACCGGCATTTAAAGACAAATATGTACTGCATAAGTATTCTACTCTACTCTATAAATAAATGATTATAATAACATTTCTCCAATTAAGCTGAGGTAGTTTTCCGGTGTAATCGGATGCAGCTGAATACCACTATTTTACATGGAGCGACGGCCCATCTGTCTTCCACAACCCAATACTGCTAATCAACTTATTTTGACATCGTACATTTTCCCAACTAAGTTGAGGTCAGCTACATCCAATAAACTGATACACTTAGGTCTTATTAGAGGGCTACTATGGCTTTGTAATGATTCAAAATCATTCTTCTTAAATCCAATCAGAATATATTTCCATTTCAACGCTTGCTCACCTTAACCTTTCTCGTCTTCAAAAGCGCAACAAAGTATGAAAATATTTGAGCTTTAAATAAATGCGACTGCGCTTGCGTCAATCAATTTTATGGGTCGGCTGCCGCGCAGTCAAAGATTGTGTTGCTCGGATATCCAGCGCACTTTAACTAAATCAAAGGGAAGAGATTTGGAGCTTTGACATGGAATATGTCACATGCGTCAGAGTGCTAGCTTCGAGCTTCGTATAAAAGTAATCTAGTGAATAAAATTATACAAATATGTGCGTGCATTGTGTGATGCAACGTTGTCGTCTCGGCAAATTTTAATGGACT
Organism: Xestia ashworthii; assembly: GCA_950022955.1. Classification (NCBI taxonomy): domain Eukaryota; kingdom Metazoa; phylum Arthropoda; class Insecta; order Lepidoptera; family Noctuidae; genus Xestia; species Xestia ashworthii. The sequence continues at coordinate 6,933,883 of OX465568.1, read as the reverse complement.
GGTTAGACAATGTTACTCTACCTATTCATACACTTTTTTGTGCACCTTATTTTCTAGATTCAACAAAAAGGACAAACAAAAGTGTACAAGTGTGTAACAAGATTTCCAGACCGTAAAACTCGGAGATATTGGTCATAGTTCCTACTTTTGCACAAGGTTTTTTTAAATAGGTACTCTTACATGTATCATTTTTTACACCTCCACGTCCCCGCGTCAATCTATCCATGGGCACAATGCTATTGAGTGCTTATTTGTTTCCCAGCAATAAGTTTTGCATAGAGTTACTTAGTTTGATACACATAATGCTTGTGTCACGGTTTCGTGAAGGGCCCTGTCTTATCGCACACGGACAACATGCAAAAGCTCACTTGCCAATAGCAGCTGGACATAGGCCTCTCTTTTCGCAAACCATTATACACACGACCTCTCGCCCCCTCCTAACCGGAAAAGACCGTATATCTTGCTAAGATTGACACTCCGCTTAGCCTTATATCTGTCACCGTAAAATTGTCAAATACGTTATATTGTAATATCTCTAGCGATATTGTAGTCTCGAATTATTGTCAAATGAACATACTGCTTACAATAAAACGCATTATTTTTCGTGAAATGCATGCGATGGTAGTCAACTCACGCGGTGTGGAGAGAAGGAGGGGTCCCCCTTGCCCAGTGGTACCACTCTCTTGAAAAGATACTGTACCATTCTTGCGAAATATCGATTAATATAACCTAACCTTAAAACACTTCATATTCCCCTAAAAAGCGTAGTCGACGGAGCCCCGCTTCGCGGGGCCCCTATTTCCGAGTGCAGGGTTTAAAGGAACCTAACTAACCTAACGGGGGGGGTGCCCCAAGTCCCGTTTATGGGGGCAAGAGATACTTCCGTATGTTCAGTTGACAATATTTCGAGACTTTACAATATCGCTAGAGAGATACACGTTATATTGAAATATTATAACGTATTTGACAATTTTACGGTGACATATCTATTTCAAGCACAACTGCGTGAAGCTTCGTCTCTGTTGCATATCTACTCATGGGCATACGGTCTGTATGATGTATTATTGTATGGTTCTGACAGTTCTGTCAAATAAAGTAGTACGGTGTTGGTGTTATTGCATGGTGTGTGTGTTTTTATTGATCTTTTAGGGTATTTCTCTTGAGGGAGAGAGTCTCTCGCCCCGGCCGCCGTGGGAGACGCACCGGGCGTCGGTAGCCACGTGGTGGCTACCGGCCACCGTAGACGCGGGCCTGTGGACGGTTAGCTATGGGCTAGCTCACCGTCCGTCCGTCTTATGACGACAGGCCGTGTCGACGGCGCGTTTGTGTTCCACGCGCGCCTCGAAGAGATGTCAGCATAAAGGAAGGGGCCCGTAAGGCTCGAAGCCTGCCGGGCTGCGGGACTGTTCGAAAGAGATAGTTACCGTGGCCCCGGAACATAAAGGGCGAGGAAGGAACATGGATGGGTTTTAGTCAGTAAAAGTCTGACACTCCCTCCCAGTCTGGGAGAAGTCATTTGATGATTCCCCATCCCAAAAAAAAGGGTATTTTTCTTCTACCGCTATTTTGTATTTTTTTTTTCAAAGTAGCGGCCACGCATAAGACCTGTATTAATCGATAGCTGGGTATCAATACAAACAAGTTTTGTTTGAGACAACAGAGAACATTGTTCTCTTTGATAATTCCGGTTTATTTTAACTTAAGGCGCTACCCCAGGCAAAATTAGCAACTCTATTTGTGGTGATTCAAACTTCGTTTGAAATACTATTAGAATAAAGTTCTAATCAGCTTGCACTACAAAGTGGTTTTTACGTCAGTCACTGCGGGTCGAATAGTGCGAAATTAGTGATTTTTATTCTTTATAAAATCAAATGTCCGTCTTTTGAAAAAAAAAAAACTAGCATTATGTTCATTATTAAATTGTCTATCCATTAGTATAAGAAGCAAATCAAAATAATGTTAACTTTACGAGAAGAAGCATGTTATAAATATTTTTTTCTCATTTTTGTGGTTTCATTGTGAGGGGATTTATTACACATTATGAGACTTAAAATAAAAAATAAAAGTACCACTTTGCAGTCTAAGAATATGTAGAAATTTAATGTATTTTTATTACTTGGTATTTCTTTTGGATAAAGAGGAGTTGGCTCCAAAAAACTGCACAAAAAACGGCTTTTGCCTGGGGTAGCGCCTTAAGTGTTGTTGTTTAATGTACTTGAAGACCATTACGATAAATGTTACTTCTTTGAAATGCCGTAACAATTGCAAAAAAATTGATATTCTCTTTTCTGACTCTAGAGGAAGAGTTGCCGTAATTCGTTGTGCCTAAGGATCATTGTAGGTATTGCTGGTACTTTAATTCTCGGCGCTAAGCCCTGCATTGAAAATCCAACAAATACGCTAGTGTCACTCAGTGTTAATGCAAACGGTATGTGTCAGCAGTGATTTATCCATTTCTGAGATAACGGACGTATTTGGATTTCTTAGGTATGGGTATGACTAAACCAATTGAAAAATTGTGCATGCGTCAATTTACGCATGACTATCGCAGTTTTTAATCTTATGCATTAACATTAATTGATTGCTATCGCTGCGTTTCGAAATGTTGAAAATTAGAAAGGTATTTTGGTTATTCTTAAAACCGCCATTTCATTAAAAGTGTTATTTAGAGGACATACGTTATCGATGTTTTGTATTTAATAAAGTAAGCTTCATGTTCACCGAAAAGATAACAGTCTGATTATCTAAAAACAGCTGTCACTGCGACATGTTTCCATACAAAAATGTGTTTTAAACAGCTGTTTTCAGATAATCAGACCGTCATCTTTTTGGTGAACATTGACCTTAAAAGATTTATTTAAACGCTTTTTTAAATAACATACTGTAATAAAACACAACTGTACGTAATTATGACAAATGATTTTAAAACACATGCTAATGCAACGAACATTGATAAACTTCAAAAATGATAGCTCTTGTGTGCGGTCACGAATATTGCACAATTAGGACACTGCAGGGTACTTTTGCCAGGAAAACGATAAAAAACTATTATATTGATAAAAAAATGAATTTTATTTAGTTTCCATTCCATGTCATAGTAGACACAAACATAGGTAAGAATAACAATGGACATGATAATATTTACCTGACTACCAAGGGAAGGGTAAGGGGTTATATTTTTCGCGCGTATCTTGTATGTTTCTTTGTTTGCAAATGTCTTTATAACCTCGTATGTTCCAAATGGCTGGATGGATCTTGACGATTAAGGTATTATTTGATTCGCAAAAACCCAAGTGTCCTTAGATATTTGTTTAAAAAAAAAACAACATTTGGTGTTTTTGGCGTAGGTACGGATGTTGTAGGTAGTCAGGTTTTTAGGGTTCCGTAGCCAAATGGCAAAAACGGAACCCTTATTTGATACTTTGATTAAATGCTACCTACTTGTTTTATGTTCTCCTTTTATCCTAATTTAGACGTCAGCGCGGTATATCTTTCGTACATTCCTAGCAGCCATCATTTCCCGTTTTCTATCTGCTTAAAAACCAACAAAAAAACTTAAACATTAAAACCCACACCTCCACATTAAATATCAGGTTGTAAACCAGCTGCATCTAGTATGTATGACTAGAAGGCGACTTCAATATAGTCAATGAAAGACTAGACAAATATTTATGATATTGATCAACAAATAACTAATTAAATACAATTTTGTTTCAGAGCCAAACCGCCATGTTCAACTTCATGAAAAAGACCGCGGTGTTGACTGGCGGCGGGGATGTGGGGGGCGGTGAGGAGCGGGACGGGGAGAAAGAGAGGCGGAAACGAGAGAAGAAGGAACGAAAAGAGAGGGAGAAACGCGAGAGGATAGCGGCCGGGCTTGAGGAGCCGCTGAGGCTAGAAGAGGTAAGTTGGAGAGAGGAATTTGTTAATAGCTCATCTTACTGATTTGGTCGTAAGGCCTTCGTTTGGTAGAGAACCTCAGTCCCAGCCGCCGCGGGAGTTGCCCCAGGGTTCACCACCCGCCACGTGATGACCCCCGACCACCGTAGGCGAGGGTCTGTGGACGGTGAGTAATGTTGGGTATCTCGCCGTCCGTCCATCTTGTGACGACAGGCCGTGTCGACGGCGCGCTCTGTGTTCCACGCGCGCCTGAGATTTCAGTACAGTGCACACAGGAAGGGCCGTAGCTTGCCGGGGCTGCGGCACTGTTCGAAAGGGATTGTATCGAGAATATTTTAAAATATTGTTATAAGCCGCGCAAAAAAAAAATTGTGCTTGGAGTCCCTACGCGCAGAAAAAGTGAATCTTCGTAATGAAGAAATAAAAATAGGAAGGGGTAGAGGGGGGGCAGAGGGGGGGGGGGGACGTTAAACGTTTAACGCAACCTTCTTGGAAGTCAATTTGAAGATTCACTTCAAAAAAAATATTGACAAAATGTTAGAATTATGTCGTGGAATCAAATCACCATAGGGTCAGTGACATTGTTTACTTCCGAAAATGGTGCCCGTGCACATTTATAGAAAATGTAGGCTGACACGATATCATAATTATACACAATTATAAACAAATATATCGGCCCGACTCGACTTGGAGAAAACTCACACACGCCCATAATAAATTTAAAATAACTGGACTCCAATATCATGCAAATTCAGAAACTATAATCCATAAAAATGTCTACTTATTTAAACAATTTCTAAACCAATTTCAATTTCTAAAACTGTTGAAAGATGAGCAAACGTCGAAATCTCATATACTTAATGAAAAAAAAAAAAACTATTGTAAAGGCGCAGCTACGCTTGCAGCTTCCGTATCGTGATATCCAGTAACTTAATGATGGAGGTAAGACAGTCGGTCCCTACATGTAAGCTACTGACATTCAGCTGCAAGTGGACCTGGGCAGAACATCTGGCTAGACGCGGAGGGAGATGGTCGGTGGCTTGTCTGGATGCATGAGCTTTGACCGAGTGGTGGCCAAGGTTTGTCCAAAGAAACCAAGACCGTCCTAAAGCTCATTAGGTTGACGATATCTTCAAAATCGTGAGAAACACATGGGTCAGGGACGCACATAACCGGGAAGTGCGGCAGAAGAAAGGGGAGGTCTATACTAGTGGCGTTACTTTCATACAAGCCTTAAAGCTTGGCTTACCCATAAAACCTACTACTCTTCATAACGTTTGGGTTTCTGAACAGTCAGCTCGCCTTATGGGCTTGCCGTATTTTTGGGCCATAGGCACGCCACTGGTCTATACCCAGCTGGCAGTGGGTGATTCCGGGCAGATATGATAATGCAGCGTTCTTCTTTCATACTCCTCTATTAGTCGTTGTCTCATGCGGAGTCACGCAAACGCTGATCCCAAAGAAATTGGGCAATTTTGAGGATAAGAGAATGTTGAAGATATAAGGGTCGGCTCCAGTCTCTTAGATACGATTTATAGCTATATAATTTTTCACACAGTCTATTCATCGTTTCTTTAGTCTTCCCCTACTCCTCAAGCCTTTTGGATTTCTGGAAATCAGCCGCAACATAGTTGGCAAAAGGCTGGGTAGATGGAGAAATACATTTCTATACTCGATACTCCTACTAATTTTTCTCCCCGCCGTCGACACCACCACCACCACCATCACGAGGACGACGACGAGGAAGAGGACGGCCACCAGCGGGCTTGGGACTTCGAGGCCCACAGGCCCCGAGCAGGGTCCCCGCTGCCGGTGGAAATGTGTCGCGCATGCGATGGACTCAGTCCATGAATGAAAACGTCATGCGCGCATATTATATGGGGCTACTGAGGGGGGAAGTAACTTGACTGCGTACCGTAGTCGAATGCTCTCTCTGTTTCAGGTACTTGAGCCGGCTGTCAACGTAGAGGCACAACGACTGTCGGATCAGGTGCGGGTGATCCAGCGTAACCATATGTTGGATGACACCGTACTTGATCGACTACGCTCCGAATCACGGAGTAACCTAGTTACGCCTGCTTCGCCAATGATCGCAGTGCAGCTACAAACTATCCCCAGTGCACCACTGCGATCTGACTACGATGGTGAAGAGGATGGGGACGAAGTTATATCCGTGAGTACTCAATGCAACGCACAATTGAGGAGCGCTTTGGAGGGTGCGTTCCGGGAGTATCGTTCCACACCGCCTGAACTTAGACCACGTTTGCCTCGTTTGCCTATGCACAAGAAAAACAAGGCGCTGGTGTGTGCTCTAGATGCGCAGCTGTCAAATTGCTTTGACAGCAGTAAAGACCTCACCGATACTCACTCAATATTGTACTGTGGAGCTGTAGCGGCGTGTCGTGTAGCTCAGGTCAAGTTCCCCAACAACGACAGAGCTCCACGATTGAAATTAGCTGTTCCAGCTTGGCAGTGCAGAATTGAGCGACGTATCGGTGAGGCTAGGGCACTCATCGGCAAGTTAATCTGCTTCAGGGAGGGCAATACTCGCCCTAGAGTGATGCGCTTTGTGAGGCGGGCGTTCTCGGGAACTAATATTAGTTTTCGAGATTACTTGGCCTGCGTCACAGAGCGTATCGACTTCCTGAAGCAGAAGATCTGTGCATGGGCAAGCCGTATTCGTCGGTATAAGCGGCGAGTGGAGCGATACACTCAGAATCGCACATTCCAAAGTGATGAAAGGTGGGTATATAGGGCTTGGGAGCGACCGGACCAAGGTGTGACTGACACGCGTCTACCAGATGATGATGCCATGTGTTTATTCTGGCGCAGCCTCTGGTCGGTGCCTGTCAGTCACGCTGAGGGTGATTGGATCCGGAAGGTTGAACAAGTGTGTGATCAAATACCAGAAATGGGGGCAATCATCATCAGCCCCCAAGACGTAGCTCGTGCGGTCCGTCCGCTGCCTAACTGGAAATCCCCAGGGCCGGACGGACTGCACAACTTCTGGATCAAGTGGTTCCAAAGATCACACGCTTGCTTGGCGTCCCAGTTTCAATCAGCTTTAGAGTCAGGATCGCTGCCCCAGTTCATGACGACAGGAATTACCCACCTGCTCCATAAATCAGGTAGTACTGCGGAGCCTAAAAATTATAGACCAATCACTTGTTTACCAACGGTCTATAAAGTTCTTACATCCATTTTGAGAGCAAAAATCAACGAACATATTGAGAGTAATGCTATCATGTCTGCCTCTCAGAATGGATGTAGGAACGGGTCCCGTGGTACTAAGGAGCTGCTCCTCATTGATATGGCCATTAGCCAACAGGTTCGCCGCTCCCGAAAGAATCTGTCTACATGTTGGATAGATTATAAGAAGGCCTATGATTCTGTGCCTCATACATGGCTCATGAGGGTGCTGGAGTTGTACAAAATAAATGCAACTCTACGCGCCTTCCTTGAGTCATGTATGGGGCAATGGAAAACGGTCCTTCGATATCCAGGATGTCGACAGATCCAGGGGAACGATGATCCTTTATGGATTAAACGGGGGATATTCCAGGGCGACAGTCTGAGTCCACTTTGGTTCTGCTTAGCCCTGAATCCTCTAAGCACATTGCTGGAGAATTCAGGACTAGGCTACCGGTTGAGGAAAGATGGTCAGGTTATATCTCACCTGCTTTACATGGATGATCTGAAACTCTTTGCCCCCAACAAATTGCAACAGATGGAGCTACTAAAAGTAACTGAAACTTTTAGTAACGCCATCAGGATGGAATTTGGTGTGGACAAATGTGCAGTCATGTATGTAAAGCGAGGGGAGATTATGGAATCCGAGGGACTTCAGCTCTCGGATTCCATACACCTGAGATCCCTTTCCTCATCCGAAAGCTATAAGTATTTGGGTATGTCGGAAGCGTTAGGCATTAACGTAACTGACATGAAGCAATCGTTGAGGGAGCGCTTCTTCGGTCGCCTGAAGAAGGTTTTAAATAGCCTTCTTTCAGGTGGAAACAAGGTGCGCGCCTTCAATGGTTGGGTCATGCCGGTTTTAATGTACTCTTTCGGCATACTCAAATGGACTCAGACGGAACTTGATGCCCTGGATAGGAGAGTACGCACACTGCTGACCGCAAATCGAATGCATCACCCACGGTCGTCGATGATGAGACTGTATATCCCTCGGAAGTGCGGGGGTCGAGGCTTCTTAAATGCTAAGAACCTGCACAACCGAGAGGTATGCAGTCTCAGGGAATATTTCCTGGAAGCTGACGTGGGGATGCACCGAGATGTGGTCTCAGTGGACAAGGGCCTCACCCCGCTCTCCCTGGCTAACGAGAACTGGCGCAAGCCTAAAGTATTAGACACTAATGACCGCAGGGAAGAATGGCAAAGCAAGGAGCTTCACGGACGCTTTTACCGAGCCCTACATGGCCCTGATGTAGACTTCTTAGCGTCCGTATCCTGGCTACGCTTTGGTGACCTCTTCGGGGAAACCGAAGGTTTTGTTTGTGCAATTATGGACGAAGTTATGATGACGAATAACTACCGAAAATACATTGTGAAGGACGGCACGGTTGACATATGTCGGGCATGCCACCGTCCGGGAGAGTCGATCCGACACATTATTTCTGGGTGTTCTAGTCTGGCTAACGGAGAGTACTTGCATAGACACAACCTTGTTGCCAGGATTATCCACCAGCAACTTGCTTTGAAATACAACCTTGTGGAATCAGAAGTGCCATACTATAAGTATTCGCCCGACCCAGTTCTCGTAAATGGTAATATCACGTTGTATTGGGACCGACCTATCACCACCGACAGGACTGTTGTTGCCAATAGGCCTGACATTGTGGTGATAGATCGATTGGAGCATCGCACAATGATTGTTGATATAACGGTCCCGCATGACGAGAACCTCGTGAAAGCAGAGCAAGACAAAAAAAAACAAATATCTAGATCTGGCTCGTGAGGTTGTCGTCATGTGGGATGTGAGTACAGCAGTCATTGTGCCGATAGTCGTGTCGGCCAATGGCTTAATAGCCAAGAGCCTCGACCAACATCTTAGGAGGCTCTCGCTTGGCAGCTGGATCAAGGGCTTGATTCAGAAAGCAGTACTTCTCGACACGGCACGTATTGTTAGGAGGTTCCTCTCCCAAGAGCCCTGACCACCGGTAGCTCGGACCCTGTCCCCAGCGCTGGTGGGCTACTGTTTTTTATGTTTTTAAATGATTTATTGTTTAAATTTAGTTTTATAAATAAATATTTAAAAATGTAATTAATATGTTAAGCAATGAATAAAGGAAATAATAATATGATAAGAGGAAAGATATTTGTATGTAACGATTAAACTTAAAACCGACTTCTAAAAACACAAAAAAGTGAAAAATAACTGTAGCTTCAGAAGACGCTGACCTTTGTTAGATTGGTTTAGTTTTTTTGTCACCGACTTCTGATGTCTGATAAAGATCTTCACCAAATGGGGATGGCAACTGTGGAACTAATGGCGCTAGCATAGTTTGCTCCAAGCATCGTCATTGGTAGAAAATCTGGTAATGTCATTTTAAATTTCAAAATGGCTTGACCTCATTGGTCAGATTGGGAACAAGCTATGCTAGCGCCATCTGATTTAAGCTTTCACCGGCCAACCCCATTGAAGTGGGACCACTCTGAGAAAGTACTCCTTCGAAAACTACCCAAATCGTTTCATGTGCGCCTATAAAATTTGCATGAACGTGACATGAAACGATTTGGGTAGTCAGGATCTGATGATGGAATCCATCATCAGATCGTGACTTGGTGACTATGGGACCATTTGGAAAGTATACCCTTTCCAACAAAAAAATAACTTTTCAAATTGTTTGGCAAGCGACGGAATTATGCGCAAAAAAAAAAATATAGAAACATCCGAATTGAGAACCTCCTCGTTTTTTAGAAGTCGGTTCAAAAACTGCTGGACCGATTTGAAAAATTCTTTCAGCAATGGATAGCTACATTATCAGCGAGTAACATAGGCTATATTAATTTTATCTCCGAACTCCCATGGGAATGGGAACTACGCAAGTGAAACCGCGTAGTGTGGAATAAATCTGTTGGCTGTGGTTATGGTCGCTTCGTCTTTCAATTCGTAAACAAGATCTTCCGGTTTTTACGTTGTTTATACGAGTACAACGGTATCTTTATAAATTGGGACTCGGGTGACGTGTCAAGGTTTGTTTTGTGTATTTAATTGGGACAGCGGAACACTAATTAATTCGTCTCGTTTGTCCGGCTTTAATGGGTTCATTGCTTTGTTTCCGTTTGCTATTAGAACTGTGTGGTCTCGGCCTAAGAATAGATTTGCGTTCAGATTTCTTAAGAATAAGTTCTTATCGGAAGCTTAAACAGTTGGAAGGCATTGGGAATCAATCCAAAAAAGCTGTCTTAGTTTAAAATTTGGCAGGATATTGAAAAGGCGAGGAGTATTTAGTTAATCCTATTAAAGAGTAAACTGATATGGTGTTAATTGAAAGGTCATTCACCGTTTAAGTCCAAAAACTATTTAGTCCCAGCTTTTTAAACTTTGTGCGGCTTCCGATGGCTACTAATGATCACAAAAAAGCTTCAAAATAATTTAGCGGTTAAACCCAGTTAAACCTAAGCCTATTAGTTTTTATGGTCACAAGGAGTACGGTACCGGAACCATCATCTATCTACGTCAAAAATACACTAAAAACTGTTATAATCTAGACCGTGCTGTGCCTAGATTTTCTTCACTTGTACTTTTTCTTACAGTCACGACATCTTGGTCAGTCGAGACATCAACACTAATAATAATATTTTAAAAAGGAATGATTTGTATGTTCAACAAATAAACTCAAAAACTACTGTAAGTACGGATTGTATAGTTCTGTACTTTCTCAATCGTTTCAACTGTAATTTAGAAACTAAAATTATTAGACAACTACTTTTGTCCTCGGCTCGATGGTTTCCAACAAGATACCAGAATTCTAGTACTTTGTGGATTTACAGAATGTAGACTTGGGGATTAAGTTTCGCAAGACCACCCAAGAAGTCTTCACTTACATAATTAATTATAACGAAATAGAAACTCCAGCAGTTACTTACGCATCAAATTCTTGCACATGACCGCATTTCGCATATCGCATGATCAAGATTTATTGATCAAAACAAACAAATAGTGGTATTTGTAGGATCGTTCAACTTCACGACTGTGAAATGTCAGAGATTTCTATCATTTGATCTAAGGCTGGGTTCAAACTTTTAATTCGCTTATGCATTGTTCGTACCACTATATTATATTCAGATCGGAAGACCAAGGTTTGGGAGTTCAAGGAAAGTACGGGCATGGCTGGAGAGTTGGTTCCACCACTTCTACCCAGCAAAAAACCGAAGTGATGAAAGGCGGCTGTTTTCAACTGTTTTGGGAGTATGTTTGTGTCTTTTCATGTTTGAAATGTGTTTTTGTTGATCATTTATTTACCGTAATAAACGTTTTTTTTTTAATGATATCGATCTCCTGCAATCGACTACGCAAACTTTCGAAAACTTACTGACACATGCGAGGGATCGCGGATATCTCCTCGTTGATGATTTCTTTTAATTGGGATATGGTCGTCGGTTTATTAAGGAACACTCGACTTTTCAGGTATCATTACAAGAAAAAAAATGAGAAAAAATCCCTAACTTAGTAATTAATTGTTATTTTACTAAAATTGTTTAACACAAAAAGCACGCTGTTGTCTCGTGAAGCTAGCTCTCCATCGTGACTAAAACTGCATGAAACGACGCAAAATTCCCCGCAACCCGCGCGCCACTCCCTCTAACGGTTTTTTGAGAAAACAAGTGTTGCTATTTGCCAAAAATTTTGGCCCTCCCTGTAAAACAATCTGCTTTATTTTACAATCCATCGGTTCTTTGTTCCCAATATTAACACTATCAGACTTTCCAATAACACAAATGAAGTAGCAGATTGGCAATACAGGCCCAGCCTTACCATAGTTGTGATCTTTCCAAATCCTCAGTGAGGTTGTGTCGCAATAGGTCAAAAGTGCGAGGTTGCCTGCATTCACTTGTTCTTTGCTCTGTACTTCAAATGAATGGTATTTGGACCCATAAAATCTACGATTCATATTATTATCCATTATTTGCTTTTTGATGGTGACCGAAAGTGTACTGTGACATAATGGATTTATGGCGCAATGTTAAGCAAACCTTGCTTATACCGGGTCTCATCTATAGTTACTATAAACGTGACAGGTAGTGGCCGAAAGTTTGATAAACCAGTCTTACCAAGGCGTAGCGAGTTACCCAGAAACTGGGTCGTGGAGGTAAGATAAGCAGTGGCTTGCATCCGTTAAACTGAAAGCCGAAACCAACTTAGTTCGGAAAAAAGCTATGCTGATGTTGATGAGCGTTAAATGTGGGTTAAGATAATGTAGTGCCTTCTAAATTGTTGAATGAATTGAGAAACGTGGTCTCGTTCAGTGAATGGAGCAATAGATCTGCAATGTATTGCAATACGTTATGCCTCACATCTGTTTTGTTGCCACAATTTACACGAACAAGCAATTGAGTAAAGGGTTCGGTGATATTTCAGCTTGACATGGGCGATGTCTTGTTTTGCAGTGCCATATTTCCGACTTAGAAATAGTCTCTGTAACTGTAATAAATCGTCCATCAATGGTATCGTCATACTATAATGCGGTCGTCTAGATTATTTCTTCTCTCATCTGTTCAACTGCCGCGGTGGGGGGCAGTTGCACCATGTAGATATGTCACCGTAAAATTGTCAAACACGTTACATTATAATGTAACGTGTTTCTCTCTAGCGATATTGTAAACTTTCGAAATATTGTCAACTGAACATACGGAAGGATCTCGGCCCCCATAATCGGGACTTCGGGCACCCCCCCGTTTGGTTAGTTAGGTTTCTCTAAACCCTGCACTCGGAAATAGGGGCCCCGCGAAGCGGGGCTCCGTCGACTACGCTTTCTAGGGGAATATAAAGTGTTTTAAGGTTATATTAATCGGTATTTCTCAGGAATGGTACATTATCTTTTCATGAGAGTGGTACCACTGGGCAAGGGGGACCCCCCTTCCCTCCACACCGCGTGAGTTGACTACCATCGCTTGAATTTCACGAAAAATAATGCGTTTTATTGTAAGCAGTATGTTCGTTTGACAATATTTCGAGAGTTTACAATATCGCTAGAGAGATTACAATATAACGTGTTTGGCAATTTTACGGTGACAGATATAACTCATCCCAGCATTTTCCCAACTATGTTGGGTCGGCTTCCAGTCTCACCGGATGGAGCTGAATACCAGTACTTACATGGAGCGACTGCCTATCTGACCTCCACAACTCGGTTAGTACTGTTTAGTACGATAACCCTTGCAAAGACTGGTTGTCAGACTTTTTGAGCCACTGACTACCTGTAACAACTGTCTAAGATCGACAAACGACGGCCAACAGCCGGGATCAACTGCTTAACGTGTTTTCCGAGGCACGGAGAAAACTCGGTATGTAAGGGGTAGTCAACCGTCTACAGGCACACCTAGGCAAGCACGGCTTAACATAAAGAACGACCCGAGCGGCTGTTATTATTTAGCCACGAGCTCCTCCATGACGGAGCCGCTTCTTCTATTAAAAAACTTTTTTGCAAAAAATAAAACCGACTTCAAAAAAAAAAACAAAAAAAGTAAAAAATAACTTTAGCTTCTGAAGTCGGTCGGGACTTTTGTTTGATTGATTTAATTTTTTTGTCACCGACTTCAGAAGCTAAAGTTATTTTTCACTTTGTTTGTTTTTTTTTGAAGTCGGTTTTATTTTTTGCAAAAAAGTTTTTATTTTTCACTTTTTAGTGGTTTACATGTGCTTGGTACACATGGAAAGTGCATACCGTTACAATTACAACGAGCCCAAACACGACTAGGATACATTGTCTCATTATTGAGTTCCGTGACTCTTGGCTTCATCATCAGATGTGATGGTAGAATGGTTCTTATCAAACGCAAATGCTTCACTTGTTGTAGAAAATACCAAAATCGATGTACGTTATCCTATAAAATTTGAAGAGTTCCCTCGATTTCGCCAAGTTTTCATTATCAAATCCCGATTTGGTTACTATGGGACCATTTGGGAAGCTCTTTCCAACAAAAAAAGAATTTTTCAAATCGGTTGGCAAGCGACGGAGTTATGCGCGCACAAACATAAAAAAAAAAAATAGGAACATCCGAATTGAGAACCTCCTCCTTTTTTAGAAGTCGGTTAAAAAACGCATTCAACTCTTAACAATGCAGAGTTAACACAACTGAACTAAAATTACAGACATCTCATTCATATTGACCTAGATTAGCACGCTGCCTAGGCCCAGATCAATACACGCATTGAACAGACAATATACGTCAATCAATTTAATGAGAATCGATTGTTCGCTTTATCGATGATATCAAGGATTTGCTTTCATCGAGTGGGTTTATCGTTATCGATACCTTTTGATAGTGATGTGAGGAGCAATTTATTTCTAAGTGTTGTGCGTAGGTATGGCCCCATCAAAGTTGTTAGAAAGGAAAATGATAAGCTTGCGATTGACTTTTTGATAATTATCTTAATTTGGGCTCTTTGTAAGGCGTATCAAAGCATATTTCAAAGAAACAAGAACTATGAATCTTCATGTCCTAAAGATGCTGACAAAACAGTAAATGTCAAACATAATCCATTTGAGGGTTTTGTAAGGGTTGGTGGTTGATGAAGAAACAAGTAATTAGATATACATACTCATACTAATGAGGTAGACGTGTGGTGTGAAAAGAATTGATAAAACCACACAAACCAACACACAGAAAAGTTGAAAGGGAATCGACTGTCTTGATATGGACACGTGATGAGGAGGGACGAATCGCATGTAAGTAACTGAAAGAGGGAGGAATATAAATGTTGATGGATGGAGAGGAAGAGGAAGACCAAAGAACCGATGGATGGATTTTGTGAAGAGTGATATGAAGGAAAAAGATTAAATGATTGTGTGACGGTTGACAAGGGAGAATAGAAGAAGAAAACGTGTTGCGTCGACCCCAATTGGAATGGGACAAGTCCAGCCCGCGTAGCATAACCACCGTAGACACGACACAGAGTCGACAAATCTTTTGTTCATCTGTCATTTTGTCGATTCAATGACAGATGAACAATAGATTTGTCGAGTCTCTCTCGTTTCTCCGGTGGTCATGCTAAGCGGGCTGGAGATGATGAGACGGGGAAATGCGAACAGAATCGTAATCCTCTTCCAATGATGCCTGAGACATGGTGATAGCTCTATTTTGATAGCTTCTCTACAGTTAATTCAATATCTTTGGATATAACCAATGAGGCGTTTAAAGCGTTAACGCACAGACCAGTAAAAACAAAGTACTCTCCAATCAGTACAAGTACAGTTTTATCGTTCGAACAAACACTTAAAAGCGTCTTTGTTTGTTAATTCCGTTTGTACAGGATTAGTACGTTTGTTCTGGGTGCGTCCGCGCAACATCATGGTGAAATTCCAACGAATTACTTCTAACAACGAGGCGTAAGGATCGTAGCAGCTGGAGTTTTGTTTGTTTGCTTTTTTGTATGTTTGTTTGTACGTCTAACATCAACTGCTTTGTATACAAAGTGGGGAATGCTCCTAAAAATGTGTTTTCAGATAAAGAGAGCAATATCTTCGAGTACATAATTATCATTACCCCCATTACCGGTGAACGAAAAAAACCCGTTACAGAATGTGTTACTTCTTAAGTTCTTTGGGAGTGCCGGCCGTACAGCTTATAACGCAGTAAAAAGATTTTACTGTGGCTGTAATCAGAGCTGTCCCATACATTTGTACACGTTGTATGGACCAGCTACTAGTCTGCTGACCAGTCATCTACTACTGTAGAAGTGTAGATGGTCTATCTATACGCACTTGTAACTAGGTAGTGTGTTTGCCAGTAACTCGTTTTCCAATTGTGAAGACTAAAGCAATTGTATTTTAAATAAAAAACTGAGATTATCATCATTACACCTATCATTACCGGCGCTTGTCACATGTCACTAGGGATTGGCAAAACACAATGTTTTCTTCTCTTCCCTCCTTTGAACCACCACGCTATCGTTCTCCACCAATCCACTCATCATCCTGTTTCTTGAATAATATCATTCTTCGCAATCCATCTATCTTTACTTTCGACTTCCTCTCCCTCAGTAGTGTGTTCGCCAGAAAGCGATTGTGACAGCTAAAGCAATCGATATTACATAAAAAACTGGGATGATTATCATCACCGGCCCTTGTCTCATGTTGCTAGGGATTGGCACAACACCATTTTTTCTTCTATTCCCTCCTTTCAACCGTCACGCTATCGTTCTCCATTAATCATCCTGTTTCTTGAATAATATAATTTTTCACGCAATCCATCTATCTTTACTTTGGTTTGCCTCTCCCCTTGAATTTTACTTACTTATTAATATTCATTATTGGATTTAAGAACCAAAACAAGAGTTAATAGAAATTCATCAGTCTGGTGTTACTACGCAATTTCGCGTCTACCTTTTGCGGGACGACGTCATTTTCCTCATACCAGACGTTATCTTGAGCAAATATTCAGCCGATAATCGCATGAAATTGCCACGCCTATTTCATGTGCTTCAGATCAAATAATAATACAGAACTTTTTATTTAATATTTAAAGAAGCAGTCTCAAGACATACATACACGTCTGTAATCCCCAAAGAGCTAGGTAGGTACTTTAAAATTATAGTACACCCAAATTTCATTTCACATGTAACAGGGAGCGAGCCTTTTCCATCCAGCCCATCCAGGGGTTGATAGTTTGATAGTGAGAAGTCCCAGATCGAAAAACCCAGAAATACAGTAGCCGTCCTAGAAATCGGACCTTTGACCTCATGGGTTAGCAATAATGCTGGTGCGGGTGACCACTAGAAAAAGAAGAAGTCGAGGCAAGACATGTTATAAGCTGTATAAAATTGACGGCATATTAAATCTTTAATTTCCACTTCCTTGCACCGCCAAACTGGAGGTTCGTTTTATATTTAGAAAGTCTATTATGCAATTATTCTCAAGAGGGTGATGTAAGTTTGCATAGAGAAAGTGACACTGCTTTATCCCCCAACTACGAAGTT
This sequence comes from Xestia ashworthii, assembly GCA_950022955.1. NCBI lineage: Eukaryota > Metazoa > Arthropoda > Insecta > Lepidoptera > Noctuidae > Xestia > Xestia ashworthii. Next base: position 6,916,824 of record OX465568.1, on the reverse strand, counting down.
CCGCTGGGATGGGGTTCCAACACTTCCAACTAGTAGCATAAAATTTTCACTTTGGAACTGAAGAGGAGACCGAATTTAATTATGCAATAAAGGGGGAAGTTAAGTAGTCCGGACCGGAGAGCAGCGGTGGCCCATTGGCGGTGGCCCCGACTTACAAACAATAAGTTGATGGGTTCGAACCCAGGCAGGCGCATTACTTTGTTTAATTTTTTTCATCACAGCATCAAAACGGTGAAGGAAAACATCGTGAGGAAACCAGCTTATAGTCCTGCAGTGTGCAAGATTTTTTTTGTGCCAATTCAGACCTGAATTCACCTGAAACAGTGCACTAGACCGAATGTACCTCCGAAACACTACGCTGAGTTCTCTATGTTGGCACTGCATCGCCTCTGTAGTCACCAGTGATCAAGACATTAATGATAGAACTTGGGAATAAAACCGAAGTTCCCTGGTTTAGACCTCTTCGCACCATAAATAGTTAAATGGTTTCTGCGCTAAATACAAAACAAGTAAACATAGTTCTGTCGACTTCTATTGAGATAAACAGAGATTTGAACTTAGAGAAGATATATAGCCTCGTCCTGCCCATTGTGATTTCAAAATCACAAAACATACTTCACGGTTCCTGCCCATCTAAAATATTGTAAAATTCTAAATTCTGCCCACTGTCCTTCAAAAATCACATATTAAATTTTCGCGCCTAGAATTTGTATTTTCTACTCAGCTGTCGTTTTTGAAGTTTCCTGTGATTGGTTAGGTTATAACCAATAAGAGAACCTTAAATCTATTCGAGTAATAGACAACAGATTAACGTCAGAAGCCATTCACGTGTTAAAAATGGAGTCACGTCGGAGAAGAGGTATGTTTAATCTCTTATTATCATTTAGATCGGTGGCTTTTCTTTATTAAAAATAGACAGGATTAAAGTTAAATAATCAATACTTTGACTTTTGTAACTATTTTTGATTTTCGTTAATAATTGTATTTTTAGGAAACAAATAATATTATGTGATTCAAAAATCACATCGGGCAGAACTTTTTGGTAAATTGTGATCTTTTTTCGCAGAATTTGTATGTATGTATGCATGTTTGTCCGTGATTATCTCGCGTTTGGCTGAACCGATTTCGATGCGGTTTTCAGAAAAGTGTTCGTTACATTCTGGGGAAGGTTATAGTATATAAGACTAATGGATATCCCGTGACGTTGTCGCATAGAGCCCGTTTTGCTTTCTTGGATTGTAGATTTTGAATGAAAGACGATTGTATGTTTGTCCGCGATTATCTCGCGTTTGGCTGAACCCATTTTAATGCGGTTTTCAGAAAAGGGTTTGTTACATTCTGGGGAAGATTTTAGTATATAACACTTAGGGTATAGAACCGGGAAATCCCGGTCCCGAAAATCCCGGGATTTCCCGGTTCTTTACGGTTACTGAGAGACCCGGGAAATTAAAATTAGAACCGGTATTTTCGGGATTTTCGGGACTCAAAATATAATTTTCATTACTCATACTCCGAAAGTAGGTTTAAAATTAAAATAACAAAAACTTAAGCATTACGAATGTATATTATGACTAATATAATTTAGTTTCAACTATTTCTCTAAAATATAAATTAACATAGATTTCGGCAAAATCTTTGCCATTTTTTTTAATGACGAACATTTACACCCCTTGTATAACAATGTACTATATTAATTTTACGTTTATACAAGTGAAAATATTTTACTAAGCAATTACGACGAAGGATAAGAATAAGGACGAAGTCATTTATTCACTTTGCCATGGACGACAGAGATAGTGCGCGCGGGGAGAGGGGCACGCGGCAGCGGCCGTTTTGTTGTTGCCGCGGCGCCGTCAGTTGGTTGTGATTTTCGATGTGAGTGATTGGTCTCGGCTGTGTGAGCCGTGACGTGGTGAAGGTGACCGTGTAATTTTTCAAATCAAGTAGATTTTGGTAAGTAATTAAATAAATAATGCATATTTTGTTGTGTTCGATTATGCGTAAGATAATTACGTATTATTTGGCTACAACATTGAAAGATGTGGTTTCACTTTGAACACTGGAACTGGTAGTACACTTCTCAATAACTTTTGTTAATGAGTAATTGAGTAGCGTGCTTTTCACTATTCTATTTTATATTAAATATTATATTACATAATTTTACATTTCGTGTTTCGTTTTACGTAATCAAACATCGTAATTTGGTGAACAAATACACATAAAATGCACTCCATGGGTACTTTGCCTAGAAGTCCATATTTGTTAACTTCATATTATTACATAAATAATATTATTTATTTAGTAATAATATGAAGTATATATATACACACATAAAAATATATACGCTTTCGCCCTAGTACAGTTTAATTATTCGTTTTATTTAGTAAAATTTATAATTATGTTTGTTGCAGGCTTTGGATTTTGGAGAAGTTTGCGGCAAATCCAATGACAAGTCATCCGTTTGGCATTATTATCTGCGCGCTCGCGATAAAATGACCGCAAAGTGTAAAAAATGCCAAATAATTTTAAAATGCGTTGGAGGAAGTACCGAAGTAGTGTTTAAGTAATGTTTGTAAAAGTTTTGTTGATTTATTGAAAAGTGTACTCGTAATTGTGTTAAAATTGCGAAGTTTTAAGCTGGTTGTGTGATTTTTATAAGAATAAATACTTTAAATTTATCCAACTCTTTTATTTAAATGATCTTTTTAAGCATTTACATAAAACTTATAAAAATATTTAAAAAATCCCGAAATTCCCGAAAATCACGGGTTTTCCCGATTCCTGAAAGTCGTGTCCCGAAAATCCCGGGTCTTCCAACAAGGACCAGTTCTCGATTCCCTAATAACACTATTGTATATGACGTGACGTTGCCGAATAGGTCCCGGTTGGCCAAGATTCAGGCACTGGAACTCCATAATGGGACAATCTATCCTAGTCGTGTTTGGGCTTGTTGTAATTGTAACGGTGTGCACTTTCCATGTGTACTAAGCACATGTGAACCACTAAAAAGTGAAAAATATAAACGTTTTTGCAAAAAATATAACCGATTTCGAACAAAAACAAAAAAGTGAAAAATAACTTTAGCTTCTGAAGTCGGTGACAAAAAATTAAATCAATCAAACAAAGGTCACCGACTTCAGAAGCTAAAGTTATTATTCACTTTTTTGTTTTTGTTTGAAGTCGGTTTTATTTTTTGCAAAAAAGTTTTTTTAAGTCCAGAGAGGCTTCAATAAAAGTTAGTACATTAATTACTAAATAAAGAGATGAAAATTCAAGACTGATTAAGAAGGTACATAATAAATAACATAAAAAGTTACTCTTGTTTTATTTACCCTATTGTACCCAGTGTCTTTTATGAAGGACAAACAAAATACAGCTGATTTTGGTAATTCTGCCCAGTGTACTGTAAAAAGAACAAAATGTATGATGTTAAAAATAGCGTAAATCGTTTCATTATGATCTATTTACTGCCATAAAAAAATATAAAAAATTTATATCTTATGTATGACCTTTTTTTTTGTTCTAATTATTCTGGGCAGGAAGCACTTGTAAGATTTTGTACTTTGAAGAGAACAGTGGGCAGAATTACCAAACAGGTTCTAATTTGCTTGGGCAGAACGAGGATAGATAGAGAAGGTAGTTTAGATTTGAACATGTTTCGAGTTTTCAACAGTGCCTTCGCCATACAACAAACTGTAAAAATAAAGACTACTAATAAATAAACATCAACGTCGGAATTCAGAAACTATCTGATCCGAAATACGGAACAAACATCTTGATGTAATTTATTGAATTAAGTAATATCCTCCGGAAATCCACTGTCTAAACATAAAGGGGACCTTTCCTTGCTAGCAGAATATAAATCAAATACGGAACACAATGGGGAAGGCGGACGAATTCGATCTTTGCCCGAAGTTTCGTTTGTGTGTTCGATGTAATTTGTGATTGTATCTGTGAAGATATGAGGATGGATTTGAATCACCATCATGCTCCTGCCACTATCCCAATTTGATGTTGGCGCAGCATGTTTTCGTCTTCCATACTTCGTTACTCGTCATCTCAGCAGTGACCTCTTTTCTAGCCATATCATACTTCACACAGCCCTCCACCGTTTCTTTGGTCTCCCTCTACTCTTATAGACATCTACATTCATACTCAAAGTTTTCCTTTGCATCACACATCTATACCACGATCCCACCATATCCGACACTACCAGACAACTTTTCAGTCACCGGCGTCACGTTCACTGTAGCCGATCTCATCAATTATGTACAACATCTTATACCTGTACCTAAATTCAAAGCAAATAAAGATCTGATTCTGATTCTGATTCTGATTCTGAGACTTGTTCCTATGTACTCATTCCTTGATCGATTTGAATTTGATTCGATATCTTTTGTATCTATAGAGGAACAGTGCTCTATGATTTTTTTGGCATTTGAATAGGTACTGTTGGTAAACATTTGTCAGTGTAGTACTATGTAGAGGTGTCATCGGAATGTGTAATGTTTGTTCTAGTACGTGTGATTCTTTACAAAGAATAGGCTTTGTACATTATGACAGTACGAGTACATCAATGATTCGTGTCTTACCTGCAGGATGATTGCATAGCCTTCTTCACCTGTATCGCAGGTGAAGAAGGGGGAAAATAAGAGCTGCTGTGAACCTTCCAACTGGGGTTCGAAACAGCAAGGCCCAGCAACGGCCACGTATGACAAGGATGGCTTTGTGATGGTGGAGAAGAAGAAGAGGAAGAAGCCACCTAGTCGGAACCAGTGCGGGTCCGCACTGGCAGGACCCAATATGCTGCTGCGTCCGGCGATACCAACGACGCAGCTCTATGTGTCCCGGCTACATCACACCACGAAGGTTGAGGACATCGTGGAGTATGTCCGGGTGAAGACCAGCTGGACCTTGAGGGTAGAGAAGTTGGAGTCGCGCCACAACACAAATTTTAAGTCGTTCGTGGTGCGAGTTCCGACTCATCATATTGAGACCTTCCTCAAGGAAGAGTTTTGGCCGAAGGGTGTCATATATCGGCGATTCCGCGGAAGGCTACGCGACACCACGCAGCGCAACATGACGCCGTCTCCTCATGTGTAATAGTTTAATGTTTAGTGGTAATATGTATGTTAGTCTGTAAGGTATATGTAATATGGGTCTTTTGTTACCTGAATTAAATGATATATTATATTATTATTATTATTATTTACATTCTCAGTGCTATTCGTTTTGACATTGCTACTACATTCATCCCGCAAAATAGTCAATGAAGAGATGAAAGTTTGTATGAAAGGTCGTGGTCAGAAACCGCCGGTTTCACAAGCCAGAAGAACATTATTTCAAATTTAAGACCCACCGTCCACGTATTTAATACATAAACTTCGTTAGCTTCACAATAATTATTTAACTCAAGTCTCCGTTGTTTACTTAAAGTACATAAGACGGTCATTTCACATCTAACGGTACTAAGAGATTCATCTTCAAGTTTCCACATTATATGGACGTCACGGTTCCCGCACTTGTGTACTTACCTGCGGAACGAGAATTTCATTAGGATGGGAGTAAATTGAGGAATATGATGGACTTTAATGCTTTCATAATTACTGAAATATGAACATAAATGCAATCTAGCGAGGAAACATCAACCCAATGTCCAACCAACCGGTTCCCAATCAATCTCTGAATTAATTTGTGTTTCTGTAGCGTTCCTGGGAAGTTAGCAGAAGCATAGAATAATCGCCTTTAATGCTCCCAGTGCTGGGACACAGGTTTAACAAATTACGATAAGCATTGTCACATTTAAAAACAGTAACAACATTATTCTACAATAACAATGTAACAACTCTTCACCTATGCGTGTGGTTTAGCACGTTCCGACGATTGTGTACCGTAAGTGCCTATAGCCTGCTATTCGTTAGCCGAGCATTTGGACGGAGCCCAAATTCTCCGGCTTACAGACACTGGCTAGACAGTAGTTTGCAGGCACGTTTTAAAAAAAGATAACCAATCTTCCATAGCTTTTGTTGTAGAAAAAAACAACAAAAGAAATTCAACCTCTGACCGATGCAATGGATAGAATAAAGTGTTGAGCAAATGGATTAGCCTAGCCTTATCCCAACTACATATATATTGGCGTCGGCTTCCAATCCAACCGGATGCAGCTGAATTATCAGTATTTTGGTAGTTTGGGTTCTGCACAAGATTTGAAAAGAATGGTAGAAAAAAACGTGATGGGCCATCTCTAAATAGCATTACAAGGGTAGGAAGATTATGATAGAGGTCAGATAGGCAATCACTCCATCTACAATACTGGTATTCAGTTGCATCCGGCCAGGCTGGAAACCGTTTTTTTTTTTTTTTTTTGCCGGGGTGGAAAATCCTCAATGGATGTCCTCCGCCCTGGGGAGAGCGGAGGGGTCTGTCAGACTCGTACTGACTAAAAACCACCCCGGTGTTCCCTTCCCACACTTGCACCGGGGATCATGGGAACTAGTGCGCCTTCCGCGATCCCCGGCTAGTGCCGGGAGTGAGGTGTACTCCTCCCGCGACGTCCTATGGGAGGCTGGAATCCTGCCCCAACATATTTGTGAAACGGCTGAGCTATATGATGATTATAGATTGTAAATTGCATAGCAAAATTCGTCACATATTTATCCAACCCAAATATGTTTACCAAAGATTTTGTCAACAGCATCAACATTGAGCTATTGTTCTCATGTAGGTTTCGTTTTGTTGACCATTCGTTTAGTAGTGATCTAGTGAAATGGACGCGAGATTTGGTATAAGCGCCGCTGGATTGAAGATGATGGGATTTGCTTTGACAGCTCTGGTATTAGTTATTTTGTTTGGTGTAAGTGCGTGTCTTCTTTTGTTTTTGTCGCTAAAATTGTTGTGAGACTGTAGATCTTGTTCAATGTTGACTGCTTCTTTAACTATCAGTGTGGATTAGCACTAAACGTGTTGGTTACTCATTTATAACTAAAATCATCATCATCTTCCTAGCCTTTTCCCAACTATGTTCGGGTCGGCTTCCTGTCTGACCGGATACAGCTGAATACCAGAATTTTGCATGGAGCTATTGCCTTTCTGCCCTCCACAACCCAGCTTAGTGCTGGGTAATACCTTACCCCTTGACGTATACGAAAGACTTACTAGACCTACGTAAGACTGGTTGTCAGACTTTTTATGCTACTGACTACCTGTAACGACTCATTCGGACTCGGACATTTGCGCGCATGGTCACTTGCGCTACGTAATGGCCACTGAGGTTTACTCTGTAGAGCAACGTTTCCCAAAGTGGGCGGTAACGCCCCCTCGTGGGCGCTGCAGGTCTAAAGAGGGGCAGTGACGGACCCAGAAAAAAAATGGAGGCGTTGTGTAGAGGCTTAGCGGGCGATTTGTAATTTCATCTGGGAGGACTCTTAGAATCCGACTGAGCTCTCGATTCTCGACTACAACTTCTGAACATCAACTTATTAATTATTAAGAGATTGCTCAAACTAACTCGGTTCGATATTTCTCCCCGTGTAGTACATAATATATCTGTCCTGTGTTATTGAATAAATAAAAGCAAAATAATGAAATAAGGAATAACATTATTAAATACTAGCTTCTGCCAGCGGCTTCGCCCGCGTGAAGTTTGATTATTGTCCCATGGAATCTTACTGCCGGGATAAAAAGTATCCTATGTTTTAATCCAGGTTATAAACTATCTGTGTGCAAAATTTCATCCAAATCCGTTGAGTAGTTGTCGCGTGAAAGCGCAACAAACAAACTTACATTCACATTTATTCTCCGAACTGCTAAGCTATCGGGAGTTACACGTGTTATTGTGAGTCAACTATAAAAGATAGACATATGCTGTCTTGGGATATTTTTTATATAATTTTATGTGGAATATTTCCGTTATACATGATTTCTATGTAGCTTTAACCATTAAGGCTGCGTACGCGACGGAAGCTAAAAAAACCAAGTAACTTCTCCCGTTTTCCCAACATTTCCTTTCACTGCTCTGCTCCTATTAATGGTAGCGTGATGAAAAGTATACTATTACCTGCTCAGGAGTATGTAGAATAATAGGCTTGTTAACTGAAAAAATCTAATTAGTCCGTCACTTAGATTATCAAAAAATATTTGACCCGTATTTTTTCTTTTGTCACATAAACCAAAATTGACGAAGATACGACGCTTTTAAAATTCCCAATACGTCACTGTTCGGTATCATTCTTAGTGAGTTGATACCGAACAGTGACGTCACGAGCCCCCACTCCGAGTTTTGATGCGTTTTATCTTTGTCAATATTCGTTGATTTACAAAAACAAAAAATACGTGTCCATTATTTTCCAATACTCTAATTGACGGACTAAATAGATTTGCAATTTATTTATGGTGGAAACAAGCCTATTGTACCAAGTTTCGTTAAAATCCGTCTAGTAGTTTTTTTTTCTATAAATAACATACAGACAGACAGACAGACAGACAAAAATTTTACTGATTGCATTTTTGGCATCAGTATCGATCACTAATCACCCCCCGATAGTTATTTTGTAAATATATTTCAAGTACAGAATTGACCTCTCTACAGATTTATTATAAGTATAGAAGAAGATAGATAGATAGATAGATAGAAGATAGATAGATTAATAAAAATACATTAATTAAATAATTTAAATTAAAGCTATAATAGCTAGCTAAGCTAATAAAACAGTTGTTAGTTTTTAGCAGTTTTTTACTTGCTTTTATTTTTTAATTTAATTTATAAAGATGCAAAGGAAAAGAGCACATGGAAGGAATTGGGGGAGGCCTTTGCCCAGCAGTGGGACAGTACAGGCTAAATAAAAAAAATAAAAAAATATTTTAGAATTTTTAATGAATTTTATTTTTTATAGAAAATGGAGGCGCTAAAAATCATTTATTCTCAATGTGGGCAGTAGACAAAATAAGTTTGGGAACCCCTGCTGTAGTGTAATCATAATATCACGTTTGTTATTATCTACTTGAAAGTAGACTGTAACCAGTAATTGAATATCAATTTAAATCCATCCAATAATGTCAAGAAACAAAACACAATCACCTTTTTCCATCTTCAAAAACTTTAATAGTTTTTTAATGGAACGTAAACAGTTCTCCTTTCTCTCCGATACTTAGTTGTTCGGGTCTATCAGACCGCATCAGATAGTCTGATGGACCCGTCAGCTCTGCTACAATTACGGCATTGTTACAAAGATTCTAATCAATACTCCAGCCTTAATAGGTTGTACGATTTCATCCAATTATAGTACGGAAGACTGTGTTTCGCTGTGTGAGATGGCTACTGAATAGGCTTGTTAACTGAAAAAATCTAATTAGTCCGTCACTTAGATTATCAAAAATATTTGACCCGTATTTTTTCTTTTGTCACATAAACCAAAATTGACGAAGATACGACGCTTTTAAAACTCCCAATACGTCACTGTTCGGTATCATTCTTAGTGAGTACTGACGTCACGAGCCCCCACTCCCGAGTTTTGATGCGTTTTATCTTTGTCAATATTCGTTGATTTACAAAAACAAAAAATACGTGTCCATTATTTTCTAATACTCTAACTGACGGACTAAATAGATTTACAATTTATTGATGGTGGAAACAAGCCTATTGTTTGTTGTAACATTTGGTTTTTTGGATTGCCTGAGGAGCTCGTGGCTTAAAAATAACAGCCGCTCGGTTCGATTTTTAGGGGATGGGTGATCACCTTTCCATACCGGGTTTCCTCCGTGCTTCGGAAAGCACGTTAAGCAGTTGGTCCCCGCTGTCATTTGTAGATTTTTGACAGCGTTTACAGGTAGTCAGAGGCCCAAAAAGGCTGACAACCTTCTTACGAAGGGTATCGTATTACCCAGGAGTAACTGCGTTGTGGAGGTCAGATAGGCAGTCGCTCCATGTAAAATACTGGTATTCAGCTGCATCCGGTTAGACTGAAAGCCGACCCTAGTTGGGAAAAGGCTAGGCAAATGATGATGGTTTGTTGGATTGTGTTTTTCAATTAGAAATATGTAACTGGTTTATGGTCCGGTTAATATAGGGTGTAAAACACCTCTTAACGAAGCCGAAAGGCACTTGTTCTCCCCGTCATTGCGATATTTTTTTTGCTCTACACCATACCTGGGAACCTTCTAGTTACGGACATATTGGGGGTCAAAGTTACTACTTTTTGACAAGTTTTTTTTTTAAATACAAGTTTTTATTGTAAGATTTTTACTTTTGTTAGCTTTTATAAATATTATAATAATAAAATCAAACCCCCCTCAAAACCGAAACGAATACAAAAAAAAGTAACGATATTTAGAGTCAGTTAATTTTTATAAAATAAAGTTCTTCGTTACGCTGTTCGTTTTCTTTTTTGAGACCACACTGAGTAATCTTATACTTTTAATACCTCCACGAACCCCGTACTATTCAATCCATCCATCAGCACAATGTTTTGAGTGCGTTACATTGAGTTATACCCCAAAACGTGATTTTTTACCCAGCAATATTTTTTTCGTAAAGTTACTTAGTTTGATGTACAGAATGCTTGGTTGACGGCTTCGTGATGAGGTGGTTTACAACCTGTATAGTATTGACTTTCTTCTTGGTTGCGTGACTGCTACACTTGAGGACTTTGATTTGATTCTTGGGTCCAGCAAAGCTCTAATGTGTTCTACCATCACGATTATCTCAGTAGCAGCCACGGAGATTAGATTTGTGCCCAATTGTTGGCAATGGGCTCGCCCCCTTTAACTTTTTTTTTTAGTCTCACAGCGCCACCTAGTGCCACAATAAACAAGATTTGTGTCGTGGACACCAGATAGTTGATATACTACATATATACTTTTTTGTTTGTAAATACATACTTACTTACTTATTATTTAAATAAATAAAAAAAACATTTGTTCCTACCGGGATTCGAACCCAGGACCCTAAGAACGTAAGGCAGCCTCACTACCACTACGCCATTCGAGTCGTCATTTACTTGGAACTTAACTTGTGAAATGTGGGTGTACGGTCGAACAAGCTATTTGGTTTACACTTAACAATGGAATTTGTAGGTTAAACTGTAAACTAAATAGCTTGTTCGACCGTACTACTAGGCTCTGCATAATTTTCTTCATCATATTGCATAACATTCTGTAATATATCCTCCTGGGAAAGGGCACTGGCTCTTGTAACACAGGTCTATCACCTAGCACAGGAGACAGGGACTTCACAATATTTGTAACCTCTTTCTTGTAAAATAAAGATTATTGATTTCGTTCGTTAATTTATACTGGATTTCTACTACAATATTGTAGTAAACCGCACATACATTAAATAAAAAGCATGAATAAATAAATAAACGCTTATTATCTCTTGGTTACGCTTTAGTTAATAAACTAATTTTGGACTTCTACATCATTTCAATGATCTTTCAAAATTTTATTCAAGTCATCTTATTAAATTACTTCTCTGAACTTTCTTGTTATATTACAATCAAGATATTAATCTTATTTGCTTAACAGCATCTTATTAGTCTTGTTAACCTACTGATATACAATATGAAATTAAATATAAAGAGATGTCGAACACAATTTTGACTCAAATCAAATCGGTGGAACAGGTTTTTGGATATACTTTCGTTGGCGATATTCATGAGTCTTTAATGTGAAGAATGTCGCTCCCAAATTGCAAGAACTCGTCAGGCTTTTTAACCGTATACGATACTGCTATTAGTCCCGTCATCGCGAAACTGAGAGTCATCAGACCAATTGCAAAATCTTTAGTCTTAAACCTAACAAAATGTATCCCTATCACGTCATCTTAAAGATCAATGTCGTCTGCAACCTCTCCCCTTATTTCCCCAAGCGTCAGCTGTTTGACAAATTACTTCGGCCACTGTTTTGTCTACATCATCAGTTTCCCATTTGCAAGTGACTTGCTCGTTTAATACTATCAAATTGTGCTTAGTGTTACTATTTACTGTTCTATTCAAATATCCTGTCATGTTCTCTCGATTAGATTTAGTCATTCTATTAACAGTTACATTTGACCTTCATGCCCACTGAGCCGTACCGAATAGATTTTACCAACAATCCACTAAAATTGCTTTTATCGTTCACAGGTCCGCCGATCGCTGAAATTGCGGGGCAGACGCAAGGAAAAGGAGAAACTGCCTTCGGGCATAACAGCTGACTACACCGCATCGTTATTCGCCCACCTGGAACAAGATTCAAATTATTCCAATTACCCGCTCATACCTACCTCGGGATCCAACTCCAATCTGAGCGATGAAAATAACCACCTGTCGCCCGGATACCCCACTACTCACACTTGGAGCAAGAAGGAAGGGGTCCTGCAATCTGACAGCTCGGAGACATCACTAAATTCATTAAATAATCCGAATAATGCCAACACCAGCCCTAGACAACCGCCAAATCTACCTCCTATACCACCACGTCCTCCAAAACGAGGCATCTTGAAGGGTCCACGACTCAGCAACACTAGTTCAAATTCTGTAGAAAACAATATCCAAAGCAGCGATGCAGTTGATAATGTCAATGGTCAGGACACCAACTTACTGGCAAGAAATACTCAACAGAATGAGCTGATGGCATACGGCAGTATACCGCCTTCCAAAAGCACCTCGTCCAGCGACGATATGCAGCATGTACAGAACTTTACCAAAAAAGTAATTCATAGCCCTGTGGAGACGCAGTACAAAAACTATAAGAATAATTCGAACCCGTCGATAACTACCCAGGATGTTGACGAGGCACCAAAGACGAATGGGAACAGCTACCTTGGAGTGACGTCCACGTCTCCAAGCGCTGATTCTCTTACCGATACGACAACGAACTCTTCATTTGCTACTCCGCCGTTTTCTACCTCACCTGTTGGCGAGTCTCAAGGGTTCCATCGATGGTCCAGGACTAGCAATTTCGACGATGTCTACTTGCCGTTGCCTTCATTGTCTCCTGTGCGGTTATCGAAGCCTAGATACCTTACTATCCAACGGCAGAAGGCTCCTAGAAATGACTTTGGCTTCAGCCTTCGTAGAGCTATGGTTCAGGAACGAATCTTCATTGGAGATATCAATGGACATGATAATGCCCTCCTAAATGGTGATAACAAGTGTAATAATATCGGAATGGTCAGCAAATTGACGTTCAAAGCTGTTATTTTGGCTGAACCTGGATCTTATCCTGGAGCTAGTGAGACTGGATTGTTGCCTGGTGACAGACTTTTAGAAGTAAATGGTGTTAACGTTGAAGAGAAGAGCCGAGAGGAGGTCATCGACCTCATCAAAGGAAGTAACGACTCGGTCACTATTAAGGTGAGTTTCAAAGTAATAATTAACATTAATTAAGTATGTCAATGTTTTGTGTTCATAATTTCGCGGAATTATTTAGGAGTCACATTTCACTTGATTGTATGACATGTTTCATGACAAAAATTTGCATTTTTAAATAGGTATCAAATTGATAAAGCGATTTGCGATCACTTTATCGTCTTACATAAAGATAAATGAATTTCAAAAAAGTTATAAAAATGCTAAATAGGTTACAGTTATATGATTTGTGGCTCGATCACGTAGAATGAAGTTTCAAATACTGCATTGGGGACGCAATTTATTTTTAAACAGTAGTCTATCATATCTTTATTTTTATTAGTAGATAGAGTTGTGAAATTAAAAAGTAGTTCCATCTAATGAGGCTGTTTCGAAATCTTACTGGTTTATGGATTACATTTTTAACATTTTTTTTAGAAATCGTTTAAGTTAGTTGCCGTATCTTGTCTTTTGTAATGCTTTTTCATTTATCCACACTGATTGTAACAACGGGTTATTTTCAAGGTATTACTCAGTTAATGCTGGTGAATTAGACAAAAAACTAGGAAATGCGATAATGCTTTCGAAACGGCTTTCAGACCGTTACCTACAAACAGTAAAGTTATTTCTGTTTATAGTTTTCGTGAGTAACGAATTAGTTGTGACCAGTATGCTGAATTTATTGTGATTAGCTAGCCACAAAGACAAAATCTATTTCGATGGACGGTACAACGCGAAAATTTTTCAAGGCTCTCAGGATTCAAAATAAGGGTTTAGGTTGTTGTTTCTGTGATTTACATAACCCATTCTCCTGCCATTTGTTTTTTATTCCTTTCCAGTTAGAAGAATCTTGGTTTAAGTACATACTCGTACATACACAAAGAGTTTGAATTGCTTAAAAAAAAGATAAATATTCCTCCTTGTTGTTCGACCTTGGCAGTAATTTGAATAATTACGTAATTTAATAATCAGGTAGACTTTAAAACATTCAACTTCCATTCAAATTCAAAGTGAATAGAAGACTGTTTGGTGCTCTTTGATTCAGTCAGAAAATATTTTTTTCAATGGCAGGCATCTACACCGCGCGCTCAAGCTGGGGTCTCAGACGTTAAATCATATCTCCCTTTAACCCTGCATCTCATCATACAACACATACACAACATTACTTTCTCCCGCGCACCGGTGTTTACAAGAAAAACCACTTTCCAGTTCAATTTGTATACCGTGGTACATCACTATTTAGGTTTCTGCACCATAAATGTCTTGGTTGGCTGAATGATCGACATATCTTGTGCCTTTTTATGACTCAATAACGTAGTAAAAGTAAGGGTTCTGTTTTTAAATGCGTATGTTTTTTTTTTAAGATTTCTATAAGTTGGTGAATATAGTGTTAATTTGAACTGAGGAAATATTTTTAGATTTTTCTTTTTAGGTAGTTGTACTTTACACATGCCAGTGATTTTTGAAACAGAAGTATTGAAGAGGCTTGCGTTTAATCATAGTCTTAACTCATAGAAACAAATCTTGCATCCCACTAAACACGCACATCCAAATCTACCTCGGAATTGACGGGACCCTGAACCCTTTCAAGTTGAATTTTCCAGCAGTTGTTGATTAATATGAACTAAAGTATCGGCCTTGATTGAATTTACCCCTTTCAAAACTTTCTTACTTCAAATGCAAATGTTTATGAACAGGTGCAACCTATAGCGGAGCTGTGCGAGCTGTCTCGTCGGAAGGCGGCAGATGGCGGCGGAGATGTGGACCTGTCTGATAGTAACGTCAGAGGCGGCACTCTCAGCAGGTCCGGCAGCCGGCGGTTCACGAACTCACAGGTATGTGGGACTTTGATAAACCTAACAGACAGGTATATTGCTGGGGAGTTAGTTTTGCCAGTTCTTCTCGCTAGGTAAAATAGTGAGAAGTTGCGAAGGGCGGGTGTTTTGGACAGCTGAACGTTGTCTGAAGATTTTGATTGGCCTCTACCACTTCAGGACTGAAGTACCGGGTCTCCAATATGAGGCTAACCTCAGGCACAATCAGACGGTACAATGCGATAGCAATATGCAAAAGTAGATACAATATCGCAACTTTAAAACTTTCACATCTTCGTATTGAAAATCAGATTATTACAAAACCAAAAAGATTAGGCATGTTTTCTTCAGGTATAAAGGGCAGATTTAACTATACTTAACGAAAAATAATATGAATAACTTATCGATTTTAAAATAACATTTTGCAGACTGCCCCAGGTGACAGATGTCAGATTTTATTTTTTGGTTTAATAGAATTGACCATAATTGTAAGATGAATTGTATTGTAATGACAAAGTGCGTTCTGTGAATCTTGAGAGAATTACTGCTTTCGAGTATTTGTCAATCGGCAATTCGGCATAACAAGTCCTACCATTTTGTGCTGGAATTTATTCGTGTTAATTTTATCTAGGAGCGGTTATTATATTATTTTTGATACGAAACGATGATTCAAACGGAATTCTGTCTTTATCATGTGATGTCGACCTAGGATAGTTCCTTGGGGAATGCCGAATATAATGCACACACGTTTCTTTCTATTATTTTTCGTATTGTCATCATTTACATTTTTTAACAACCTGAACATTTGTGAACACGTCTTCTCTTCATAATATGATTCGAAAAGTTTTTTTTAGACTTAAAAAAAAAGAACATTTCATATTGCTGATGCTGTCGAAAGCCTCTAAGAATTCGATAATAATCTTTGCAAGAAAAAATAAAGCGACAAAGACGACTTTGTTTTAATTAGTTTTGTACTTTATCTTTTGTACGTTCCTACTTTCTACGCTTATTTATTGGGGGCTTATCTCAAGTTGTGTCAGCTGTCTACTTGACTTCGCAAAGACTTATCGTAAGTCCTTTAATATTTCATGCATTTCGTTGAGAATTCTAAACGATTTCAGTTTTAAATCTGATCTGTTACTCAATTAGTTTCTCATTCATTCATAAGAGCTTACTGTTGAATAAAAGATCAAACGTGCATTTTCCTATTCGTATATTTAAATATATGACAATCCTGATACATTCGTTGTCCAGGAAACGTAATGACAGAACGTCAAACCAAAGACAAAACAGCCCTCGGCCGTGATTCCAGTTGCTGGACTTGGGGTGCTGCCAACAGCTGGTCAAGATGGCGGCGCCAGACATTGCCGTCGTCTGTAAGCACCTCATAGTGTAAATGTCCCAGGCGAGACAGGATCCTACCGAATGTCCACCTCCGATGCGGTGACGAGTAACTCCTAGCTTGTACCCTGTCTCCCAGTTTGAATTGTCGTAAATTATCCGACAATGTTCGGTGATGAGCGGAATTCTCTATTTTGAGCAGCATGGCGTGCAGCCTGGTCCTTACTTCCCTGCCAAACATCAACTGATAAGGGCTCTGGGTACTGGGGCCTGGCGTACGTCTCAAACGTGTTTTAATAGTAGTCAGTTTGTCGACTAGATCACCGCTGGAATATTCCTCGTAATGAGGATCGAACGCGTTTTAACTTTTTAACTTCGGCCATCTCGTCGCCAATGTTGAATAAAAGATCAAACGTGCATTTTTCTATTCGTATATTTTAAATATATGACAATCCTGATACATTCGTTGTCCAGGAAACGTAATGACAGAACGTCAAACCAAGGACATAACAAAGCCAGTGTAGCCTCCACCCGTCTTATTGCAACCTTAATAGGTGTCAGTAAAATGAAAGACGGGTGTGTACCATTAAACAATTTAATAACAGCAAACCTAGCCGGAGGCACACAAATTTGTAGGGTCGAAGGTTACATATGTCTGTGGTCACTGCTGCAGGGATCGGTACTCCCCTGTAGTTGCAGGCGATATCCCGCAGCTGGCCGGAGGTGGTCGTAGGCCGAAGAACTGTGTAGCGCGGTACGGTGATGTCGCACGAGGGTACAAATCAAAAGGTTACAAATCTACACGATCAATAAATCCTAAAAGCCGTTTGTTTTCCCCAAAATGGTATATTGTAAACAATCGAGAATGCTAATTGGATATCTGTTTAATTTTACAATCTATTGCTGCAATGCAAGCAAATCTTACTAACAAATGATTTGTGTTTGTTAAACAACTAAAGACTGTGTCTAGAATATTGGTGTTTCGAATGGCATTTGTTTTTCATTCTGTCTAAAGAATGTCATGTTTTGCACTAGGTAATCGTCACGTCGAATCGTTTGGTGCTGTGCTGTACATGTGCGTCTTGAGACTTAAGTAGATGAATTGCATTTGAAATACTGATTTCCGCTTTGTAATGTTTTATTATCGGATTAGATTAATTCATAATTATCTGATTTCTTCTGTTGTCATCTTCTGTGGTATCTTAATTAGAGTCATTGAAAACTTCTTCACTATTTTAAATCTTTTTAATAATTCCTACTAATTCTTGATTTAATAAAGTCAAGAGCTTCTTTAATAGTTACCTTTTCGTGTGTAAAAATCTCTTTATTCAATTCAAAGCCCAAAATTTACATTCAACATCTTTTCTGTTTCTCCAATATTACACAACCAATTTGATTGACAGCTAAATAATTGTCTACAAACTATTACACAATACCTATCATTATAACAAGCTGTCAACAAGCGTTTGTATCTGCAGTAATTACTTGTAGTAAAACGCCGACAACTTTATTCATTAGTTTCGTGTTGTCATGCGATGTTGTGTGTTCTTTACTGTATCACTTTAATTCGCGTGTTTGCAAAGTATGGATGTTACATCATAATTGTAGTAGCTGTTAGGTGATCCATTTCTATAATAAGGTTGACAATAAGTCTGATATTGTAATTGTCTTCAAAAAGATTGGGATATGAGCATAAGAGTGTCGTTAAAGGTGCATATGGGATTATGTTGAGATTGGATAGCAAATTCATCCATTCTATATGATATAATTTAGCTACAATTTTAGGGGATATCCATTATAAATATTTAAATCACTCTTGCGAATACAGCTTTGCTTCTATTTAAATCTAGACTGATGCTTTATTCAATCGATAAGTTAACCAGCTTTCCTCAATCTTATCTTTTCCGTATTTACTTTAGTCTTAAGCACTAGCTGTCTGTCTTGGCTTTTGCGGAAGTTAGGTGCTAATCAGTTGTCTGCAGTCTGTCTGCACTAATACGACAAACACTGAAACGAACCCCAACTTGCCGCTTGGCCACAAGCTACACGATGAAGCGACAGCGACCACGGGAATGAGTGAAAGTAATTAGTAAGGCCCGATTTACATTGGTTTAGGACAGTGACGAGAAGCGATTACAACTACAACGCTAGACAGAAACAGCTGATCGCTACTGCCCTATCAGTTTATACCACTGTCCTTATATACCCTCTTGTACAGGGAGTCAAGAAGCAGCGGTAGCACGTTCATCTAGGCTGGCTATGTCCGCAGTCGTCTCCTTGATGTCAGTGGAGCCATGAGACTTGGTGGGCTTGTCCTTACCCAATGTCTACTTCGCCAAACACTTAACCATGCAATGCCACAAGTCTCTACGACTTGTGAAGCGACAGTACACACGAGTATGAAACAAGTGAGTTGATGCAAGGTGGTCGCAAGAGGCATCGTGTAAGGTCGTGAGAGGGGCATTATTGCTTTCAGCTGCCACACTTTTAACACCCGCGCCGATACAGCGCGTGGCTCTAAATATTTGCCGTTATTCTTGAGATTAAATATAATTGACTAATGAGCACGCGTTAGTCACGAGGCTTGTTACAAGTCTGTTATAGGCCTATAGAACTCTGACTAATACAAAGCGACAAGCTTGTTGCTTTCAATGGGTCTGGGTCTAAGGAATCTTATTTACTTAGACTTGACAATTGTACAGCTACAGCAAGTATCATACGTGTAGGTTGGGTAATAGGCATGACGACAGTATCAAAAAATTACAAATCTATTTAGTCCGTCAGTTAAGTATTGGAAAATAATGGACACGTATTTTTTGCTTTTGTAAATCAATGAATTTTGACAAAGATAAAACGCATCAATACTCGGGAGTGGGGGGGCTCATGAAGTCAGTACCTACACTCTAAAAATTATACCAAGGCGTGACTTATTGAGAATTTTAAAAGCGTCGAATCTTTGTCAATTTTGATTTACGTAACAAAAAAAACAATACGGGTCAAATATTTTTTGATAATCTAACTGGCGGACTACTTAATTATTTTTTTTTTGTTTACCCTACCCTACCCTAAAAAGTGTTTCCTATTTAAACATTCTAGGATTTTTTAAAGCCAAATTGAAAGGTACTTGTGCTTGATAATTCAGTTCCTTACACCTTTATAATCTTTGAAGGTTCTGATTCTCGTCTCCTGATCTGTTCATGCAGCGTTACTGGATTTTTTCTCCCGTATCGCATCAGTATGAGATTTAATTCCAGTACGTGGCTTTATGTCTAGGATGCATTGGACATGGTTTTTATTAGTAATAAGAACTCTAGTACGCAATTTAAATAACCTGTTCCGTTAATATAATGTTTCATTGATAAACAATATCAAAAAACATGCTGTACCTACCACCATTATTCATAAACGAGTGCATTGTGCACAGTCTAAAGTTACATCATGGTTGCGCGTGTCAAAATAATGTGTTCAAGCTATTGGCGCCAATGATCTTTAATAGGGTTGCAAAGCGAATAAATAGAATTCAAATTATACCAATTTCAAAAATAACTTCGCTTATTATTATGTCTTGCAATGTAGGTCTGGCACGAATAATCCTGAGTGAATAGGGTTAGCAAAAGGTATGAGCAAAATAGAAAAAAAAAAATCAGGCTTGTTCGTTCCAAAGAGTCTTGGTGAAAAGAGATTTTTATCGCGTTTGGTTTTACGCAGAAGTGTGAATGAATGAAAAACATGTGGCAAGGAAATGGGCTGTTTTGTTAATGTTGTTATGGTTCTTGTAAACTATAAACTGAAACTATAGCTTTCACTAAGTACCCAGAACATTTAGATCTCGCTTGGTCCGATAGATAAGTACGATTTGCAGTATGAGTGTCAGAAAATCATCTTCGTGCGAATCTAACGAATTTAAATCTCTGAGTACTACTAGCTTTGGTGCTGTGATCAATTCCTATGCATTGTACCTATGTTAATTTTTATTTCTTTAATAATCAAGGATAAAATAATACTAATTAACAGGACTTACTTACATCATTTATTTTTTCTGCGCTATCTAAAGCACAGAACCTATTTATCACAATGTGAGAAGAACTTTTCGTAATTAACTCAATAGCACTCTATCCTGTAAACACAGACTCTCGTTTTCCTAGTTTGTACCACAGTGTAAATACTTACAGTGACTCAACGGGACCATTTTCACTAAGTAAATGTGTCGACGGTTTGGGGGGGTAAGTGGTACATGTCTCAGTATGGCCGAGTTTTATAAAATTCACTTGAACCTGTGGTTTGCACTTAAATTCGGTCCGATATTGAACACGGCGGCCAATCTCAACTGAGATAAGCCGAGTACACAAGAGGGATTGTAAAATATACAGTGAAACGTGTGGACACAAACTCCAATGCACTATTTATTTAGCCTTTACTGTAATAGTGCGATGATACGGTAACAGGTGCGATCGGTGACAGTTTGGGTGAACGACCAACGTAAGGGTGTATCATATACTACCAACTTTCAAACTTCGGGCTGCTAGAGAGAAAACACTAATAATGATTGAGAGATTTGTCAAATAATTTGACGTTACCTGTCAAATGTCTGCGCGTTGAACTACCTACTGTAAGTAGTTATACTGTACACGTACGTTTCCTCCCCACTTTAGTTTTGCTTCCCGATTTTTGCTTGCTACCGGAATGGGGGAGGATTCTAATGTATAGCGGTGCATTGTGACCGCTGGGTTTTGAATGCAGTTTTATAAAGCCAGCCTGCAGGGAAGCTGCGAGTTTATTGCAGCACTTGTTAAGGAAATATAGGCTTACTTGCCAGTTCTTATTGTATAGACTAGAATGACGTTTTCAGATCCTCAGGAAAACATTAATGGTATAAAAAGGTTTTTTAACAGAAAGTAGTGAAACACCGCAGACGTGATGGGTATAGTTAGATAGTGAGTCTTTACACGACAAAGAGAAAAAAAGCTAAAAAGAGTAATCTACTCTGCATGCGGTCGCTCGGTCGGTCGGTCGGAAATGTAGTGTTGTTGCAAAAACGATGCAACACTCGATATGGTGGTCTGCCTGCCCTATTGTTTGCACATCACGGGAGCTGACGATCGCTGCTCAATATGCCAAACTTGATGCCAAATTTTGGGCCGACGAAACATCCAACATTTTGCATCAATTATAGTATTTTGTTTCAATAAATGCATGTGTATCATTTCGATTTTGCAAGCTGCTTTCAAATTGGAGCTTTGAGTCTCGCTTTCAGATTCAATTAAGTAATATCATCTTATTCGAAAAAAGTCCAAGTGTTATGCACATACATAAAAACTTGAAGCTGACTTTTAACGGTCCGTTGATTTTTAAATACTTAATTATTAAGACTGATTAGTGAAAGCCAATTACGTCGCAAGCAAAAAGTCAGTCTTGCACGATCAATTTACTTTTAATTATTAATCAGCAGGCGAAGGTTATTGGACTGTTAAGTTTTTTAATTTTAGAATTTGTGTCTCATTAACATCTTAATCACTTTTAAATACAGACCATTTTCAAAAAGGAGGTTCCCTCTCAAGTTGTCCAAAATTACTCGTTTAGCATACAAACGAACATAGCGGCTTATCAGCGAATACGCCAGGGACAGTTCACTGACCTACAAAGCACCCGCTTTCGAATAATATTTTATTCGGAATTATTTTATCTGGCAACCCTGATCTCGGACGGTTGGCAACATTGTGAAATGCTGTCATTGAAACGTAACTGAAACTCGGTTATCGCAATCTTACTTAACCGTTGCTGCGGTTTGTGTTCAAATCGTTGTCTTTTTACTGATTTCTCGCTATGAAGATCTAATGGAACTTATGTCGCCCTAACTTTGAGTCATACAAAAACATCTTTATCTCTACTAAGTATAATCTCTACTATAAACAGGAAAGATTTGTATTTTTTTTTTTGTATGTAACGAGTAAACTTAAGAACTACTGGACCGATTTGAAAAATTCTTTCAGCAATGGATAGCTACATTACCAGCGAGTAACATAGGCTATATTTTATCCCCATACTTTCACGTTAACGGGAACTACGCGGGTGAAACAGCATGACGTCCGCTAGCGCCACGTAAGATAGGGACAACAAACTAGAAATAACTGTATGATAAAGAAGCTTGGCTATTAAGACTTAAGAGCCATTGCTATTAACATACATAAACTCACGACTTTTTCCCATGGGGGTAAGCAGAAATTACATACATACCTATCGCCATTTTCTACGATCCTTATACCTACTCTGTTTGCTTCGTCCACGGTCATGCACGCACATGTGCCGGTCGCTAGTGGCGGTACTTTCGTAGAAACCTAAAAGCTTGGCTTGCCCATTGATCCTAATACTCTTCATGATGTTAGGGTTTCTGACCAATCTGCTTGCCTTATGGGCGTGCCGTATTTTTGGCCCTTAGACACGCCACTGCCGGTCGCTCACCACCCCTGACCTTTCTAAATCAGATCACCAATCCATCGATCGTCAATTTTAGATTCATAAGTCTTTGAACGAACTTAAGGCTGATGCTCCAGGGTTGGTCGCGATATTCAAATTTTCTGTCGTTCCTAGCACTGGCCTGAATTGCAATGCACGAATGTCAAAAAATACGAAGATGTTAAAAGAATCAGTCTATGAAAGTGTATTAGTAACTTTTTCTCCTATGCGTTTGTATATCTCATTCACTACATGCGATAACCGAATAACTACGTTACATCATTAAAATGTAAGTAAATGATACTTAGTACAAAGTCTTACTCAATCAATATTGTACGCATTTGTTATGACTTGACGTACTGTATTCAAACACGAACGAAAGTAATTTGGAGGCATATCCCAATTATTTGTTACAATTAATAAAACGTGTACCGAAAATGGCAACACTATAAGTATCATAAAAAGTTATGTACGGATTACCCAATTAAATGTGTTGCAATATTACTAGTAGCTTTAGACCGCGGTTTCATCCGTATAAAGGCCTAAAATTATCACATTTTTTATGGAATGTATTATTAGGGCAATGTTCTATGTCCTAAACCAGGTTATTCACTCATCCGAAAAATAAGGAAACTAAAGTGAAAGCGTGAGGGTGGCCCGCGAAATTCAAATGTTCTTACGTTTCTTTGCAATTTGCAGGGCAGTGCTAAGTTGTATGTTGATACGCATATCCGTCGCGACTGTAAGTCGTATTAAGTTACAGAATTATAATCACCAAAATCATCAATACAACCCTCCAAGTTCATAAGAGTCGATGAACGAACTTTTCACGGTCAAAGTCGTTCATCGACGCTTATGAGCTTGTAGGTTTGTATTGATGATTAGACCTTGAAGCATCAGCCTTAAGCAATATATTTAAGGACAAAAGAGAACTTACGTATTGGTACTAGTAGAAGCTACTTTATTTCGACAGATCGTAACAAATGCAAGAAAATCAAAAAGAAATCTCGAAGAAACGATCTTCGAAACATTCAATATTTTGCATGAAAGTTAGCTGTGTGTTCTATGTTATAACATAACTAAAAGAACATACTTAACCCTTTCTCTGGGCTCCGCTATTATAAGTCAGAGGCAGAAAAAAAAACAAATTTTAATAATTAAAGAAGTCTCACGTCCTAAAAATAGTTTATTTAGTCTAACAGCCGTATCGAATCACCAAACAGCTCCAAAATTACTCGGTAATTTTCGGACCCCAAGCATAAATACATAACAATGACACCCGACTACGGAGGGTTGATAAAATTGAGCACATCGGGGTCATTTCGACCTATTTGTGATAATTAAGATATAGTGGAAGTGGGCGACCAAAGGTTAGTTATTGAGAAAGATATTGATTTTCCATTTGGAGTGCAGTGCACTGCAGTAGTTTTGGGTTGAAAATAACGTTCGGAATTTATGTTTGGCGTTGCACGAGTGAATTGAGTTACCAGTTGCAAAAAAATGAGTTTGGTTGTAATGTTAATACAGTTGGTTCTAAAGTTCTGAGTATGAATGTGGATGAGTACTTATATGAGTAGAGGAAGACCAAAGAAACGACGGATGGACTGTGTTTAGAACGATATGGCAAGTGTCTGACGGGATGACAAGAGAAAAGTATGAAGAAGAAGATATCCTGCGTGACCCCAAATAAATTGGGATAAGGGCAAGAGAATGACGATGATTCAAATACTAATCGAAAGATAATGGTTTTGGAGTGATTTGTCTGCTCCTAACAATTTATTTTCCATCCACCCGCATTCTCCTGTCAACCCGCGATGATGTGCTTGCAACAGCGTCGAAATATCGGGAGCTCAAAATAATGAATAATCACGGAAGATATCCCGTAAGTGTGAATATAAGTTTAGTCTACTCATAAACTTTGTAAATGCATCAGCTAGTAGCCTGGCGATGGCTTAACACTTTCGCTCTTCAATCTCATGGCTAAGTACCTAATATCCATCTATCCCCACCAACGATGGGACACTGGATATCGTGTCCTGCTTGTCCTGTTGTTTGCACATCACAGGACCTGATAAGCGCTTCTTAAAGTGCCAAACTCGTTGCCAAATTTTGGGCTAACTTAATTTGAATCGTCATCGGCACGCTAAGAGAACTTCTGCTAATCTGGCTGCAAACTTCCAAATATTAAGTATTATATCTTTAAGGGCCACATCCGTTAGCACGACTTTAATTCTTCACACCCCTACATACACCCACAGTACATACACATCCACGACCCCGCCTTACCGTTATTTCATAACACTTGCATTCTATTCACTCTACGCAGTTTGTGCACTCATTGTATTTCAAGAGCTGACTCCACGTTCCTTTGATGTGGTTGGCTACGAGGGGGCTCGCCAGGGATTTGCTTTTCTAGACTTTTCTACGCTTTGCTATTATTTCCATTAAAATAACGCGTTTCGTGATACCTTTCCAATTTTTGCAGCAGCAGCAACAATTCGGGCTATTGCAGTTTTTACCAATGATCATGTAATAATTTCTGTAGCTGTTGAAGCAAGTACAGTTAATTATATCACAGTCTGCTGAATGTAGATTGTCGACCATGATTGACATTGTTCTCACATAATATACCATAAATGATGACCAATATTTTGATTTAAATGAGTGTCCATGGAGTTTCTTGCCCGTTCTTCTCCATAGAGATCTACCTCAGGGAATGGGCAACTACAGTACTTTCACAGATTTACTGGGAATATGTCTTGTGACTGGGACTGTAGCTATAAATTTAATGTTTATTTTTGTTTCGACAATTCAAAAGTGCCCGTAACTGGCCTACTTGAAATAAATGCTTTGATTTTGAATTACACAGACAATGCCACTTATCTGTGTAACTGCATTGCAGTCCATCTGTCTAGTGGTGTCTATACTGCTCTTCTTCTCAAGTAGAGCGCTGCTATATGAGCTTATGTTTGTCAAATGACAATCGCGAATATCAACCTCAAAGCATTTGTTTCTTTAATACCTTTATAATTATGCACTTTTAAATTGTCAAAAACCAAAAAAGTCTACAGTCCCAGTCACAAGGCATAGTAACCTGTGAAAGTACTGTAGTTGTCCATTCCAAAGTGTAGATCTCTATGGAGAATTATTCATTTGCGTAGATATGTTTGCCCCTTGGCAAGAAAGTCCATGGACGCTCTTTTTAACCGACTTCAGAAAAGGAGGAGAGTTTGTCAATTCGAGGGAACCTTTGTATGTATGTTTTCCGGTTATTCGAAGACGCCTGAACTGATTTACAAAATTCTTTTTTTGTGTTCTTGAAGTCGGTTTTTTGCAAAACAGTTTTTAAATTGCTACAAAATCTTGGTTAAATGATTCATGAAGTGACAACGATAAACGAAGCAATATTGACCATCCCTGGCCCGATGTCAGCTGGTTTCCCATTAAATAAACACCCTCGAAAGTCCTGCAAAATATACGGTATGCTCGCACGTATGTTGATTGCACTTAGCGTAGAGAGCTACGGCCGTCGAGTCGAGAGGCTTCCAATTTTGTTGATGGTGGTGTATATTCGGATTCGGATATTCCGATGAAGTGTTTGATATTGCAGTGCTGAAAATATGTAAATAACGCGTTTGTAAAAGATCGTAGGATAACCGAAAAAGAAAGAAGACCAGCCAGAATTAATAGAAAATTTCTAAATGCTTGCGATAATATCGCGTAATGTGAACGCCATGCTATAATAGAGCGTTAGGTCCTACTTTGCTATATTATATAGCAGAATAGTATAGCGTAGTCTGAAACCAGCTTTACCTTGTAAACCCCGAATTTATTTAGAACGTAATTTTTTAGTAGTCGTGGTTTTAGTGGTGGTATACCACACAAATTCTTGTTCTTATGTTAACTTTTCATTCAATTTTGTTTAATTTTTAATTCAACCATTTTATTTTTGTTTTTTCCATTGTAAGTTTAATAAATACTTTTTCTTCTTCTTCATCCCAAATCCTACCTGAATTTTGCTAGTCTTCTTTGATTATTTAAAAGGAGGGTTTGCTAGCAATGACCGCAAATAGATGCGTTTTCGATTCACGTTCACTCTGTGCTCATCCAAAATGACGTGAAGAGAATAAAAAAAATCCCTCCGGCAAGCCGCAGGAGGAGGTAGATTTCGAAGAAGGTGCTGGAGCGTCCGACTATTGAAAATTTGTATAAAGAGTTGTACTTATGTGTACAATCTACAAAAAAAAAATATGATTTCAAAGTCGTTGTCCTGTAATGGAAAGTTTACCCTTTTTAAATTCTCTCATAAGAGTTTAGCATGGAAACGCCCTCAAATGTTTATTTATAATTTTTTATTTCGAAAACTATAAGTTGTATCGCTAAACTTTGAAGGTAACAATTGTAAAGTAAACAATTTGCTTTCAAAAAAAAATATTTGCGACGTTCAAAATGTTTACTGTTTCGGAGATATGATTTTTTTTCGCAAAAAATTTGGAATTTTCAACCCTCTCCCCAATTTTGGGGTTGCATCAAAAAAGTTTAAATTTAAAGATGTCCGTATTCGTACTCAGAATGATAAAAATGAGAAACGGTTCAAAAATTTTCCATAGGACAAAAGTTATGGCCAAAAAACTGATTTTAGAAAAACCGCCCCCCGCCTCCCCCCATGGACGAATTCCGCCCATTCACGAACTTAGCCTAAGTTTTGACCGTTTCGATTTTTTGGCCAAGTTTGAAAGCAATCGGTTCATAATTGCGACCTGTAGAGTGTGGCTAAATTTTGCTTGTCACCCATATACATACGTATTCATATACATATATCCCCGTAGGTGAGAGACCAATAGGTAGATTT
Source organism: Xestia ashworthii (assembly GCA_950022955.1). Classification (NCBI taxonomy): domain Eukaryota; kingdom Metazoa; phylum Arthropoda; class Insecta; order Lepidoptera; family Noctuidae; genus Xestia; species Xestia ashworthii. Next base: position 6,889,039 of record OX465568.1, on the reverse strand, counting down.
TTTTTTTTTCAAAAAAAGGAAATCTACCTAATACCTGTATCGGATTTATCCTTTACTCCAATCCAAGTTGCACTTACAAAAAATAAGAAAATAGATGATGTAGTAACGTTCTACAGAAAAATAATCATGTTAAGGTGGAAAGGTAGAAAATTTCTAAAGCAACTTAAAAGATTCTACAAAACAATTCAGTTTAGACCCCAAGTTGTTGTTGATCAATATTGTTGCAGATTGGATCCAGAAACAACCATTTTAATATGAACCCAATAACGAATCACTCTACCATAAAATCCACCGATCAATATATCTAAGTCCCTATATTCGAAACCTAATTTCTGCCCAGCTAATTGGTCCAATCACAGCCATTCCCACTATGTTACACTGGAACCATCCAATGAACATTTAAAAACCAAACCCCAGCTGTAACAGTGAAACCGTTCATTAATTTTACAGGCAGGGCTCGACGATCCGACCTCAGGGTTACCCATTTCGAAATTTGAAAAATCCTAACAAATAGCCGACCATAAGTATGTATAAAACTCCGAACTTTTTTTTATAAAGTACACATTTAAAGGCTTTATTTTTGAAGTGAAAACTTCTTTAGGCGCGTTGAGCCTTTTTGAGTGATCAAAAATCATGGAACTCGCTTGACCGACACGTAAAGCTTTGTAGCACTCTTAGCATCACATAGGCGTGCGCGGGGCACAACCCATAGCAGATATAGATTAGTTAGTTTCACTTTTACTGGCAGCCCCCAAAGACTCGAAAAGACCTAATTGGGGATTAAAAAGATGGCCACATCTGTACGGATGGTAACCCTACCGGCCTACCCGCGGTAGCTAGCTCGTCTAGACGGTCCTATACAACTCATAGTTACGATTTTACAAGTAGGCACTACGCGGTCCTACAGGACTACACAATTTACTGACGTAGCGTTTCTAGTTAGATATGTTTTTCAGAACTATGTAGGTATGTACCACGAATTAACCTGTACCCAATTTTGTAGCACATAAACAGCATAAACGATTTCAAACGACGATGTGCTTGGATATAAAGTCATAAGCCTTGTCTACATACACATGCATTAGTCCAGGCCCGTCCAACATACGGCCCCAGGGCAACTAAGCGGCCCGCGTACGTCTTTTGTCCGGCATGCTAGCTATTTAGAACTGTATAAAAAATGTACCCAAGTCAATTATTCCTTTTTTTTTTTAGGATGGGAAATCATCAAATTTTAATGACTTCTCCCACTCTGGGCGGAGCGGGAGGGAGTGTCAGACTTTTACTGACTAAAACCCATCCATGTTCCTTCCTCGCCCTTTATGTTCCGGGGCCGCGGTATCTCTTTCGAATAGGCCCGCAACCCTGGCAGGCTTCGGCCCTTGCGGGCCCCTCCCCTTATGCTGACATCTCTTTGAGGCGCGCGTGGAACACGAACGCGCCGTCGACACGGCCTGTCGTCATTAGGCGGACGGACGGCTAGCTAGCCCATAGCTAACCGTCCACAGGCCCAAGTCAATTATTCCTGCGCCATATTTACCTATCCGCCCCACGTCACCAGGACCACATCATCACAGTCATGCAGACCGCATCATCGCAGTGTAGACCGGCGGTGCTTGTTTTTTTTTTAATTTAAGGTCACTTTGCATTCCTTTGGCCCACTTCGGTTAAAAAAATTCAAAACTTGGTCCTCCATAAAATAATGTTGGACGCCCCTACATTAGTCTATAAACTCACGGCTTTTTCCCATATGGGTGATCAGAAACTATAGAAAGCCACCTCATCTCATTATCATCTGTCTAGCTTTTTCCTATGTTGGGGTTAGCTTTCAGTCTGACCGGATACAGCTGAATACCGGTTGCCTATCTGACCTCCACAACCCAGTTAGTAACTACAGAACTCACCTGCTACTCCTTAAATGCTTAATATTGCATCGGCATCGTTCGCATACAGATTGTCTATTCAATGTATTAAATCTGATCCAGCCAGTTGAACTGAACAGGTTAATGTTTAATTGGCAACACTATATTGTAGTGTTTTCATTTTCAGAAAAAAGTAAATCCAAATGAGGTATGAACAGCGCCATCTGTTGTGTTTTCGTGGAAGCTAGCCTAAAAAAACCAAACCCATTCTAGTTTAGACAGTTCGGTTCATGAGGAAGTCAAAGATGAGACTCGTTAGTTCGAAAAGTAATTGATAAGCCGATGCGAGCAAGGAAATACAATTTATGCGCGTCGCTTGGCAATAAGCGACTGAGGTTTTTTTTCTATTACTTTTTTAAGCCTTTCGTCTATTTGGAAATGCAGAATTTGGGAAAAAAAGTTGCGGGAACAGCTAACAGTCGGTCCATGGAAAATACTGTTTTTTTTTTCGGAATGCCATGTCGCTGTTCAACCCAGAGAGGTTGTCTTCTGCTTAACCGGACTATTTAGAATATTGGTGTTCAGCTGCATCCGGTTAGACTGGAAGCCGACCCCAACATAGTTGGGAAAAGGCTAGGCAGATGATGAACTGGTTGGAATAGCGTTTAAAAGTCAACGACAACACTTCTAACATTATTTAGTAGCCACCGGCTGCCTGAGACTGAGACACTATTCTAGTAAGTTTATCTTCTACTAAATAAGCTGCATAATGTTTATGTTTAGACTAGAAACTAAAGACAATAAATCATTCTTGATAGCTTTTCCTACCTAGATTGTTCGTAGAACTAAAATAATGAGTTTCGAACACGTTGCGGACTTACACAATACGTCCATTATTTTAACCGCCTTTCGCTGACTGACGGATGTCCATCCCTTCGCTTGATGAATGAACGAATAAACATTCGTCTTCACAAATAATATTGATATTCCATGTGGTATGGAGAGAAATTAAGTACTTACAATACTTTGCATGCGTAATATCACTGGTCATCCATGCGAATATTAAAAAGAGGTATTTGTTTGTAATTTTGTAGTACATAGAGAAAAAAAAAAAGAAAAGTCTTTCACTATTATAACAGTAAGCTACATTATCCGATTATTATAGGTTAATTTATAACGTTTTCGTACATAACAAGAGCGAAGCCGCGATCAAAAGCTAGTACATGTAGTACTAGCCAGTACATGTAGTACTAGCCAGTACACGTAGTACTAGCCAGTACATGTAGTACTAGCCAGTACACGTACTACTAGCCAGCTTACATGTAGTACTAGCCAGTACATGTAGTACTAGCCAGTACATATAGTACTAGCCAGTACATGTAGTACTAGCCAGCACATGTAGTACTAACTAGCCAGTACATGTAGTACTAGCCAGCACATGTTGTACTTGCCAGTACATGTAGTACTAGCCAGCATATGTAGTACTAGCCAGTTCATGTAGTACTAGCTTTTACTCGCGGCTTCGCTCTACATGTAGTACTAGCCAGTACACTTAGTACTAGACAGTACATGTAGTACTAGCCAGTACACGTAGTACTAGCCAGTACATGTAGTACTAGCCAGTACACGTAGTACTAGCCAGTATATGTAGTACTAGCCAGTACATGTAGAGTACTAGCCAGCACATGTAGTACTAACTAGCCAGTACATGTAGTACTAGCCAGCACATGTAGTACTTGCCAGTACATGTAGTACTAGCCAGCATATGTAGTACTAGCCAGTTCATGTAGTACTAGCTTTTACTCGCGGCTTCGCTCTACTAGCATAAACTCACGTCTTATCCCACAGAGGTAGGTAGAAACTACAGTACACCACCTACTACGTTCCGTACATACTCATTTTGCTTCTTCCACGTTCATACATCTGGTCGAAAACACATGGCGTCCGATTCCTGGCACAAACAACTAATCTTTCTGAAGAAAAAAACAACAAGTAGTAAAAAATTATATTAATTAACCAATGTCAAAATTAACCCGAACAGTTCTTGCTCTAACCTCAGTTAACTAGCAGTTTACGTTGGTTTCTGGTTACGGTATTCAGAACTGAACATCGATTTTAATTAACACGTCCAGTATAAAAATATATAAATCGCAGACTAAAATTGTAGTAGGACTTGTGTTTTACTGTAATATAACAATAAAAAATCATCATTACTTATAGTATTTTTTATTATTACAATAAGATCAGTAATAAATACCGTATCTGTTCAATAAAACATTATTTCGTAACAATTGTTTTCATACTCAGTATGTCAAAAGTAATAATTTTCTACACTAGAAGTCTTTATCACAAGTAAATATTTTCTCCATATTTTCATATTTGCGTAAACAAGAACAAAAATGTTAGTTACAAAAGTTGCTATTTTACATAGATGGCGCTAGTTTGAATAGAGATTCGAAATTCAAAAGCACTTTTTTTTCCCTGGGCAAATGTTAAACAGCCTAGGATTTATGTTGGGAACTTTTTGATTATAGATTCAATGAGCATGTTTGTCAAATCTCCATTTAAATCCAGGATAATCAGGTGGGTGTTTAGTGTGACTAGCGATTATGCTGGGGCTACACTATCGCGATAACGCGAAGATTTGCGTTGTCGCGACACGTCTGGCCAAAGAATTCGTCCTATCGCGATAAACTTCGCGAATACGAAAGCCCTTCGCGCCGCTGTCGGTAAATTGCCGCACATCAAAGGGTTTTGTCGCGACAAAGTTCGTGCTTTTGGCTACACTTCGCGCGCTCTAGTTGACTGCGATACTCCGAGAGGTTTAAACGTGTTTGATTGAACTTGTTAATCACGGATTGGAATAATGAGAGGATAAGGAAAGATGCAGTAAATAATTTTTACCCGAGTGCAACCGCCTCTTCCATTTTTTCCCACAAATGAATTATCGCAACGTTCTAGATTATCGCGACAGTAGCAAGGTTTTTTTCAAGTGTGGCCAAGCACTTCGTCATAGAGCGAACACGAACTTTATCGCGACAACGCGAACACGAATCTTCGCCTGCAAGTCTGGCCGTAGCATTATGGTCAAATCTTTGACCGGTTTATTAACAGAAAAATTCGATCAGTACATGTCGTTCTGCAAAATTTCCACCTTATAGCTGTAACACTAAATTTTAGTATTGCATTTCCGTAGATCATTTTGCGGCTTCTAACAGTACAGCCAATAATGAACATTACATGTAGGACATAGGACACATATTCTAGGAATTTTCATGCTTATATCAATCAGCATTCATTTATCATTGTTAAAAGTTCAGGTTTTTATCAAAACTTTGCATTTCATATTTAGCAATAACATTGCACACTTCCATCTTAACTTTAGGTATCAGATTAGGTTGTAACTTTTTGACACTAGCAGCCATACTTCGGAAAAATACATCTATTTCATTGGTATTTTCTTTTAATATCTTTTCTATAAGTTTGTCTATGGTTTGCGACCTCTGCTCAGGTTGTTTCGGGTCTTCTATATACTGGACTATTTTTGGTCCGTTCATGAGTAAAGGTTTAGGTAGTATTTTTATAGGTGGTATGTTTTTAGGCACAGGTATTGCTTTCTTTCTGCCCGCGTTCTTTCTGCATATTTTCTTTGGCGGTTCTGTCACCTCTTGTTTTATAATTTTGATGTACGGCTTCAAAGGTACTTGAGGTCCATCCACAACGGTGATCTGGAAATTATAATTTTGTATGTTAATACTTTGACACAAATATTTGCCATCCAAAGCAGTTTAGTTGTAAATTTAGATGGTTATGAAGAAAGATTTTTCCAGTAGTAACAATATTTATTTGCGAGTATGAGTACAGATTGAATTGAATAATTATTTCCTTAATCAAAGTAGAATCTATTAATTAATTTCCAGAAAAAACTGAAAAAAAATTCAACTTTTTTTGTTTTCTTGGATCAAAAACTTGTATGCAATATGGTTATGTTAGTGTAGTCAGACTTGTGTCCCATACAACATTCATATCATCATTCTCCTGCCCTTATATGGGTCTGCGCAGCATGGCTTAATGTTAGCCTATGTCCTACTGCCGGGCAAAGGCCTCTCCCCATGACTTCCATATTCTTCGATCCCGGGCCAATGTCCACCACTGTTTGTTAGTTCTGTCCAGCTTGTCCTGCCATGGCTTCTAAAAATAATATTTATAATTACCTCATAATACTCCTGGTTATCTGTAATAACCTGCTGCTCAGTGCCAACCGTCTCATCCTGAACCGGTTGTTCTTCTAACGTCTCCTCCATCTGTACTGTCTCCTCTATACCATCTAATGTTGCATCCAGGAACTGTAGCTTCTCATAAATGTTCACCTTGGTGCGATGCATTGTCCCTAAGCGCTTGATCCTTGAGTAGCCATCTCGGAGACCTCGCCAGCGTTTCTTGCATTCCTCAACTGGAAATGTTAAGTTACTGTGTTAGTTCTTTGTTGTTATATATGTGGCCCCAATATCCACATCTGCTTAGTCTTTCCCCACCTATGTTGTAGTTAGCAACTTAAATTAACTGGGTGTAGTAATACCAGTATGATATGTGGAGTTACTTGGTAGTAACCACAAAATCAGTCCATAGTAACTAGGTTGCAGATGGTTCTGCAACCTAGTTACTATGGACTGATTTTGTGGCTGTGATGTTGGTAAGCATCACCTTTGTACTATTTTCTGTTCCTTTCTTCTTTTCTATATTTAATGTGTACACTAGTTAAATGATGCTTGACTCAAGGGGATTATTTGTTATTGTTACAAATTTACAACCCAGATAATAACTTACCGAGAAAAGAATTGATGTTCTGTTACTTGTTTTTAGGTTACATTTCCTTCTAAGAATGATTTGCTACCTAATCTGCTAGGTGACCTTAATTTTAATCACTACTTGTTCTTACTACAGTTTCCTTTTAAAGTAACTGCCACACATTGGTAACACCCACATTATAACCGATAAAGTTTAGGTTATTTTCTCACCATTTAATGAATTCTATAAGTAATAGGTAACATACACACCAAATAAACGTTCCTTAGTCAAAGAATATTGATTACCAAAGCCAACAAGGCCAAACATTTACTTTAATACTCCTGTTCGACAGGTCAAGATTGTTTATATTCGATGACAACATCAATCAGCTGATTTTATTACGAGTCTAAAAATACAAAATCTATTGAGCAAATTGAGCAATACGTAGACAATGAGTCCTCAATGATACCGAATATAGGTCACCGTATGCTAATTGGGGTTAAAAACCAAAATCTAAGCGTAATTCAATGAATTACAAATATATTTCCACTATTTTTGAAATCTCATTACATTCTGAAACAGCCTTGCGGTTGTCCTCTGCAGCACGGATTCACAGTAAAAAATAACGAATGGACGCTTACCTGGCTTCGACAGTTGCTCCGCTATTTCCTTCCATGTAGATTCCCTCGCTAATATGTTTTTCCGAGACGGATCGTACACATTATACAAAAAACTATGAGGCTGCACTAAACCCACAAGCTTTTCGTCTTCCTCCGTGGTCCAGCCAACCGCGTTCAAAGGCATTTCCAACTTCGTTTTCGCTTGCGTCACAAGATCTAAACAAAATGTCCGCTGCCTATCAGAGGAACGAAAATAGCCGCGCTGCGCAGCACGACGTCACGACCTAACGATGTTGCTCTTTTGTTTGTGCATTCCGTCGTTTTCATTGGTTCGTTTGTGTGACGTAGAGCTGTAAACACCGCTATAGTTACGCCATCTAGGGGCTAGTAGCAACCTCACGTACATGCTATAGTATGTTAGCGCCCTCTGTGAAGTTTACTAAGAACTTGGCGCTACGGTAACTCGACACAAGGTGGCGTGACTATAAGTTTTGTTTCAAACCCTAGATGTTTTTGTAAAAACGTTAACATTCTTCGATTTTATAAATTGGTAGCGTAGAATAACATACTGTATCAATTATAAAAAGATGATCGAATGTCAATCGAACCAATTTCGTCTTTTTCATACCTTTTTCTTTCTTTGATCCTAACTCCGCCGGATGGCAGCTTCCGTTTCCCGTTTCCTGACTGTACTTAATATCTTCATTTAGCTCGGAAGTCGGACTTGTCCTCTTTTATAATCATTTTTCTTTTTCCTTCTAAATTTCTGTTTTACATCAATTTCCTCCATATCAAGGTAGCCTAATATGAAGAACTTAATAATTAAGTTCTTCCTAATAGGCTATCCTTGATTGTATGTGCGAAACTGATCACTATTTCCTGTCTCCTTCTCAGGGTTGAATGGTTTTGGATGTTTTGGGGTGCGTATAGATCGGGGTTCCCAAACTTATTTTGTCTACTGCCCAATGTGAGAGTAAATTATTTTTAAGAGCCCCCATTTTTTCACCTACTATTACAATTAAAATTCCTTAATAAATATTAATCATTTAAATTAAAAAATAATAATACATAATAACTAACAGCTAACAAGCTGCTAAAAACTAACAACTGTTATGTTAGCTATGCTAGCTATTCTAGCTATTATAGTTTTTTTTTTTAATAATATCAGTAATTTTATTCCTTATTAAGTACCTAATTTACTTTTATTTATTAAATAAAACAGGACAGATAATATATGAACTACACGGAGAGAATATCGAACCGAGTTAGTTTAAGCAATAGTTGATTATCACAAATTGTAGTCGAAAGTCGAGAGCTCGCAGTCGGTGTCAAAGAGTCCAGGTGAAATTACAAATCGCTCTATAAGCCTCTACACAACGTCCCCATTTTTTTCTGGGTTTCTTACGCCCCCCCCTTGTGGGCGCTGCAGGTCTAAAGGGGAGCACCCCTTTAGACCTGCAGCGCCCACAAGGGGGCGTTATCGCACACTTTGAGAAAGGCTGGTATAGATCATGGGTTTGGAAATAAAACACTTTTTGTCCCGGTAGTACCTACGTACAACCAAGTGTAGGTTGAAAAGTGGTCGATCGTCACTTCCCGATCTCCGCACGGGCGAATGCTATTTGCTTCCTGTTACCTTTCTGCCAGATCATCAAATAGCCGACTTCATGCTAGACACTTGTTCCTGCTATTTATATACCAAACATATGTTCTTCTAATCATCATCATTCTCCTCACAGAGCATCCATTGTTTCTTTGGTCTTCCTCTACTCTTATAGCTATCCACATTCATACTCAAAAACTTTCCTCACTACATATTTCTCATATCTCCGCATCCCATGGCCATCCCGTCCCTTGTTTTAGGCGTCCCTATGATATAAATTTTATCTACCTACATGAAGTTATCAGTTAATTTCATAAAAGTTGAAAAGAATCTCATAATCTCTTTTCCTTGTTTAGTTTGTGCATTATCTAGTATATATAAGATAGCGATGTATTATCTCAGTTGCATTAAAAAGCTTTTTTGAATACGTAAGCTTTGTAATGTGAAGCCGAAGCATTTTAAAAGAGTAAGTTTAGTCCTTTGATGCTTTTAGATCTGCCCTCAAATCCAGCCAAAATTATTGGAATTCAAACCAATTCCGTGAAAGCACAATTTTAGGATTTAAGCACCGCAACTATCTGGTGCTCTGCTTCGCTTGCGTTATTTTAATCTCTATTGGAGTGAGTGGACAATCTGTGGAAGTCTAGTTGTGTTTAGAATATTATTGAAGTCAGTTACATAAATTAATATTCTGACGTCGTTTTCCCTTAGGAGTGGCCAGAAACTACAGAACGCCTATAAGTACATCGTATTCAATAAAGCTAGAAGGCTCTCAATATATTTAGTACAGAATCGATAAAAAAAAAACAGACAGAGGCATTGATTGATCATGTCACCTTATTTCACCTGATTTCTGCATTGCGTATGTTGAGAACATGTCAAGCTTGTGCAACTTTACATTCCCAATTTAGAAATCATAAGTCATTAAGAGGGAACAGGTTCTGCGAATCTCCATACAAATGTATTCCCCTTTTTTCTTCCTGAATTATGAATGACTTCCTTTAGAGCTAGAGATTTTTTTTCAGCAACACTGTCTTTGCCTTTTTTCAGCAACTAATAAGTTAAAGGAAATTATGTTTCGAGTAATTAGGTAACTAATTATTGTTTATTTATAGGGAAAGAACTTTTGAAAAATATAATGATTATTATGACCATAGATCAGAATAGGTAGAGCTGTTTTATTACCTTGTCATAGGTTAGAATAATAATATTCCCCGAGTCCCGGGATTTGGTGTTTAAGTAGGTAGTAAAATCATAAAAAAAAACAATTCTCGCCTTCGAGACTAATGAAAGATTACACTTCCTTTCTGACGGGTAAATATAAGAAGGACGGGATTAAGGATAGTATAATAAATAGATAAACTTTATTAATGAAACCACAAAAATGTTTCTTACGTAACAATTTCATATTCAAGAATCAACAATCATTTAAACATTTTTGTTCTAAAGTTGTAGGTACAAAAGCATATTACCATACAAATTATTTGTTCCTCAGAAAATCAAAACATTATCAAATAGAACAATTTGTATTTACAATCAATACGGTTCAACAATAATTCACTTATAACAAATCATATAACAATAAAATCCCGTAGTGTCAGTCGGAATCCCGTGGAATATCCATAATATTAACTTCAATGTTTGCGGTCAATGAACCTAAATAGCTGTACCTATTCCGATCACTGATTATGACAGATAAACAAGTCATCATCATTTTCCTGACCTTGTCTCATAATACTTGGGGTCGCCGCAACACGTTCTTTTCTCCCATTCTCCTTTCTCAACCGTCACGCTATCATTTTCTCCTTTATCTTTCATATCATTCCTCACACAATCCATCCATTGTTTCTTTGGTCTTCCTCTCCCTCTCCCTCTCCATCCGTCAACATTTATATTCATCATAGTTTTAGTCACATGCGATTTATCCCTCCTCATCACAAGTCCATACCAGTACTTACGGTTATAGGGCATCAATGCAAATGCAGGCTATAGCCTGCTTCGTCCCATTGCTGGACAGTGGCTTCTCCCCAAGACGTTCAGTTCTTCTGATCTAGCGGCTTCCAGTGCCAGAATTAAATATACTTAGTTAAAAAAAAAACTTGAGAGGTGTCAAGGGACACCCGGATGGAACGAAGTTCTTTCGATTAAGTAGTGAAGGAATTGTAATAAAATTTTATTTTTTTAAGTTATAATAAGTAATGTTTTTTTTATTATTAACAAATATAATGTTCACTCAACAAAAATAATCGTCGCGACACCACACTGTTCAATGCGAAATAGAAATGAAACAAACGCATTGCAACCTTCATTTATTTTTAAAAAGTGTCGTGATAACTTTTTCGTAAGAATTTTTTCCGTCTAGCCCCCTTTCACAACGCGCGATAAGGAACTTCGTTCCAAAAACAATATTATGATATACGTATATACGTACGTACGTATTATAGTGATTAAAGCGTAAAACTATCGCAGCAGCTTATATTATAAGACGATGAAAAAAGGAAAACAGTATAGACTCGACGCATCAGTGGTTTTCACTGAAAATCATCATTCCCTCGCTCTTATCCAGATTCATTTGGGATTAACTTGGGATCATTCATATGGATTCACTGAAAATGATCAGAAATATTTATACTGACTTTTAAACTCATTGATAGCCTTAAAATATTTAATTTACTAATCTAAAAGTGGTACCCCTTTTACCCCAAATAACTTCCAAGTGTAGCTTATTACATAAAACATACTATACCATTAACCATACACCATGCTAACAACAACAGATCCTAAAGGCTCTACTTATCAAGATACACAATGTTTGTCATAGATACAGAGATACACGCCGAACTAAGCTCCTCGACTAAACAGTTAAAATCTGCGCCGCGAACACTGCGCACGCGTCGCTGTCCGTTACGATACGAATACGAATTTCGAACTTAGAATTCGACGACATTCAAATATTTGGAATCGGTAATTTCTTGTGAAGTTTTGTTTTTGTTTAGATTCGAAATTTGATTTGAATTTGGTTTTTTTTTCCGGAAGGTTTACAGTGTAGTGATGTGATTTTTTGAATTTAGAGTGTGGTTTTAACGGTGCATATCGGCTTAAGTACAAAGTGTTCGTTAAGCAATACATGTCATAACTCAAAAACAGGAACACTTTTTTTTGGCAGTTGTCAATATGACATCTGTCAACTGTTTCACGCTTGTAATGCGGTTGCACAAAGTCGTTTTGACATTGTAATTTAATGTATTCTCGTCTTGGTTAATTGATTAAGTAATGGACGGGTTTAACTGCGGTTTGTTACTGGATGCTGTAATTGACAGACGTGTGTTAGATATTAGTGAGATAATAACTGTAATTTAATGTAACTAGGTAGTAATGATATGGATTTTAGGTGTTAACGTTACGTATTAAATAGGTATTTTACTTGTGTCGGCCTTTTAACCTTTTTTGTAGGGAAAACATCCAAGAGTTTTAATGGACTTTAACGTAAGAATCATCACGTTGATTATTTGGGTTTCAGTTTACGAAAAGGTGTTCAAACCAACTTAATCTTTCCTGGACATTATAATTATTGATTAACCCTCAGACGGGATTTAGACATTTAAAAAGACGTTTTGGACAAATTTTCATTAGAAAAAAAAAAAAAACAGTCTTAACCGTCAAAAAGAAAATTGTCGTTGACGAAAAAGCTTTTGGAACCTTCAAGAACATGAGAGGGATGTTTTGTCCTTTTTAGTTAATCGTATTGACATCTTCTAATTTATAAAAATCTTAAATTCTCCCACAGTCAGGTGTTGGCCGAAGCTTAGCCTTAATATCTCCTCTTTTTAGCGAAAGTAGGTAAGTATTAAAGATATCACCCAGTTGAATCGGTTACGTTTGTATGGATATTCATCATGTTTTCCGATGGTAAATCCAAACGGGCACACGACTACAAAGAAACAGTAAAAAATAATTAAATTGATGCCGAGTTACCAGACTGCCATCAAATGATCATAATTAAAATTTAAAAATAACGAACGTTTTACCATAAACGGTAGAATCTAATGTCAGTTAAAATGATGAAGTGTCTATGGTTTTATGAAGATGGCCGGTATTTTGTGACTTACCAAATGTTCGGTTAATTGTGGACCACTTGCGGACACCGGACACTGACAAATACTTTAGTGCATTATCTGTCCATGTCCGATGTAAGAAGCGTAGGAATAGGAATCTTAACATTAACATCAAAAGTCTTTTCGGAATGCCAATGTGCACATGTCGTCTGGATTCTTCACATGTCTTCATAAGGAGACGACGAAGAATGTTTAAGATGTTAAATTGGAATAAGCAAAGAGAGAAGTTTATGAGACTAAAATTATCTCGCTCGAGAACTTTTCAGGTATACTGTTTACGTATTAGTCTGGGTGTGAAGTTTTAGGGCTTGCTACCTCACTTATAGCAAAGAACTTGGCTAGCAGATATAATTTTTACTATAGATAGAATGTAGTATCTATCATTCGGACACTCTTGAACACAATTGCTTGTTTAGAACAAGCAATTGCATAGAAAGAGGGGAGGTCGACCTTGGACCTCACTGACTGCTAGATATATCCTGTCTATAATTCAGTCACAATTTTAAGATTAACACTAGCGTTATCCCGGCTAATACCTGAGACATTTTTGTACAAGGTATCATCATATTATAGGCAAATTTACCAATGAAACATGATACTTAAAACTGAACGCGATCAGCACATCTGAACCGCGTTCAAGGGCTGTTTGTATTGCCGGGGTTGCGGGCCTGTTCGAAAGAGATACCGCGGCCCCGGAACATAAAGGGCGAGGAAGGAACATGGATGGGTTTTAGTCAGTAAAAGTCTGACACTCCCTCCCGCTCCGCCCAGAGTGGGAGAAGTCATTTGATGATTTTCCATCCTAAAAAAAAAGGGCTGTTTGTATATCATCATTGAAAAAGCAACTCTTAAACGCCGTTCAGTGTCCTTGGTGAAACAGAAACTCCGCTCTAATCTAAACGGACGTTTGAAAATGAGCTGCAATTTGGCTGGTGTCAAAAATTTGGTATTTCCTGAAACCGTCCTTAGTAGACAAACAGCACACTGTGAAGCCATCAACTTGACACATATTTATGTGCTGCACTCACGCAAAAAGACAATGAATGTGCCATCGGATCCTTCGGAAGTCGTGGTATGCGCTCCATGTAACTGTCTCGCTGTAAAAGGGAAGAAGGAGCCAGGGTTGCCACCTCCAGACTCGGTTTTTGCAATTGGTCTACGATTCTACCAAACACTAAAATGTTCGCATAAGGCACTGTTGTGAAATTGTAACTCTCCTACTTTTATTAAAAAATATTCTTTCAACTACTGTTTTAAGCTTTCACGGTTTATAACAAAATTTATGACATTTACGAAATATCTTCCGCGATATCGGGAGCTCAATATGTAACCAATCACGTAAGATATCCCTTATGTGACAGTTTTAGTTTCGATTCTTTGAACTTCTTGTTGAATGCACAAATTGTGATCTTGTTTCGTTCTGGGCTCTCTTACACTCGAAGTGTTTAGGATAGCTTACGGACCTGGGTGTCTACTCTCTAAGCACAAAACCCGTAATTTCAGTCGAAGTTGCGGGCGTTTCCTAATCTGTATAATTTACGGACATTCGTTAGAGGCCCGAATTAAAAATTAATGACAACTCGATTGGTCATCAGTCCTTACTCCCGATGTGTTTTCAAACCTCGTAAATCCGAAAATATAAGGGGGTAGATTCTTTTCAAAGTACACAAAGCTGCTTTCGTACGGGCCCCGTATTTTCGTTGACGGACTTCGAGAGAAGTCCCCCTGCGGCGGCTTCAGATACCGGTAAAAGACATAGGTCTGTACTTATTTTAGTTCAAGGCACAATCATCCTAATTTATATGCATCGGCAACTTCTATAGACACTTGATGGGTCTAAAGACCTCGGCATAGTAGTAATATTGTGACAACTCGCCGCATAATAACTTTATTACCGAGCTAACTTCCACCATGCACGGAATTTTAAACAGCGATGGCTTATATTAAATTAATCTTACTACTTACTAATATAAATGCGATGCAATGAAGTTTGTGAGGAGTATTGATGTTTGCTCTTCTTTCACGCCAAAACTGTTGAACCGATTTGGGTAAAATTTGTCACACGTACTTTACCATAACCTGGATTTATAACCTGATAATGGCAAACAGAAAGAACATGATCTAGGTTACGATGGCACACGCATAGGCGCCATCTACCTCGGCCTCTGAGTTGGGAGGAAAGACATAGGATTTTAATACCCATGGTCGGGGTTAGGATATAGAATAGTTTGTCACGATGGCATAAGGATAGGCGCTATCTACCTCGGCCTCTGGGCTAGGAGTAAAGATTTTTTTTTGTCAAAGTAATCGTTCCCTTGGGATAATCACCGAGCTGATTGCAGGCGAAACCACGGGTGACTGCTAGTATTAAACATACTAATGAAAGACACGGATTTGTATGTAATACACTCCAAAAACGCCATTTAATTACGCCGGACGTCCGCAAAGTGACGACACATAAATTCTATTAAACGATGACAATCATAAAATACTCAGACAGCGAATGTCAACCCTAATTGGGGATACATCGGTGGCTCGTGGCTAGATTATTTTCGTACGATGAACGTTAAGTCGCCGTGTGTGGAATGAATGTGGCTTACTTTATTTTTATATGAAATGTGTTTCGTATTGCGGGGAATTCAATGCAGGAGCTTTTGATGTGGATGGAAAACAGATTCGAATTATTTAAATAATAGCGGCCCGTCCCGGCCTTGCACATGGACATTTATTTTTCTCTAATCCTCCCCCCCTCTCTATGGTTTCTAGTTATTATAGCCTAGCCTATGACACTCGCAAATAACGTAGGTTTCTGTTGGTAAAAGAATTTTCAAAATCGGTTCAGTAGATCCAGAAATTACCCCCTACAACTTCACAAACATAACCTCTTTATTATATTAGTATAGAAAAGTGTGTGTTTAGTTTTCTTACCATCATCGGCGCAGCATATCTTCTACATCCAAACTTCTCTTCATCTGCCTCTCATCAGATTCTTAGTCTTACCAAATCAGTAATTTGCATACTCGTACAACAGTTTAATTAGTTTTGATTTTTCTGTTGACCAGTCGTAAAGTCATAATTCGAAAGAAAGGTCCGCCTATATTTTCAAGTCTCATACTGACTTAGAATAAGACTAAAATTCTCCATGTTAAGGCACTGAATGACACATTGCATTGGCGATGTAATAAATAATAATAATAATAATAAAATCTGTTTTTTTCCGAAAAATAAATTACATACATTTCAAATCCAATTAAACTTAACTATAATCTTACATGAATTAAAGATTTTACAGTTAAGCAGTTGCTACCTTACTTAGGAAATGTTTTTTTAGTACATATTTAATTTGTTTACATTTTTTTTTTTCAATTTGACCTACTATGGCTTTTGGCAGCCTATTAAGTATTATGGGCAGACTACATTTCCACACCCTCTCACCATACACATTGTTACATTTGTTTATTCCAAAGGTTGGAAGATATGACAGATTACGTAAGTTGTTAGGTCTTGTCATCTTATTCAGGTTACCTATATGGTGACTATAGTGAGTTACAATGGCTAAATCTCGCTTATCAAATATGCTCATAACTTTACAATACTGAAACAAGTTATGGTAGTTATCTTTGTTAATGAACTTAATTCCCTCCTTTCTTCTTTTGTCCCTGTTGCAATATTCCTTTTTTTATATTCCGCAGCCGAATGGCAAAAACGGGGACTCTTATAATTTCGTTCTGTCTGTTCGACAGGAACAAACTGGTATTCAGCTGGATCCGGTTAGACTGGAAACCATAGCTAGGAAAAGGCTAGGAGGTGATGATGTTTGACAGGCACTTGCCTCGTATTTTTGCCGGTGTAATAGAAAAATGACATACGCAATTACGCAACCTGTCTTACAGAAATGTTAAACTAAGCGCTTTTCCTATGTATTCTAAAGTGGCCAGCCATTTCAAATAACAACACAACTAATAACTTGTAATCTTATATGACATATAAACAACGAGTGAGCGTAACTTACACATTGTGTAAGTTACGCTCACTCGTTGTTTGCACAAAAATTTCACTGCACTCGAGATCTGCCCACGCACCGACTACCGGTAAACAAAATGTGCCTTCTGCGGTGACTGCTACCGAGTTTGAATGATGGGTTATTTGACAGCAGAATGTAGTTTCCTTTTTGTTGTCTTTTTGGTCTAGTGGTTGCAAGTTCGGAATGAGAATTTTCAGTTGTCCCTTCTTAAAATATGTTATTTATAACTTATAGGCTAGATCTCGGAATTCTATTCGGGGCAATATTTTTCTTTACCATAAACGTAACCAGAAGTGGACCATAGATCATAGGACATTCGCTAATAGTCTTAAAAGCATGAAGCACGGAGTTTGCAACGAATTTTTTTGTTCAGATATCGTAGCATTCGTAGCTGAGTTCATAAATTTTCACGTCATTTGTTGGCCCTTTAGCAGATTATTGATACACACCATTTACCTATAATAAAAGCCAGAAGGCGACGCGGTAGACCTCGCAGGAGATGGCGGGAAGAGCTGGACAAAACCAACCACCAGTGGTCCACATTGGCCCTGGATCGAAGAATTTGGAAGTGATGAACAGTGGGACTGTTGGGCAGAGACCTCTCTCCACACAGGCTGACAGTAACAGTAAAGTGAATTAATACATTCTTATGAGAATACAGCTATATCAAACCCTATGACGGCAATTAAGAAATCCCATATCAACATGTCCAATAACCTAGTAGCCGAAGTATCTGATGAAATAGTAACTTTATTACACGGTCTACACTTTATTGAACTAAATTATTAATTAAATCAAAGCATGTTTGATTGGGACCATTGTAATTAAAATAACAATTAAACACCAGGTATAATGGTGGCCCGATAGACATTTTGCATATTAATTGATCACTTTATAGTCAAGCCGGTAGAATAGAAACTGGTAACCTATTTGCCGACTTATTATTTATAAATAAGTGTAATAACTTTCTTACGCGGACATGGATCTTTTGGCACGTGGTCAAAATCGGAAGTTTAGCCGCCAAATTGATTTTTCAATACATCATTCATCATTAATTTCAGCCGTAAGACGTCCACTGCTGGACATAGGCCTGCCCCAATCGTCGCATTCAGCGGATTCTCGCAGCCTTCACGTGCACAACTGCTTACGCAGACACAGGTGCATTATCACTGCCTCCACTCTCATAGTCCTATGGGACGGCAATTCGACACGACCGGAGAGAGATCAGGGAGCTTCCTTTTATTTTTGTATGGGAAATCATTTAATGTCTCCTCCCACTCTGGGCGGAGCGGAAGGGAGTGTCAGACTTTTACTGACTAAAACCTATCCATGTTCCTTCTTAGCCCTTTGTGTCCAGGGCCGCGGTATCTCTTTCGCACAGTACCGTAACTCAGGGAGTTGCTCTGACTCTATAAGTTCATCAACGAAGATACGAGGCCCGTCCGAAAGTAACTTTATACTTTGAAATGAACCTACTCCCTAATATTTTCGGATTTATGAGTTTTGTAAACACACCGGAAGTAAGAACAGATGACCAATCGAGTTGTCATTCATTTTTAGTTCGGGTCCCTAACGAATCTTATGTCCGTAAATGAGACGGAGTAGGAAACGCCCGTAATTTCGGCTTTTTGACGCAGCCGTGAGGCACACAGCACATACTCGTACTATGTTTTCCTCCTTATTTTGTACATTTTTTATATTATTGTGTGTGTGAGATTTAATAACTGACGTCAAATAAATATGTTTTTTTTCTTTTGAACTACGGGTTTTGTGCTTGGAGAGTAGACCTCCAGGTTCGGCTGAGTGTGTTTTCTGTGAACGCACGGGGAAACCCAAAATAGAATACGAGCATACAACCGATATTTTTTTAACCACTGGTCTTGAGCAATTAACCCGTACATACCCACATTTTTTGCCCATAATTGTACAATCATTAACCGCTCTTCATTAATCTTCTCGAATACTTGTTTTCATCACGTAACGTAAGAACAATTAGTTGGTCACGCTAATCGAGTGGTGTTTAGTGAAATCAAGTGAGGTTTGTCACTAAACGGACGGAGCGTGCGTGAAATTGGATGTACGGTCAGCAGTAGTACAATTTTTATGTTTGATGGTTGTAATGTCCCAGTGCTGGGAAAAGGCCTCTCCTTCCTCCTTCCAAACCTCTGTGTCTTGAACAGTTTCTTGCTATATTGGCCCTGCGAACAAAATCAGAACGTCACACCTCCTTTGCCGTGGTCGACCTTGACGGCGATGTCTTCCTTTGGGTGTCCAGCGACTGATTATGTTTGCCCACCTTTCCGGGTGCAATTGTGAGATGTGTCCAACCTACTCCCACGTCAGCCTGGCTGCTTTAAATCCTATATCAGCTACAGGGGCTGCGGGACTATTCGAAAGAGATACTGCGGCTCTGGTACACAAAGGGCTAAGAAAGAACATGGGTAGGTTTTAGTCAGCACAAGTCTGTCACTCCCTTCCGCTCCGCCCAGAGCGGGAGGAGTCATTTGATGATTTCCCATCCGAAAAAAAAGCTACACGAGTCATGGAGGCGGGGAGGTGTTTCAAACGCGATCTGTTTACATTATGCTGAGCTCCATCGTGCCATACATATTTTGTGTGCAGAATGCAAATATGTTTTGTTTATTTCTCGCGTGTAAACATAACGATCTCTTTTGTCGACTGTACGAGCGAAAGTGTGGGTAGTGCGGGGGCGGTTTTGTTTTCACTAGTGTAAATTTGATAGTGGGTGAGGTTACGGTCCGACTGAGCTCGGTTGGCGGGCGTACCGGTGAAGTTATAGCAATGATACCCCGAAAAGTTAGATTGTTTGTTTGACTCGGTATGGATAAAGCAGGATTGTATAGACTTTAAAATTTAATTTCGATAGACGGACCAATATGAACGTAATCGTAATCTACTAGGTGCAGGTATGACGTGTTAAACTTGGCAATTACCTATGTTATTTTGCCAATGGCATCACTGAGTCTTGGGATCACAGTTTTTCTGTGACATGTGTCCTGAGAGCCTCTATAAAGTCTGTTCAATTTATTTTCTATGAATCCTATGAATATGATTCCTTTGTATTTTTCTTGTATTATCAAAGCTCCTGCTAGTTTTAAGAAACAAACAGCCTACAAAAAACGTTACAATTCCAGTGTCTTAAAAGTATTGTAAATGGAAAACTATAACTCAAATCATCATCATCTTCATCATCAGCCTATAATGTTCCCACTACTGGAACACGGCCTCCTCTCAATGAGGGGAAAGGGCTATAATATAATCCACCACGTAGGCCCACTGCGAATTGAAAATGTCACATGTCCTCGAATAACTCAAATAATATAAGATTGCAATCTAATATACGAGTATTAATAATAATCAAAAACAAATTCTATTCCGCTTGTGCTCATGCCTTCTAATCGCTACCAAAATGGCCACGGCCTAACTTAACCAGTCAATAAAACCGCTGAGTTAACTGTTCTTTATATCCGGCACTTCAGCTGCATTTAGTTGATCTTGCTGATCTGGTGATAAGCAGTAAAACGTCGAGTGTACACTCAATTATATACTTTATTGGTGCCGAATTGTAAATGTATACGATTTAATTAAGTCTTCAAACGAACTGTATGCTTTGGTAAAGTTTTTTACGCCAGATGCATGCATATTTTGGTTTTTATTAGTCGGAATATTAGGGTCTTTATAATGAGATTGCAATGTGCCTTTAACGGCCCAGCATAATTCTAAATGTTTATTTATTTTTCAAGTGATTTCAAAAATAATCATAAGGTCGCGAAGTAAAACTTAACATTTAGGACGTTCGTTCATGGTTGAGTATTAATGATTCGAATTATGTCAAAGGGCTTTTGCGAGTCCAACCACGATTTGATCGTGAGTAATTTGGTTTAGATTCAATTAATTATATTAAAGGTGCATGACTTTTAGTGATTTTAAATTGATCATCACGTCTTAACTTCTAGTCTAATTTCTTTGAAAAAAATATATGTTATACTAGACCATTTCTTTCATAATTTGATATGTGAAAATGTGAAGAAATATTTTTGTAACTAATTAATTTGTGAAGTAATCTCTAACGTGGCAAAAAAACGATCATCACGCAAAAACTATCGGGCGTATTTGCATGAAACTTAGATCATCTCAAAGACAATTTAATGCCCTTTATATTAGTATACGGCTTTTATCCGTATTGTGTTTGATAAATCAAGGTGGGTTGTTTTTTCGAATAATCTTGGTGCGGCAGAGTCTAGCTCGGGCGACGGGCGGCAGTGTATAGCTGACCACTCTCACGCACGGGTATACGCTATTGCTAAACTTCTCCCACTCGCTCAAGGTCGTTGGCGTAAGGTAGCCCCTTAAGTAGAGGTTATATGAATATTTTTAGTATCTACCTCTAGTCTTATCACTGCCCGACTTCGGGTAAGCGTCCAATTAGTATATCTGCCGCAACAGGCTAATTGGCTAGTGGGATTGACCGCCATGACTGAATTTCGGTATGGAGGACTATTGTATAGCAGTCTAGCTCTGGACATAGACCTAGTTGATATCCCAATAAAAGTGAAAATTCTACTACAGTTAATATATTTGATGACCTATCAAAATATTGTGGTCTTCTTTCGAGCAGACATTTAGGATACAAGGAGCCCCAATCTGTTATGTTAAAATATTTTGTTGGATCAGGAGGTATAAATCTAATACGCCATGCTTTAAACAAGCCTACATCCTTATCTCTATCGTTTACACCAAGTCTATGGTACTTATGGTGCCAAGGTTTCATGGCTTAAAAAGTTTTATGGTTGTTAAAACCATCTCTCTTATCGCGGTAGGTCAATCCAAAGTTTATTGACATTTACGTACAGGTGAACGCGATCAGCTAATCTGAACCGCGTTCAAACGGGCCCTGTCACTGTCATATGCTATGGAATATTGATTATTGACAACGATAGCTCTGTAATGCCGTTTGGATGTGTTGATCTCGCATAGTTTCCTTGGTGAAATCCACTTTTTGTAGGTCCTGTATCGATAGTAGAACTCAATAGGCGATGGACGTGATGGTACAGTCAGCAAAACAGTTAGGTATGCAGGCTAGCAATCTTCTTACGACTATTATAAATGTAAAAGTCTATAAAGATCGATTTTTGTTATACTTTCACGCAGAAACTACTGAAAAGATTTGGATGAAATTGCAAACAGATTGATTATAACCCTTTTCCATTTACTATAGTAAGAAGAAGATTGCTAGCCTGTAAATCTAACTGTTTTGCTGACTGTACATAATTTATTCTTCATAAGACTAACAGAATTAGTAAAAGAGTGATGCATATAAACGTTCATGGTTGGAGAAGAAGAGGAAGACTAAAGAAACGATTGGTGGATTGCGTGAGGAATGATATGAAAAAAAGAGTATGGAAAAGAATAAAACGTGTTGCACCGACCCCAAGTAACATGGAACAAGGGCAAGATGATAAACACTAACAGATTCTTGAAATGATATTCACACTGCCAATATTATTGTTATTGCTTCTGAAGATGAAGCAAGAGCGCCAGAAGAAATGTGCAGCAATAGACCAATCACATCTGTCGGATTTCACACTGCGTCTCTTGTCCCTCCTGTCGTCTTCGGTTTGGTGGAAAACGGGCCTGATTTTCCTAATCTCAGAGTAAAGAATGCTCTTAAAATTATCTGCGTGCCTAGTACATCTTTGTAAAAAAGTGACTCATCCATCTTCATCCTGTGCAACCTTGTTACTAACCGGCTATTGAGTATAGGCCTCATCCCTTATGCTTCATGCTTCCCTGGTCTACTCGACTCTTAACCAGGTCTTACCCACGAGTCCCACGACCTTCATCATCTGCCTAGAGCCTTTTCCCAACTATGTTGGGGTCGGCTTCTAGTCTAACCGGTTGCTGCTGAATACCAGTATTTTACATGGAGCGACTGCCTATCTGACCCCCACAACCCAGTCAGTACTGGGTAATACGATACCACTTTGTAAGACTGGTTGGCGGATTTGGGCCACTGACTGCCTGTAAAGACTGTCAAAGATCTATAAATGACAGCCGGGACCAACTGCTTAACGTGCTTTCCGAGGCACGGAGGAAACTCGGTATGTAATGAGTGGTCACCCATTTACAGACCAACCTAGGCATTAATCTAAAGATCGACCCGAGCGTTTCTTATTATTTAGCAACGAGCTTCTAGAAGGATAAAGTATGTTTTTTCTTTTGTACATCTTCGTGCTATCATAATTCTTGTAAGTCATACTTACTGTTTTCAATCCAAAAAGGTAAATTCTGTAACACAACACCTGCAAACATAAACATATGGTTTCTAAAGTTTTCCCTGTTTATTATTCTCGTTTTTCCAAACAGAAGTGACAGTTTGTCGGATTGTTTGCTATCATTTACGGAACGTATGCATGTAACGGCCTTATGCCACTGAGAATAAAGGTCACTTGTACTTACTGCAAAATCAGTACGAGTACGCGGGTTATTTTCATGTAAATAGGTTCTATTTATGTATTATTCTGTGTTACTTCTACGTCGCAAGTCGCAGTCGCCAGTACTTATTTCTTTATTTGTTCGTTTTCTGCATGTGGAGACTTGAATATAAACTTATTGTTGACGTTGTATGTCTTTTAAACGACTTCAAAAAGGAGGAGAGGTTCTCAACTCATCAGTTTTTTTAAATGTATGTTCATCAATTCCTCGAAGACGCCTGAACCGATTTGGAAATTTCTCTTTTTGTTTAAAAGTGTATTCTTTCAAGTTGATCCCATATAAATATTGTCATGATCTGATCACGGACTTGGGGTGCAAACGTGAATGAAACAACTGTAAGACAAGTCCTTTCCTTTAGTTGAGTATATTTTTTCCCAATGGTTTGGAGCCTGCATCAGCAGAAGGTGAAACAAGGCTGCCTAAGATGATAATGATGAACTTGTTGTTCTTCATACTTTACGAAAATCTTAGTATATTTTTCGTGTTTTTTTTGTAGCACGAAGTTTAATGGTATATTGCTTCACATAATGATTTAGAAAGAACTTTTAGCGAGGTTACAATCCATACAATCTACGGCTTAGTTTACGACCAAACGTAATTACGAGTATTATGTTTACTACAACAATACAATACTCCAAAGGGCCGCTTTATAACTGTGTTTCATAAAATCCTTTGTTTTATTATTTGGGACATACAAAGGTGCTAAAATGATTTGAGTCAGGACAATAACTGAAGAGCCAATATCTTGACCAAAGTTCTGTCAAACATTGGGCATTCTTTAGTGTCTGTGACGTTTTGAAATCTTCTTTGAGCAGAACTGGTACATCTTCGAGGTTAAGCAAAGCTTTCCAAGGTCAGTCGGTCCGGGAATGGGTGACCAACCATTACATACCCCTCCGTGACTCGGCAAATTGAGGTATTCCTCAGAGCTTACCTATTTTTAAGCGCAACCAAATACGTTATGCCCATGGGCCCTTGTTTTTCGGATGAGAAATCATCAAATGGGTCCTCCAGCTCTGGGCGGAGCGGGAGGGAGAGGGTGTCAGACTTTTACTGACTAAAACCCATCCATGTTCCGTTCTCGCCCTTTATGTTCCGGGACCACGGTATCTCTTTCGAACAGTCTCGCTGCCCCGGAAGCCGATGGGCCCGAACTGTCTTTTGTAGGTCTATGACAGTACCTAATTACGGACAGTCTGATTGTCTGACAACCAATCTTACCTACACAACCCGACTTAGCATCTGCTAAGTCGGGTTGTGTAGGTAAGATTGGAAAGTTTCGAAATAGTTTTTTCCCATCTAAAACTTATTATTCGGTGTTACGATTAGTCATCTGATGAATCACTTGTTTACAAGATGCAGCATTGGATGTTTCCATCCACCAACACGACAATATGGTGGCCGTTAAATAATAATACAATTGACATTTGCACCTCCGACTTATGTGAAGGATAACCGGTTGCAAATACTTATTGTTTTGCATTGATTTCTGTACTCTATTATTATTTATGCAACGAAACAGCTTTGATTACATTTAAGTGCGGGGCTTGAGATGCTTGAGAGTTCAGACTTTAAGAGCGCGTATCCAAAAAGTTGGCAACGTCGCAAATAGCTGTCAAATATTTACACGTTTTAATTAATTTTGTAATATGAATGTATGGAAATAAGAAATATAGTTAACTAGTGAACTAGAATATTAATAGTTCATTGAAATTAAAATACTGAATTTGATGTTGTAACCGTTTTAGGTGTAGAAAAGGCATTTGGAACGTTTCCCAATAGATTTTTCCCATCTAAAACTGATTATTCTGTGTTACGATTAGTAATTGCATTTCATAATCCATATTTTAGTTCTCTAGTTTGACATATTTCTTATTTTCATACAGTAATATTACAAAGATTAAAACAGGTAAATGTTTGACAAATATTTGCGAGTTTGCCAACTTCCTGAATGCGCCCTCTTAAATAAAGACTGCCTGATTCCTCAAAGGGATTTCCAACGCTCAGCTCAATAGTTAAAGTTGATATTCCAAACGGTGCAATAGTATAGGCATTATATTTAGGTGTTGCTTAATGTTAGTGGAAACAGGCGTTCGTACTGTAGCCCGCTCTTTAATTAAGAGGCGGGGTTAGTTAATAAAGCAGTCTTGTCTAGAATCTAGATCTAGAATTGAGTGCTGTGTCGAATTTTGGGAGGTATTAAGTTTGTATTGCGCAATGGGGAACGGAAATCAGCTTTATGTGTGGTCCTAAGGTTAAGGCACTAATTGGATTATTTAGCTATGAATATATATATGAGGAAAATGATGGATGATCGTATCCAGAGTTTTGGTTCGGGGGAGAGGACAAACACTGAAACAACCATGTGAACTGTGAAAAAATCGCTCTAATCCCTGTACTATAATTTACGTACTTCGCAGTGGTTATGATCCCGTTTATTAAAGGTCAGATTTCGGGGGGGGGGGGGGGGTAAATCCCAACAACCCCCCCCCCCCTGGATACGTGCCTGGTGTGAGGAGTAACACAAGAGCAGGAAGATGATAATGAAATAGGTATACCATTAAACTTTACTTTAGGCATGTTAAATGTATAACAAGTCAAAGGACTCGCTACATGACCATTATTGGCTGGTCCTTACAATCCAAATATGTATTAGAATGAAACCGGCTAAGTCCGAGAAGGACTCGCGCATGAAGGGTATCCGTATCATCGTAGCTTAGAGCCCCCTTTAGTTGTAAATTGATTTTTATAATTTTTTGTTGTGGCGGCAACAGAAATACGTCATCTGTGAAAATTTCAACTGTCTAGCTGTCACGGTTTAAGAGATACAGCCTGGTGACAGACAGACAGACAGACAGTGGAGTCTTAGGAATAGGGTCCCGTATTTTACCCTCAGGGTACGGAAACATAAAAATGGTCCTAACCAAACGGTTCTTCTTCGTGTCGGTGACTTAAGTAGTGAACTGGACAGCTCTTTCGTTTGTCTCATTGAAGTCCTGGAGAGTCGGGCAGAAGACATGCCCTATATACTGTGACGGGATTCGACACTCACACAGATTTTGGATTGGGTCGATGATGTTTGAGCCAGAATGGATCTTCAGCAAACAAGGTAACCGACGTAGCCCGAAGAATTGCCAAACTTAAGGGGCAGTGGGCAGGACACATTTCTCGCAGAACGGATGGCCGATGGGGCCGAAAAGTTCTGGAGTGGCGACCGAGAACCGGAAGACGTTGCGTTGGAAGACCTCGCACTAGGTGGACCGATGAGGTCATCAAAACAACCTCCTGGTGAAGGTCGCGGGAATACGCTGGATGCGAGTCGCACGGGCGGGACCGGTCAATTGGGGGAGGCCTATGTCCAGCAGTGGACGTCTTTCGGCTGAAATGATGATGATGACGGATCTGCAGCTTTACTAAACATTCATCACTTTGACTAAATCCTAACATTCACCAAACTCTTTTTATCCTTTGAACAGTACATTTTCTAAGCCAACCGCCTATTTGCCGTCACAGTTGCCATAATTATGCAAATGTTCACAGGTGTTGCCAAGATTAGCATATTATGTACTGCGAGACGAATTGCGTGGCAAATACTTTGTTATACATATGTATTTATGTTATGTAGTCACGTGTCGTAATGAGTACTGTTATTTTAAATGTGGAAGTATGGAACAGATATATGGTTACTGTTGCAATATCACCCATTGCTGGGCTATTGCATCTCCTGATTTCACGTGTTGTTAATTTTGTCCTGTTCGGCCAGCCATTGTACTGCGCGGAGAAGAGTATAACGATTTTAGGATTTGTCAAAAAATAAAATTTAGTTTTTTTTTTACTTATAAAAGAGTAATATTTTCGTATCCCATTTTGGCACTGACGCAGACATTTATGATTCTAATTTCAGTTGACGAATATCGAAGTAAGAACATGACAAACATATAATTATTTAAATAAATTAAAGACTTAAAAGCCGTTTTATAAACACGTAGCATTGTTATACCGGTAGCAGACAAACGAGAATCGATTATGTATGTACGTGGAACGTTTCCGACATTCCTAGAATTTCTAATTGTTGCTGCATTCTTGCAATCTTAGGAGCAATCGTTTCTACTAGTTCTGTTCACTTTCAGTTTGTTTGTGAAAGACAAGGTGTAATTAAGACAAATTCTACTAGAAAATGGTTTTCTCTAACACTAAACGATTGCTAAACGAAGATTTCAATTATTGGCGCCGACCATTGAAAATGTTACATTGAGATTTTATTGAGTTGTCTATTCCAGTCATTAGTAACTTATCTAACTCTTTTGGCTTAGTTATCTGAAGTGAGTTTTGGCGTAATAAAGGACCAAAATTTCAAAGATCATTTCCGGAATGGTTCAATACTGCGCAATATAAATGGTAGCATCGTCACCTGATATTTCTGGTACCTTGTTAATTGAGTCGCGTTTGCTCATTTAAACTTTGTTATTTTAACCCAAAGAAACGTCCACTATACGGCTTTCTTTTTATCTTAATTGGATTTAGTGCACCCTCCATTCGCAATTTAGAGTAATTCAGCAACTCGTCCCATATGCCCACGGCCCATTTGGGACGAGTTTAGCTTTCAAACACATAAACAAGAGCGTGTCGGGCCACGCTCACTGTAGGGTTCCGTAGCTTCCCAGACCATTAAAAATACCAACATTTTTCGTCAGCAAAAATAACTTTGTTTTTCATAGTATTTGTATGAAAAACAAAGTTATCATTTGCGTTTTTTTGAAAAAGTGCTATATAACTCAAAAACTATTCAACTCATCAAGTTGAAAATAATTTTCCTAGAAAGTTCATATAAAGGTCTACTTCTGTGATTTTTTTCATATTTTTTAAACTTATGGATCAAAAGTTAGAGGGGGGGGGACACATTGTTTTTGACTTTCGGAGCGATTATTTCCTAAAATATTAATATTATCAAAAAATGATTTTAGAAAACCCCTATTCATTTTTAAATACCTATCCAACAATATATCACACGTCAGGGTCAAAATTAAAAAAAAAATCGCTCCCCACTTTACGTCTGGGGGAGGTACCCTAATAAAAATGTTTTTTTAAATTTTTATTTTTGCACTTTGTCGGCATGATTGACATACATATTGGTACCAAATTTCAGCTTTCTGGTGCTAACGGTCACTGAGATTATCCGCGGACAGACAGACAGACAGACATGGCGAAACTATAAGGGTTCCGTTTTTTGCCATTTGGCTACGGAACCCTAAAAAACAAGTTGCTTTCGAAAAAAACAACTATTCAACTCACACATGAAGTTCAATTTGCAGTGTAGTCATAAACATTGTGCATGCCTTTTTCTGTAGTACTACTCATTCTGAAATAAACTTAATTTAGACCACTATAAAGTTAACATTTGTTTAAGTAGACGTAACATCAATTGGAAACAAGAATTTGAGTTGACTTAAGACGATGTATTTTTGGAACTTCAGAGTACCTTAATCTTTATATAGATTTGAGACCGAAAACATCGTTAAGTGGTGTTTTAATTTTGGTATTGTGTTTCGTTGTTTACTGTTCAAGTCGTTTAGTATGTTTTTATTATGACTTTTCATTACTTAGTCTGTTAAAAAGTTCGACTACCAACTTTGTAAAAACTAAAATTCTTAACAGAAAATGTACAGTTAACTGAACTTGATCTCGCTACAAGCTTCAACATTTTGAGCAAAATGATGACTAGCGACGCATCTGCAGTTGTATAGCTTTGGCGATATTCTTTGTGCTTCCCATATGTCGAATCGCAGGACCATTCTTATCTGAATTTGCTTCTCGTTTAGTCTACATTTGACAGATTCTTCTTTTGACATCATATTTACATTAGACAGATTCTACAATCAACAGATTCTCTGTTTGACCGATTCTACAATCGACAGATTCTACGTTTGACAGTTTTTAACCGACTTCCAAAAAGGAGGAGGTTCTCTATTCGACTGTATGTATTTTTTTTTTTTTTTTTTTTTTTTTATGTATGTTACCCGATTACTCGAAGACGCCTAAACCGATTTGAAAAATTCTTTTTTTGTTTGAAAGGGTATACTTCCAAGTTGGTCCCATAGTCGCCAAGTCGGGATCTGATGATGGAATCTTGGCGAAATCGAGGGAACTCTTCAAATTTTATAGGATAACGTACAGCAATTTTGGTATTTTCTACAACAAGTGAAGCATTTGCGTTTGATAAGAACCATTCTACCATCAGATCTGATGATGAAGCCAAGAGTCACGGAACTCCATAATGAGACAATGTATCCTAGTCGTGTTTGGGCTTGTTGTAATTGTAACGGTATGCACTTTCCATGTGAACCACTAAAAAGTGAAAAATAAAAACTTTTTTGCAAAAAATAAAACCGACTTCAAAAAGAAAAAGTGAAAAATAACTTTAGCTTCTGAAGTCGGTGACAAAAAAATTAAATCAATCATACAAACGTCACCGACTTCAGAAGCTAAAGTTATTTTTCACTTTTTCTTTTTGTCATTATAATTAGATTAAGTTTTCAATTGTCTTTCTGACGTTCATGGAGCTTCTGGAGAGTTGAAACATTTTCCAACTGAAGCCATAAATTAGTGTATCCCGAACTAACCTTACTTGATGGCACGGTTAGCGCAGGGGCATTTTGATCCCCGCTCGAAACAAATATTTGTATGACCTACAGTTAGTTCCGGGTCTGGCTGTTTGTGTAAGTATGTGAGTTTTAAATGTTTGTAAACGCACCCACGATACGGGAGAAATTCCTAGTGAGGGGCAAAGTAAAAAAAAAAAAACTAAAACCGGATTTTGTTAAGCAGATTTAGTTAAGATCACCAAAAGTCAAAACATTTAGTAATCTTCGGCACGTGTCGTTATAAAACCATAAAAATATGATGACCGAAGCAGTGTTAATGCACCCATTTGTTACATATTCGTTGATTCATTTCCAAGAAGCCGCAACTCGCGATGTAGTACCCAAAGATCGTGTTGAAAGATTATGTCGGACCTGTTTCATATTTCGCTAAGAAATATGATTATTATCGGTAAGATTAATAGGTGATTTGTCTTATAAAATAACTTACATCTTACGAGGGTCTTGGAGTTAGGTAACTGCCGAATAATTATTGTCTATTTATTGGTTTATATTATCAATCAGCCTTAAGCCATGTCTATCGTCGCAATCTACAGTGACTGGCTTCTCCCAAATTGCGTCTTCTGTATCTGTGTGCCTTTCCTTGCCGCCTGTTCTAGGTCGTTTATCCATCGGTCTTTGTTATCAGTTTTATAGATTTTGTGAGAGAAGAAAGTCCATTACAGATTAATGTCAATAGCATTCCCTCCTAATATATGGAACTTCAACATAACTGGCGCAATATGAATATACTGTAGTATTATCTTTGTTTAATCCTTCGCAGATGACAGGTCTTATGATAAATGTGTAGTATTGATTGAAAGAGACCAGCCTGCCGGCAGTCTCGACATACATAATTACCAAATCGCTAAATTTCGATCGCTAATTACTTACGAAAAAATTCGGATACATTATCGATGCTTGCGAGAACGAATCTTGGATGTAGAGACTTGCGTTTCCCGCAACCATCGTTTTTGCAACAGATTTTTTTTCATTGTTATTTTAGCGATCGAAAGTTACTGATTTTGTCGTTATCTACGAGTATGTCGAGACTGCCGCCTCTCCAAGTTTCACATGTATTTAATAAGCTAAACTGTTAACTCGAAATAAAAACAAAACCATAACTTCATTAATAACGAAATGTCATAAAGAGGTTTTTGCCAGGTTGTATTTTATTCGAAGAAGTATAAAAGTGTCAAACCTTTTTTTTGCAAAGTTGAATTTATTTAATGCGTTTTGGGTATGCGGTTTGGTATTATAACTGTTTCTTTTTTCATTCAGTTTTATTAGATGGTTGTAGTTCTTTATTTGTTTTGTCTAATTCAATTACAGCGCTTGTGTTAGGTAAGTTGGTTACTGCTATTTTTCAGCAACCACTGTTTTAACTTCTATTTAGTTATGGCTTGTCCTTTCAAGCTTTCGTCCGAGATTATACTGAAGTATCCACTACTAATCCACATTGGGTCGTGGTGGACTATTGCCTGCTCCCTCATCATTCTTTTGGGATTACCAATTCATTGCTGTCAGCGCAGCATGTCTTCCTCTTCCATGCTTCTTTATACTTCCTTTATTGCCATCCACCTTTATATCATCCATCGTTTCTTTGGTCTTCCTCTACTCTTATGGGCATAATTCACATTCATACTCAGAACTAGTCTACTCCCTCTCATAGAGAATATTTTAGTTCTCAACACACCTCTGTTTTGAGAACTAAGATGATGCAACATGTTGAACAAGGAAGGTCTTTAATCGACTTTCATGACGCCATAGAAGCTTAAATAATAAAGGTAATCCATAATAAATAAGGAGTCTGACGCCTTACATAGATGATTCTTTAATATATAATTATTTTTCTTTTAAAAGGCATATCCGTGTTTTACGACCTTCAAAGTCCGTTTCTCGTTGAACTATTCAAAGACATATATATTATAATGCTAAAACTAAATATGGATATAGTGAAACTGGATGTTAGGTATTTGATTAAGTAATTTTGCATTGATAAACCGGTCAAGATCAGCGGTGGACCAGTGGTGGCGGCCCCGACTCATGAACAGTAAGTCGTGAGTTCTTTCAAACACAGACAGGCGCATTACTTTGTGAATTTATTTCCTCACCACTGCTCTCAAAAACGGTGAAGGAAAACATCGTGAGCCTGCATGACCTAGAACCAAAAAATCGGAGCCATGTGACATCTACCAACCCACACTGAGCTTGAGTGGTGGATTCTAGCTCGGGATCTCATAGGGAGAACGCCGTGTGTCCCAACAGTGGGAACATTATAGGCTAATTATGTAAAACCTGTCAAGTGCGTGTATATTAATAAATTATAAAATTAACAAACCGCTGATAAATTCTTTGGTAATTTATTGTGCGGCGTTTTTGAAAGCTCATTTCAAATTGATAATGCTTAGATGAAATATTTTTGGGGGTCAAATATTTATGTTGCGTTCTACAAATACTTTATGCATAATATTTTATTCATTCAATGTTTATGTTGTCGACTTGTGAATGTATATTTTGTGTTTTGACTCGTGCTTATTAACGAGCTTGAGTTAATTACTAACTTTTATTAATGTTACTTTAACAAACTTCACCTCTCCACAAATTATTATATTGACAGTTTTTCATTGAACTTGATCATCTTCGAAGCCCTGGGAAATAAAGTCATTATTGAAATTCCTCGCAAGTTGTTTTCCGGAAACCATCGCTACCACTTCGACATGACTTTTTAGAATCCATAATACACTTACACATACCTCAACGTATAACATGATTCGTCGAACACAACCGCAATGGTTGAAACATACTCGTACGTAATACATATTTAAGTATAACATATTCTTAGAAGTCTTTAGAAAAAGGAGCATTTTAATATTAGATCCGGCCACAGACTATGGAGATGCCTCGATGCGGCATTTTCGGCATTTTCCGTTCAAACCAAGTTTGTCACCGTTCACTCACTCTACGGCACTAACGACGTACACAAACTGACGGTTTTGAAAGCGGTCCGTTACAGACGCACGTTCGACACAGTCTGTGGTTTCGGCGCCACGAATTTTATTATAACTGCCGTCTCTAGTTGCTGGTGATACTGTGCTCTGTGGACCCGGCGCTAGACGAGTTGTTGAATAAATTACGGTTTCTG
Organism: Xestia ashworthii; assembly: GCA_950022955.1. Lineage (NCBI taxonomy): Eukaryota > Metazoa > Arthropoda > Insecta > Lepidoptera > Noctuidae > Xestia > Xestia ashworthii. Next base: position 6,855,731 of record OX465568.1, on the reverse strand, counting down.
TCTCATTTGAGACTGTTCCTTGAGTTATGTTCTTTTTTCTGATTTATTTTGATCTGGTGCTCGTTTTTTTTAGTTATGTAACGGTGTTAAATGTTTTGATAGCCTTATTTGGGATTTACAATCTAGAATTTTGAATTGGATTTGCAAATTGTAATTTATTGTTACTTCTTCAGACCGCTTGTGGATTAGTGTCTTCTTCATTTTTTTGTTTGTTTTGCGTTAAGTATGTTTGGGCCATAGTTCGTTATTTAAAGATTTCTTAGAATGATTGTGGTTCAAGATTATTTCTTCTTGTACTTTTACGAGGGCTCTAATCGTCGTTTTTGTTATTTTAATCATCGCTATGTTTTTATCTCTTTTAACGAACTCATCGTTTTTTTGGTGATCATTTTTTGGTTAAAGCGAATTCCTTATGTTTATTTTTACACGTCATTGTTTAGTGGCTCTGATTTTACGACGATGAAGATGAGTTGATGCTCCTGATGTTTTTCTCTTAAATCTTTGCAAGAGAACTTGCATGATGATTTGCACGTAGATACCTACGTTATTTTGCCAACGTCATTGTCATGTCTGTTCCTGATATGATGATAGCGTTGCTAATTAATCTTATCTTCAATGATTATGTAACTAACTACAAGAATAGACAGCATCTTGTCTCACCTTGATCTTGTAGCGTTTGACTTTTGTAGCTAGTTGGTACATACATGTTTTTTTGCGTATTTTTCTTAGGTCTGGCCAAAGTGCAGTTTTGTTATTGCTGAAAGATGTTTCTAGTTTTAGTCCGTGTTATTTGTTTATCTTCTTTTACAATTTTTTCCATTGAAACCTTTCTTAGTTATAATATTGCGTAGTTTCTTTCCTACTGCATCTCTCAACTAGATATCTTCTAAACTTGTTATGTCTACAGTGATTTGTTTGTGGGTTGTCTGTCCGTCACAGAACTGTTTTATATGAATAGGAGACATCTTTTTTATGGCGCTTGCACGTGTAAATTGAGACTGTTAAAATTCACATCCTCAACATTTTTATTGCTAATTATAATATTTATGCCTCAAAATGGCCGCAGTGTCACCGACCATAATAATTTGTCAGTTTTGATTTATCCACATTTTACTACAACTTATTTATTGACGAAGTTGTAGTCTTTAATCATATTAATCACGTTTAAGAATTTTCATAGAGAAATAATCTGTTTGGTGATAACATTAAGGTTTAAAATGGCTATTGGTAATTTAGCAGACGTTTTAATGATATTTGGGTTAATTACTCAAAGAGACGTTACTGAGATTTTTGATACTTAGATACTTAATGTAATTAAAAGAAAATATACTGTGGACAGAAAAAGATTATAATCATGTGTTTATCGTGACTTGGATTCTTAAAATACCTGTATAATTTCTAACATGTTGGTTTAAGTAACAATATATTCTAAATCAGCTCTTGAAATTGAGCTTAGTAGATAGAAATACAATGGATCCCAAAAAGTTGTACTGGATACGGTTACGGTTACGTTATAACCAGTGTATTTATTTATCTGCTCGCCTCCACATTCTTCTTGATTTATTTTGCATACGAAAGTTGCGTTAGTTACAAAAAAGTTGTAAGGGAATTGACTGTCTTGATATGTAGGTAAATGTGATGAGGAGGGACGAATCGCATATGATTAAAAAAGGTGATGAATATAATATGTATTATGTTGATGGATGGAGAGGGAAAGGAAGACCAAGGAAAAAATGGATGGATTGTGTGAGGAGTGGTATGAAGGAAAAAGGTGTGAACGATTGTGTGACGGTTGAGGGGAGAGAATGGAAAAAAACGTATTGCGCCGATCCAATGATGATGATGAACAAACATCTAAACTAATCAACACAAGTTGCGTAAAGCATGTAAACAGTAGTATTTGATATTCAGACTTGGCTCTGCAATCGTTATCAGCGAATCAGTCGAAGAGTAAGTTGGCAGTCACGAGCGATCACCGAGATTGACTAACTAGCCAGTTTATGTTTACACATAGTCCATACTCCATTGTCTCACGATAAAATATAGCATTAGCACGATTCAGTAAGAATCGTTACAAGTAATCGAAAAATAAATGTGGACCAAGAAATTAACCTTGCGAATCCCAAGTTAAAATCACCATTACCGAGACTCGTAAGTCTCTCAAACATTCATTGTTTTTATTTCCTTATCCTATCTCATTTTTACATCTGCCGTAATATCATCTAAGTGAACAAATATTGCAAAATATGAAAAAAAATTAGTTTTCGGCCATCTTAACTTCTCTAAAAGCCTTTCGAACATCCACAGATCCCGTGTGATACTGGTATACGCGAAATTATGCAAGACCAATTTCAATATTATCGAATAGGTGGGATCTGTGTCGCTAGTCGATTTGCATGAAACCGTTGACCAATTCCAACGTTCGTTTCGTTTCTTTACTATGTGTTTACAATGCTTATCAGGTCGCTGAGTGCGTTTGTCTGTAGTCTTGTGTTGGTTCCTATTTATTTTATTGCTTATAGAAGTTTGTTTAAGATTTTAGTTATTTGTTATCTTTGGGATGGGTTGTGACTTTTTGCTCAGATATTTTATTTTTTGTGGTGAGGACTCTGGGCTTATATTGAAAATGTATTAAAAAAACTGAATAACGAAAGATAAACATACTTGTTTTAGTGTTATCTTTATAAGATAAGAAACAATAATTCGAAAGTTAACTAAAAGACCAGTCATTTCGCCCACCCTATTTTTAATCTTCATCTACACTTATGTTGCAAATGGTCAAAATAAGCAGGGAATTAATTTAAATGTTAATGTAACTAGATTATGACATATTAAGATTACAGTTTCGACCTTAACAGTTCCCATCGAAAACAAGATGTTTTATCAGTTTTCCTGCTTAATTGCCAATAACTATGTTTAATGAGTCGGAAGTAAAAACAGGTTTTAATCACATGATAATCTGAGAAAAACTGTTGACCCTAATTTTGTGTTCAATAACGGTGGTTGAAACGCATACCTTATTTGATAATGAACTTCATCATAATTACTCCAGATATCCGTAAGAACCTTTTCCTGTGAAGGTAATAAAACAACATCTAGGTATAGCTGAAAGAAGAAAGTTAAGATTTAATTGTAGAACCAAACGGTGACACTTAGGACAGCGACTAGAACCTAACGAAAATCGTAAACTGTAAACCATTACCAAAAGCAGCGGCAGACACTACAAAGAAAAAGTAAGAAAGAAAAAGCATTACATTAAAGACAACCACAAAACAGAAAATGATATTGGTCAGGTTAACACATTTGAGTCGTAGTGTAAACCTAACCCAAATGCGCTAAAATGATAAAAAACGAAAGTGGATTTAGTTCCCACGATCAGGTGCACGGAACACTGTGGAACCTAGATATGAGAGTATACGAGTTGTTCAAATATTGATACAAGATAGTGATTTAATGGCGTTTTATTTTTGTAGGAGATTACTTGTGTTTAGCATGTTTTCCGGCTTTCTTGATTATTTTGGCATTTCTTCTAATTTAGTTGATGAAAATTTTGATGATAGAATTTTAAAATCAATAGGCGTCAATTAGGCAGTGCAGTGCATTTTCCTAGAACGGACTCTAAAAAGGAATTAGAAATAATCACAATATTTATTGAAGATATCACAAATTTTAATAATATGCGCAAATGTAAACAAGATAAAATAACGTAGGTGATACTTAAACATGAAAGTAAAGAAAACAATGCAGCTACCCACACAATTTTTACAGACAAACTTAACATATATCAAGAATGACCCGTGGGAGGTCTTAGTCATTGGTCAGCGAATATTTATCACCAATCAGTCGAAATGAACAGCAATGATACATACGATTGGCCTTTACTTTCTACTAAAGAAAACGAAGCAGTGATATGTGAGATAGATGATAAATAGCATTATGTTAACACGGAGTCAAGTAATCTTACATCACAATGCGTAGGCTTTTATTGCATAGCCAAAAACTAAATGATTCTGGTTTTATGAAAGCTGCGCTTGATGTGTCGTTGGTTGGTTTCTAGTTTCGTGATTTTTAAGATAATTTTGATAGTTATTCTTTGAGATCGCAACTTGATGACAGGTTTCATAGTTATGGTGCATTTAAATGTGTTTTCGTTTTTTATGACCAAGTAAAGGAATGTTTTGACGTTGTGTCCCTGGCTTCATTAGTATCATCAAAATCAAAAACACATTAAAAAACATTTAGTTTCCTAAATTATTCTAAATGAGCAGCCAGACTGAAAATAACGAAGTCAAATTAAAATTTGAAGTTTGATTCGCAAACGAAGCGTGTTTCTGTCTCAAGATTAGAATCTATCAATTAAGGTTTATAAAACTCAGTTTTATAGCATACATAATTTTGAACACACCCAGTACGCTGGTCCAAAATGGCGTAACAGTCAGCTGAATCAATAATTTTGTATACTTACTTGTACCTAATTTCATAAATTGCACCTAATTTATTACATTGGCCTCAATATTAACCGCGAGTATTTAATATAAACGAATCCTTTCTTTTTCATTTTGTTTGATTATTATCTTCTAATAAGGTTTCTAATGAGGTTAATACCTTGTCTAATTTAACAAGATTATTGCGATTAATATTATGAACTTTTCGTACGATGATCTAGCAAATTAGATTCTTTGAATATTTGGCCTATTTAGAAGCTGTCAACATTGTATCTAGTAATGATATTGTTTAAATGAACTTCAAACTTTCAGAAATTCAGATGACAATTGAATGCTTTTGCTAAAGAGGTATGTTCCATGTCATTCTCGTTTTTCACCTCCCACAATTCTACTTAACTCTCAACTTAATACCCGACATTTCTCTTTAAACCCAAGTACTGTAATTTAAGTGTTTAACTAATCGTACGGCAATTTGCGCGAACGTTGAGTGCGTGCGGCTTCGCCACGCGTCGGTGGTAAAGACATGGAAACACGGCTGGGGTTTGAATATTATAATGTTCGGGTCACGCCACATGTTACTTGAGCTAGGTGAAAGGTTTCAAAGGCTTTAGACAAGACAATGCATTTTTTTTTAAATTTAGTTTTCGGGCTAAGGTTTATGAAAATTTATTACTAATACATTGATACCAATCTAATTTTGCCTAACGTCAAATCTATCGTTCAGCCCTAAATAATGTCACGACGCCAATGCCAAAACGTCAAAACGCCCATAATTCGTTTGTAACAATATTTTGTTACATTTAGCGCCACCAAGCGCATGCTCACGATTCGTTGTGATCACGCGCCGCTGATATACCTTATGATCGATTTAATCGCGCCGATCTGCACCGTAAAACCCATAACTCAAGTAAATGCTCTCATTGTGCAGTGACATTCGATATGATTCGATCTAAAGAACTCTGACCTCTTAAAATGCCAAGCGTGGTGGGTCTATGTCCGCCTGAGACAGTGCAAAAGGAATAAGTGAAGAATGTTCCACGTGCAAGGGTCCTTCGAGCAGTCGCTCCGCTGCGGCGACGAAGTGTCGCCTAACGGCAACAAAACATTGGCCGCTTTGGCAAAAATCCACAAACATTGTACAGGGAAAGCACATGCTAATGGATGCGCTGACCACAAACATAATCCGTTGACAAAGTCAGATTCTAATACGAGTCTACAATCTCGTAAATCTTTCCGCAACGAATGCATAATTGAGATTAAGGAAGCTGATAAGAATAATCACAACGGGTCTAAAAATCATGACGGATTGTATAGCAAAAGCTTCAGCAACAGTACTAGCTCCTACGAAGGTCACAGTGACACTGATTCGGAGAACACATTCAAGTCTCGTTCTGATCAAAACAAACTGACAGATCCTTGCGAGCGCTTGTTCGCACAGAACACTAAAGCATCCCTGATGAAGACGGCTCGGATGAGATACGCTGATGACAGTGTCATGTCTGCTCTCCAAGACGAAGTAGATGGAGAGAAAGTTAAACAACCCTTCTGTAGAACTCCACTTCGAGGGAGCTACAGAGACAGGAAATCTGGTGTCGTGACTATCGAAGAAGTAAAATCAGATGGTTCTAACCATGACGAAGAGCTAGCCAACGCTGTACTTTTTGATGAAAAGATAAAATCTTCAACTCAACCCAAACCGGGATTGCAACGAAAAAGCTCTTCAGGGAGCACTGCAAGTAATGGGAAACCAAGTGTAAATGGTACTAAACCTCCATGGAGGGGTGCAACCAAGAAAGGCATACCAGCTGAGCCTTTCGTAAGAACTCCGTCGTTTAGAGGCAGCATCAGAAAGAAAACTACAAAGAACGATGGGATTCCTTGGAAGAAGCTGTATGAGCTCTCGCTTTGGCGAAGATATGGCGTGAGCTTTGCTTTGGCTGGAGCTGATGCTGAAAGGGCTTTGCTGAGACCTTGGAGTGAATTGTCTACTCAGCAGGAGCCACCTCTGTTATCGGTAAGTACTTTCTTAATCTTCAAGATAGAGAACACATTATGTACAAAATTCACATTATGTATAAAATTTGCTCAAAATAGTGTAATTTAAATGATCTGGTCGCTTGTGCTTTTAAATTCAAGGCTTTGGAAATGACGTGGTAAATTTTGATAGTGCAGTCACCATGCTCTTCTCAAGAATTTATTAAACTCACACTACATTAATATACAGTCGTCTGACCCACAGGCGTGTTAGTTGCACGCCCCCGCGATTAATAACTACAAAAATACTATCATATACCCAGCCAGTCTCATTCGTCAATGATGATGTAAACACTCCATATCAGCTAACTTAAGTAGCTCTCTCGAAAGCCAGACAGCCGTCAATCATCAAGCCTGAGGCAGTCACTGATCTTTGATAGCTCACTTGTATTTGGCAGGTAGATTGTTGAGTTACTGTCGATGATTCGACGGGTCATTACGAAGGGGTCACGAAGGTAGTTAGAGGAATTGTTGGATCTAGTTCTATAGATAGAGTACACTTAGCTACGTATTTACTGTAAGTACGTAGCTAAGTTATGGAACTTTTAGGTTCTTTTGTATGCTGGGTAAAGGAGTGTCCAAAGTCTTCCAAGATAGCCGTATATGATCCTCTCTCATTAGGATTACTTTTATTTCGGTTTAGTATAAATTAGTGTACTTCTACATGATTCAATAAAAATAATTTGTTGGATATATTATAAATGACCATCAAAGATAATGACTTCTTCTGTGGCTCTTGGTCCTTTTCTCAGGCAAGTTATGCCCTACTCAGAATTAGTTTCTATGGCGTCATTCAAATGTTCGTAGTTATTACCAATTGCCTCAAGTCTTAAGGAAATACGCAAAATCTTAAGGGCTTCTTGGATTAAGACTCCTAGTCTTATGATCTTATTTATAGAGTATAAATGCATTTAATCTTATCTCGGTCAAACAAACTGTTTGCCCACAGGTGACACAGTTAAGCGCAAATGGTCTTCCATAATATTTGCTAGGTTTAGAAGATAAATGTGGTTCCTTAGAAAGTGTGGATAAGGGAGATAGGATCGATGTCATCGCTGAAAGCAATTTTATTTGTTGCTTTTTTGTATCGAATGGGTCTTTTTGTTGTTGTAATAACACAAGGCTCATAAAAGATTGGTTAAAGATCAAGCAAATTCCACAGTAATTAATTATATAATCAACATGGCCCATATGTGGATCATGGGTGTCGTAGGAGGAAAGTCTTTAATATGCTTTTATATTTTTTTATTTTTCTGCACCTCGGTTCCTAAATCCACTTTCACTTCAAATCAAATCAGCTCAATCCTGAAACTAGCTATCAAAGATCGAAAGTATGGTCAAATCCAATAAGTCAATTACATTTCACCATATTTCTAGAGTTCACACAGTTATTACTGCCATATCGCGCACACTTTCGATTTGATCACGATCAGGTCACGAACCGGACACGTAATGGACGGATTCGTCCATACCGTGACGGACTGGACGCCGCTGGCGAGAGCCGCTCTGTGATTTTCTGACATATGGGTTGATTGGATTGATTTTGCTGTGTTAGGTTTAAGAATAGATCCTTTTATAATTTTGAATGTTGAAGAAAGAGAATTTCTTTTAGAAGGATTTTTTCGTTGAAGTAGGTGCAAAAACATTTTCTAAAAAAATCCTTCCTTTTGGCTTCGCCGTAGTCGGTTAAAAATCGATTGTAGTGGCAGGAGCAAAGACATTTTAATGTACGTACTACGTACGCAGGGCTTAAGTCCAACCATCTATTTGGCAATGAAAAGTGTGTGTAAAATGATTGAAATGATTTTACGTCCCGTTTCGCTATTTTCCTTTTCTCGCGCTAACCTTACTTCAACGTTTCCACAAAGTCTAGCATAGCAGGATACGAGTAAACAAAGCAACAAGGACTAAATGCAAATCACCAATGTCGTTGATTTGCAACGTAGCTTACATAATAAAACTTAGGGAGACATGAGAATACAAATTAAGTGCAGATCGGTATATCGTGCTGTCAGTAAGAAACGGAGCGTGGGTACCGCGTTGCGACATTGTATGACAATGTAGTACTCCAGGATAAGTCCTCGCTTGATTTATGCCATACGAAATATCAAACATTCTCTTGTAGGAAAGTGGCATGGTAAGCAGCTGTCATGGTATGGATGGGCATGATGCTGAAGAATGAAGAACATGTCGTGAGGAAAGTTAAATACAAGCATTCCCTCGGTGGTAATGTTTCATATATCAAAGAGTCCGTTATTGCGCTTACTGATATAGCTTTTCTGAAGAATAAGAAAGTAGTCTTAAAGTAGAAGTTCGTGAAAAGAATTTGTTTTATTTCCATTTTACTTAATCAACATAACGTCCCTCTGCTGGGACACAGGCATCTCTATGAGTTCAGAAAGAAAGAGGACTTTTAGGTTTCCTATTACGTGCCCGTGTTAGGAAAGATATTCATGTTTACTTTCCTGCCTTTGTTGACTTAACTCAATTCTCTTTATCCTCCAGAACAAAAAACTTTTTTTGCAAAAAATAAAACCGACTTCAAAAAAAAACAAAAAAGTGAAAAATAACTTTAGCTTCTGAAGTCGGTGACCTTTGTTTGATTGATTTAATTTTTTTGTCACCGAATTCAGAAGCTATAGTTATTTTTCACTTTTTTGTTGTCCAAACACGACTAGGATACATTGTCTCATTATGGAGTTCCATGACTCTTGGCTTCATCATCAGATCTGATGGTAGAATAGTTCTTATCAAACGCAAATGCTTCACTTGTTGTAGAAAATACCAAAATCGCTGTACGTTATCCTATAAAATTGGAAGAGTTCCCTCGATTTCGCCAAGATTCCATCATCAGATCCCGACTTGGTGGCTATGGGACCATTTGGAACCAACAAAAAAAGAATTTGTCAAATCGGTTGGCAAGCGACGGAGTTATGCGCGAATAACATAAAAAAAATAAAAAATAAAATAGAAACATCCGAATTGAGAACCTCCTCCTTTTTTAGAAGTCTGTTAAAAACAGTATATTCTCCATTATTTGCTTTAACATCGGTGCAACCTTCAACTAATATAACTTCAGTCGTGACTACATAACAATTAACAGCATCACCTAGGACTAAGAATACTGTGTCTCCTTCATAGTGTCTCATAAACACATTTATTACAATAATCTATACTTCTATAGCACACATGAAGTTACCATTGAAGATTATACAGAGCTCGTTAGCTAATGCAAAGTCAATGCAAATCAGTTCGGTTTCCTTGTTGTTAAACCAATAGCAATTACGTACGCCTCTGCCCGTTATTTTTGAATTGATTGATTCAAGGTCACTGTGTTCATTGCGGGTAATGAAATAACATATATTACAATAAATGCTGTAATTTTGCTTTTAAACTCTGTCAATTTCCGTAGTCCGTACAAAAATACCTGATGTAAATTTTCCCATCAAATCTCTCAGATATTATTTTATTAACGACTTAGTGTTATTTTAAGAATGTTAAGCAATATACAAAACCAGTCGTGTCTAACTGTTGGCTAATATTTTTGGCATACCGTGAGATGATTTTTGTACGAAATGCAAAAATTGCATTTATTCATTTCGAGTAGCTTTTACTAGCATAATGCAATCTAATTCATTCAATCTTTCATGTTACTTCTCAAACATTCTTAATTTTTTCCTACTCCGTGCGATCTAACCTAGTAATAACAGATTAAATGTTTTAATTGCTTTGTTTATTTTGCCTTCACCTTTTACTTATTCGTTTTCAATAAAATTACCCTGTTCATGCCTTTCTACAGTGTCTACTAATCTTATCCAATCTCCAGCCAAGCCCATCAATCGCAATAGGTCATAGAAATTGACTTCCAATCATGTATCGATATAACTCGATAAACGATCTCTATGAATCGATTTGTCAGTACCATTGTGTTGGTCAATATTTACAATATTTGCATTAGACGATTCATTATTGCTGTGTAAAAGGATTTGGCGATCAAATTGTATTTTATTATTGTTGATTTATTGAGTCTTGGACGTTTAGATTTTATTTTATTAGTCTACAAATGATTTGTGTCCACATTTTAGCAGTGAATTAGCCAATAATGGCTAATTTATTTGTTAGACTTTTTAAATCAATGCTATCGTCATCATTATTCTTCTGTTCTTGTACCAATATATTTGGGGTCAGCACAGCATGTCTTGCAGATAAATCTACAGAGAAAGCACCACTCTCATTATAAATCAAATAAATAAAGTGTCCCATTAAAAGTCGCATATGCGCGCCATGTCTTATGCAAATGCTAGAGCGGTAGCGATATTTGTATCAGCAAACAATAGCATGTCGCAACGTCTTTAGATTCATTGTTAATCTGCTGAATAATTTGTCTCCTACACTTGGTTGCGAAACGTGGATTGGATGCCTTCAAACGAATTTATTTGCTATAACTCTTTGCGTACAACGATTTGACTGTTGTTTGCGATTAAGCTTAGGAAGCAATCATACATTTGAATGATTACACCATGATGTTGCATGATGGTCTATTCGTCGCAAGTGCGACGTCCGAGAATGAGGTGTGAGGTCCTGTTTTCAATTCACAGGTCGGGCACAGTTTTATTGGGTTTTTCAATTAGGAATTTCTCAGTAGTAGCCTGATTCTCATCAGCTTAGATTTGTGCCATTGATGGCAATAGGCTCGCTCTCTATTAGGTACATCTACATGCATGGGACTCTTAAACTAAAGTGACGAAATGTGGGATTTTAAGATTTTAGGTACATCTTTCGGGGAATTTCTAAGACATTATGTTATGTTACGTGATATGCAAATATAAAATATATTAATGATCTTGTTTTTTTCGCTAGGACATTAAAGAAGAGATTGCCGTGAAATATTTGAGAACTTTTTTTACTTAGTATAATTAAATTTTACGGGTCCTCATCTAAACGTGACATTTAGCAATATGAAGATATAAAAACTGTTTAATATATGTTATTATTCTTATCTTCATCATCATTTCTCTTAATCGCATATCTAATAGTGAATTAATGTAAATTACTAACATTAATATTTTTGTGCTGAAAATTATCACATCTAACATTGCCTCTACATCTGACCTTTTGTCGACCATTGCAATAACACCTGGCTTTAAGAAAATACGCGGTTCTTCTATAGTTTCTATCATTAAATTCCTTACTTTATTTTAATTTGTTTGGGGTCATCCCAGTTCTCTATCTACAATTCTACATCCTTATTAGACATCATCACAGTGCTTACTTCCTTCCCAACCATATCATTTAAAGTTTAGAAGAGGGTTATGTATCAGTCAGGTTATGGATAGGTGGTTTAGGTTCTAAACATGTATCTAATAGCCTTATTGCCTCGTTGGTTCAATTTCCGGATCGGGCATATGTTATTGGGTTAAATCCATCAGAATTTTTTCAGTAGTAGCCACAGAGTCTGGATTTCTGCCCGGTTGATGGCAAAAGGCTCGTCCCCTTATTACATGGGACTCAAATGTAACTGGAAAAATGTGGGTGTACTCCTAGCTCCACCTCTGCCTAGCTCTTCGAGGATTACAGGTGTGATGTTTTATATCTATCCAAAGCATCACATATGCTACATTGATAAATAAGCTGTATTGCATTATTATAAAGGTCGTCCCTACAACTTCGGGTCCATTGATAAGCACATAAATGAATTCACTGAGATTTCCCAATACGACTCGTCCAAAGAATCTCTAGAAACAATTGTCGTAATATTTAAACAACTTCATCGCACTGATGTTCCTCAGCAATTAGAAGGGAGGTTGCAAGGGCATGCTAATGTCAAGCATAATTTAGTCTCCTACACGGCTGAGGCTGAGGCCTATTGTGAAACTCATAGGATATGTAAATTATTGTAATTGTGATGCGTGCCCGAAATATTTTGCCGATTGTTTTTGCGCTGTTGAACAGCTGGTTGTATTGCTTCTGTGTGTGTATATTCTTTAGTTTAAAATTGTTGGTTTGTCTGTGTTCTGTAAATACTTGGGTTTGTTCTTTTATTTATGATGATTGGTTATTCTCTGTCGTTATTACTAATTTCAACCTGTCTGCAAACAATGATATCAGTAATGTCCGCTCTTTACAATCTTCTTGCAACTTGTCTGTCGACGACTCTTGCGACTTAGTTTTAAAAAATTTTGTAAAGCTTTTCATCAAAGGAGTGGTTTGGTCGTTTCTTACTCCGATATGTTCTGGTTCTGCATTTTTTGTAATTTCCGTTACATATGTTTTCATTAATATTCATTTAATGATGTGAATTGATGAATGATTGCAATTTAATAATGTCCGAGATATCAATCCTGATATGTAAGACCTCAAACTGCAGACATGTTTGGCGAAAGTGGGTGATCCGACCTGCGCCTGAGCAGATCTTATCTGGTCGGCACTTTTGAAGATGTGAGCTTGTGTACCAAGAGTAATATTATTATTCATGATATATGTGATAGAGCTAAATTTCCTTGACTCCATTTTGAAATAACGATTAAACGTTGGAAAAATAAGACGTTACTACAAGTTTCTATGTATTTAACAAGTTATGTAACTCGTGATATTTGTGAGAATAACGATTGACATTACTTAAATTAGAGAATTTATTTAAATGTTTGTCTATTTGAATATGAAATTAGGTAGTTGCTATGTGTTTGAATTTTATTGATTCATTGATCCATTGGAAACAAATGATGGATGTACTGTGTAAGGGATCATATGGCAACAAAGGAGGTATCTAAAGAGATGACGAGTAATATGGTAATATGAATGAAGACATGCGCTGCGCCTACTTTAAATGTATTGGAAAAAGGGCAACAAAATGATTATGATGATTTTATTGAAAGCAATATGGTGGTGTTAGTTTTGATTATAGACGGGTGCCAAAAGAATCCATGTACAACTAGACGAAATTGCGGTATTTATGCTGTTAATATTGATTTTTTTAGTACTTAATATTTTTTTTCTTTTTGTTACAGGTAAGCATGCTGTTTTTAATGTCGTCACGTCAACGATTAAAGTAAGCCAGAATGAGGTATGATTAGTTTTAGTTCAAAAATAGGTTTGGAAGCAGTTGGTTTGTAATTATTTGTTGAATTCATCAATATGTTTATTTAAACTAGTACGAGTAGTAACAGTGCTTTGTTGGTGGCTGCTGAAAATCAATTAAAATAGTGAGCCTGTATGATATTGTACATAACATAACATAACACTGTTTTAGGCTTTCACGGTTTAAAACTAAACTTAAAACAACAAATAGCTGCAAATTGCTGTTAGAAAACCCAATTCTGGGTTAAGCTCGCCGTTGTACATAAGCTATATATTTTAATTTTGTGTAAATTTCTGTTTGTTAATTTTTGTGTGTGCAATAAAGAATAAGAATAAGAATAAGAATCACGGAAGATATCCCGTAAGTGACAATATAAGTTTATAACATAACATAACATCACGCTTGTAATCCCCGTAGGGTTAGGCAAAGGTGTAACTAATAGTACACACATATTTCGCCAGTTACGTTTAAGTCCCATGTGATGGCAAGCCTATTTCTATCAGTCGGGTGTAAATCCAGATTCCGTGGCTGCTACTGAGAAATTCCTGGTGAAAAACATCGACGATGACGTCAAAATGGGTTTTGCCCGACCCGGGAACGCCACAGACCAACCTAGGCAAGCATGGCTTAACCTAACGAACGACCTGAGCGGTTGTTATTATTTCGCCACGAGCTCCTAGGCCTATAGGCCTGTTTGCGTTAGACAATTCTGATTAACTATTAATCACTCAATTTGTCGACATTAAGATCGTATCTGAACCTCTTGTTGGGTAATCTATTTGCTTGAGCTTACAGCCTCCGTCTTAACACGAGAATGACGTACTGGTTAATTATGTATAATTAATTAGCTACTGTCGATGAAGCATACTTATCTTATGGCACTCGAAAATGGTGAAGATTTCCCATCAGTGAAATAATTTATTAAATCAGACGATAAGTTTTATTTAGTACCTGGTCATGTGGACTTCAGACTTTACAGCTCTTTATTGTTAGTAATGAGGACATATAAGGGGAAGCCTGAAAAATAAACCTTAGCTCGGATCGTAGAATCCCTACTAATATTATAAACTAGCGGACGTCCCGCGGTTTCACCCGCATAGTTCCCGTTCCCGTGGGAGTACGGGGATAAAATATATCCTATGTTACTCGTGGATAATGTAGCTTTCGAATGGTGAAAGAATTTTTAAAAACGGTCCAGTAGTTTTTAAGCCTATTCATTACAACCAAACAAACAAACAAACAAAGTTTTCCTCTTTATATGTAGAAGAAGAAGATGTGAATGTAAGTTTGTTTGTTACGCTTTCACGCGAAAACTACTCAACCGATCATCATGAAACTTTGTACACATATTCTTGGAGGTATTAGAAGTAACATAGGATACTTTTTATTAAAAAAAAAACTAACCCTCACTCGCAGACGAAGTTGCGCGGGTCAGCTAGTCTAAAATAAATGACTGTAAAAGAAAAATCTAAACTCGAATCTCTGAATCTGAATCTGATCTCGTTTGCAGGTCGAACATGGCCAAATATCGCACAGGACAGAGAGGTTTGCAAGGAGAAAGGGGAGGCCTTTGTCCAGCTGTGGGATACTCATACAGGCTAACAAAAAAAGGAAAAATATCTGCAAAACGTATTGACGGAGCCAGATCAATTTAAACACATAAAGAGAAGCTGCCTCAAAGTTTAACGACAAAGATACTTACAAAGTATCGACTTACATGAATCCAGTTAACTCCGTTCTCCTATTTAAGAAATTAATTAATTAACATAGGATCCATTCTTCATTCCATCCGTTTAATCACGACCATGATCCGTATCACCCCTTTTAGGGAGTGGACAGGAATCCACAAGATTTCAACGGGACCAGACATTGCAAATCGTACAACTCCCTTACCTTCATCGATTGAGGTACTCACACATACAAACCTCCTTGCTACGAAGTTCCAAAGACGTTGCGAATGATGCCCCGCTATTCCCCTTTAAATTTCGAACGCTTGATTCATAAGCTTGTGTGTGTGCGATTGCTCTTGGTATAGATAGTGTTTCTTTGTATGTAAGGCTATCTATGACGGGACCCCCTACATGGTTCTCGTCAGTTATAATTGCATGTCAACAGCTATGAGGACTTGGTTCAGTATTGATGTCTTAACGTGCAACTGGATATACGGGATTGCAGTTTGCGGAAGAGTGCGGAATGTTACTGGTTGGTGTGCAGGTGTTTTTGTTGGGAATGATAATTATGAATGTCCTGTCATGATATGGAGGTGTGATAGACAAGCATCATCAGTTGATATTTTGGTTTATCATCATTGTGAAAATTGTTACCGATACTATTAACAACGCTTTTTGGATGGTTCTCTGCTTCGTTAAGGTCTTCACCAATGACACTGAATGCATCGAGCACATCGGTTCCTCTAAAAAACTGTCATAACACAAAATATGTAGGTTTTTAGATAATACCCCACTCGACTTCAATTGTTTTTGCTCCATTAAAAAAAGAAACCGCCATAGTCAAACAAAAATAAGCGTCGGAATAGTACAAGCGAAGTATTTTTCGCAAGGCACACAAACAAACTTTAAATGCATATGTCTCAAAACTGCAATTTTTGTGTTAAGGCACCTATACGAGCTAAATTAGCAACTCTATTTGTGGTAAATGCTGTTAGAATAAAGTTCTAATCAGCTTGCACTACAAAGTGGTTGTTACGTCAGCCACTGCGGGCCAAATAGCGCGAAATGAGTGGTTTCGATCGATTTACAAAAAAACTATTGATTGGATTAAAAAACTAAAACAGTATCATGCTAATATATTGCTTGTAGAATTATTTGCCAAAAAATCAGAATGATCGCATGCATATTAGTATGTTTTTTATTGTTTGAAAGATATTTTTAGAGGTAAGTTCGTGAATTCTTTTTATCGAGCCAAATTAATTGTATTATGTTTTCAAAACAGTATCATGCTAGCATATATTCTGAGGAATATCATATATTTTTCTGGTCTTGTTTATAGCAGTGAATCATATACTTTTACTAATTATAAAACTCGCGTTTAGCTCGTGTAATCGTCTTAAGATAGGTTTTTAAAGGACGTGCGGCATGTAAATCTTGTTCGAGTTGTCAATGTCGTTATTGATGTCTAAAATTCTCTTGAACACCTTTAAAATGTGCTGAACACGTTCCGTTTCATAAGTGAAATCAGCTGTTTATGATTCTAAACCCTGCTTTAGCACCTTCACCCACCAACCCTCACTTATTGAATTGTTTGTATGAATCACGTTTACTAATTGCGATCGAATTTGTATCACGGCTGTCATAACTGATCAAATATCATTGAGAGGTGTCTTGAATCTGTTTCATCCTCCTACAGTTTTTCTAAAAGGGGACTGACTCATCCAATTTATCTCAGAAATGTCTACAAAAAGACCAATATCCAATCTGAAGCAATAATCGAACATATTTCACACGATACAACACAAATATGACATTGGCGGCGCTTAGCTGTGCATGCGCCTACACATAACGATTTCCTTACGTAGTAGTGACGCATATGTATGATATAATATCGACTTAATATCAATTTATGGTTATGCCATGTAGTGCTCTGCTTGTCTGTGAATGATTTAGAATATTTTATACATAAATATTATATTATTGATGTTTGCCTGCAGTTTAAAAAAAAATGTATGTTAGGTACCAAGCTGAAAGCGAATAGCTCATACCTTGATTTATAAAACAAGTTGGGTAGAAAAGTTGAGGTTGACTACTTCCAATTCAATGGGCCGGTAAAACCATCCCTTATTAACTTCAAATAACCCTGAAGTCAAATACCGTCAAAGTCGCGGGAAACCCTTGGATGAGGGACACACAGAACCCAGAAATATGACAGAAGAACGTGGAGATTTAAACCCAGCAATGTGATTCCGGGCTAAAATGATGATGATAATGAACCCTGATGTCAAACTTGTTTTTAGGCGTCTTATCAACCCGAAAATTACATCCAGTTCCTATTAATTACCGCATAATAAGAACAACTAGCTTAAGATTTGACAGCAGATTTACCAACAGAATATAGTAATACAGTACACTTGGAATAGGACAAACTGCTGTCATTGTCAGACCAGCAACCTAGTTAATCTTGTCAGAACCCATAGAGTTAACTAAAATGTTATTGTGTTTAATTAACTAAGTTGAATGACATGATTTATGTAGAAGGAATTAGTCAATGAATCTGTAACAGTCGCTTGTTATATTAACCATAACAGATTTGGTATTGCAACGTTTACAAGTTACTAAAATGTACTAGGCGCATGCCATTAGACGGTGGAGTTGGTAGTTCTATTTAGAATTTTCTTTGGAAATGCGTTGTATACTGTATGCACCATCATAAACGCGTCAGCAGACAAAACCCCCTTCAAATTCTAATAAGACCTTTGCTTAAAGGACTTTTTGTAGATAGATAAATAGACTCACATTATTGTATATCAAAATTGTTACACAGCTCTTTTAGAATAGATGCGTTTACAGACAAATCTCTTAGGCCTGGTTTCCACCAAAGCGGAGAAGAGCGGAGCGGAGAGGAGATCTGCAAGATTCGACCAATCATAGGAGAGCCGAGAAACGCGATATAGATTTCAACCATTGTGACTGCTTTTCTCCGCTCCGCTCGTCCCCGCTTTGGTGGAAACCGGGCCTAATGCTAATTACTACTACTGCACCAACTGTGCCGTCATTCTATATCCCCTTAATTTTTCGTCGTCCTGGTCAACATCCTTGCAACTACTGTCACGTTCGCAGGTGAATCCTATAACGCAACTTCGTTATTTTAAGAAACACCCACTGCGCGATATAGACCTCCACTGTATTCTGACATTCTTTTTACTTCCTGGTTCCGTGAGGCCCTCATGCAGACGTTTCCCGAGATTTTTACGGTATCTTCAACCTGACACACTCTTGAACGTCCCTGGTTTCTTTGCATACCTCATCATCTTCCTGCCCTTGTCCCATTTTCCTCTTCCACTCTCACCTCACGGCATCATTTACTCCTTTCTCTTTCATATCAGTCTTCACACAATCCATCCATCTTTTCTTTGGTCTTCCTCTCCCTCTCCATACATTCATATCTATCACTCTTTTAGTCACATGCGTTTCATTCCTCATTACGTGTACATACCAAAACCAGAATAACTTATGTATCGTACTCAAACTTCTGCCATAGCCAACCTAATCAGCTTGCGCAGTGTCACCGGCTCCCCGACACACCGGCCGGTTCACAGTAAGTAACCGTCGCCCACGCATGCGTTGCGCAAACCAAGTGCGCGACGGATTTGTCGATCAGCTGCCAGCCTGCGACTAAGCGAGCGTTCCAAGAAATTTCGGCTATTGTTTTAATGGTGTTGTGTATGTAGACTGTTGTGGTGATAGGGGTGGGTAGGGAGGTAGTAAGTGTTCAAATGTAATACTTCAGCCTATTCGTGTCTCTTGTTGGCGCGAAACTCCGCCACTCCCACAGCGTCGTCTGTGGAAGCGTAGAGGTCCTTCGATTGCATTTTTTGGTCATAAATATCAGGGTAGACGGTAAGACATATTTTGCGACACAGTTCCGCATTGATAGCCTTCTGTGGCATTCCTATGTAATTGATGGGCTATGTAACTGAAAATAAAGTTGTCTTCAGATCCTTTGCAAATCATTTCCATATTTTTATTAATATTAATTGGTCCTAATCTTGTCTTAGGACAGAGATTTTCCATTTAGTGAAACACTTAGGAATCAACCACAGTAACTATAACCGTTCTATCAGCCCCCTTATTAGACAGTCCCGCCGCGTTGCGCAAGAGCATGAATGCGCCGGATTTGTCGATCAGCTGCCACTCTGCCACGTTAGCTGCCGGCCGGCGACCGTTCCAAGAAATGTATCTAATGTTAATATGTGATGCGTTTTTGTTTTATTTATTATTTCGGCACGTGATGTGGAGGTGAATGAAGTTATTTCTATCGTTGCTAAGCGACTACGGAGTGGAAATTGATAGGGTACTTACCGCATGAATTTTTAGAGAGATGATGGGAAGACACAGAATTTTCTTTAGTTTTTGGCCCTGATCTATCCCACTCCTGGGCTAAGGCCTCCCCCATTCCTTCCACTTTTCTCGGTGTTGCGCCTCTTCTCGCCAATTAACGAGAAAGCCAGCCAAGGCGTCCCGCCATCTTCTCCTCGGTCTGCCGCGACCCTGATTCTTTATTCATCATCACCATCATCATTTCAGCCGAAAAACGTCCACTGCTAGACGTCCACTCCCCCAAGTGTCGCCACATTGACCGGTCCCGTGCGACTCGCATCCAACGGATGCAATACGATTATTGCACACCAATAATTGATTCCACAATATTACTAATTTAATAGGTACAACGGCGGTCATACAATTATAGCGATATATTCGAGACAACCTTTGGATGGACGTTACGAACTTAAATGAAAAGGGGATAGTCAGTGGTGCATTAATAAAATGATGAAGATATTGCCTGAAATCAAATATTTTCCGATCAACTCAGTTTCAGGTTATTAAGAAACGTCAAAAATAAAAGTGCCCTTGTATTATAGAGGGTTTTAAAATAGTACATCTTATAACTTACTCGTCGAATAAAACCAAAAAAATAACATTTTGTAGAACGATTTGCGAGAATGAATAAAAGCGATTGAAATTACAACTCTCCGTGAAAAAACTCCATAACAACCATTAGCAATCAAAGAACTTACAAACTAATATTTCAATCAATACATACTTAAGTACATCGTAGTTACAACTGAACACTTACAATGTTACGCCAAACATTCATTCACTCAATTGCATTCACTTTCCGTTTGTTGAACTCGTTCATTAATCAGTCTTACTATAAATAAATGCTTCGATAAGGCAACTACTTACTTACACGCTTCTGTTCCGCCGTGTTACTCTGTACAGTCACGAGCATTTATATGTACATGTTACAGTCAAATCTGTTAATCGGTCAAAATCACGTTTGACTGGTATCAGTCAAAACCCTTATAAAGTTAAAATGCGGTTTCTGCACGCCTCTGTTGTAATTAGGTACCTAGTCCTAGAAATACATGATGTTTTTCAAAGGGTCACAAAAAAAACTAACAACCAAATAAGTTTGTAAGTAACTTTTAGTTATTGTTAAAACAGTTCACTTTAGTCACCGGTGACATAACATCGTGAGGAAACCAGCTTGCCTGAGAGATATTTCTCGGCGGCATGTTAAGCCAAGTCGGACTCCCATCTGGGCGGCATAAAAACTCTGGACACCAGGTTAGGCAACTAACCACACGATAAGGAAGGAAGGACCGGTCAACTGTTAATCCAGGTTGTGAACTATCTGTCTGCCAAATTTCATCCAAATCCAGTCAGTAGTTTTCGCGTGAAAGCCACCCATCCTCAAAAACTTCCGCATTATAATATTAGTAAGATAGTAAGTAGGAGGGTGTCTGTACATCTTTTAAGTGCTTGATGTATAGTGATTATTGTATTTTTATTAGGCTTTGAAGATTTTATAGTTATAACTGGTATAAGTTACTCAATTGGTGAGTACTCGTACTATCTGTTATTTTAGTTCATCTATAAATTTTCTTGAGTAAGACTGATCGATCATTCGTACACAGGTGCGTTTTAAGTTCTATGATATATCTTGTATATATCTAATCTAGTATGAATGTAAAAAAAAATCTCATTCAAGCAATGGTATACTCACCACCAAACTTGGTAATCTCATCAATGATTGTGAAAATCGTTAATAATTTCCACAGTGGAAATGACTGCTTTTTCCTACTCCTCCGCTATACTTTTCTGATTGATTTCGTTGCGGGATCCAAAACAGTTAAATTCATTCTCTGGGACTTCGTCGAGGTTCATTGTTTCGGCGCTTTTGAAAAACAGTGGTTTGGGAATAGCTTGGCGGGCTGTCCCATTAAATAAAAATCGTTTAAAATATTTCAACTTTAAATGATTTAGGCCCGTACTCTACTAAAGAGACGAGAAGAGCTCCGCCAGCATTATTCCGCTCCGCTTAGCGTTTTAGAAAAACCTCCTTATCTTTTACAAAAAAAAAAAAAACCAGTCGGCATTCTCGCTGTATTAATTTTCCGGTAGACACAATAACTTCCTTCAAGAGATAGACAAATACACTGGCGTGCAATGAGTCTACACGAGATACGAGCAAGAGATACGGTGACGTCCCATTTGTATTCAGTTTCCTTGCAATACAGTGTAAACTGCGCACAATGTGCTCGCCAGTATATGAAGTTTTACATGATTTATGTGAGAAACTGTGAGATGGTAAATGATGGAGAATATTGTTTTCGATGCTTTTGATAAAATGAGACAAGAGTATGGAGAAGAAACTAGCGTTCATCGCAAATATTTTGAGAATGGAAGTAATAATGAAACTCGTTGAATTGTCAAAATGAGCAGCAGTGGAAACGCGAGTGTGTTACGCAATTACCTACCCACTGATCATAGATGTCAAGCCTTTTTTTTCGGATGGGATTTCATCAAATGACCCTTCCCGCTCCGGGCGGAGCGGAAGGGAGTGTCAGACTTTTACTGACTAAAACCTACCATGTTCCTTCTCTTAGCCCTTTGTGTTCCAGTGTCATGGTATCTCTTTGGAACAGTCCCGCAGCCCAAGCCGTTATTCAAATAATGGGGATATAATTAAAACATAAACAGACATTCCACATCTACTTGTATTATTTAGCTATTCAACCTGCACGTCAGATTTCCGCATATGCCTGCATCCTACTTACCATAATATTTCCAATGCGGTTCGATCTATATGCTATAAGCAATGCACTTTACGTTCTCTACGGATAAAGTTCTTAAAATGGCCGCCGTGACGTGCGTAGAATGCGAAGCGAGCTTCCTGTCTTCCTAATATGTATTCTGAACGCGTAGGCAGAAGTGGGATTAGATAATGTGTCTTGATGCCTCTGTTTTTTTGTTGGTCTATGTTTGAATTGGTGGCGGTTATTTGGTGTTCCACCTAAAAACCAATTTTTTTTTTAATTCATAGACAGATAGTGCCAAAATCACGTGGTCTAGAAAAGTCTAGATTCCAGAGCCAGTGTTTGAGACAGTGTGTTGTCATGTTCTAAAGTCTAGAAGCATGAAATGTGCAAGAGTTTCATATACAGACTCAAAGTAAATTAATTAGCGAAATTCAACCGACGAGATAATAATGAAAAAGCTGCAAAACAAAGTCCCTAACAATAACATAATGTACTTACTTACTTATTTAATAAAGCTAGTTTCTAATATAAACTATGATAGCATTTGACGTAACTAATGAGTCAGCCGGTGCCTTTTCTGTCGCGGCGGGTTTCCATTCTGATGCACTGAGCGTTTCTAAACCCTTGTGTAAGCACCGCACTGGGCGGATAAACTGCTGCGGCTAGTTGCCTGTGTTCACATAAGGTTCGACCATAGAATTATCTAGAGAAATCCCAAGCTTGTACTCCTTCAAAGTTTATCTCGGACAGAAAATAATAAAGAAGACGCGTACACAAAGTCTACTGAAAAACCGTGGACATCGGCAGACCGGATAGCACATAGGAAGGGAAAGTCCACGAAAAAAATACAATTAACTAGTAGGGACTATAGTTATTCAGTTTTATTAATTTTTGTCCGCGGTAATTTTAGTCTATAGTGTGCGATTTTGGTGACGATCTTTTTTTTGGGATAAGCTCACCACACTATTCCCAAACCACTGTAACTCCTGAAAGCCAGAATCGACATTGGCGACCACCAGAAAAGCGCCGAGACAATGAAACTCGACGAAGTCCCAGATAAAGAATTTAGCTGTCTTGGATCCCGCAACGAAATTAATCAGAAAAGTATATCCGAGGAGTAGGAAAATCGGTAACTTCCACTTTCCTCCATAACAGCAAGAGACAGAACGGAACAAGGCCAATAGGCACAAATGGACTTTTGCAACTGGGATAGGCCCAGCCAGATCGACGATCCATTTCGACGACCGCGATACTTCGACAATAGTTTATATGGTGCTGGAGTAGCTGCCGTAGCTAAACTCCCCAGTGCGTTACCCACCATAACGCAGCAACGACCTTGTGTTGAAGAGAAATTCTATAATTATTCCGTTTATGGCATGCTCTTACTGCGCTTATGGGGCTGCGGCGATTGATTGACTCCATTCAGTAAATGACTCCGACTTGTTTATGTTCTCTTTCGTTATCGGACATCTTTTAAGCTTTGCTCAGCTATTCTAGGATGTATTCTGTGGAATTGCATTAAGGCCAGGACTAATACAAAGCGCCCTTCACCAAGCATTTTGTACATCAAACTAAGTAACCCGGCGCAAACAATTTGGGGTGTAAAATCACGTTTTACAGCTGGACTCAATGTAACGCACTCAAAACATTGTGCTGAAGGATGCATTGAATATAAGGGGGTCGTGACTGGCTCGCAGAGTCGGAGTCATGTCTAAGCATTTGCAGTTAGACACTTCTGTGACAGTGACAGGATTAACGTGAAGCCAAAGGTCGTCGTGCTAATTTGCCAAGTATTAGATCTCAGCCTGAACCTATTTTGCTATTATATTTCGGTTTAGAGAGATCGACATTAATTGACGACAATCATCAGTTTCGTTAACTAACCTAATACCTTTTTAGGGTTCCGTAGCCAAATGGCAAAAAACGGAACCCTTATAGTTTCGCCATGTCTGTCTGTCTGTCTGTCTGTTTGTCTGTCTGTCTGTCCGCGGATAATCTCAGTGACCGTTAGCACCAGAAAGCTGAAATTTGGTACCAATATGTATATCAATCATGCCGACAAAGTGCAAAAATAAAAATTTAAAAAAACATTTTTATTAGGGTACCTCCCCCAGACGTAAAGTGGGGAGCGATTTTTTTTTTTATTTTGACCCTGACGTGTGATATATTGTTGGATAGGTATTTAAAAATGAATAGGGGTTTTCTAAAATCATTTTTTGATAATATTAATATTTTAGGAAATAATCGCTCCGAAAGTCAAAAACAATGTGTCTCCCCCCCCTCTAACTTTTGAACCATAAGTTTAAAAAATATGAAAAAAATCACAGAAGTAGACCTTTATATGAACTTTCTAGGAAAATTATTTTCAACTTGATGAGTTGAATAGTTTTTGAGTTATATAGCACTTTTTCAAAAAAACGCAAATGATAACTTTGTTTTTCATACAAATACTATGAAAAACAAAGTTATTTTTGCTGACGAAAAATGTTGGTATTTTTAATGGTCTGGGAAGCTACGGAACCCTACAGTGAGCGTGGCCCGACACGCTCTTGGCCGGTTTTTTTTTATTCTCGTAACCTCAAAAAAATATCGCTTATAAAAACTTTGATTAATCCTTTCAAATACACGTTTTTTTTTGTGTTTATAAGTAAAATGGTGCGGAATATTCTACCATTAGAAGGATCTCATCTACTTTATGGCTATGTTTTTACAAATCGGTTGATTTATTGTCCGCTTCTAAGGTCCATGTTCACCAAAAAGATGACAGTCTGATTACCTAAAACAGCTGTTTAAAACGCATTTAGGTAGATTTCCTTTTTTTGAAAAAAAAAAAATCTACCTATTGGTCTCTCACCTACGGGGATATATATGAATACGTTTGTATATGGGTGACAAGCAAAATTTAGCCACACTCTACAGGTCGCAATTATGAACCGATTGCTTTCAAACTTGACCAAAAAATCGAAACGGTCAAAACTTAGGCTAAGTTCGTGAATGGGCGGAATTCGTCCATGGGGGGCGGCGGGGGGGCGGTTTTTCTAAAACCAGTTTTTTGGCCATAACTTTTTTCCTATGGAAAATTTTTGAACCGTTTCTCATTTTTATCATTCTGAGTACGAATACGGACATCGTTAAATTAAAACTTTTTTGATGCAACCCCTAAATTGGGGAGGGGGTTGAAAATTCCAAATTTTTTGCGAAAAAAAATCATATCTCCGAAACAGTAAACATTTTGACCGTCGCAAATATTTTTTTTTGAAAGCAAATTGTTTACTTTACAATTGTTACCTTTAAAGTTTAGCGATAAAACTTATAGTTTTCGAAATAAAAAATTATAACTAAACATTTGAGCTCGTTTCCATGCTAAACTCTTATGAGAGAATTTAAAAAGGGTAAACTTTCCATTACAGGACAACGATTTTGAAATCATATTTTTTTTTTGTAGATTGTACACATAAGTACAACTCTTTATACAAATTTTCAAAAGTCGGACGCTCCAGCACCTTCTTCGAAATCTACCTCCTCCTGCGGCTTGCCGGAGGGATTTTTTGTATGGGAATATGTCACAGTGACAGCTGTTTTTAGATAATCAGTCGGTTATCTTTTCGATGAACATGGACCTTAATCGGCCGAAGCTTTGGGAACTTTATGATTGTTTGTTCGTTCCAAAAACTGTACCATCTTAGCGATATCAAAATATTACGTTGAAGTTATGAAGATATGATTCATATTTAGGTAACTACTTAAGAAATGAAAGACTGTTCGGGCAAAACGAGTTCTTCCAGAAAACAAAGATCTTTAACCCGGTTGCAACTTACAGGCTAATCGGATAACGGCACACGAAACTACAGCTTGCAGTTTTGCAATACTTATAAACATAAATTACTAGCACACCCCTCCTCTGTATGGGGCCTCCCATTCCATCACGTGGACTCAATAGACGTCAAAATTTAGAATTTTCAGGACCTGCACTAGGCCCGACATATTCAAATCGTAGTACCTGCATCTGAGCCAGAATGTTTGGCGGCCATAACATAAATAGTAGCTAATCAATAACGACCACGGATTAAAGTCAGGCACATCATCTTTAATCCGATGTAGTATCGATCAAAACGGGCGCCATTTTGGGTGCGGTGTGTCATGGAGTCGGAGACGTTATGATACGTGATGGAATCTCAGCGTTGAGGTATGCATAGTGGGTTTTTGAATAGTAAAACAGGTGGTGATGGTTTTGGTTAAGTCTTGAATTATAATGAAATAATTGTATGAGATTGAAAACTTTTTGTTTTAGTTTAAGAACGAAAGTCATCATCATCATCTTCCTGTTCTTATCCCATGTTACTTGGGGTTGACGCAACTCGTTGTTTTCTTCCATTCTCCTCTGTCAACCGTCACGCAATCATTTTACACCTTTTTCCTTCATAAAGGGTGTAAAACACCTCTTCACGAAGCCGAAAGGCACTTGTTCTCCCCATCATTGCGATAATTTTTTTGTTCTACACCATACCTGGGAACTTTCTACTTACGGAGATATGGGGGGTCAAAGTTACAACTTTTTGACAAGTTTTTTTTTAATTACAAGTTTTTTTTGTAACATTTTGACTTTTAACACCTCGACGATCCCCGTACTATTCAATCCTTCCATCAGCACAATGTTTTAAGTGCGTTACATTGAGTTCTACCACAAAACATGATTTATAACCTCAAAAAAGAAAGTTGTTTCCGAGCAATATTTTTTGCGTAAAGTTACTTAGTTTGATGTGCAGAATGCTTGGTTAACGGCTTTGTGATGAGGTGATTTACACCCTGTATAACTCCTCACACAATCTATCCATCGTTTCCTTGGAGAATAACGAAAGTGATATTCATTATCCAATCATTTGTTGCATTCCACAATTCTTACGTAGTTGGTAACTTGGAGTGTTTATACTTGATAATTCTGAGCTTTGCTAATTTATTTCTGCGTGATCATCTGCTTCCTTGAGTGAGTGACGTTTGTCGTCATAGAGGCTGCTTTTTATCACTATCATCTGTAGCTGTCTTATTTTTTGTCTTAACGTCATGATAGAGACTTACAGTCGTCTTGATTACATTTGCGTCATTGATGACTTAGCCTTTAGTGACGTTGGCAAGGCAATCATTTCAGAATCATGGCGCAACTGCTAAAATAACGACACATTCACATTGCTGCAAATGGCTATGAAATTATAGTCTTTTCTACCAGCATGAACAGCATATGATGGTCGCACTGCTAAAGACCTCCTCTCTGTGAGAATTGGCCCCGTAATCCACCAGACGGCCCTAGTGGGGGATGTCACATGTTTTCACATTTTTTGTCTTCAAGGAAGCACTTGCTTGTTTTCTCACTATTACACATATTGCCTTCACCTTTTTGAGTGGTGGTCAATTTTCTACCATTCAAAAATCTTAATAAAGTACAATATTGTTTATTTAACCATTTGATAAATACGTTCTGTTAATAAAGCCATGCACTAGAATGCAATAATCGCAAAGGACACACATAATAACATAATAATGTAAACGTTTATATAAATTCACCATTAAATGGGGGAATTAAATGCCATCGGCTGTCGACTCACAAAGATTTATAGCTTGCCATGGCCAGTTAACTGACTGTAAACGATTTTCTAATGGGAATAAAATTGTTAAATTGTACAACTGTTGGCTAAGATAGATAGAATCGTAGATACGGGTGATGTGCGTAATTTTCTTCTTTTTATATAAGGTGTAAACCACCTCGTCATGAAGCCGTCAACCAAGCATTCTGTACATCAAACTAAGTAACTTTACGCAAAAATTATTGTTGGGAACGTTTTTTTTGGGGTGAAAAATCATGTTTTGTGGTAAAACTCAATGTCACTCAAAATATATAAGGTAAAAAAGTCTTACAACAAAAACAGCTATTTAAAAAAAAACTTGTCAAAAAGTTGTAACTTTGACCCCCAATATCTCCGTAACTAGAGGGTTCCCAGGTATGGTAGAACAAAAAAAAAATTGCAATGACAGGGAGAAAAAGTGCCTTTCGGCTTCGTTAAGAGGTGTTTTACACACTTAGGTAACGATTAGCTTGTGCCCGCGGCTTAACCCGCGTGTTATTGATAATTGTCCTACGGGATCATACTACTGGAATAAAAGTATCATATGTACTCGTATTAATCCAGGTTATAACCTATCTGTGTGCAAAAATTTTTGAAATTTGAAGATTTTAAAATTTCCATATGAACGAAAGTCGCGGGCAACAGCTAGTAATCTGTATAACCTTTACAACACCAATTACTCCCTCTATTCCCAACGATTTTATCTCCATTTCCCCCGATACACACGAAATTGATACTCCATCAACAACTACTTCATATCTATCACATGGCCATGTTAATTCACCATTTGTTCCCGAATCACGACCGTGGCCAGTCTTGCTAGTATTGCCATGTGTGAACATTGGCACTTTTGTAACGCCTCCATTGCTTTCATTGTTACATTATGAGTTTCGTGGTATGTGATAATTTGTGTCTTTATTGTGCTCAAGGTCATAAAGTCTATGAAAAGGTGTGAATTGTGATACGCAGAATAGAGATTTACTCATGTGAAATTTTCAATTGTGGTCATCAATGGTTTTGTAAGATCTGCACGGACTATTTACGATACACTGCTTAGTACCCTCATCTGAGTGTTTTTTTTCAATTTCATATTTTTTTATCGTTCGTAATCTCAAGCCAGGTTCTCTTAACAAATGTCAAAGTCCTTTCGCCCTTGAACTTCATTTACTACTCCACATATGTACATTCTGCGACTGAGCCGTATGTCCATATCAACTTTCCTTCACGTCCTACATAACACTTAGCATTAACCTACTAATCATCGTCATAATTACTAGCCGTAGCCTCACCCGTTCCAATATCACTAGTAGCATGAACAGATCGATAACTATCGGTTTCCTGTGCCACATTGAGATTACTAAGATCATTACTGTCGCCACCATTACCAGTAATAACACCCTGACAAGTTTGAAGACTTTCTCGAAGGTGGTGAGTTGTCGGTGCTTTGGTTGTAGTATCATTTATACATGGTTCGTCAACTACTGAGGGTACCTTGTTAATTCTACCTGATCTATTACTGCTGCGGCTACTATGTATTTAGATGTTGAAAATGTTTTTTTTAAGCGACAACATGATTTGTACTTTAAATACTATTCACACCTATTAAAGATTCCTTAGTTGCTTTATATTTAAGACGTTTCTTGTTTTGCTCAATTAAAACTAACTGCTGGGCAAAGGCCTCCCCCAATTCCGAATTCTTTTGTCGCGCCACGGTTAAGTGTGCTAAAATATATTTTTGCCCTAAATTAATATTCGTTTCACTGACGTCAACCATGTACGAAACAGTCCTTAAAAAGATACAAATTCCCATAATTTGAAATTAGTTAAAACGTGCACAATTTGCAATACAATTTTATGGGAAACAGTAAAATTAAATGTACTAGTATTTATTAATTAACTCTAAAGTCATAGATAACGATTGATAGTACGAATATATATAATAGGCGTAGATAATAATAATAAATCTATTTCCAGCACTGGCTTTATAGCTTCAGGGCATGTTGTGCTTTCGATGAACGAAATTCCTAGTGAGCGGCACTTCATACCATGAATATTCAATAGCATTATTACGAAA
Source organism: Xestia ashworthii (assembly GCA_950022955.1). Taxonomy (NCBI): domain Eukaryota; kingdom Metazoa; phylum Arthropoda; class Insecta; order Lepidoptera; family Noctuidae; genus Xestia; species Xestia ashworthii. The sequence continues at coordinate 6,825,703 of OX465568.1, read as the reverse complement.
TAGGTTAACAGCTTCTGATGAAGTTACAAAGTCGATATCTACGTAATAGACGACAAAAACTAGTGATGAATTAATTTTATTATGCATTCAGTTCCTCTATGCCACTTATAATAAACCCACTATTGAAAGTACATGAAGTGAAGAGAATAAATAAATGAATTTAAAGTAACGTTTACGATAACTCCAGATTATTTTGATAAGTTTACGTAGTTCTTATGAAAAAGAATATTTGAAATGCGTTAGTTTATTTCTTCATAAATAATGCTGTAATTATAGTTAATCTGCTCCTATTTTGGTTCGAAACTGGCACAAAAAACGTCCTAAACTTATATTGTCACTTACGGGATATCTTCCGTGATTATTTCTTATTTTGAGCTCCCGATATTTCGACTCTGTTGCAAGCGCCATGATCGCAGGTTGACTCAAGAAATAATCATGGAAGATATCCCGTAAGTGACAATATAAGTTTAGTTTTAAACCGTGAAAGCTTAAAACAGTGTTTAAAAAACGTCCTTGCCGTCGTCACCAATGTATCTATTTAATTTATTTTATTAGTCGTCTCATGCGGCATAATTATATTCTATTGCCGGAGGAGGTTTTCAAGTCAATGCTGATGATTTTTGCAAAATATCTTCCTTCAGAGAAATTCAAATTTTACGAATGTCTGTTACCAGCATCGGTATCCAAGTACCATTCGCATATTTGTCTCAAATTCCTTTTGTTCAAATATAAATCGATCTGGACTACGAGCATTTTAGTAGATTACTTGGAATTCCTGAAATGTCCGCTTTAGCCCATAATCCGGTTGTTTGACGTGACTAGTGTTAACAATAGTTGATACTGCTAGCCTTTTGTCTTAAACTGTACTGAATTAGACAGCTGGTTTAATTTTGCGTATTTAGAATTCCGTCTTAGGTTAAATATTGGATGGTGAACAGTAGCGAGGATAGAGATTTTAGATTTTAGTTAGGCATTTGATAGACTAGATCATAACTGAAATATTTGCTACCGAATTTAATGTCTTGTCTTTGAAATGTTTCATAAGGTGGCGGTCTGAATTAATTATTTGATTTCATTTTTATAAATTATTTATTTGCTTCCATTGCCCTTGTAAAATTTGACATTCAGTATCCTTTGGAAAAGAATGTGAGCCTGTTGTTGTTGGGTTATGGTTAAGTAGATGATGACGGTCTTAAGCACTTAGGACGATCTTCTATACTGACATCTGCCTTCTGAAAAAATTTGTCATGTAATAAATTAAATTTCTGAAGTATTTCAGTTAATAATATTTTGTCCGTAAAGGTGTGTCTGCTAGGAGAAGTTTCATAAAATTTGTAAACGAAGACATCTAAAAAGGTTTGAATCTCCCAACTTTCAATGAGAATAGTAGGACTATTACCGTTAATAGTATGGAGTCAATAAAATGACTGGTTTTACGATTGTGGAAAATGTCAAACGATTTGGTAACTTCGTATCATCCATTCTATGTTCTGTGACCCTCACTTACTACTTCACAGTGTTGATACTGGCCTGTTTAATAGCAGCAAAAACATAGGATTTTCGCAGGAAAACGATTTTTCCAATGACGGACTTGGTTCTGCCAAAACCAATTCACAATCTCTTATTAATTCAGACAAGTACGAAAAACCAATCCAACATTCTAATTGTGATAGTATTACTATCTAGTACAACCAATCCAATGTACTACCGAGGTACAGTCGACCACTTGCAACATAATAAATAACCGACCGTCAGTGAACTGGGTAGAACATCCAAAACGTATGCTATTGAACAGATTGAAAATTAATCAGCGTTGTTTATCCAAATTATTACATTTCCTCCATTTACTGAAGTAATTACTTTGGTAAATGGGGGAAATGTTCATGTGGATTGGTAAGTAGGTTTTAGCTGAACGAAGGTCAATGAGACATCATATCATGAGACAGTTACATAATGTTCTCATTGTTTTAAAGTTGACAATGCTTACTACACCGGTATCAATTTCGTGCATAGATTGAAACCTGATATCGATTCTGTCGTCACATCTTACCATTTTTAATGGATATTTTGGAGTGATACGATAGATAGATAGCCTAGTGGTGTAATTGTCGGACAACCAAATCATAGGTCTCGAGTTCGAACCTAAGACAATTCACCTCCCCCCCCTCTGACCTCTGATTTTTGGGAATCATGTGCGTATTGCATAATATATCACTTGCTTCGGTGAAAGAAAATATCGTGAGGAAATCAAGCATGCCTGAGAGATATTTCTCGACAAGTCAATAAAAACTGACACCAGATTAGGCACTACACGGAAAAAGAAGAAAGAATGGATATTTCCTGGTAAAATCACCCTTAGATAAGCATTTGACATATTCTACGTTTATCATTAACTCGTAAACAGGTATGGGAACTTTGCCCATTTCTTGAGAGTATTTCTGGTTAAATAACTGCACTTTTTATCCTGTTATCGCAACAACTCTTCAGTTTTTGGATACAGGCCAAAGAAGGTTTTCATATTATTTTTTCGTTTAAAATATTTTATTCCAAGTTCAGTTAAGTCATTGCTTTATCTTATCGAAAAGTTGTTGTGGTAATTATTCATATTTCGCTCTTATCCCGATTTAAAAAAAATGAGTAAGTATGTAAGATTCGTAGCAGTTTAAACTTTTAAAGAATGCATCCTTTGAAAATATTACCTACCATACAAACCATACTCATACCTAACGCATTTGCACTATAAGCATTATTGTTTAAGCACACCTACTCTTAAATCACGAAAACAACACAAAAACACTGATTGCATCTCTTAATGAGCACCAAAGTAGAGACAAATGCATGGCTGGCGTCGAAATCAACAGCTATTGTTGTGCGGCCCTGACTCCTGACTCGTGCCCTAATGACTGCAACTCGTGAGTCGCCATATAAAGACGTGTTTAGTGCATATTTTTGATACCTTTATATTACTAGTGACGTTGCGAGCTTCATTGGCGTCTAACGCCCGCCGCACAACTTCTTACTTACTTATATCTAGTAACTGAATACCAGTATTTAACATGGAGCGACTGCCATCTGACCTCCACAACCCAGTTAGTACTGGGTAATACGAAACCCTTTGATTAGACTGGATGTCAGACTTTCGAGCCGCTGATTACATGTAACGACTGTCAAAGTATCTGGAAATATAGCCGGGATTAACGGCTTACGGTGCATTCCGATGCAAGGAGGAAACTCGGTATGTAATGGGTGCTCACCCATCCACAGACCACGAACAAAAGTACTGGTAGGTAACACTCTTGTATTCCACGAGACACTTCCTAACCTAACCTTGAGAGGGATTTTAAGTTTACTTCTATTATCTAATTTATCTATGACACTATTTAAAAGAGCTAAGATTTGGATTTTTGTATGTAACGAATAAACTTAAAAACTACTGAACCGATTTTAAAAATTCTTTCAGCAATGGATAGCTACATTATCAACGAGTAACATAGGTTATTATTTTATCCCCGTTCTCCCACGGGAACGGGAACTACGCGGGTGAAACCACGCGACACAGTATAACTATGTCATGCTCATAACTTGCTTGGTATTTAGCAGTCCTCTCATTTATGATTGTGTGTTTATCATCTTTATTTGTTTGCTGGTCTTGTGTTTAAGCTTCAACAGTTTATTTGCCATTAATGTCGCTATTACTGTTATCCGGCTTGTGACAATAGCACGTCAAGTCATAACTTCTGTCTGGCAGGCTAACGAGAATCTAAATAGAATAATTGTGCTTTGATCAAATGATTTCTCTTGTTTCATCGTATTGAAACATGAAAGATTAATCTGTCTGCTTGATTTAAATTGTACCTTGTAGCATGACTTGCAAGGCATAATTTTCCTATTAATGCATTAGACTTGTAAAAGTATTTACACTCAGAAGAATGAGCTCACAAATCCCGCGTCGAACGATTGATACGATTTTCAGGTTAAATGAGCGAGAATGCTTCTGTCAAATAAACGTGGTCATTTCAGACACGGTATTAAATCTTTCGATATAATGAGGAGGAGGAGGAGGTTTCTCGTATTTTGAAGTTTATTTCATCTTATCTGTAATTTATGTGTATTAGTATATATACTATTTTTATGTACTTATTTCGATTTGTTAACAAAATGGCATTGTTCTCATTGATTTTTGTACTCTACCACAATGCTCTCATATTTGACCCAATGGTTGACTGGTAGAGAATGCCTTGTGGCATTAAGTCCGCCTATGTACCACTCTTGTACATGAAGCTTAAATAAATAAATAAATATAATTCATTTGTACCATTTTTTGTCGCGTTGTGCTTTTAAGCTCTTCAGACGCTCCGTTACTCCATCATATGCAATATTTATCATATTATAAATATTGGACTCATACAACCCTTCTGACTACCTCAGCAGTGGTCGCAGTCGCAACTACTGAGCATGAGGTCATAGGTTCGATTCCCACGTCGCGTCGGGCAAATTGTCATTGGATTATTCCTTCAGGAATTTCTCAGCACCAGCCACAGAGTCTTAGGGCCCGATTACTGGCAAGGCAATAGGTCCCCCCCCCACTATTATATGGAACTTAAACCTAAATGTGGGTGTATTAGGTATTAGGAACACCTTTGCCTGACTCTTCGGGGATTAAACAACAATCTGGTGTCCACGACACAAGCCTCGTTGCTTAGGGCAGCTCTAGATGGCGCCGTGTGTATGTCCAGCGATATTTATTTATTTTATTTGTTAAAGCCGTTTTGTTAGGTTATTTTATTAAACAATTTATGTACACACTTATTATGGAAAAGAAGAAAGGAACAGAAAATAGAACAAAGATGATGCTTATTTCTAATGAAATCTCTTCCAGCATACCTGCGAAAGGAGATACTTAATAAAAAGATGTAGTGTAAAAGAAAGAAAAGTTATGTGAAATTGTGAACAATCTTTTACTACACCAATTTTAAAACCCACCCATATGAAGCCAGTAAAATCTATTTCGGTTGGTATACCGCCACATCCGTGTCAAACAAAGAGTTACGTGTCGTAACTCCTAATGTTGTTCCGTGTACCGACAGATGTGCCCACCAGCTTAGTAGGTCATCCTTAAACGTAAACAGTGTTTAGACAGACACCTGCGATGCAATAAAATGGTCGTTAAATCGTGGCCATGTATGTACATAGGCCATAGGGCTGCCCACCCAAGTAGTGTTTAGAGAAGGCGAATTAGGAAAGTTTGGTGAATTTTTATGATGTTAGTGGTTCCGTGGTTGAAGAGCCCTTGGCTAAAGAATAACAGCCGCTCGGGTCGATTGGATGGGTGACATAACGTCCCTTACATACCGATTTTCCTCCGTGCCTCGGTAAGCACGTTGAGCGGGAGCCGTTGGTCCCGGCTGTCATTTGTAGATCTTTGACAGTCGTTACAGGTGGCCCGAAAGTGACAACCAGTCATACCAAGGGGTAACGTATTACCCAGTACTAACTGGGTTAGGGGGGTCAGATAGGCAGTCGCTTTATGTAAAATACTGGTATTCAGCTGCATCCGGTTAGATTGAAAGCAAAGATTGATTGAGCCGGCTAGACAGATGATGACTTCTTTCATTTCTATTCATCTATACTAATATACTAATACTAATATACTAATAATATTATAAAGCAGAAGAGTTTGTTTGTTTGTTTGGTTGAACGCGCTAATCTCAGGAATTACCGGCTCGAATTGAAAAATTCTTTTTGCGTTGCATAGTCCATTTATCGAGGAAGGCTATAGGCTATATAACATCGCGCTATGACCAATAGGAGCGGAGCAGCAATAAGAAATGTCGCAAGCGGGAAAAAAGCTTCCGTTGAGCAGGCGATGCGTTGCGATGTCAAAACTTCACGCGAACGAAGTCGCGGGCAGAAGCTAGTAGATTCATAAAACAGGTGCCTACAGTAACATTAGCTGTTACCAAGCAAGCATCAGCCCTGTATTACGTGGGTGAAGCGATGCATCACCCACCAACTGGAACGCTCAAGTTTCCGGAGGCTAAATTTAAATCTAAACACTCCTTGGCCATAACTTTACATTGTAACCATTTGAATTTACTATTTATTTCATTTTTAAGTTTATCACTCATCTTCTTTGATGTTTTGTGCAATACAAAAGAAAGATTTTGTTTCTTTTGGTGCGTTGACTTAATTGGAACTAGTGCCCACCATTTTGCTTTTCCACAAAATTGGCACAGTGAGCAAAAATTGCACAAAAATGTGACAAACGATAGAGCTATTGAGAGTTATTGTGGGGCGTACCACCACGTTGTATAACAGCAAACTTACGCTGTCACTTATGGAATTCTGAATTCGAATTTCTCAATATTTAAACATAGCATTTCCATTATAAAACCGACCAAGTGCGAGTTGGAGTCGCGCACCGAGGGTTCCGTTTTTCCGTTTACGGTTTTCAGATTTTTCCTTTATGTGCAGTAAGATATTGCTTCTTGCCAATTTCATGATTCCCTATAAATTTTGATTCCCTTGAGAGTAGGGAATGCAAATCCGTTCAGTTTCAAAATCCGGATTTTAAGGAACGGATTTTTGGTCTAATCCGGATTATCCGGATTTTACGGATTTTTCATGAAAATAAACAATCTGCCCTTATTAGTTAATTAACACGATGTTTCTTATTTTTGTGTGAATGGGTTAAAATGTAAACTCAGGAAAATCAAATCTATAATTTTTTTAACTTTTGTTATTTGAAATAATTCAAATTCAATACCTTGGTTGGTTTCGTTTTAAAGCCATTATATTCTTTGTAAATATATGTTTACATTTTTAAATATTTCTTAAAAAAAAAACAAAATTGTGGTCCGCCGGTGTCGGGAGCAGGGTTTAAGCTACCAGTGGTTACCGGGGATCCAGAGACAGGAACCTCCTCACCATACGGGCCATATCGAGGAGTACTGCCTCCTGAAAAAGGCCCTTGATCCAACCGCCTAAAGAAAGCCTTGACAGACATTCGTCGTCTGGGCCTATCCCAGTCGTAAAGGTCCCATTGTGCCTATTGGCCTTGCTTCTTTCTGTCTCCTGCTGATATGGAGGGAAGTGGAAATTACGGTTTTTTCCTACTCCTCCGCTATACTTGCTGATTAATTTCGTTGCAGGATCCAAGACAGTTAAATTCATTCTCTGGGACTTCGTCGAGCATCATTGTCTCGGCGCTTTTCTGGTGGTCGCCACTGTTGATTCTGGCTTTCAGGAGTTACAGTGGTTTGGGAATTGTGTGGCGTGGAAATATTATTTATTATTTTATTACGCCATGCTGATCGGTCTATCCGCTATGTCAGGCTTATTGGCGACAATAGTCCTGTCAATAATGAATAATAGGTGATCCTAGTACAACGTGACATGGTTTTTCTCGAGAACTGGGTCGGGCACATACTTGTAGTACGGTACCTCAGATTCCACATGTTTATATTTCAAGGAAAGTTTCTGTTGCAAAATCCAATAAGACATCTATAGTGCTATCGTTTAACCTGCTACGAATTTGGTTACACTCAATACCTGCTGCGGAAAAAGCTCGCTCTGAATCGACGTTGAATGCACTGAATATGCTTGTAAGCGAACTCTAAGTGATATATCAATTTCAGGCTTTCGGCTGATGAGCAAATTTTCGAATATTCACGCGAAAATGTAACCCACGAATAACGTTTTCTTATTATTCAGAAAATCCGGATTCGATTTTAAAATCCGGATTTGAGAGTCGAGTAAAAATGTGGCGAAGTCCGGATTTTTCGGATCACGGATAGTCCGGATTGCATTCCCTACTTGAGAGTGTAGAAATTTACGTTTTTTGCGACATATACAGCCGTATCTTTTTAAGTTAACTTATAAGTTTAACTTTTTCACAGTTTCAAGGGACTGTAGACCTGTGTATATGATAATGAGATACCTCCACCCGTTCCCGATATATAGGGTACCTTGACCACATGAGTAAGTAAATGGAACAGAGTATAAGCTTCATACAACCGCGCGACGCGGTTGCACCACGTGCGTGACCACTGGCCGCTTGTCGCATACGCGGCGACAGTGGAAAAAGCCGGTTTACGCTGTCACAGCCAGTTGAAAATCTCAGGGTTGTCAGGGCAACACACGTTATTTGTTTTGTGACAAGTTAGAATATTTTAATGTAAAAACATGGTATTTATTAATAATGGTTGTTTATTGTACTGTGTGTATGCATAATACTAGAAGAAAATAAAAATGTATCATACTTAAACTATCCCAAGGCGTACTATAGGTAAGTAAATATTTGATTAATTTGTCTTCACCTATTGTGACAAGGTGACAACCCTACCAAAATAGGTAACAATTTTGCACGTTTTTAAGAAGCTTATACTCTGTTCCGTTTACTTACTCATGTGCCTTTACAGACGGACAACAAAGTGATCCTCCAGGTTCCGTTTTTTTCTTTTGAGGAACGGATCCCTAAAAACAACATATTTAAATGCATTATATCTTTCTAATAAAATGAAATTAAGCGTAATCAAATATTATAATGGATTCGCACTTAAGTACTTAATACAAAACATATACAACAAATAAAACTATTCTCGTTTCTTATATTAAATGCAAAATCAAGCAAAACGAATGTTTCTCATTTATAAATGATACTCAAAGTTGATTTCTTTCTAATTTTACTATGAAATACGACTTTGGTTTCTTATTATTTTACAATTTTAAAAGTTTTTATTTATTGATGTGGTTTAATTTATGAGTTTTTCTATAACTAATGAAGTTTAATCGATGTTTTATAACCTTGGACCAAAATGACATCTTTTTATTGCAGCTATACATATTTATGTGTTAAATTCTTGATTCTAGCACGAGACAATAGGAAACATTTTGAAAAGTGTGCCAGTAGATATTAAGTTCTCTGGATCTGAAATCTGTGTTCTTGTTCTAACCAACGTCGAAGGTACCACCATCATCATCTGCCTAGCCTTTTCCCAACTACGTTGCGGTCGGCTTCCAGTCTAACCGGATGCAGCTGAATACCAGTATTTTACATGGAGCGACTGCCTATCTGACCTCTACCACCCAGTTATTACTAGGTAATACGGTACCCCTTGGTGAGACTGGTTGTCAGACTTTCGGGCCTACCTGGGACTCGGGACTACCTGTTACCTATCGAACGTGCCATAGTAGTTGTCAAAACGAAATCTCCGCATTCTATGGTTTGGTTTCAAATCTTCATTGCACTTAAGTCAGATGCACGTGATGCACGGACAGTCAACTAGATATCAATGGCAGCGATTTGTTATTTCTCATCTATCAGCCCGGAATTCAATTTTTCCATGCTCCTATCTCTTTTCGTCGCTCTGAACCGTCATTTGCTAGAGCGAGAAATAAAGCGGGAGTGATATCGCACGATTCCGTGTCAGGCGCGAAGGCACCCAAAAAGCCGATTCCTGCCAGCTTCCCTTCGGGAACAAGGCATGAGCGTGAAGGCACTCCACGTGGTGTCTAGTTGTCTAATGTGACCAAATAGTATATTTCGTGCTGTTGTTGCGGCGCAACCCCAACAGCTATTTCAATAGTACTGTCACTGATGTGTGGTTGACGGAACCAAAGGGAGCTAATAAAAATGACTTCAATAGCCTTCAAGAGTAAACAGTAAACAATTAACAAAAACAATTACCTGCCCATAAATATTATGTACTGTTGGATGTGTTTTTGTTAATTACGAATATGTTAAAACTTGTCACGCTACAGTTTTTGTTGAATATGTTAGATTTTACGACATTTTAATAACTTGCGATGAAGGATGAGGATGTATGTTAGGTTTTCTTATTGTATACTTATTGAAGGACAAGCTCTTAGAAGCCTCGAGTTTTATTCATCATTCGTTTATTTTCCTCGGCTATTAAATTTCAGACTGCTATAAATATACCAAAAACTTGAATAGATAACAAGATATGTTAGGGAATTTCCAGACTCATCTTCTCTGATATATGGATAAAAATCTCGTATCACAGTGTTATCGAACTCCTCCATAAAGCTTGATTTTTATGTTTTTTTTTTTTTGTTTATTTGGTAGGTCTGAGAGCTCGTAGGCTATTTTAATACGGGCTATTTTAATTTAATGCGGGTACACCCGCGTGGTGGGACCTTGATCCATTCATCGTTTCCTTCGAAATCATGGTTTTTTGTTATTTTATTACTGTAATCAATTTAACAAGAAATAAAGAAGGTAAGTTTTAAGCATTGTTCTTATATTGAATAATTTAGTCATCTTTCTCGAAATGCTCAAAATAACTTACTAAAGCAATGAAAACAAATAATTGTCCAATGGTAGGTAGGTACCTCTAGCAAACATGACATTTGGCAGAACGCTGCCGCTCCCATTAGATCTATGTTTGAGTATGGAGATGTAATCGTCAATTACGAAATGACAGGCGCGCGAAATGTCAAACGAATCTCTGGTAGTCCTTTAATGATAAGTGATATTTATTCAGCAAGTAGGTTTTCTCAAACACTTTTACACGTAATTTTTTTTTAAACTATATGGGGCCGGTGTTTCGTACCTGACTACTCTGAGAAGAAACAGCCGAAACAAACTCAGAGGTCATAGTCTCTTTTTAAGTCCAGACAATAATCTTGGTAAATAATTGCTGCGTGTTGCCATTTTGAAATTGGAAAAGATGCCACTAAAATGGCCACTTTGATGGAACCATATTAAAAATAATAAATAATATTAATAGAATCACTTTACAATTCTTCAAAGGTTTACTCATTTCAATGTAAAATTGTCAACTAGCATTTTTTTAAGGAAATAATTTGCTGTTTCATCTCATATTTTTGAGTTTTCAACTGAAATATTTGTTTCACTTTGCGTTGCGACTTGGAATTTAGATTCATTCTGTTACTGAACAGTAACTTGTGTTTTTATTTTATTCACAAACTACGATTAGTCTATGCCAATTGGATTTTTGTTTTATGCTTGTTGATTCAATTTCCATAAGATTTTCCAATGTCAAAATAACGTATCTCATAGTCATATGGCAACGGGCAACCTTAGCTGCGATGCCATCCAAATTGTTTATCTTCCCAATTGTACCAAGTAATAGTCTCCGATCAATTGGGCTTTATAATTACGGAAATACACCTACCGTAGTGTAGGTTGGGCTCATGACTTCCTAGTACATTATGTAGTGTGGGTGACGGTTGTATAGGTCCATAATAATAATAATTGAATTTAACTGAGGATGAGATTTTTTGTATGAGATTTCATTTTCGTATATTTGCTACCCCATACCAATCTTGAAAGCCATCGACCTACAACGTCTCCAACTAATCTATACATATTATAGCAGAAGAGTTTGTTCGTTTGTTTGGTTGAACGCGCTAATCTCAGGAACTACCGGCTCGAATTGAAAAATTCTTTTTGCGTTGGATAGTCCATTTATCGAGGAAGGCTATAGGCTATATACAATCACGCTCTGACCAATAGGAGCGGAGCAGCAATAAGAAATGTCGCAAGCGGGAAAAAAGCTTGCGTTGAGCAGGCGATGCGTTGCGATGTCAAAACTTCACGCGAACGAAGTCGCGGGCAGAAGCTAGTAGATTCATAAAACAGGTGCCTACAGTACCATTAGCTGTTACCAAGCAAGCATCAGCCCTGTATTACGTGGGTGAAGCCACCAACTGGAACGCTCAAGTTTCCGGAGGCTAAATTTAAATCTAAACACTCCTTGGCCATAACTTTACATTGTAACCATTTGAATTTACTATTTATTTCATTTTTAAGTTTATCACTCATCTTCTTTGATGTTTTGTGCAACACAAAAGAAAGATTTTGTTTCTTTTGGTGCGTTGACTTAATTGGAACTAGTGCCCACCATTTTGCTTTTCCACAAAATTGGCACAGTGAGCAAAAATTGCACAAAAATGTGACAAACGATAGAGCTATTTAGAGTTATTGTGGGGCGTACCGCCACGTTTTATAACAGCAAACTTACGCTGTCACTTATGGAATTCTGAATTCGAATTTCTCAATATTTAAACATAGCATTTCCATTATAAAACCGACGAAGTGCGAGTTGGAGTCGCGCACCGAGGGTTCCGTTTTTCCGTTTACGGTTTTCAGATTTTTCCTTTATGTGCAGTAAGATATTGCTTCTTGCCAATTTCATTATTCACTATAAATTTTGATTCCCTTGAGATTGTAGAAATATACGTTTTTTGTGACATATACAGCCGTATCTTTTTAAGTTAACTTATAAGTTTAACTTTTTCACAGTTTCAAGGGACTGTAGACCTGTGTCCATTTTTCAATTCGAGCCGGTAGGGCTCGAATTGAAAAATTCTTTTTGCGTTGGATAGTCCATTTATCGAGGAAGGCTATAGGCTATATACAATCACGCTATGACCAATAGGAGCGGAGCATAAATGAAAAATGTTGCAAAAACGGGGGAAATTATATTCCCTTTGTAAGCTTTTTCTCTCTTATGTGACGCAGACGAAGTTGCGTGGGTCAGCTAGTCTATTCTATAACTAAATCCATAACTCTTCTTTAAACAAGCGCACTTTAAACTAAATGTCAATAAAAACCTTCTAGTAAAGCCCATTATCGGCCATCACTGACACTTGGGCCCCACAATTACTGTCCCAGCTAGTTTCTAGTCGGCGGTTACAATCTAATGGCGGAAAATTACAAGCTTTCGTGCTAACTAATGCCGACAACACTTCCCTTAAGAAGTACTTGGGGTATTTACTACGCAGGTTTTAATGCTTTCCTCTCTGAAGTGATTGGGATTTGGATGGGTGTTGAAAACATCATAGCCTCCACATAGAAACGTCCTGCGGCTATGATGCGACCTTCGCGTCAGTTTGGGCTCTGTCAGAATACCAGCGCTGTGACATTTTTTTTTTAAATGTGTCTACACCATGCTGAGCACGAAGCCAAAAGGCCCCTTGCCTTGTTGTTTTATTATGTTTATTTTTATATGATATTGTTGTAAGTACTGTTAATATACTTAACAATTTATTTTCACCTGTGCGGACCATAAATCCTTTTTTCTTTCTTTCTAAAATATTGAAAAAAAAAAAGAGGAAATCTTTAACAAGTCTTTGAACCTAAATACCAACGACACATGTAGGTATCTATTAATTCGGACTGGACTCTGTTGTGCGGTCCACTCTCTCTCAAATACAGGAGGCCTGTGTCCCAGCGATAATGGGAACAATCAAAGCTGCTTATGCTTTGCTAATTCCAATGGGGCTTCTCCTTTTCAGGCATTTCTAAGCTTAACTAATATTTCCTTATATTTGAACTCTTAAGTTACCCACCAGACACACCTATGATCTTTACCAGTTGAGTGAGTGATTACGTCGGCACTTGAGCGCAGTTTGTCGTAAAAGCTGTTATCCGCTACATGTAATAGATTGGTTCCTTACGGCGGATTCGTGACGTAAGGTAACGTGGCGGTTAGAGTATAGTTAACCACATACGACGCGGAATCGAAAATCGAAACACTTGAGTCGGAACATAATGGTCCTGCCATTAAAAGCGAATGGTCCGACGTTGTGTCGAGTCGCACCGATCGAACCATAAGGAGACGATGAGTTCTTATTCGCGGTTTTTCTTACATATAACAGTTTTATTTCGAGGAGCTCAATGACTACACAATAACAGCCGCTCGGGTCGATCTTTGGATTAAGCCGTGCTTGCCTAGGTTGGTCTGTGTATGGGTGACCACCCATTACATACCGTGTTTCTTCCGTGCCTCGGGAAGCATGTTAAGCAGATGGTCCCGGCTGTAATTTGTAGATCTTTGAAAGTCGTTACAGTCAGTGGCCCAAAAATTCTGACAACCAGTATTACCAAAGGGTAGCGTACTCAGTACTAACTGTGTTGTAGAAGAGGTTCAGATAGGCAGTCGCTCCATGTAAAATACTGGTATTCTGCTACATCCGGTTAGACTGGAAGCCGACCCCAACATAGTAAAGAAAAAGCTAGGCGGATGATGATGCTAATAGTTATATTCCGCTGCAGGGCAAAGACAGGCAGTAGTCGAGGGGCAGGGGGATACTGTCTCTCGAATTAGCTCTCGAATTTGGAGTTTACGGAGTGGATTTTTTTTACCTGTAGACGATAGGCTTCCAAGGCTTCTTCTTTGTTATAGGCATTCAGCTTATCCCACCATCTCCGTATCTCCGTTGCGCGTGTCACCATGTTGTTTCAATTCTTACTCAACAGAATATTATACCAACCTCATTTCTTCTCCACAGGCTAAATCCGAAGAGCAGCTGGCATGCGAGAAGGAATGGCTGCAAGCTGGTCACATGTGGCTGGCTCACCGTGGAGGCTTCACGGCGGTGGTCAGGGATGGGGAGGCAGACGCCGGCAGGGCCAAGGTCCGGGTGCTGCAGACTGGGGAGAATCTTACCGTTGATGAAGATGATTTGGAGAAGGTAGGAGATAATTTATTGAGCCTCTTTTAAGCAAATAAGGGACATTGGTCGGGGTAATTTTGTCCGTCAAAATAAATCGGTTACACAAGCACACGCGTAAAAAAGTCCCCCGAATAACTAAGAAAATTGATAGACCGGACGGCTCAAATGTACAGGATATTGACCGTGGCTAGCGCGAACAGCGCATCACGCGTGCGGCAGATTTAGGGATATGACGCACTATGCGGATACAACTATGCGACTTATAGCATGACTGACAAAACTGGTCGGACGGCTGGTCGTGAGGTCAAACATGCTTCGTGGTGGAGTCTTCTGCAGCCAAAAGCCGTGTTCCTGGCCGCGTAGCGCGCTTGTCCCCTTAAAGTTCGTGGTGATCGCTCGACAAAAAACGTCCTTCGTCCGCGCAAGCCTTTATCTTCTATGGTGTAATAGTTGTGTAGGATAGCCAGACAATAGGGAAGCCAGAGAACATAGCCTAAGTCAGTGTTCTACATTATTATGAGTCGAACACGATTCAACCAAAGAAAATAACAATAAAGGAATAATGAATTAAGAAAAACTAGTCTCAGAAACCGATCCCTTGATGATAATCCAATTTGATCACACTCTTACTCCAATCTTATGTTTCAGGCGAACCCACCGCAACTAGAACGCTGCGAGGACATAGCATCCCTGCGCTGCCTGAACGAATGCGGCGCGCTCAACGTGCTGCGCTCGCGATACGCCGCCGGGCTGCCCCATGCCCGCGCCGGTCATGCTCTCCTGGTACTTGGCCCACCGAAGCGCACTTCTCCTATTTATACTGAGAAGGTAAATAGCACCTAAAAGTAATGTTTTTTTTTTCTAATTTGTAGTGTCGCTAAATAATACCAGCAGCACGATCGATCTTCTAGGTTAAGCAACGTTTGGTAAGGTCAGTTCTTGGATGGGTGACCATCCATTACCTGCCGAGTTTCCTTCGGGCCTCGAAAGCAAGATAAAGTGGTTGGTGCCGACTGTCATTCGTAGGTACTAATGGGAGCCGGCACCGACTACGTAACGTGTAGTTAGACATCTGTTTGACCGTCTTTACGGGTAGTCAGAAGGTCGACTGACCACACGAGATCCCTTCGTATCGGTATCGTGATATCCCCGTCGTCGAAGTCAGATAAGAAGAAGTTTCATCTAAAATATTGGTATTCAGCTGCAACTGGAAGCCGACTCCAATTAATATCATTGTGAAAAGGCTGAGGGTTAAAAGGCTATAAGTACTTATCATACTTTAAGTTTCCCCCATAAATCATTTTAATTGGATGATTTCCAGGTGGCAGCAATGTTCCGGGGCTGTCGAGCTGATGACATGCCGCCTCATGTGTTCGCAGCGGCTCAGTCCACGCACCGCTGTATGCTGGCTTCAAGAAGGGATCGAGCCATCGTCTTCCTTGGCAGGTTCGTATATTTTGTATTAAGTAATTTCATGAAATATATTTTTATCATACAAAACAAAGCTTACTTCCAAACCTATAATCATCAACATCAACAAACAATTAATAACCATTGCTAATCACAGACTACTAATAACCAATTTCGTTGATGTATTTATCTTGTTAAAACCTCCTTTGGCAAATTATCGCGTGGCGCCATTTGTTACAACCATCTATTATAACATTTTAATATGGACTGCTAATTGTATCAGTTCACTTGGAAATTAGTTTTCAAAATCAGATATAATCTGGCATAGCGTAATTTAATAAATAAACATTACACACAACGCCATCTAGTGCCACACTAAGCAACGAGGCTTGTGTCGTGGACACCAGATAGCATATACTACATAGATACTTTAAAAAAACAATAAGTGTAACTATACTAAAATGTCGATTATATTTTTGGTTTTCTCGTTTTTCAACCGACTTCCAAAAAGAGGAGGTTATCAATTCGTCTGTATGTTTTTTTTTTTTTTTTTTGTGTTTGTTACCTCATAACTTTCGACTGCGTGAACCGATTTTGATGATTCTTTTTTTATTTGAAAGCTGGTGCTTCCCATGTGGTCCCATTTTAATTTGCTGAAGATCTGATGCTGGTCTTCGGAGATATACAATGGAACTCTTCAAAATTGTACGGCAAATCTGCAGTGATTGCTATTATCGCTTGTAGGTTTATTGTTTATACAACATCATGACGTAATATCACGCCTGTATGCTCTGAGGGGGTACGCAGATGTGTACAATACACTCAGATTTCGACAGTGTTTGTTGCCTCAGTACTTTCGACTGGGTGAACCGATTTTGATGATTCTTCTTTAATTCGTAAGCTGGTGCTTCCCGTGTGGTTATATTTTAATTTGCTGAAGATCTGATCCGGATCTTCGGAGATATACAATGGAACTCTTCAAATATACACGGCAAATCTGCAGTAACTGCTGCAATCGCTTCAATGTTTATTGTTTATACAACATCATGACGTTACATCACGCCTGTATGCTCTGAGGGGGTACGCAGATGTGTACAATATTTCCAGATTTCGACAGTTAGGTGTATTAAGTTCCATTTATTGGGGATAAGTTTTTTATTTTATTTATTTTATTGGCAAGGGCACTTCAAGGGTAGTTTGATGAGAATTTGGTTAGGTTCTGATTATGGGATCCATGACAAAGGAACGAAACTCTTCAATTCTTAGAAGCAAATTACCGATTCTCGGCCAAATCTTTTAAAGGCTATCCGGATATTTTAGTCACGTACCATAACGTCGTTATTAACCGACTTCAAAAAGGAGGAGGTTCTCAATTCATTGTTCCCCGATTACTCGCAGATGACTGGACCGAATTTGTTTTTTAATTGTTTGAAAGGGTATACTTCCCAGAAGGTCCCATAATCATCAAGTCAGGATCCTGATAATGGGATCCTGGAGAAATAGAGAGAACTCTTCAAATTTTATAGGCACACCAGAAGCGATTTGGATAGTTTTTGAAAGAGTAGTTTCTCGGAGTGATCCCATTTAAATTTGGTAAAGATATGATGAAGAACTTCGGAGAAAGGCAACGGAACTCCTCATTAAATGTAGCAAATGTGTGTCTCTTACTGGGATTGCTGAAATCTCATGTCTGTCTATTGTTTACACCAGTTCATAACAAAAAATCACGCTGGTACGCTGTGAAAGGGTATGCGCATATTGTGAACCACTAAAAAGTGAAAAATAAAAACTTTTTTGCAAAAAATAAAACCGACTTCACACAAAAAAGTGAAAAATAACTTTAGCTTCTGAAGTCGGTGACAAAAAAATTAAATCCATCAAACAAAGGTCACCGACTTCAGACGCTAAAGTTATTTTTCACTTTTTTGTGTGAAGTCGGTTTTATTTTTTGCAAAAAAGTTTTGTTGAACAACATTTGTATGGCAATAGGAATTAACGGTCGCGATTTAAATATGTAATAAGGACATTCAAGGTCAAATAGTGTCGCTTAATAATTGGATTATATTTTATTGGCAAATTAATTATAAAACTTATCACTTTGAACAGGTTTTTTTATATTATTATAGATGTGTGGTAAACTCGAAATAAAATAAGATAAATGGTCAAGACATTTTTTATTTAAATTAAGATTGTCTCAGTTTTTTAAATTAAAACTTTCGTAAATTATTTTCTTAGATAATCTCGGCAGTAAAGAAACTAGAATGGCTCCAAGGTTATGGTCCAAGTTTATCGATGATTTATACTGTAAACACACCTTTTTTGTTCGGGAATTCATCAAATGACTTCTCCCGCTCTAGGCGGAGCGGAAGGGAGTGTCAGACTTTTACTGACTAAAACCCATCCATGTTCCTTCATCGCTCTTTGTGTTCCGGGGCCACGGTATCTTTTTCGAACAGCCCCGTAACCCCGGCAGGGCTATAAACACACTTCTGCTCAGCTCTTTGGGGTTTACAGGCGCGATGTTAAGTCTACTATGTTCCTACTAAACAATTTTATTTTCACCTACCCTCAGATCCGGTTCCGGAAAAACATCGGCGATGCGCCACTGCGTCTGGTACCTCGCCAGCGCATACCCCGCACAGGGATCGAAGCTGACTCCCGAACGATTGGATGCCGCCTTCGATGTGTTGCACCTATTCGGATCTACACGGTAAGTAATAAAAATTACATGAGACGTGAGTACGGCAGTCATTGTGCTGATAGTCGTGTCGGCCTTTGGCTTAATAGCCTCAACCAACATCTTAGGAGGCTCTCGCTTGGCAGCTGGATAAAGGGCTTGATTCAGAAAGCAGTACTTCTAGACACAGCACGTATTGATAAGAGATGCCTCTCTCAAGAGCCCTGACCACCGGCAGCTCGGACCCTGTTCCCAGTGTTTTTTTATAAGTTGGAATATTTAAAAATGTAAAAGATGTCTTCAAGTTTGAGGTCCTACTGTGGATGGATGGCAATCTATTACAGCTTCTACCACTCTTCCCTACTCTTACTCAAAAAGCACAATAAGCCGTTGTTCCCGGTTGTCATACGTAGTTCTTTGACAGTCAGAAGCCCGAAAGAGACAACCAGTCTTACTAAAGGGCATCGTATACCCCAGTAGCTATGTTGGGAGGGCAGATAGACAGTCACTTTATGAAAGTACTGGTTTCAAGCTGCGTCCGGTTAGACTGAAAGTTGACCCTAACGTGATGGGAAAAGGCTTGGCAGATGACAGGATAAACAAAAGCAAGCTTCTAATGTATTTTTATTTGGAACTAGCGACCCGCCTTTGCTTGGAACAACGCCACCTATCGGGTCCAAAACTATATCCAATTTAGCGGTGAAAACTGCGCTCAAATCCATCCAGTAGTTTTTGCATGCAAACATACAGACAGAAAGACAGACCGACAAAAATTCTAAAAACTGTTGTTTTGGCTTCTGTGGCTCTCATAAAGACACTCCATATGCATCAGAATGTCCGAACAAAAAGAAGGTACAAAGGGATGTGGCAATAGCACATCGTGTGGACGTGGACGAAGCACTAATTACTTTTAATGTTTCAGATTTAGAAGTATGCATTACATACTTCTAAATCTCTGTAAATGCACAAAAAGACGACTGGATTTTTGACAGTGGGTGCACGTCTCACCTTTGTAATGATGCGAATATGTTCAGGGACACTTTAACTAATACATTATTTTTTCGGTATCTTCAATGTACAGTACAGACCTGTTACAATTTTATTATCTGCATAGATATTAATTGTTATCACAAATTCATCTGTTCACAGCACCGGATCAAACGCGCACGCATCTCGCTTCGTGTCCCTCACGTCGCTGGACTTCGACGGTGGCGGCGCCCTAGCGGCGGCGTCGGTGCAGATACTGCTGCCTGACTTGAGGCCCGGACAGGCGCCTCTCAGGGCTCTGCACACGTGAGTACTGTGCCAATCGTCTTACATTTGGTTTGAGATGTTTAATATACACAGGCTAGAGGCTTGTTAACTGAAAAAATCTAATTAGTCCGTCACTTAGATTATCAAAAAATATTTTACACGTATTTTTTCTTTTGTCACATAAACCAAAATTGACGAAGATACGACGCTTTTAAAATTCCCAATACGTCACTGTTTGGTATCATTCTTAGTGAGTTCTGACGTCACGAGCCCCCACTCCCGAGTTTTGATGCGTTTTATCTTTGTCAATATTCGTTGATTTACAAAAACAAAAAATACGTGTCCATTATTTTCCAATATTCTAACTGACGGACTAAATAGATTTTCAATTTATTGATGGTGGAAACTAGCCTATTAAAGGGGTTTGGATTAAATGGCCGCCCTAACTTCCGAGATTTTTTTTTTCAAAGTCGCGGCCATCATAAAACTTATACTCCTCGTATACCTTAATTACAGACACAATTAAAAAGCCATTGTGTCTCGCGTAGATCTAAGTTCCGGCCATACGAAGGGTAATCGATTGTTATCAACACAAACAAGTTTTGCATGAGTTTAAATGTTCAAAAATGTCACGTTTCCGAGATTTGAGCAATCAAACTTAAAATCCTTTCAAAAAAATGAAAATGGCTTTCAAGCTAGCGAGAGCAGGCAGGTATCGACAAATTAAAAAAAAAAAGATGACTTAGGGACAATGATCGCAAGTTGTAGGCTTGTAGCGTAGTTTTTACGTTATGTATGAGATTAGATATTCCATTATTTTTCGAAACCAGAAAATATTCTTTCTTGTTATGAAGATATCAAACAATCGAATGATTCATATTTATTATTTGTGTTTTTTAAATATCAACACCCATATCTGTAAAGTTTCGCTAACTAATTTAATTTGACCCTGTAGAACCAACATGTGTTTAAGTGTAGTTTCGAATAGTTTAAGTTCTTGTTCAAAAAAAAAAAATATGCCTTTTTTTATTTCTAGCCTATACCACGGCTGCGACGGCCGCCTGCGACGAGAGCTCCTCTTCGACCAATCACCGGTCAACACTCCCAACCCCTTCATGAGTTCCGCTGAGAAAGCGGAGACGCCCGCTGAGTTCTCGGCGCTGAAGGAAGCCCTGCAGCTGCTGGCTGTCACTGAAAACGAACAGATGGCCATCTGGAAGATTATGGCCGCTATTTGTCATTTGGGCTGGGCGGGAGCTGTTAAAGGTGAGTTTTCAATATACAGAAAGCACTCATTAGAAAACTAAAGATAATTTGTCTGAAAATGTTCAATTTCAATGTATAGTAAAGAATTCACCAATGGGATAAAGCAGTTTTATGTCGTATGCACAATATTGAATCCCGGGTGTATTAAAAAGATTCGAACTATCTCCCGAACGTAGCGAGGGAATTCTGGATTAACTCCTGAGCGAAATGAGCGTGATAAAATTACAATCCTGAGTGCACTGAAGGCTCCTGCTCGAATAAAACGTAGGTTATCCTCTGCACTCAAGATTCTAGTAAGATGAAGAAGGATCATAGTTTTAAGGCAATTATGACCTGCTTAATATTAGGTTTGCATGAAATGTGATTTGATATTATCGAGTATGTGGTGTTAACAGGGCGCATCTAAAAACTTGACAAAGTCGCAAATAGCTGTCAAATATTTACCAATATTAAATTAATTTGGCAATATTACTGTATAAAAATAAGAATATATGGCTAACTAGTGAACTAGAATATTAATAGTGAATTGCAATTAAAACAGAGGTTGGTGTAGAAAAACATTCCTTTTTACATCAAAAAGATGGTGTTAAGATATTAATTATTGCATTTCTTAATCAATATTTTAGTTATCTAGTTAGCCATATTCTTATTTCCATATAGTAATATTGCCAAATTAATGAAAACAGCGAAATATTTGACAGCTTTTTTAGACTTTCACTGTTTTTCACTACACTTACTACTTACTTTTTATATCGGGAGCTCACAGAAACAAAGGAAAATCACGGATATAATCCCGTAAGTACTTTAAGGCCCGTATTAATAAACGTCCCTCAACACCGCACTCAAGTACGTTAAAATTTGATACGCCATTATGACGTCATCAGCACCTCAAGATCGGTGCTAATTAATAGACGCATAAGTACAGTATCTCAGTTATCAAGACAGCTTCTCAACTAGCTGTACTTGAGGGCTTGATCTCGTGAACGATGACGTCACATTGACCGATGTTTTGAATGATACTTCACGGTTTTCTTTATTACTCTTCAGAAATAGACGGCAATCCTGTCGTGATTGGTGTAATCGCTTGGATGTTTATTGTTTATACAACATCATGACGTAATATCACGCCTGTATGCTTTGAGGGGGTACGCAGATGTGTACAATACACCCAGATTTCGACAGTTATGTTAAGTTCCATCTTATACATGAAATGTATTGTTTACAATGTAAAATAAATTCATGGGAAATATTTGTTTGGGAAAAACTAAAAAGGAAGAATAAAAAACTTATTTGCAAAAAATAAAAGCATTTGTAGAATTCTTACGATATTACATACTAACCTAAAACGATGCTGTTGCATAAAACCTAAAACTAAAAAGTACGGCTATCTCCGGCGAAATTAGAAGACCTCTGTTATTATATTTTACGAATGAGTTTTTGATTAAAGTTAACAATGACATTTGAACAAATCTAGATCGTTTTTTTGTTAATTTTAGGTACTTAAAAAGCATCGCATAGAATAAACTTTTGATAAACAAAATTCCAAAGGCCACAAAATATCGTCATAGTAACCTATTTCATCGTAATAATTCAACTCAAAATAATACTCAAAATATTTTCAATTTACATGTTTCGCGCCACGCTAATCACTCCTCAAGTCACGGACTATCTGCACTCACGATATAGCATCTCAGGGACCCGCGCTCAATATATACTTGAGGGTTGAGTTTCGTTTATTAATCAGTCCATCACTCAGTTGATGACGTAAACCTAATCCGCAACTTGAGAACATAAACAATCACGTTTATTAATACGATCAGGATCTCAACATTCATATCAAGTGCGGTATCTTGGGCTGAGTTACGTTTATTAATACGGGCCTAAGTGTATTTGACGCTCTTAAAACTTGTTTTTTTCCCCAGCTAACACAGGATCCGGTATGAAGTACCAGTGGGTGAGCGCGGGGTGCGGACAGCGCGCCGCACGCCTGCTGGGTGTCGGCGCCGACGAGCTGGCGCGCGCTGTCTTCAACACTGTGCCTACCTCGCCGCAACCCAACTCCAACCTGAGGTATAACAAAGAATATGCAAGGTCTAATTTCAATTTCCCAAGAACACGGTGCAGCACACCGTGGCGTGGCGGCTCGCTCTCGCGTCCGGCCCTGGTTCAATCCATGGTCCGAAGCGAGACGGAATGGGAAGCCGTCACCTTCGCGCTGCGAAGTAGTCATGCTAGCGAAGGAGGTGGCGGAACGCGAGAGGGAGAGAGCCTCTCGCCCCAGCCGCCGCGGGAGACGCACCGGACGTACACTGTAGGCGCGGTCTGTGGATGGCTCACTATGGGCTAGTGAGCCGTCCTCCGTCTCATGACGACAAGCCGTGTCGACGGCGCCAGAGTGTTCCATGCGCGCCGAGCAAGAGATGTCATCGGAAGGGCTAAGAAGGGACATGGATGGGTTTTAGTCAGTAAAAGTCTGACACTTCTTCCCACTTCGGGTTTTATCTCAACAGTTGAGGTCTTCACAGACCTCTGCACCTCAAAGTCTTTGTTAACATGACTTCTCAATGCTCAAGCCGTTAATTTATTCTCGTTTTCAGAACGCCTTCTCCATCGAACGAGCGTGAGATGTCTGGCACAGAGGCCGTGGACGCATTCGTCACGGGACTGTACAACGAGACATTCAATATTGTCGCTGCGCTGGTCAACAGGTCAGTTCTCCACCGTAGCATTCGCCGCAAGCATTCTGTACATCAAACTAAGTAACTCGACGCAAACATTACGTTTTTTTTTTGGGGTGAAAAATATCACGTTTTACGACTAGTATAGGTAGATAGGACCCAATGTAACGCACTCAAAATTTTGTGCCAATGGGGTCGTGGAGGTGTTTAAAGTAAAAATCTTACACGCCCTTATCTTCTTTTTACCCGACTGCGCGACGCAAAGGAGGGTAATGTGTTTATCAGTCTATGTATGTATGTATGTTTGTTTCTATGTGGCGTTCTAGAGACCAAATGCGTAGGCCGATTTTGATAATTCTTACGTCAATCGATTCGTCTTAACCTTGCGAGTGTCACTAAAGACAGGACAGTAATCAAACTTCACCACAGCGACAACCAGACGCCATATTGTCAAAATGAAAAAAAAAAGTCGATGAACTATGTCAAGTGGGGTGTCGTTGAACAGGTATTTTAATCATCTTTAAGTTGCTTTTATCATTTTAAATAATAGTTTAGGATATGTAACGATTTAAAGTTGTTTAACAAAACAATCATTCTCGCTAATTTTCTTACTTATTGATTTAAGTTTTTATTCGTAACTAAAAAGTATAAAATAAAATAAAATAATTTAAAGAAAAACAAAAAACCCGACTGCGTAAAAACTAATTTAAAAAAATACGTGAAACAATTAACTTAAATAAAAACTAAAAAGAAAGAAACAAGCCCAGTAGTTTAGAATTCTGTAACAAATCATAAATTCTAATGCAGAACAGAACGACTCACAGTCGAGGCCCATTCAAATTTTACCAATCAAATCTTCCCAAGGGGCCCCCGACTGTGAGTCGTTCTGTTCTGCATTAGAATTTATGATTTGTTACAGAATTCTAAACTACTGGGCTTGTTTCTTTCTTTATAGTTTTTATTTAAGTTATTTTTTTCACGTATGTTTTAAAATTAGTTTTTACGCAGTCGGGTTTTTTGTTTTTCTTTAAATTATTTTATTTTATTATCTTACTTTTTCTCTCATCTTATCTTATCTTACATGTATTAAAAATTAAAAGCTTGTGAAAAAGATGGAACTTTGACCCCCAATATCTCCGTAACTAGAAGGTTCATAGGTATGGTGTAGAACAAAAGGTTCCCTATCCATTTGCATAAAATTTTAAGACCTAATATAACTTAGCATAATTTTGTTTGGCATAATTATATTTTCGCATAACATAATTACGCATAACAGCTTACGCATAATTTTTTAAGCATAATTTCTCTAGCCATAATAATGATTAAGCATAATATTCTAAAGCATAAATTTATTGAGCATAAAGTTCTAAAGCATAACTTTTTTAAGCATAATATCCTAAAGCATAAATTTGTTTGTTGTTGTTGTATTTTGTGGGTTTTTTGTCGCTGTAGGAAGCATGAAGCAAGCAAGCATACAGCATGCAAGCAAGCATACAGCATGCAAGTAAGCATACAGCATGCAAGCAAGCATGCAAGTAAGCTAGCAGCAAACAAGCAAGCATGCAGCATGCAAGCAAGCAGCAAACAAGCAAGCATGCAGCATGCAAGCAAGCAGCAAACAAGCAAGCATGCAGTATGCAAGCAAGCATGCAGCATGCAAGCAAGCATGCAGCATGCAAGCAAGCATGCAGCATACAGCATTCAAGCGAGCATGCAACATGCAGCAGGCAGGGTTTCTGTCACGGCTCCGGCGCTGCGGGCCTCCGGCGGCCCCACGCGTCCTAATCGTCGCAGACGGCTTTCGCTCACCACCGCAGCTTCAGCTTGGTTGCCTCAGCCGCGGCGGCTCGCTCGCAGCCGCCTGCTCCTCAGCCCGCGGGCCGCCTCACCCCTACGCGCCTACGCGATTTTAAATTACACTCTAGGGGTAGGACAAACAAGACTACGTGGAGTCGGTTTTGCAGCAATTCGGTTCTGTCACTAAATTTTGTTGCACAGCATATTAAATTTTTAACCAACAATATTATTTCATTGTTACAGAAACTATAGCAAATTGGTTTGATCAGAATTAACTGATTGACATATTTTTTTATACAAAAACTGTACAAAAAAATATGTCAAAACATCTGACATATTCTTCAGATAAAAGTTATCTCGCGATTGAAAAATCGTTTAAGTTCCATAATGTTAAATATTATTAATATGTTAATGTTAAATAAATCATTTGCATGAAAATTGTTTTTGTTATTTATGTTAATTGTATGCCTAAATATTATTATGCTAATAGTCATTAGGCCTACTAACGTTATGCGAATCAAATTTATGCCAACATGCCAACATTAAATGTATGCCTAAAAAAATTATGCCGAAGTATTATTATGCCAAAACAAATTGTGCCAAAATCGTTATGCCGAAGTATATTAGGACAAAGAACATTATGCGAAAAGAAGGGAACCCAGAACAAAAATACCACAATGACGGGGAGAACAAAGTACCTTTCGGTTTCTTTATGGGTCTCTGCACCGGTTAGACTTGTTGAAGAGTTGTACAGTTGCAGTAGTACTACTTATTGATAGAAAGAAAAAGAAATTAAGGAAAACCGGCCAAGAGCGTGTCGGGCCACGCTCACTGTAGGGTTCCGTAGCTTCCCAGACCATTAAAAATACCAACATTTTTCGTCAGCAAAAATAACTTTGTTTTTCATAGTATTTGTATGAAAAACAAAGTTATCATTTGCGTTTTTTTGAAAAAGTGCTATATAACTCAAAAACTATTCAACTCATCAAGTTGAAAATAATTTTCCTAGAAAGTTCATATAAAGGTCTACTTCTGTGATTTTTTTCATATTTTTTAAACTTATGGTTCAAAAGTTAGAGGGGGGGGGGACACATTGTTTTTGACTTTCGGAGCGATTATTTCCTAAAATATTAATATTATCAAAAAATGATTTTAGAAAACCCCTATTCATTTTTAAATACCTATCCAACAATATATCACACGTCAGGGTCAAAATTAAAAAAAAAATCGCTCCCCACTTTACGTCTGGGGGAGGTACCCTAATAAAAATGTTTTTTTAAATTTTTATTTTTGCACTTTGTCGGCATGATTGATATACATATTGGTACCAAATTTCAGCTTTCTGGTGCTAACGGTCACTGAGATTATCCGCGGACAGACAGACAGACAGACATGGCGAAACTATAAGGGTTCCGTTTTTTGCCATTTGGCTACGGAACCCTAAAAAAGCGTTTATTAACCCGCACAGTACTAAACACAAAAAATAGCAAAGAAATGACATTAGCTTAGATTGCGAAAAGTACTCAAATTGCCAGAATTGCTAAACAATCGTTAAAATGAATATATGATAAAATACTTGTTCTTTGTACCATTTCAGGAGTCTATCAACCTCAGCCAGGACTTCAGCGTCCATCCTACTGCTCGACACGCCGGGAGCTGACAACCCGATGTGTGCCGGACAGCAGAGCGGCGCTCCGCTCTCCAAACTACTTTCTAACTATTTACAAGTAAGTATTCCCATTATCAGAACACGAGAACACGGTTATCCTCTCTCGTGTGTGACGTCAGACCTGCGCTTGCGCCTTGTGTGAGACCCCGTCCGTGGCGGCCGACCGTTTTGGCCCGTCTGATTATAACGACGATATCTCCGAAATTACGTTGCTACCAGTTATATCATTAAAATCGTTATTAAATTATAGTTTCCATTTCTATTAATGGCTACCGCCAAAATGTAAAAATCGTTTTTTTTAAAAAGCTTTTGAACATTTAAGGTGTGTCTGTTCATACACGAAATTACTTAAGGGGTCATCGTACTCATCAAACAAAAATCAGCTGCTCCATACATTTTGACGAGTTATTGCGAACATCTCGTAGTTAACAGCTGATTTTTTTTTTGCACACACATATTTAACAACCTATATTAACACATAAGATACTATTATCCCGGTACTATGATCTCATGGGACAATTATTGAACTCCACGCGAGCAAAGCCGCGGAAATAAGCTAGTACTAAAGCTAAAGGGGTTTTAAAACTCTTGCCTGTTTGTTTTATACTAATGAAACTTTTTATCTGTTTTGTAGGAGCGCTTGCAAGCGATGTTCCACGAAGCGCTGCTGGTGTCACCACGAGAGCGATACGCACAGGAAGGGATCACGCTTGACGATGGAGCTGAAGAAGGTACGTCAGTATTGGATCTGTAGCTCGGTCGTTCGTTTATGTACAGAGGCGACATCTATACCGCTACATGCGAACTAAACTGATATTTATAACACAAGGATTTACACCGACCACAACTGATGCGACAGGCAGGTGTTTACCAGCACAGCTAACGCTTCGATTCGTCAAGTCGTATGTCTATCCTTTTTTGGCATAACGAAAGTAAGCGAGATAGACATACGACTTTTCGAATCTAAATAGAATCGAAGCGTTTGTGAACAGATATTTTGCTGTCCAGATACAATGTCCATCTGGTCGTAGTTACATCCGTTTTTAAAGGAGGATGAGCAATTTGACGATACCGAGCAGGAATGGCAGCCTTCGTGCAGCTTTGTGTTCAAATCACCACTTCTTCAATCAAAAATTTCCCATAGATGTTCTTACTATCTCAAAATACCTCATTTCTAATTGGTGAATACTGATACTGATACTGTTAGCCTGCGTCATCCCTCTGTTGGGCAAAGGGTCTCTCCCTATGACTTCCAATTGTTTCTATTCAGGGCTATTGTGGAGCACTGGTCGTTAGTTTTGTCCAGCTCGTGCCGCCATCTCTCATTACGTATCAAGTCACAGGATCCCCTAGTTTGGGATTCAGGGTTATTCCATGTGGGCCTGTGGACGGTTAGCTATGGACTAGCTAGCCGTCCATCCGTCTAGTGACGACAGGCCGTGTCGACGGCGCGTTCGTGTTCCACGCGCGCCTCAAAGAGATGTCAGCACAGTGAAGGGCCGAAGCCTGCCGGGGTTGCGGGCCTATTCGAAAGAGATTCCGCGGCCCCGGAACATAAAGGGCGAGGAAGGAACATGGATGGGTTTTAGTCAGTAAAAGTCTGACACTCCCTCCCGCTCCGCCAAGTTATTTGATGTTTACACATCCTAAAAAAAAAAAAAAGGTTATTCCATGTGTATGACCTTTAATTCATTGAAATTTATGTGACCTAGTCTCGTAAGCAATCTTGAAGGTTTTTGTATAAGTAAATAAAGATTTTTATTATTTTTATCTTCTACGAGGTCTTCCGCGACGCCTTCTGGCTGTGTCAGGGCTCCAGAAAGTGGCTATTTTGGCCCACAGCTCATTGCATGCGACAGAATATGAAAATATGTTCATCTCTTATTCCAGACTGGTTATCAGAGACAGTGAACCCCGGCCCGATGGTTGAGCTGCTAGACAAAGCTCCACAGAACACGATCGTACGAAGCTCGCAGGCTGATCTGAGAGAGTGCGACCGCAGGGGATTGTTATGGTGAGCACGAGTACAAGTACTTACTAATATTTTGTAGGTATTCCTGGGAATAACAAGTAAAATTAAATTAAAAATTTAACAAAACTCCGACACAATGTACTAAAAGTTAAATAGAAAATAATTTGTTAATTCGCCATCTTGGATTTTTAATTTATCATAGTGTATAGTATTCTACTAGTCAATCCCTTTCATTTGATACCCATATTGAGGGAGTTGTTGAATAAATATGCAATCGGCCATTTTGTGACGGCGGCCGTCTTGGACTGATTTTTACTAAACATAAGTAGCTAAGAACACTCCCGACTAATTCACCTTTCAAGCAAAAAAACAAAATCAAAATAGGTTCATCCGTTCGGGCCACACACACACACACACACATACACACACACACACACACACAAACACACACACACAGACACGTCAAACTTATCACACCCCGTCGCTTTTGCGTCGGGTGTTAAAAATACAACAACATAAAAACCCGACTAGTTAAAAATCACGCTCTTATTAAATTCGGGGTTTACAAGGCAAAATCGACTCCTCCTATTGTTGAAGTCGGTTAAAATTTAGCCTATGTTATCCGGGCCATAATAACGAATGAAAATATTCTGTGGGGCGCAGGCGGAATATGTGGTAAGTGTGTTTGCGTGACGTCGCTGTCACCTATGCTTAGTTAGTTTAGTCTCTGTTTAGTTCCAAAGCAATTGACTTACCAAAAGTCTCCAATTTAAGATACGTTTTAACGATGAATAGTTCTGAAAGCTTCTTAAAGAGTGATGGAAATATGTGAATGAAGAGGGAGAGGAGGACCAAAGAAACAATGGATGGATTGCGTGAGAAATGATATCACTTCATATTATAAAACAAAGTCCTCCGCCGCGTCTGTCTGTCTGTTCGCGATAAAAAACTCAAAAACTGTTGCACCGATTTTCATGCTGTTTTCACCAACGGATAGAGTTTTAGAGAAGGTTTTAGTATATAATTTGTACGCGGGCGAAGCCGCGGGCATCGGCTAGTGATGGATAAAGGAGTAAATGATAGCGTGACGATTGACAAAGGAGAATGGAAGAAAAAAAACGTGTTGCGCCGACCCCAAGTAACGTTGACTAATATAACGATTACATAAATTTAATGTTAAACCAAAATATAACACTGTACATTAACTTTAATGAAGGCTAATAAAATAACTATATTTATACAAATCAACCGAAATGATTATAAGTAGATACTTGATTATTATAGTCAGAATCGCAACCACGACGTTAGAAATGACCGAACAGCTCCGTAGTCGAACGCAAAGTGCGCGGTGCCGCCGCTGCAGCCTAGATGACACCTCGCAAGCGCCCTCTGTCGGCGTCTGGAGTAGTTTGCGGCCAAAAAGTGTTGCCAGCGACAACAGGAAGATGATCAGAATGCTTCTGAAACTTCCTAGAGTAAACATGAAATAATTTCCCCCAGGCTTCTAGACGAAGAGTCGATGTACCCCGGCTCGTCAGACGACACGTTCCTGGAGCGTGTGATGACACACTACGGCGCCCCCAACCACACGCACTACCTCATCAAGAAGGCTCCACACGCCAGGCAGTTCGTGCTGCAGCATCTACAGGTCAGATTACACTCTGTTTGTACAACTATAAGGTTATATTTACAAATATTATGACTGGACTTTAAAAGCGTTACTGCTGCTTTAGAAATCTCTTGAGTTTGTTTAGGTTCTTTTTTCCGAGTAATCGGAAAAACCTCATACAGGGTTAGTTTTCAATAACCGGCCACGATAAAATGAAAAAAAAAAACAACTTTGTTTTTTAGTAAGATTTCATTTCTGTCCACCACTAAAAAGCTTACGTGTGGATATTGCAACAGTACAATTTAGTTAAACAATCTCGATACGTAGCAGTTAGCACACACATATAGGCGGTGCATGCACGCCACTTGTGTGCGTGCATGCACCGCCTTTATTGAGTACGAACCGAATGACGTAGTGGTAGTGAGACCTGTGTGAATCAGTGCCTTGCGTTCTTAGGGTCCTGGGTTCGAATCCCGGTAGGAGCAAATGTTTGTGTGATGAGCATGGACATTTGTTTCCGCGTCATGGATGTTTCTTATATGTATAATAAGTATGTATTTACAAACAAATAAGGTATATAAATAGTTTAGGTTAAAATTGTAAAGAGCTGTGGATTTTGTAATACTTAAATAAAAAAAGTATATCAACCAACGACCATACAGCCTCTAGACACCTAATAACAGGCGACCGATGTCTGTCAACACTTAAGGGGTATAAATCTTATAGCCGTCGTCACTCACCGAGTTCGAATTAGTTTCGACCACTCCTGTGAGCCGCAAACACTTCCGCATTACTCCTTTAAAAAATCGAGAAAATAGACATATTATGGCCCTGTGTACAGCCTGTAAGGTTAAACGAGGGACATATTGAGGGAAGGTATTCAGTATTCGATTCTCAACCCAAAATCAAAATCAAAATCAAAATCAAAGCATTTATTTCAAGTAGGCCAGTTACAGGCACTTTTGAATTGTCGAAACAAAAATGAACATTTAAAGTAGCTACAGTCCCAGTCACAAGACATAAAAACTGTGAAAGTACTGTAGTTGCCCATTCCCTAGCGTAGATCTCTATGGAGAAGAACGGGCAAGAAACTCCATGGACACTCTTTTAAATCAAAATATTGTTACAAAATCTTGGTTACATCATTCATGTTGAGATGGTATATTATGTGAGAACAATGTAGCAAGATGTGCACGTTAAAAGTGTCCATAGCAAAACAAAAATAAAATACAACTCAAAAACAAAATAATTCAAATAAACCATGGCGACTAAGAGATGACCAGTCACAACTGACAGCGCCCGTTCACGAACATGACGCATGGATCAGCACCATTCAGCTCAACCATTTTGAAGGGAACTAAATGGTCCGACACACGCGCCACCATCAGCGAGACATTTGAGAGAGCATGACATACTCTCAACCGCCAGGGCACATTCAAGTCAAGAACTGCCGTAGGTTTCCAGTGAATGATAGCTTACTAGTACATAGTACTCACACAATATAGGCTATGCGATTATATAATACTAACATTGAATCTATACAATGCAAAGATAAGTTTGTACAATCTTCAGCAGCTCCAACAATACCATTTAATGCTATCAATTTTTGCGCCCCTGTCCATGTGGAGCAGGACCAGCATTAAGCCAAGCATTTTTATCAGCGATATAATCGCTCAACTTGTAATATGCTTGTTTACATAGTGTGCGTTTAACGCATGTTTTAAATTTCGTCTCATTCAGTTCAAGAATACTTTGTGGAATTTCATTATAGCATCTCAAACAGTACCCCATGAAAGATGAGTCTACTTTAGCGAGTCTAAAGCCTGGCTGAACTAATTGGTCCCTATTTCTAGTACTGTAATTGTGTCTGTCACCTCTTTTACCAAAAAGATGCAGAT
This sequence comes from Xestia ashworthii, assembly GCA_950022955.1. NCBI lineage: Eukaryota > Metazoa > Arthropoda > Insecta > Lepidoptera > Noctuidae > Xestia > Xestia ashworthii. The sequence goes on along the minus strand of OX465568.1, from coordinate 6,793,028 downwards.
TTTTTCTGACGTACATTATGTTTTCGTAGATGTATTGGCAATGAACCGTCATGATGCCAATATCCTTAAATAGTTCCCTTAGAGAATCGCGCCTACGAAGATTATATATGGCTCTGATGGCTCTTTTCTGCAGAATAAATATAGACTCAACATCAGCAGCCCGTCCCCATAGCAAAATACCGTAAGACATTATACTATGGAAGTAACTAAAATAGACCAGTCTAGCGGTATCTACATCAGTGAATTGACGGATTTTTCTAATGGCATATGCTGCTGAACTTAAGCGCCCCGCAAGCGTGCCGGTCCTGAGCTCCGTGCGCAAACTCCGCCCCATTCCTTTGTATTGTCGCCGATGCACCGACAGCCGACAGGGCACACCCCCGCGCCACTCCGCGCTGACCTCAGTGTATGCGCGAGCGCCGTTACTTCCGCATGTCTGTCTAATATTGCGTTTCCGCGTATCGCATTTAACAAACAACCCCGCTTACTTCGCGATCAAGAGTGTCCTGTAAACATGTTCTTGAATAACCAAAAATTACGTCTTATCCAGTGAAGATAATATTGGGATTATGGTTCGTGCTTATGTGTTATCTAGTGATATTGTGCGAGGAACCGTTAATTATTATGCAAGGTGTCAATCAACGACTGCGAACATTCGGTCAGTACCTACTTACCTAGATATTTGCCTGTCCAAAGCCAGATTTAAAGTATGAAGGGAAAATGGATTATACCTAGAAAGGTCATTGACCCGCACACATGTTCTGCGATATGGGCATGGCGCACACGTTGCGAAACTTAGGCGAAGTTTTTGGTATGGATCTATCTGTTATGTACTAGTGTTTTCTTTTTGTTCATATGTTTCTTAGTATCATGTAAGCATGGACTATTGCGGGTTTGAATAAGTCCCTCGTTTAAACTAACATACTGTATAATACGTTGGTGTGATAAAGAAAGCCGGACTTCAAGTTTCCTGAAAGACGGTATCACATTTCATCGGTAATTTAAAAGTTCCATAATCTAAATTAGATTAAATTTCTGACAATATTTATCGGAGTTCATCTTATACTGGTCATACTTGATGTCTTTTATGATTGCGTCCCTTTCTTTTGAAAGTACTTTTTGCTCTATCTCTTTTCCTCGATGTTACGTTAACATAATTAGTGATGTTCCAAATCGTACGACCACCTCTGTTGTCGATAAAGCAAAAAATAAAACCTATAACTATTTATTTATGCAAAAAAATATATTTTTAATAATTAAAAATTACAACATTTATTTATTTATTAATATGTTCACGTCATTTTACCGAAGATTGTTTTATCCCTATGAAAAACCGTCGCCGCCTACTAAGTTCATATAAGTTCAGATATTTTACCTACATGATTCAATCGTAATTAGAATAAAGGAGGTAATTTAATGCAAGTGAAGTATGTAAAACATATTTTATTACGCCTACGGTTAAAAAATATCGATACTTTATCGATACTTTCTTGTTTGATTTAAAACTGTCCCATCCCTAGTGTAATGCAATGACCTTGAATTGGCCAATCAGAAAGCAGTACCCCGTCCCCCTCGCGTACCTCGTACCTCAGCGAGTTGACAGAATAGTTTTCGTGCGTTAGATCGTGTATTAGGCGTGTATAGGCTGCATGGTCGTTGATATCAACTATCTGGTGTCCACGACACAAGCCTTGCTTAGTGTGGCGCTAGATGGCGCTGTGTGTTAATGTCCAGCGATATTTATTTAGATATTTATTTTATTGGCCCCATTGATTTATATGAAATTTTTAGGACATTTTCAAATAAATGCTATTTTTTTTTCGACAATAATATTTAAAATGCACTTTTGGATTGATATCTAGATCTTAATTTTAATTTTTTGCTGGTAATTAAAAACTTAGCCTGACTTGTAAAAGACAAGTGTTTGTAGGTATCAACTATCCTAAAATATTAAAAAAAAAATTCTAACGTGTATGAAATAATTTCTAGGGCACCAACCCAGTTTTGTATGACGTCACTGGCTGGGTGAAGGCGAGCCGAGAAAATCCTGTTACCAAGAAGTCTTTGACCTTACTACAAGAGAGCCAGAAGTAAGTTTAATGTTTTCCTTTGCTATATCTTGAGACTTCTTAATTTATCCAGGTCATTTATTTATATTTAACTAATCTCTGACTTCACATTTTATTTCATTTTTCTGGGCGTTAACCTACCAATCATCGCCGCCAAAAGTATTACCTACTTCTCTATTTGAATCTGATTTTGTTAACAATTTCAGCTTCTAAAATTCCGTCAAAATCGATCCAGCCGTTTCGGATATTAACCGGAACAAAAAGACAGACAAAAATTGACGGTTTATTACAATTTTTTTTTCACTTTTTGTTCTTACTTGTATACTTTCATATGCATCCAGTAAAAAGCCGTTATTTTGAAATAACAAACACTTCAATTCTATGTAGTTATTTGTACAGATTCAGATTGTCTGTTTATTTTCCCCGTAGTGAGGAGATAGGTCGCGTGTCAGGCTGGGCGCGCGGCGCGGGCGGGTGCAGCGCGTGGTCGCAGACCATCGGGGACGCCTCCACGCTACGACGCGCCAGCTCCATACGACGGACACTCACTTCCGGTAACTACTATGTTTACTTGTCCTCAACTAACATCACAACTGTAATTCCAGAACGATTAACCCCTCGTAAACCGTGATTATAGACACAATTCAAAAGCCATTGTGTCTCGCATAGATCTACGTTCCGGTCATACGGAGAGTTAAGCAGACGTGGACCCATATAGTACAATCATTCACCAGTTATATTTAAGGCGACTAGATGAGCTAAATTAGCAACTCTGTTTGCGGTGCTACAAACTTCGTTTGAAATGCTGTTAAAATAAAGTTCAAATCAGCTTGCACTACAAAGTGGTTGTTACGTCAATCACTGCGGGCCAAATAGTGCGAAATGAGTGGTTTCGATCGATTTACAAAAAATCTATTGATTGGACAAAAAAACTAAAACACTATCATGCTAATATGTTACTTGTAGAATTATTTGCCAAAAAATCAAAATGATCGCATGTATTTATTTTTGTTTTGGTTGAAAGAAATTTTTCGAGATAACTTCGTGATTTTTTTTTATCGAGTCAAATTAATTGTACGAGTATTATGTTTTCAAAACACTATCATACTAGCACATATCCTGAAGAATATCATATATTTTTCTGGTTTTGTTTATTGCCGTGACTCATATACTTTTAGGCGTTTTAAAACACGTGTTTAGCTCATGCCTCGCCTTAAGGCCCCTGTAATAACGGGTGACCCAATTGCCATTAACCGGGCACGACAACTCTGTGCTTGATGAAAAACTCAATCACATGAGTAAGTAAACGGAACAGAGTATAAGTTTCATACAACCGCTACCACTACTACAAGTACGCGGAGCAGGTCTGCGTGACCACTGGCCGCTTGTCCCGTACGCGGCGAGAGTGGAATAAACCGGTTTACGCTGTCACAGCCAGTTGATAATCTAACGGCCGAATACTGAAACGTCACTCAAAATTTAAGTAACACTTATATTTAACAGATACTCAAAAATGACGTTTGGCCATACAAAATGTTAAGTTTAAGAGCTTCTCAAATGTTAAGCAGCTCTTACATTTTGAGTGACGTTTCAGTATTCGGGGGTTAGAGTTGTCAGGGCAACACACGTTGTTTGTTTTGTTGAATCTAAAAACATGGTATTTATTAATAAAGGTTGTTTATTGTACTGTGTATGAATAATACTAGAAAAATATTAAAATATATCATACTTTAACTATCCCAAGGAGTACAATAGTATTTGATTAATTTATCTTCACCTATTGTGACAACCCTACCAGAATAGGTAAAAATTTTGCACATTCTTAAGAAGCTTATACTCTGTTCCGTTTACTTACTCATGTGACACTATGGACGACCTGGGAATCGAACCCATGACCTCGTGCTTAGCCGTTGTGTTTAACCACTAAACCAACGAGGCAGTCTATAATATGATGAATATTATAGATAGAAAAGAAAGAAAGAAAAGAAAGAAAATATTATAGATAGAAAAGAAAGAAAGAAAAGAAAGAAAGAAAAGAAAGAAAATAAATTTATTTGGCACACGCCATAAGTGCACACAAAATAAAAAATAAAAACAAACATAATAAATCAAAAAATGGAAACCAAAAACAATATTAAAAAACTTAAAACTAAACAAAAAGAAAAAAAGAAACAGTGTGACAGATATTTCCCTGACGCAAGTTGTGATGCAAGTCGTATCAGACATCTCGTTTCACTTCCCCGTTTCGCTAGAGTGTGTGAAATGTAGATATCATATAATCATTCAGAAGTACGGTCGAACAAGCTATTTGGTTTACACTTTACAATGTAATTTGTGGGTGAAACTGTAAACCAATTAGCTTGTTCGACCGTACCTAACCCGTAAGGGCGGTAAATTCAGCAGGTAACTGGGACGAATCCATGTGGAGTAACTCCAATTTTAACTGAAATCATCCTTATGATTAAACTGGCCTTCATTTCATGAACTTTGTCGGAAATTGAACACTTAAATATGATTTATTTATTGATAAGTAATATCTATTTATGAATAAATTGTAAGAGAACTCTTTAAAAACTTTGTAGTACAACATAGCATTGGCGAAGTTTCTGTACAACTCGATTCCTAGTTCCTTAGTTTATTTATCACATTTTTTCTTGTATTTGAGTGTTTTAAGAGTCTAACACTCTAATAAAAGAAAATTGTGATATTTGTTTAGAACACTCACGAGAGAAATAATCAAGCATTCTCGTGCAATTTTTATCACACATCAAAACGGAGAATTTAGATGTGTGATTATGGTTTAGATATGGCCAGAAAATTAAAAAAAACTCAAAAAACGAGAAAAAATGTGATAGCCCTCTTAACAATAAATGTGTATCCCCCAGGCACAGCCGGTATGAAGCGTCGCTCCACAGCACTACAAGCTAAGTTCGTCGCCGACGGCATAGTGGACACTCTCCGTCGCTGCGGCACTGCCGGCGTGCACTTCGTGTGCTGTCTGCTGACCAACCAGCCCACTGACGTCGTGGATGACGTCAACGTACCGCTGTTACGATCCCAGGTAAGCCCAGAGCTGGGCATAGTGGACAACTACCTATTTCCATCATCATCTCAGCGGAAAGACGTCCACTGCTGGACATAATCCTCGCCGGTCCCGTACGACTCGCATCCAACGGATTCCCGCAACCTTCACCAGGTCATCGGTCCACCTAGTAGGAGGTCTTCCAACGCATCGTCTTCCGGTTCGCGGTCGCCACTCCAGAACTTTTCGGCCCCATCGGCCATCCGTTCTGCGAGCAGTGTGCCCGGCTCACTGCGACTTATGTTTGGCAATTCTTCGGGCTACGTCGGTGACCTTGATTCTCTTGCGGATGTCTTCATTTCTGACTTGATCAAATCAGAAAAAAAGACATCCGCAAGGAAACTTCGAGCATAGCCTTCTCCATTGCCCTTTGGGTGACTTTAAGCCTTTTGATAAGGCCCATTGTGAGCGACCACGTTTCGGTCCCGTATGTAATCACTGGCAACACACACTGGTCATAAACTTTCGTCTTGAGACACTGCGGTAAGTTGGACGAGAAGATGCCGCGCAGTTTCCCGAACGCTGTCCAGGCGAGTCGGATTCGACGAATGACCTCTTTCTCGAAGTTAGACCTACTTAACTGGACCGTTTGGTCCGGTCGCTAGTTTTAAATAAAGTTTTTTTGATTTTGAATTAATAACATATGTTTTTCCCCAGTTCCGAGGTTTCCAACTGCTGGATGCAGCGAGATTGTACAAGCAAGGCTTCCCGGAACACATGCCGCTTTCAGAGTTCGCGCGCAGGTAAGATGGATAAATACTATGATTTTCGGTTAGGACACCAAAACCCAGCCACACCGGTCTTACCAAGGAGTATCGTATTGCCTAGTACTAACTGCCAAGCCTTTTCCCAACTATGTTGGGGTCGGCTTCCAGTCTAACCGGATGCAGCTGAATACCAATATTTTACATGGAGCGACTGCCTATCTAACCTCCACATCTAACTGGAGTACCGGGTAATACGATACCCCTTGATAAGATTGGTTGTCATACTTTTTGGGCCACTGACTAAAGTCCGGTCGCGGAGCACGAAGAAATTCGTACAATGACCTCTTTACCTACTGACAGTGGTCACAAACATTTTTCTATGAAGTGCGGTTTACATTAAATATTTAAAGGAGAAAGAAAATTTACCTACTAATTAAATAAATTATTGTAATTATGTAAATCATTTATTTAAATGTTATATTGAGTATATGTTATAAAGATCGAGTTACAATTACTAATTCGGCAGAAATAAAAATAACTTATGTCTGGATTTTTTGTCGTGACTCAAGGCCAACCAAAAAACCACATGCAAACAAGAACAAACCTTACAGTGTTAGGTAAAAGCCACATCCAGTCACCGTTTATCTGTGTTTCACAGATACTTGTTGACATGTATCGAACGAACATTTTAGCCGCATTGATTTGTAATTTACCTTCAAAATATTTATAAAATCGACGTCTAATTTTACGTTCTTTTGTTCTTTTTAAGTGTCTCACAACTTTGTGAGAATAAGTGAATAGTGAATTCTTATGAGAATAAATTATCAACATTAAGTGAATAGTGAATTCTTATGAGAATAAATGATCTTAAACCTCAAAAGGTTTACAATTCCTGAGGACGGCGGCCATTGCATCTGTGCGAGCGATACACAATATATTTACGTGGGAGTGACAGAGACAGGTAATAACAGGTCATTGTACGAATTTCTTCGTGCTCCGCGACCAGACTTTACCTGTAACGACTGTCAAATATCTACAAATGACAGCCGGAACCAACAGCTTAACGTGCTTTCGGAGGCACTCGGTATGTAAGGGTGGTCATCCTATCCACAGAACAACCAATCACGGCTTTACCTAAAGATCGTCTCGAGCGGCTCTTATTATCTAGCGTCTGTGGATGGGTGACCACCCTTACATACCGAGTTTGCTCCGTGCCTCGGAAAGCACGTTAAGCTGTTGGTCCCGGCTGTCATTTGTCCATCTTTGACAGTCGTTATCAGGTAGTCAGTGGCCCAAAAAGTCTGACACCAGTCTTACCAAGTGGTATCGTATTTCCCAGTATTAACTGGGTTGTGGAGGTCAGATAGGCAGTCGCTCCATGTAAAATACTGGTATTCAGCTGCATCCGGTTAGACTGGAAGCCGACCCCAACATAGTTGGGAAAGGCTAGGCAGATGATGACCCTATACTTCTGCTACCTAGGTACCGCCTGCTAGCGACATCGGAGGTGTCAGACTCTGACAGCGTGCAGCAGCCGGCGCTGTCGGACCGGCAGGTCGTGGACGACATGCTGCTGACCCTGGACCTGGACGTCACTAGCTACAGGCTTGGACTCACTCAGGTAAGTCCTACTATATGTATAAAAGAAAGAAAGAAACAAAGAAAGAAAGGAAAAGCATTTATTAGCCCGCACAGGACAAAACACATCAAAATTATCAGTATAAAACTTACTAATAAAACAACTACGACTACTACTACTTGTATAGTGTAATTAATTATACAAGCGTGTTGTGTAAATGTGTAATTATTTAAATCGAATCTTATACACATTTAGTTTTTCGGTAAGTATATCGTATTATACTGAGCCCGCGTGGTAGATTATGCCCAACTATGTTATTGACCCAACCATTTTCATAGAGAAGACAGTGAGAACATTATACATAACTGATTATGCTTACTAAAGTTTCGGTAACTAATTTTATTCGACCTATTTTGGTGTTCCGGTTTAAAAAGTTGATGCGTGAGTATCGCAACATATCAGGTACCAGTTCAACAATTTTTTTTTTACAAATACCGGCGAAATTGTGGATATCCATGTTATGTCATTTAATGATACGCAAAATATGTATTAAATATTACTGAACAACCCCTCGGGCGCGATACAGTGTACCACACCTGAGGATGCCCCGTGCGGGGTTATCATGGCAGGCAAATTATTATAGCTTTTCCTGTATGTGCATAGCGGGCAGGAGGGTAGTGCTGCATCCTGCATATAGGCCTGCATTTTTTTTTAGGACGACCTTTGATACCGCGGCATCAAAGGTTACAAATCTATCTAATTCGTCAGTTAGGGAGAAGTTGTAAGCTGTAGATAAAATGTATGGCGGTCTGGAACGAAATTGCTGCGCGCCCGCACTGCTTTGTATATTTCGTTCCAGAGCGCCATACATTTTATCTACCGACCCGGGCGCGCGCCCTGTACGCTTTGTATAACATCTCCCTTAGAGTATTAGAAAATAATGGACACATATTTTTTGTTTTTGTAAATCGTCTCGGGGCTCATGATCAGTATGCTCTAAAAATTATACCTAGGCGTGACGTATTGAGAATTTTAAAAGCGTCGTATCTTCGTCAATTATGATTTACATAGCAAAAGAAAACTAATAAAAAAAAAAAAATTTTTTGTAGTCTATAAAAATTACGTAATTATTGTTTTGCATAGAATTTAAAGTATTCTTATTTATCGTTTTCGTTGCCAAATGTTACATAGTTTTACAGTAATTGGTACCAGTTTGGTGCCAAAAGTGGCACCTCAATCAAGCTCAAAGCGGGGCGTCATTTAATAGTAGCTGCATACATACTGAATATTTGTGACAAACATCTTTAGTATACGCCACGGTACTGTAAAATTGAGGTTTGGTGATTATTGTAGGTCCATTAGTAGCAGAAAAATGTGTGACTTTTCATTCAAATGTCAATTCTGTATTACTAATCTTCATATAGAGCATCTGGAAACCCATTAAATTTATACTTAAGGGCATTACATTGCCCAATGACCTTGAATACCGTGTGTTTAAAGAAGTTTGTAGATGAATCCACTTGTGCGTTTTCAATATAAAAAATGTATGTTAAACTAAAGGTACTTTAAAATAGATTGTGTTGTTTAAAATTTTAATAAACTTACTCAAATTTTATCAAAAAATCGTAACAAATAGGTCCTTTTCAACCTAAATTGAAAATTCTCTCTATAACGGCTCAATAACTCGGCATGAATTTTATACCAAAAAATACGTAATGACGTATTTAACCATTTGTGTTGATTTTTTTCTCTTATTTCTTTTTATATTTAAAAATATTTTAAAAAAACCCGAAATTACGCGAAAAGCACTTTGTCACTCCCGCACTCGTCCCTCTCTCTCTCGTCGTTTCGTCGTAAGTTAGTACGGGGCAGCATGCGAAAGGTCATTGGGCAATGTAATGCCCTTAATAATATAACATGCGAAAGTTTTGATGGATGTATGTTTGTTACTCAATCGCGCCAGAGCGGCGTAATGGATCTGGATAAAATTTTGCACAGAGATAGATTATAGTTTAGAATAGCACTTATGATAGTATCTCAATAGTATATCAAGTAACGCAAATGGGGATATGGATCGCTGCATTAAAAATGCTAGAATTCATCTGCATCAGTTTCGACTGGAAGACCATTGCAATATATTTGGGAACAGGCTACTTTTCGATCAAGTTACGCATCATCATCATTTAAAACGAAAGACGTCCACTGCTGGACATAGTCCTCTTCCAAGTGTCGCCACATTGACCAGTCCCGTGTAACTTACGCACGTTTTTTGAGGGTTTGCAGAAACTACAAATTCCTTATAAATCCCCTTTTCTTTGTCTGCAGTCATACATCTAGTGATACAAACCGGCCAGTTACCTAACGTAACCTAACAATATAAAATTCACAGATCATAATGACGGCGAGCAATATTGCTTGCCGTATAATTAATAGCTCATCGCTTCAACACCTTCATTTATTGCTTTTATTGATGTATTGCCTGAGCATGTGTTGCGAAATTCTGTGACTTAACTTAATTATGTAGATTTTTGTTGACATTTATTTTGACAGTTCGTTTGACATTTATAGTGACCTATCATCCTCACCCATGTTTATGAATTATCACGATTTCATTAGCTTCACCTATAAATGTGTAAAAAAATCTTAGAATGAAAATTGACCCACTTCCCGGTTTCCGATTGAATTTTGCATCCATGTTTAGTTTGAATGACAATGCATGGTTAACTGAATGACGTTATTCTAAATCCAATATGGTAGACTCTCAAAGATGGCGGACTAGTTCTTTTTTTTATGCATTTCCATGATATGGATAGCAAATGAAAGGATTAGGTGATTTTGTTACGTGTTTTTAAGTTTTTTTAGCTCTATTATTTTATTACCTCTGACTTGCATTATTATCAAATCACAGTGATCTTCATTCTTGCTGCATTATGGTTTACGTTATCAAAGGTGATACAAGTTTTATTTCGATTTCCTAATGGTCAAATAAATGTAGTGAGGAAAAAAAAACGACGAATAGGTTGTGTGAAGAATGGTATGGCTGGAAAGGAGATGACTTCTGCCCGCGTAGCATGACCACCGTAGACACGACAGAGAGTCGACAAACCTTTTGTTCATCTGTCATTTTGTCGATTCAATGACAGATGAACAATAGATTTGTCGAGTCTCTCTCGTTTCTCCGGTGGTCATGCTAAGCGGGCTGGGGTGAGAGTAGTATGGAAGAGGAAGACATGCTGCGACAACGCTAAATAAATTGAAAAAAGTTCAGGACAATGATGAATGATGATGAACTACGGTCGCACATTCCGGCTCTTCAGAGTGAGGACTTTTCTCTAGACTTAAATCTGTACAGTTTTCTTAATTGAAGTATGGAAGAAGACCGCTTACCACAAATTAATTGGTTTAAGGGCAAGAGAATGATTATAAAACATATGAATACGGGTATTTATCGCGAATTTACCTTTAATTTAATCCCGACGTTTCGACCGGATTGCACCAAGAGAATGATGATGATGAGTTTTGAAGTTTTTAAAGAAGAAAAGGAAAAGAGGCGTGTTGAACACTTTTTGTTTGAACAAAAATCATGGAACTCGCGTGTCCGTCACCTAACGCTTCGTAGCACTCGTAGCCGATCCGCTACGGCGTAGCATCGCTAGGCGTGCGCGGGTCACAATCCGTAGCACAATTTTTATATACAACGTGTAACGTTAAATGCGCAAAACCTCAGACACCCCAAATGAGTTTTTATTCAATTGACCTAATTCTGAGAGAAAAAAAACATACATTAAAAAAAAGGTTTTATGTACTTACGTTTTTAGATTTACTGACAAGAACTATTATTATCCCGCGTATGAGAAAAATTAAATTAGACGACAAGCATTTGTGTTTGTTTGTTTACCTATTTTGACGTGTCTGCGCACGTGATAGCTTGACCTATTAATAAATAGACAGGGCAACATTTTTAATGAAGATTTTTTTGAAACATGTGACCTAAGTATGTTTAAAATTGGTTCAATTGATTCTGCTCGTGATTCTGATCAAACTATTTTCAGGTTTTGCGCATTTAACGTTAGACGTTGTAGATTTCTTACTTTTCACTTACTACTGTCGTGATTTTGCATTGTAGCATAATTTTACTTAGAAATATGGCAACACTAGCTGTCACTTTTGTAGCCAATCACGAACCCGAGTATCATTATGGTAGGGGTAAGTGTGGGGACAGACCGGCATTGGCAGTCGGTAGGCAATTGGTGCCTGGCTATCGTAGCATTAAGACGTGTCGACTACACACACTGGATATTAAGACTTTGAATTGTATATTAGTTTGGAATAAACAAGTTGAGTTTATGAACAGAGTTATCATTTTCGTAAAAACTCAGAAGTGGCATTATCTACGCATTCTACAAAATAAAAGGTACGTTATTTATAAGATTTTTGTTTATTGATCCTTCAAAGTAACATTTTCGGAAGTTAGTCGAAGTTATTGGAAATATTGAAATACAGATAATACCTATTTGTTTTAATTGATATTTATTAAAGCATATTTGATGTTTTTACTTTTATTTTTGATCTTTTTGTCGTCAGATTGCAAGGTCAAGGCTACTCTTTGATTGCAATCCACGATAGCAGAGTTTAAAAATAAACAGTACATGAGTGAAGTTACTTTAAAAAGTAAATCCGGTAAACTTCCTAGTCTATTTAGTTTCCTGTACACTAATGGAAATAGAAGATACGATCTCATTTTATAATGAATAATATAAATTATGTTACTTTGATGTGGAAATAGTAGTTTATAACGTAACAGTGAAAAATATAATCCACTATAATTTTTTAATTTTATTGGCCATGTGTGTCGTAAATTTAATGACCATGTGTGTCGTATATTTATTGACAATCTGTGTCGTATACTGGCCATGTGTGTCGTATACTGACCATTTGTGTCGTAAATATATTGACCATGTGTGTCGTTTATTTATTGGCCATGTGCGCCGTTTAGTTATTGGCTATGTGTGCCGTTTATTTTTGGCCATGACCTAACCTAACCTAACCTAACCTAAACCTAACCTAACCTAAACCTAACCTTATCGCTGGGAAAAATCCTAAACCTAACCTAATGTATGACGTATATTTATTGACCATGTATGCCGTTTATTTATTGACCATGTGAGTCGTAATTTAATGACCATGTGTGTCGTATATTTATTGGCAATTTGTGTAGTATACTGGCCGTGGGTGTCGTATACTGACCATTTGTGTCGTAAATATACTGGCCATGTGTGTCGTTTTATGTATTGGCCATGTGTGTCGTTTAGTTATTGGCTATGAGTGCCGTTTGATTATTGGCCATGTGTGCCGTTGATTTATTGACCATGTGAGTCGTAATTTAATGACCATGTGTGTCGTATATCTATTGGCAATTTGTGTAGTATACTGGCCATGGGTGTCGTATACTGACCATTTGTGTCGTAAATATACTGGCCATGTGTGTCGTTTTATGTATTGGCCATGTGTGTCGTTTAGTTATTGGCTATGAGTGCCGTTTGATTATTGGCCATGTGTGCCGTTGATTTATCGGCCATGTGTGTCGTAAATTTAATGACCATATGTGTCGTATATTTATTGACAATTTGTGTCGTATACTGGCCATGTGTGCCGTATACTGACCATTTGTGTCGTAAATATATTGGCCATGTGTGTCGTTTATTTATTGACCATGTGTGTCGTTTAGTTATTGGCCATGTGTGCCGTTTAGTTATTGGCCATGTGTGCCGTTTAGTTATTGGCCAGGTGTGCCGTTTAGTTATTGGCCATGTGTGCCGTTTATTTGAAGGCTATGTGTGCCGCTTAGTTATTGGCCAGGTGTGCCGTTTAGTTATTGGCCATGTGTGCCGTTTATTTGAAGGCTATGTGTGCCGTTTAGTTATTGGCCATGTGTGCCGTTTATTTGAAGGCTATGTGTGTCGTAAATTTAACGACCATGTGTGTCGTATATTTACTGACAATTTGTGTCGTATACTGGCCATGTGTGCCGTATACTGACCATTTGTGTCGTAAATATATTGACCATGTGTGTCGTTTATTTATTGACCATGTGCCATTTGCCTGGAGTTCCTACTAATCCTGTCAGTCCTTAAGCGAAGTGCGTCGTAGAATATGATAATGTACTTGTATGTACTTACACTTTTATCGTATAAAAACATACAAATCAATGTCTGAAATAGGTGGCATTGTCTATTTATTATGTAGCTAATAATTTAAGATCCAAGAGCTATTTCGATATTATTTTTCTCTTTACAGCAATTTGTATTATTACCTTCGTAATCATTATCATATTCAATTCCGTAGACAAAGTTATTAATATATTTTTCTGTCTGAGGTAATGTGGCGTATTGGATGCGACGCATCCTATGAACGAAGAAACGCAACCGGCGCAATCTACATAGAATAGAACAGAATAGAATACTCTTAATTATGTACACCATAAAAATTATAGATACAAAATTTTTTAACATTTTACAAGGGGTTTTACAGACCAAGAAGTCACAGAGCAAATTAACAAAAAAAAAAAAAAATTCAAAGGCTAGTTTTGATTCAAAAGTTTCAATTTAAACCACGGTACATTATTTTCTGCAGTTTGCCAAGAATTTAATAAAACATGTCCTTTATGAATGCAGAAAAGATGGTTGCGAAGTATGTGCGGTTTACACACAACTGATAGTTGCATGCCATATTTTAAAAAGTTAAAATATTACCTCTGCCGGCTCTATACATCCTTGAAACTGCACTGTTTGTAAAAATAAATCCACATTTATTCAGAGACTATGTTCAGTTTTAATGAACTGTGCCTAATGGAATGTAAAACTGCTCTAATGAGGGAAAAGCTTCTTTGGCATAGCAATTCAAATATATAATAAAATACCTGATGAAATAAAATGTATGCCATTGCACAAGTTAAAAAAAAAACGGGTAACTGCTTGAAAAAATTATTACTCTTTAGACGAGTCCCTTAGTGACGAATCTCTGTAACTATATGACATGAATTTTAATATTTTACATTTTTAGATTAATCTTGAATTTATCTCTAATGTAATTGAATTATGATATTTTGACATGAAATGAAATTGACTATGAATAATAAAATTTAACTTGTTTCCATGTGTAAATAGTTGACCTTAAAATCTTGATATTGAATTAAAAAAAAAAAAAAAACTTGTTTGCATGAGTTAATGCAATTAAATGGTACTCTAATAATTTCATAATTTTATTTTAATTTTATGTAATAATTTAGTATACTTATCACGTAATCGTTGTTATTTTTTTGTTAAAATAATTTGTATGTCAATTGGCAAAACATAGCGCACTACCTAATTTTTAAGATCTTGTAATTGTTACCTATGTTTACGAATGAATGATTCTGATTCTGCTTCTGCTACTGATCTGGATCTTTCTTACTACTCAAACAGGCAGCAAAAAGTAAATGTAAATGAGGCGACGTCCTCCTATTCTCTAGCCAAGATAGGCGTGCCCCAAGGTTCGATTCTCGCTCCTTTCCTATTTCTTGCTAATATTAATAATCTCCCGAGACGAGTTCCTTAATGTCGAATCTCTGCAACTATATGACATGAATTTTAATATTTTACATTTTTAGATTAATCTTGAATTTATCTCTAATTTAATTGAATTATTATATTTTGACATGAAATAAAATTGACTATGAATAATAAAATTTAACTAGCTTTCATGTGTAAATATTTGACCTTAAAATATTGATATTGAATAGAAATAATGAAATGAAACTTGCTTACATGAGTTAATACAATTATATGGCACTCTAATAATTTCACAATTTTATTTTAATTAAGTGTAATAATTTAGTATACTTATCATAAATAATCGTTGTTATTTTCTTTTGTTAAAATAATTTGGATGTCAATTGGCAAAACATAGCGCGCTATCTAATTTTTAAGATCTTGTAATTGTTACCTATGTTTACGAATGAATGATTCTGATTCTGATTCTGCTACTGATCTGGTTCTTTCTTACTACTCAAACAGGCAGCAAAAAGTAAATGTAAATGAGACTACGTCCTCCTGGTCTCTAGCCAAGATAGGCATGCCCCAAGGTTCGATTCTCGCTCCTTACCTATTTCTTGTTAATGTTATTGATCTCCCTTATATGATGGCCAAATTATCAGATATAATTTATTTGCTGATGACGCCTCGCTAATTAAAAAAAAAAAAAAAAAAAAACCTAAATAGAAAAGATACGAATATCCCACGTATCAACGAAAGTCTAACTATTCTCTCGAAATGTATCGCAGCTAATAATCTTTTACTGAATGCAAGCAAAACGAAATGTTTAAAGTTTTCCTTATCAAATGTACCACAACGTGATCTAAATTTAAATCTTGACGCCAATAAACTTGATGTTATAGCGGAAACTGGGTTCTCAGGGATTACTATCGATTTAATTTTGCGGCGGAGCGCGCACTTTACAACTCTTTCTTTAAGTTAAGCTCAGTTACATGTGCAGTAAGGAAAATAAGGCAGTTAACGGATGAAGCCACAGCTAGGTTAGTATTCTATGCTGATTCCCAAAGTGTAATGTCTAACGGCATCCTGCTGTGCGGATCAGCAGCAGACGTTGACTCAATTTTTATACTACAAAAGAGGGCAGTCCGGGACAGTCCGCGCGATCAATAAAATGGGTCCTCACGAGTCACAAAAAAAAAAAAAACTCGAGGGCTTTTCAAAATAAGAAGCGACTTCCATGATTAAAATACACACAGTAAACATGAAATAGTAGTACCTAAATTCGGTTAAACAAAAACTAGCAAGTCCTTTATCAAAAATAGAATACGCTTTTACGACAAGTTGCCAAAGTCATTATAGAACAGACCAATGGAAGGTTCAAAACTATATTAAGGCGCTTAGACGAGCTAAATTAGCAACTCTATTTGTGGTGGCTCAAACTTCGTTTGAAATACTGTTAGAACAAAGTTCTAATCAGCTTGCACTGCAAAGTGGTTGTTACGTCAGCCACTGCGGGCCAAATAGCGCGAAATGAGTGGTTTCGATCGATTTAAAAAAACTATTGATTGGATTAAAAAAACTAAAACAGTATCATCATGCTAATATATTGCTTGTAGAATTATTTGCCAAAAATCAGAATGATCGCATGCATATTAGTATGTTTTTATTGTTTGAAAGATATTTTAGAGGTAAGTTCGTGATTTCTTTTTATCGAGCCAAATTGATTGTATTATGTTTTCAAAACAATATCATGCTAGCTTATATCCTGAAGAATATCATATAGTTTTCTGGTCTTGTTTATAGCAGTGAATCATATACTTTTAGTAATTATAAAACTTGCGTTTAGCTCGTGTAGTCGCCTTAAACTATATTACAAAATCAAGGACTTCGTTGAAGACAAAGAAGTCTGGCTATAATTCCTTCTGCGCATGCGGCTTCCCTGGTAGCTCATAAACGGCGCAGTTTTGTGGATATCTTTAACTGTTCTCAATCTCTTTATTCTTTTCTTTTGATTCAGATTTTTACAATAGTATTCAAATCATTTGTTCTCATCTTTTGCTCAGTATAGTTACAGCACTCATGACAATATTTGTGTCAGTTGTTTAATTTAGTTTTTAATTAAATTTACCTCGTTATATTTACTTACCTTTGCATAGATGCTTTTTTTACCTATTATTTGTGAATGAGTGAACATTGTAGGCTTTGTAGATTCCCAGACGATGTTTAACTATTGTTAAATATTTATCTTGTTTTACTGTTTTACATTTATAATATAGTAAGCAACGACCTATTATCGAGCCTACGCTGTCCTCCCATACTAAAGTACTGTTAATACCGTATAATAAAATGATTGTAACACCAAACGATTTGAAAAGAGTAACCATGGAGTTTCTTGCCGGGTCTTCTCCATGGAATCAACCAACGCGAACCGTGCACCTTTTCGACGTTTTATAAGTGCCCATCTAGGCCTATGTGAAATAACATATTTGGATTTTGAAGCAAGAAAAGAAGTGTCTGATGAGATGACAAAAATTAGAGGAGTATGGAAGAAGAAGACATGCTGCGCCGACCCCAACTAAAATGGGATAAGGGCAAGAGGATGACGATGATTTTGAAGCAAATGCCGTTTGGTCTGGCTAATGCTCCGGCTTCCAACGTCTAATAAACTGGATGCTTGGCGCGAAACGTTTTGAGTCAGCTCTTGCCTACTTAGACGACCCGTCAATGGACCTGAATGAAGGCTGCAAAAGATTAGAAGATATGGGCACGTAGATAAAATGTATGTAACACATTGTAACAAATTTAAAGATATAGCTATACTATTTATTACTTACAATAATTACAGTTGAGATGAATACTGTTCTAGTTATAGTATTGATATTATGCACCAAATTAACCGAATGTCGTGATGTTGTTGTTATGTAAAAAGAATAAGATAAGATAAACAGAAATAGCAGTTTTGTATTAACTTATTTCGTTTAGTTCACATTTTTAAAAAATTATACATTTGCTGACTGGCAACTGGGTGAGTGCACCGGGAGGTTGCACTGTATCGGATGGCCGAATGTCGTGATTTTGCATTGTAGCATAATTTTACTTAGAAATATGGCAACACTAGCTGTCACTTTTGTAGCCAATCACGAACCCGAGTATCATTATGGTAGGGGTAAGTGTGGGGACAGACCGGCATTGGCAGTCGGTAGGCAATTGGTGCCTGGCTATCGTAGCATTAAGACGTGTCGACTACACACACTGGATATTAAGACTTTGAATTGTATATTAGTTTGGAATAAACAAGTTGAGTTTATGAACAGAGTTATCATTTTCGTAAAACTACTATCGACAGTCCTGAAAGACTTTAATCGCATGTTTTTTTTTATTGAACCTTAGCTTGCTTAACGAGGAATCGGAATTGATAAAAAAGCGGCGTTTTTCTTTGTATTCAAGTGCCTAACAGTTTTATTATACTTATGTAATAATGAGAATAAAATCGATGAGGTGTTGTAAAAGAGAGTTGACCCAAACAAAAACAACGAACCTACTCAAGTTCATCACATACTCTGTCTTAGAAAACACAGGAAATACATTTTTATCGCTCACATTTTCTCCTTTTATTACTGTGCTAAGTATTTTATTACCAATTAATTAAGAACTTGCTTTAGGTATGTTAATTACCTCTTTTTGACCGGCTCAATTCGGAGAGCCCTCCCAGTAAGTTTTTATTTCTGTCAACTATGTTTTATGACTGTCAAAAGCTAATCTGCATATTACGAGTAGTGTATAATAAAAAGAAAATATTATTAAGCTAGCGATAGTAAAGTTCTTGTGAGCTGTGGGAAGACGGATGTCAAAGGCTTGGGAAGGTTCCTGACACGTAGCCCAAAGAATTGCCATACTTAAGTGGCAGTGGGCAGGGCACAAACGGATGGCCGATGGGGCCGAAAAGTTCTGGAGTGACCGCGAACCAAAAGACGTTGCGTTGCAAGACCTCCCACTAGGTGGACTGATGACCTTGTGAAGGTTGCAGGAATCCGTTGGATGCCAGTCCGGTCAATGTGGCGATACTTGGGGGAGGCCTATGTCCAGCGGACGTCTTTCGGCTGAAATGATGATGCTGTGGGAAATACGAAAGCTGCGTTTCCGCTAAAGGTGTGCGAGAATTAGTAGCGAGGGAGGGAACCTATAGAATCACTTCATTTACGTACCCTCGCTCAGCGCAGCTCTAGTGCAAACGGCTCACGAAAAATAATGCGCTAAATTGTAAGCAATAGGTTCGGATGATAATCTTTCGAGAGTTTACAATCTCGCTAGATAGATTACAATCTAATGGCATTTACAATTTTACGGTCACAAATACATACTGCTTTTGCTTCCTCGTCTATGTTCATAACATCCGATTGTACACGCACGCCACTTGCAAGAACTTTGCACACTTGACTTTTGACCACGTAAACATGATCTCGAAAGTTAGTTCCTACCTAATTACTTATCAATCATCGAATAAAAGGTAACCAACTTTCGACTTACGTTACGCCACAACTCCAAAATAGGCATAGGCCATAGCTCATGTCGTATCAATCATAACGAAAAGAATGCAATCTAAAAAGAAGGTGTAATTATGTCATTACAATCTAATGCAGTAGTCATTTAAAGGCCCATGTGAGTTGACGTGGAGAAGATAATGCCTTATGGTAGAAAAGATTATTATCATAGTGTGTTGTACGTGTGTATAACGTGCTTCTGACTAAATTCAGGGTGTAAACCACCTCATCGCGAAGCTGTCAACCAAGCATTTTGTACATCAAACTAAGTAATTTTACGCAAAAAATATTGCTGGGAAACGACTTTTTTTTTGGGCTGAAAATATATGTATTGTGGTAGAACTGAACGTAACGCACTCAAAACATTGTGCTGGAGGATGGATTGAATAGTACAATATCTCCGTAACTAGGAGGTTCCCAGGTATGGTGTAGAATAAAAAAATGATCGCAATGACGCGGAGAACAAATGCCTTTCGGCTTCGTTAAGAGGTGTTTTACACCCTATATTGTATGAAACCGACGCGACACGACACGACCTACAAATATGGCTCAAACCATACTAAATGTATGAAACCGATATGCTTCTGGCGCGCCACGCCACGCCACGACACGTAAGTGTCTTTCCGGCATTATATCATACTAGCTTTTGCCCGCGACTTCGTTCGCGTGGAATAGTGACTTCCGGCAGATTTTTGGTTTTACCCACATAGTTCCCGATCTCGCGGGATCTCTTCAAAAATGAAATGTGGAAGATATTCTAGGGAACTCTTCAAAAATCAACATAATGAGCTCTGCGTTTGAATTGAAGATATGTATACTCACTTAGGGTATTAAAGCCGTTATTGCCGATCGAAAAAGGCGAAAATGTTATTTTTCCCTTATTTTCAAAATATTATTTTGATTTGCCATTTCAGAAAAAAAGAGTCTCTCCCTTGACAAATTTTCTATTATTTTAGGCTTTAAAGATTATTACACCATTAAGTTTCTTACACCAAGATATTTCTATTAAGTTTCTTAATTACTATTAAGTTTCTTACACCAAGACATTTCTGTAAACCACGTTTTTAGTTTTGCCATCCTTTGCAAAAATATATAGGTCTTGTGGTTTTGACACTCTTGTGCACGCAACGTAGAGTTGTCCATGGGAGAAACAGTCTTTTTCAAGATGTACCCCCGGCCCCCGCAACTTTAAGCGTTTGCCCTTGTACAACGGAACCAATTTTGAAAACAACCACCAGACAACTCAGCAAATAAACCTTTTAATCAACTAATACAACGGAGCCAATTTTAAATTTACGAAACGATCAATCCACAATTCCACGACAGTACCGAAGCGCTCGGCCGATACCCAACCAAATGCGTGTAACGAAACCATAGCGCGATCTATTTCGATCCCAACGCCATCTATCGAGCATAGTGACAACTCGGATTGTTTATCTATACTCCGTTCGGCATTTTCTTTGTACTAAAAGTTTTATATTGATATAATTTTTTTTATACCTTTTTACTATTTATTTACTTTTTTCCGATGAATTAAAACAATAACATGAACCGAACTCGTGTAACGATCGACACCATTGCGCGATCACAATTATCTATACTCCGTTAGAGCATTTTCTTTGTACTAAAAGTTGTATTATATTATATTTTTCATACCTTTTTACTATTTATTTACATATTTCCGATGAATTTTCAGTACTGAATTGATGCCGACTCTTGACCAATAGATGGCGCTGTATGTCCGGAATAAATTTTATTTTTTATTTTATTTTTTGTAATAAAAACTATCTCATGTCCTTTCTCAAGTTCCAAACTATGTCTGTACCAAATTTCACACAAATCGGTTCAGTAGTTTAGGCGTGAAGCAAAGACAGACAGACAGACAGACAGAAAGACAGACAGACAGACAGACAGAGTTACTTTCGCATTTATAATATTAGTTTGGATTAGCATCAAACGCCACTCAGGCGGTACCCTCTGGAGACGAAAAAACAATTGACAACCTACAGCTTTCACTTGTTTAGTTATTATCCAAGAAATGTCATTATAATATCATCTATTTCCCCTAATCATAGTGAAATTGTACCATAGTATGTTTCTACAAATAAAAGATCAGCTATACAAAGTGAGAGTGACGTATCACGCATCCATTAGCTTAATGGCGCTACTTTTCTTCACTATTTATTATGTAACCATACGCATTACATGCTAATAACACTTTGGTATATTTGTAAGGTTCAGTAAGCGAAAGGTAAATCAACGAAACCCTTTTCAAAACCTCCGCAGTCCGTCCGTCCGTCTATCTGTCAGCGGGCTCATGATCCGTAATAGGGTACACCGCTGAAATTTTCACAAAAAGTGTATTTCTGTTGCCGCTATAATAAAAATAAATTGAAACTAAAAATTAAAGGGGGCTTCTCTACTGGGAAAAGGCTGGGCAAATGATGAACTTCATGCTCAGTAGTCGCACTTGCAGAGATGAACTTCTTCTCTATTAGGGCGCTTTCAATTTATACGTTTTGTGTCGCACTGCTGCGGTGCAGAAGCGGTACGTTTAGTCTTTTTGCGTACGGACGTTAGTTTGTTTCCATACAAAGTTCGCGGTGCGGCAACAGTGCGGCGTCGATATCGCTGCGGTACTGACGGCGTACCTTGCGCCCTTAGACGCATGTCAGAAGTGCCTTTTTAGCCATGTCATCTTTCATTCATTTATCATTCATCGTCTGAGCCTACTTTTATAGCCATCCAAAGAGTTCAGCTGGTAACCCATTGAACCAAAAGATCACCTACATTCTGAAGTACCCTCAACCACTCCAATTATCTATGTCCGATTGATGTCATGCGTTCACTTCCCAGTGCAACGCAATGGGCTATACGGAACCCATAAGCGCGAGTCCGACTCGTACTTTGCCGGTTTGTATGTAACGTCTGTGTGCTTTTTTATGAGAGTGTAATGCCGTTACGGATGTTCATAATATGTGTTGTGTACTATTTTTCGGGCAGCATGATAAATTTCCATGATATCTACGTATACTCGTTGATGTTAACGAGTTAATTGTACAGTAATTTGTAACTTTAATAGCTTAATACAATACGGTCTTAATTTTTTAAATAAGGCCCTTGGGTGAAGTGCAAGCGTAAGATCTTACAGAGAGAGTTTTGGCCTTGTACCTAGCTAATGTCTTATTTTTCCGATTTTGACCAACAACTCATTTTGCGTCCCCTTGTGGTACAAACAGGACTTAAATGACTTAATATGGAACCGAATGCAGCGTAAATTCCGCGACTCATTGTACGCGACTCACAGTTTAAAAAAAATATGGTCGTTTGTTCTCAGCCTGAGACGAGCGAGCGATGGCCAGTTGGGTAGTAAAATTAGTTTGACATCTTTGTTCACGCTGTCGTAGGTATAGAAGACACCGCTAAATCTATTTAAATGTGTTTGCCCTTGGACCATTCTAAAATTAAGCTCAAAAGAAAAAAATGTGGTCGGTCTGCCAGACTGCAGTTCTCAAATTCGAACCCTATCAGATTTTTCGAATTCATGTGCGTACACTTACTTCGAAGAAGGAAATCATCATGAGGAAACCAAACCAGCTTGCCTGAGAGATATAAATATAAAGCCAAGTCAGAGAGAAGTCAGCACTAACCACACTATACTATACAAGACCCTTTTAAAAGGTACTGCCCGAAAATAAAGACTAAGATAAAAACAGTCTCCTTTAAAAAAATAAACATCACCTAATTTAAATCAAATCTCGTTACATTTCGCACGCTACAATTTCTATTATCTGTCAAGCGCCGGCTCAGCGCATGCGCTAGTGAAAGCGGCCATTGCGCAAGGTACTGCGCGATTTATAGCCCATTGCGATGCACTGGGAAGTGAACGCATGACATCGATCGGACTTAGATACTTGAGTGGTTTTGGGTACTTCAGAATGTAGGTAATCTCTTGGTTCGATGGGTTACTAGCAAACCTCTTTGGATGGCTATAGTAATAGGCTCAGACGATGAATGGTGGGGTGTTAACAACCTCATGTTTTGTGATAGAAATCAATCGATGTAACACACTCAAAACATTGTGCTGATCAAAATCTTACAAAATAAACTTGTATTTAAAAAAAAAACTTAAATTTTAAAAACAACTTGTCAAGTCAAAAAGTTGGAACTTTGACCCCCAATATCTCCGTAACTAGGTGGTTCCCAGGTATGGTGTATAACAAAAAAATGGTCTCAATGACGGGGAGAACAAGTGCCTTTCGGCTTCGTTTAGAGGTTTTTTACACCCTTTAAAGGTATGAAAGATGACATGGCTAAAAAGGCACTTCTGAGATGATGCCTCTAATAGAGAAGAAGTTATGTTGGAGAACCGCCTCGTTGGTCAAGTGTTCGCAAGCGCGATTGCTGAGCGTGAAGTCCTGGGTACGATTCTCGGGTCAGGCTTATTGGGTTTTTTCATCAGTAATTCAAATCTTAGAAACGACGTTAGAAGTGTTTGTATCAGACTCGCATCGCATGGGAAACAGCTTTTATCAGTATCATTTTCTACCAATGGAAGTAGCTGGCTGAGTCTTTCGCTAGTTTGCTTTTTGTCGGCATTAAAACTACGGATCTTGACACTTACCTAATAATTTCGCCGACAATCTATTTGCCCATCTAATCAATAAAATCTACAAAAGACATGCTACTCAAACGGTCATCAATTTCACCAAAAACAAACAAGAAGAAGGTCTATAGAGACTCATTCCATTTACAAACCGCTGTCATTACATAATACCAACGTAACAGTTCGATTACATCACTGTCATACTTCCGAACATGTTCCGAATTGGCTCTGTGTGTCGATGCCTTTGCCTCTCGGCCTTCTTTCACTCGCCTTTGCCTTTTGTTCAGTGTCATGTGGAATGATGCTGGCCTACATGTCAAGTCATGTTTTTTTTTTGATGTTGTTACGTCAGTGCTTACGATTTCACTGGCTGGTTATGGGACGTTCGGATTTTAAATTGCTTTATTTAGATTGAGGAAAGGCAATGCTTATGAATGTTTGTCTTTTGCAGTTCTATGGTTCAGATTTACGCACCCAGAGTATAAAAGCTATGGAACCATTCGTAGGCAACTCCTATTCCCCGCCTCGAGAAGCTATAAATTTTGTAAACACACATTCTGGTTCGCAACCTTTGGATCAAATCTAAAAATGACAGCGCCAGCGTGAACTTGCTTCAAAATGGCGCCCCAAATGTTTACGTTCCAAGTTGTCAGATGCGTCCCAGTACCACAAAACATTAGACGACAGCTATATTATCTCCAAAATATAACCCGACCAAGTGAAATTTCTCGTTAGTTTCGTATTACACGTATGATAATTTGAGTTGATTGAATTTGGGAGTATTTGTTGTTGATTGAATTGTCGCTACGTATCTTGGTAGAAATTCTTTGTTTACAAAAATTACAGCTTCTCGTGGCGCGGACTATAGATTATAATAAACTATACTCATAATTTCCTGCTTGTGACCCGTGTTATTTGAGTCGACGATTTTTATTCCCCTTGTTCTTAGGGTTTTGATGGCGATCTAAAATGTGTCGGCCCAAAACTGAGGTACTAGTTTGGCGCTTTCGGTTGCATCCATCAGTTCATGTAGTGAACAAATTCTCCCTTATAAACCGTCCCGATTTAATTCATAAATATCTAAAATCTGTTATACCTGCCTACTTAATTATTATAGTAATTATTTCAAGTTCAATGTAAATCGGAAGTATTTTTTTTTTATAATGTAATTGAACAGTTGACTCCAATTTTACATAATACCTTTTATGAATTACGTAAATTGATATTTCTGCTCCAGTTTAAGCTTTTAATGCCGGCCGGTCATAATTTAAATTGATCCGTAAGTAATGTCTTTACGTGATTTTTGAAAGAAAAAAAAATATTAATTGGACTCACTCAAGGTAAACAATAAAAAAACTATAATTCAAAAACCTGAGTATGTACCAAAAACAATAAAAATACTAAAATATAAACTAACTAGCTTCTGCCCGCGGCTTCGCCTGCGTGAAGTTCGATATTGTCCCATGGGATCTTATTTTATCTAACCCAGTAGCGGTTGACCACAAATACAGTTGCTAATTTAGCTCCCGTAGTCCCCTTAAGTAATTTAATGTACAGAATGCTTGGTTGACAGCTTCAAAGTGGCCGTTTACACCTTGTATAATAACGATTCACGATAAGTTTTCTAGTGAAAACAAACGCTTTTCAATGACAC
This sequence comes from Xestia ashworthii, assembly GCA_950022955.1. Lineage (NCBI taxonomy): Eukaryota > Metazoa > Arthropoda > Insecta > Lepidoptera > Noctuidae > Xestia > Xestia ashworthii. Next base: position 6,767,258 of record OX465568.1, on the reverse strand, counting down.
ATGAGAATAGACAAAGAGTAATGTATTTTTGTTAATAAAATATTCTAATCACGTTATATTGTTTTGAAAGTCATCATGAGTGACAGGTTTCTAAATAAATTATAAAATTCAATAAGGTTTGGACAAAACCAGTATGGGTAATTTGCAGACGCTGCTTTGAACACCGAAACCTGTAATAATGTGTCTGTAGCGATGGCCGCAGTCGATTCGAAATCTCAACAACGCCTAAGACCCAGTTTCCACCAAGGCGAAGACGAGCGGAGCGGAGAGTTGATGTGTAAAATTCGACCAATCACAGGAGAGACGAGAAAGCGATGTAGATTTCATCCAATGTGATTGGTCGGTTTTCACACTACTCTCCGCTCCGCTGGCCTCCGTTTTGGTGTAAACCGGGCCTTACGCGATCGTCATTTTTTAAATCCCTTGAATCCAAACAGGTGCAACAGCCACCTAAGACTTTTGGCTCCAACAGTCTGCACCCGGCATTATACAAGTACAAGTGATTCATGTATTGCTGTTGCAGTTGTTTATGAGCTAAGAGTATAAATCTAAAAAGTTCTGAGGTAACAAACACAAAAATAAAAAACATACAGATGAATTGAGAACCTCCTGTTTTTGGAAGTCGAAAGGACCCAGACTGTTAGATCGTATTCGTTGGGAAAAATTATAACATCTATCTCTTCGGGAACTAACCAATTATGATGTCATTATATTTTTTGGAACGAAGTTCCTTATCGCGCGTTGTGAAAGGGGGCTAGACGGAAAAAATTCTTACGAAAAGTTGTCACTACACTTTTTATTTTTTAGAACAGCGCCATCTAATGTGTATGAGTGGTACTAATAATATTGGTAACTGCGACATCTATTGTTAAAATATGTAAGTACTACTCCGTTGTGTTACTAGATGTCGCTAGTAGTTGGGAATGCACTGAGTAACACCCTCCGGCCGTTTTCGTAATTTTTGCCATTCGCAACGCTGAAAGTTGTTTTAAAAAACCAAAACGGGGAAATAATGTTTTGCTATAGTAAGCTATTGTAAGCTGTGCGGCGTCGCATGTTTCTCTGTCTGTCTCTCTCTCTCTTATAGAAAGCAAGCCAGAATTTCGTTCCATCCGGGTGTCCCTTGACACCTCTCAAGTTTCTTTTTTTAATAAAGCATCAAATACAAAACTCATTACAGATTGGTTCAAGGTTTGATGTGATCGACATTTGTTTAATCCCTAGAATCAAAATAGGAACAACAAGACCCAAAACTTATTTGTTACACTCTTTACCCAGCAAGAATGTTTGGTTGACTGCTTCGTGCATCGGCCGTTTACACCTTGTATTTTTGATTCACGGTACATACATTGTCTAAAGAAAACAACAGCAAGTTATTACGAACTAATCCACTGTGAAGGTTCAAGAATAGAGTTGTAAATTAAACAATATCTAATCAATCGAATCCAATCGTATTGAGTTTGGAAAGTTCTGATTTTAATTAAGAGACGTACAAACTGGAGGCGATAAGATCGACATTTAAGCATTTAAAGTATTGATCGATAATGTTTGTACGACTTCTGAATGGAATAACTCTATTAATAAAATGGATTGTAACCAATAGACATTTCATTTCAATCAAATTAAAGATGAGTTGTCTATATCAAACTATGGATTGCTGCGGTTGACTACGATTACGAAGGTTTACGAACATAGCAGTCTACACGGTGTAAACCACCTCATCACGAAGCCGTCAATCAAGCATTCTGTACATCAAACTAAGTAACTTTTCGCCCATTTAGTAATAATTATTTTGTTATCATCTAACTGGAAGGTTGCACCTTGATTATTTGTTAAAACCAATTTTATAGTTTAACTTTAAAACTTTAAAATAAGGAACAGTACTGGCGTTATCTCCAACCCCCCACAACCATAGTTTTGCCGACTGAAGTTTGTGCCGGCTGGCATTAATCTATACTATATTTACCTATTTTTATTAGCCTTCATTATTACTAATTGTAAGTTATGTTTGTATGGTTATAGTTATATAACTTCAATAAACTAAAGTTATTTGGAACCGTTTGTTGTTTCCTTGCTTTCCAATACCAACCCACCTTGCATCTGGGCTTTAGTTCCTTGGTCACTATAGGGACAAAATCCCAAATGTAACCAAACATATTAACAATCGAAATATATATGTCACCGTAAAATTGTCAAATACGTTATATTGTAATATCTCTAGCGATATTGTAAAATCTCGAAATATTGTCAAATGAACATACTGCTTACAACAAAACGCATTATTTTTCGTGAAATGCATGCGATGGTAGTCAACTCACGTGGTGTGGAGGGAAGGAGGGGTCCCCCTTGCCCAGTGGTACAACTCTCATGAAAAGATATTGTACCATTCCTGAGAAATACCAATTATTATAACCTAACCTTAAAACACTTTATATTCCCCTAAAAAGCGTAGTCGACGGAGCCCCGCTTCGCGGGGCCCCTATTTCCGAGTGCAAGGTTTAAAGGAACCTAACTAACCTAACGGGGGGGTGCCCCAAGTCCCGATTATGGGGGCAGAGATACTTCCGTATGTTCAGTTGACAATAATTCGAGATTTTACAATATATATTTCGATTGTATTATAGAATATCTATGTTCCCAAATAAATATTTTGAAAGGACAATGATGTAAAGACGAGATATGAGGAATTTAAAATTTCTATAGAAAATTTGTTTTTCTCATAACTCTTTTTTAAATCAGTGTCATTCATAATATGTTGCGCCTAAAGTGTTCATCCGATTTTGATGAATAAGGTGTCAATCGATTCGTTATTATGACCCAGGTAACATAGGCTGCAAACATTCTAATTGACTTCAATTTAGATGGAGTCGATTTTACCCTATAAACCGCGAATTTATAATCAGAGCGTGATTTTTCAGTAATCGGGTGTTATAGTGGTAGTCAACTACACAAATTCTTGTTCATTTTAAAAGCGATACCTAAAAATTGTGTTTGAAATTGCTAGCTAGATATGAATTCGATGTTGTATCAACTTCCAATCTCAAATCCAATCCAATTCCAATAAAAAAAAATATAAATAACCATCTCAACGATTATACTTGGTAAATTATTCACACACAGTAATATTTTTACTTTGGCCTAAAAAAACTAGATTCAGATAGTGTTGCTTATTACTCGGGGTTTTTTAGCAATATTTAATTAACTACATTCTGGTTTATGAATTAGATGCTTATCTGACAAAAAGAAGTCTTAAAGCTCTTTGTTGTTGGTTTACATCGTATTTTACATTTTTGGTTGTTTGGCGCGCTCGTTTTTGATTTCCAATACATTAGAGATTATACAATTATTTTTCTTAAAAACCTGTATATTCTCAAATTCTAACTTTATGGACAACCAATACCAGTAACTTTCTAGGTTATAAAAAGGAGAATAAGTTTTTAAAATTTTTGAAGTACGACAAATAAGAACCGGCTTTAAATGTCTAGGTAACCCAATAACCGAACATGTACTAAATTGAAAAAGTTTCTAAAAATAATTTCAATAGGTCTCGAGCAGAAGAAATCTAACGGTCTGGCTAGGCAATTTTAGTTTCTTTCGGCCGAACAATTGACGACTGTGGGCGGTTCTAGATCTTAGATACTTTTATATCTAACTAGCTTCTGCCCGCGACTTCGTTCGCGGATCCCGTTGCTAAATTTTTTTTTTTTTATAAAAAGTATCATATGTTACTTCTAATACCTCCAAGAATATGTGTACAAAGTTTCATGATGATCGGTTGAGTACTTTTCGCGTGAAAGCGTAACAAACAAACTTACATTCACATTTATAATATTATATATATTACTAGCGGACGTCCCGCGGTTTCACCCGCATAGTTCCCGTTCCCGTGGGAGTACGGGGATAAAATATATCCTATGTTACTCGTGGATAATGTAGCTTTCGAATGGTGAAAGAATTTTTAAAAACGGTCCAGTAGTTTTTAAGCCTATTCATTACAACCAAACAAACAAACAAACAAAGTTTTCCTCTTTATAATATTAGTGTAGATAGTGTAGATATAGGATAGGATTATAATGCTATAGCGACACTGGCATCTTAGGTATTTCTGGTGCTGTAGAGCCTTCACGCAGACGACGTCCCGGGCAGCAGCTAATATCTAACAAAAGAATAACTACTTATACATAGAATGATGACTCAGGGCCAAGTTCACTAATCAAATAGAACGCAACCTAAACTGCGTTCAAGAAGTGTCATCATAATCATAGATGCAGTGATAGCCAATGTTACCATCGTCGGACTGCTAATAAATAAGTAGGACTCTAGTTCGAACCCAAGGCAAGTTTGTCGCGTTCATTAAGTAGCTTATAATTTATCACTGTCTCTATTATGACATTTCGGAATGCAATAAATTATTGAGCAGTTATTTATTCTCCGATTATTAAAATAAGAATGAAATCTAGTACAAATTAATCATAGTTGTCAAAATTCTTCTTTAAAATCTGTTTTCTCGACAGTTTTTATTTCAACTATCGGTACTTCTTTCTATACTACTTAATATAATAAAGCTGAAGAGTTTGTTTGTTTGTTTGAACGTGCTAATCTCAGGAACTACTGATTGAAATGGAAAAAATCTTTTTGTGTTGGATATTCCATTTATCGAGGTAGGTTATAGGCTATATAACATCACGCTACAACAAATAGGCGCGGAGCATAAATGAAAATTGTTGCAAAAACGGGGAATATTTATTCTATTGTGAGCTTTTGCCGCTTTGTATGTAGGAGTTTTGTATTATATTAATAGGAAATAGTGTTGCTTTCACATTTTGAATTCAGTCATAAAAACATTTACTTACATATATCTACTTAACTGGTTTACGTAACGCGGCGTGTTGCAATTTTATGAATATTTTATAACATCTAACGTGAGTGTGTGGCCGTAATTGTTATATGTATTTTTAGTGTTGTTTGAATATAATATTTATGGTGTTATCTATACCAATATTACGAAGAATTTTTTTTTTGGTTTATTAGTTTGTAAGTACCGAATAAGCTTCGAAACTACCGGACTGATTTTAAACATTTTTTCACAAATAGAAAGCTAAGAATCAGGAAGTAACAGGCTGTATATTATATTTATATCAAGGAAATAAGCCGAGCTATTACAATTTTTGCGGACGAAGTCGCGTTGAAGAGCAGTGAGTGTAAGTAAATATTTCGTAACAATAGTGACACTGACAGCTCTTGAACGCAGTTTAAATATGATCGCGTTTAGTTTGAATGGTGAAATCGGCCCTTACTGCAATAAGTATTCTGCTATGAACCTAAAGAACATTAACAGAAAGTAACTATTGCTTCGGAATAATCCCTAAAGGTGCACGTGGACTTGCACAAAGAGCAGGACAGTAAGTAGATAGGGCATTGTTTGTGTGCACCGCTGGTCTTACTGGGGCTCTTTAGTAAACTGATCCCACATGGCGGATCCCGCGGGATCAGTCGACCTAACGAATTTTGAATTGGTCAACTTACGTAAGAGAATCAAAGACACCACCAAAAAGAGAATATGAAACAGAGAGCTACAAAATGTTTACAAAACGATAAAATCGCCTTTTTATGCAAAACAATGGTAAGACTCTGCCTTCGTAGTTCCGCACCTAATGTTATTATAATAACTCGGTCATTAGCAAGTATAATAAGTTCATTTTAGTATATAATATATAATTTGTTGGTTATATAACTTTTCTTCGTGTGCATTCATATATCGTGCATAAGCTAAATTGCGCGCTGTTACAGCACGAGTTTGTAAAAGTTGGTGTTTCCATTCACTGGGTATTTCTTTTTAACTTATCATGTGGTCGTGTTATTTTTTATACGATTAATTTAGTTAGCGATGCAGCTCGTAAAGTCAGCTTCTTTTTTTTTATTTATTTAAAAGTAAACTATGTTTTTTATAGATTTAAGGTTCTTTTCCCACTAGTGCAGTTTATTTTCAAACGCTTGAATGAGAAACAGACGTTGATTTAAAACACATGTGGTGTTTAAACACTGTTTGAAGCTTTCATGGTTTAAAACTAAACTTATATAATAACAATTAATAACAAATAATCACGGAAGATATCCCGTAAGTGACAATATAAGTTTACATTTGGTGTTTGTTGGTGCAAACGGGACGTTTTTTTTTAAATATTAAATGGGCCCTACTGTTGATCTCAATCTTGTCCTAAGGACAGAGATGAGGTCGACAATGGAACGAGCTAAACCCAAAAGTAGCCTCACGACTTAAACAGGTTGAGAATTAATGCTAAAAGAGTTTAGGTAGGTACCTACTCAAGTGAAAACTTTCAATTGAAACGTAGGAATTATATTCGTTCGAAATATCTATTGGATGTAGTAAACATAAAATTCTTATGAATGATGTCCAAAAGCGTTGCCAATAAGCAATTATATGTAGCCGTGAAATTCCGTAGAAAAACTATAAATCAATACTATTAAAGTCAATGTTATGAGAACGTGACCATTTTGTAGGAAAGCCTTGGTTTAGCATTGATGGTGTGTACTAAATCGATTCTACCGTGTAGGCCATAACCTTTCCCATCTATTTTATACTAATAATATTATAAAGAGGTTAAGTTTGTAAGTTTGAATGTAGGAGGTACCCAATCTTGGAAACTACTCATCCGATATCAAAAATTCTTACACTGGTGGACAGCCGCTTCCGCTTGAAATCCAGTGATCACTAATACTCGTCAAGTGAAATCGCCTCAATATACGGACACTATTATTGTAGAGTGGTGTCCTCGTGTTAACCGGCTCTAATTAACATTTATGAAGATCAAGTGAGGGTAGTTGAATAAACGCCTTCGCTTTGCTGTCGCGGTACCTCCAATACTTCAGTCTCCCCGCGACCACGGCTGGTGCAATCCGGTCGAAACGTCGGGCTTAAATTAAAGGTAAATTTGCGATAAATACCCGTTTTATATGTTTTATAAGCTACAGCCTATACTATTACCGTTAATCATAGGATATGTTTTGAGGGGCAAAATATAGTTATAAGAAGATAGTAGTTCTTCTATATCGCGGGGTTTTTGCCTAACCTGTGGTGTCGAGTTTTTACCAACCAAGCCAAGCCAAGCAAAGTCAGCCCCTGACTTGGCTTTACATGCCGTCGATATTTTCCTCCACCGAAGCAGGTGATCATTATACAATACGCATATGAATCCGGTTCGAACTGGAGACCAATGACTTGTCATTCCAACGGTCACACAATAGGCTTGTTTCCACCATCAATAAATTGCAAATCTATTTAGTCCGTCAGATAGAGTATTAGAAAATGGACACGTATTTTTTGTTTTTGTAAATCAACGAATATTGACAAAGATAAAACGCATCAAAACTCGGGAGTGGGGGCTCGTGACGTCAGTACTCATTAAGAATCATACCGAACTGTGACGTATTGGGAATTTTAAAAGCGTCGTATCTTCGTCAATTTTGTTTTATGTGACAAAAGAAAAAATACGTGTCAAATATTTTTTAATAATCTAAGTGACGGACTAATTAGATTTTTTCAGTTAACAAGCCTATTAGGCTATCTCAATGCTAGAAGGTAGTTTGGGAATGTGATGATGAAGTTTATAGAAAATTCTAGGAGCTCGTGGATTGGGACAGTCAGGTAAAATTCTCTACAATACACCGGCTTCGGGTGCTTGTAGTTGTGCAACCGATTCGCGCGGTCGTATGAAGCTTAAACTCTGTTCCGTTTACCTACTAATGTGCCTGGGTGCTGTATCAGTCACAATTACCGTTTTTTTTGTATTTCCAATAATAAAACAAAAAATTATTTCCAGACGAGTTACTAATAAAGACCTCATTGTAACCATCTTAGATACTTAAGTTGTCTTCCATCGCATACATTTCACAATATTATTACGGTTTCACTTCGATAGATTCCAATCTACCGAAAAATAAAGCGTTATATTGTAAGAAGTATGTTCACTTGGCAATATTTCGAGAGTTTACAATCTCGCAAGAGAGATTACAATCTAACGTGGTTGACACTTTTACGGTGACATATCGATTATTCGGCCAGTGACATCTGTCGATTTCGCTCCATAGATAAAATTAGACGCAATAATCGTGCCATCGATCGACTGAGATAGAAACTTTTTGCTGTGCCCTTTGACAACAGCTGTGCTGTCATGTGTCAGTCGAAAGTTCTTGTGGGCACAGTAGCAGTGATTAAACGTGACACTGGCTTATGCGCAAACCGTGCGAAGCCATTAAAAAAAAAGAAAAATAGTAGCAGTGACACGTTTAAGTTATTGGGTAATCAAAATTCAGCTGTTTTACTATATTTATAAAGGTACGAGTATTTAAGATACAATAGAGGTTTTAACGAGCATTATTATAGTAAAAATTGAGCCCATTCTCAGTGATTGCTTAAATAAAACGGAAAAAACTTGGGAATAAATGACAAAATAATTCGTATTATCGAACATAAGTACTTCAAATATACTATAATATTAAATAATACAATATTAAGTAAAACAGCAAATAACACAAGTTATCTAAAACGCGAATCATTTTGCCGCTACAATAAAACTAACCGAACAAAGCATTTGAATGGATCAGTAAAAGTATTTGCAAAAAGGCAGCCGACGGTCAAAATTGTATAAGACATAATTGAAACAAGCAGTAGAAAATGCTTTTTGTCTAGTTAGAGAAGGCACTAGTTAGAAAAAAATGGTGATTACGAGTCGTGACATTAAGGGGCCGGCGGAGCGTGCGTCGTTCATACAAACGCAATACCAAAATAATTCATAAACCAAACATATTCTTAAGAAAGTGTGTATATAATTCGATTGGATTACATAATATCTAGGTTCCCAAATATATATTTTGAAAGGACAATGATATTTAGACGAGATATGAGGAATTTCAAATTTCTATACAAGGTGTAAACCACCTCATCACAAAGCCGTTAACCAAGCATTCTGTACGTGTCCCTAAGTAACTTTACGCAAAAATTATTGCTGGGAAACAACTTTTTTTTTGAGGTTATAAATCACGTTTTGTGGTAGAACTCAATGTAACGCACTTTAAACATTGTGCTGATGGTTGGATTGAATAGTGCGGGGGCCGTGGAGGTGTTAAAAGTCAAAATCTTACAAAAAAATCTTGTATTTAAAAAAAAACTTGTCAAAAAGTTGTAACTTTGACCCCTCATATCTCCGTAACTAGAAGGTTCCCAGGTATGGTGTAGAACAAAAAAATGATCACAATGATGAGGAGAACAAGTGCCTTTCGGCTTCGTGAAGAGGTGTTTTACACCCTTTAGAAAACTTATTTTTCTCATAACTCTTGTTAAATCAATGTCCATTCATAATATAAATATATTTGGGAACCTAGATATTATGTAATCCAATCGAAATAAATAAGAATATGTTTGATTTACGAATTGTTTTGGTATTACGTTGGTATGAACGACGCACGCTTCGCCGCCGGCCCCTTAAGAGAATGTTTTAGTTGAATCACGATCAACGAAGCCAAGGAAAAAATAACAAGAACAGCAGAAAAAAGAAAAACGAAAAAAAATGCCTAAAAACCAGATGTTACGTAGTGTTTAGTTTTAAATTATCAAAGACACGATCAAGGTTTTTAGTGCCTTGGTCACAAATAATCAGAGATTTGAATTTTATTGGCACGGCCCGGCCGGAGCAAGAACAATCTCATACTCTGCTAACAACGGAGAAACGATTGCTGGCTGCTGCATGCGGCCAAGCCTTTTTCCAACTATGTTGGGGTCGGCTTCCTGTCTAACCAGATGCCGCTGAAAACCAGTATTTTACATGAAGCGACTGCCCATCGAACGTCCACAACGTAGTTACGAGACACAACACAGCAGAGATAACGACAAAATCGCTAACTTTCGATCGCTGATTACTAACGAACAAATTCGGTTGCAATAATTATGCTTACGCGAGAAACGCGCCTAGGATGTAGAGACTTTCATTATTCCCAAATCCCAAGCATCATTATTGCAACCGAATTTATTCGTTAGTAATCAGCGATCGAAAGTTAGCGATTTTGTCGTTTTCTCTGTCGAGACTGTCGCCCCTGCCCGGCTAGCATGGGCAGGGGATAAAAATTTTATCCACCGGTTATTTCCACTTTTGTTTGAATTTTGTCCCTTGTCAGTGGAAATAACCGGTGGATAAAATTTTATCCCCTGCCCATGCTAGCCGGGCTGGGCATGACACTAATAGACTTTTGGGCAACTGACTACCTGTAACGACTGTCAAAGATCTACAAATGACAGCCGGGACCAACGGCTTAAGTGCTTTCCGAGACACGGAGGAAACTCGGTATGTAATCCACCCACCCACGGACCAGCCTAAGCATGCGCGGCATAACCTAAAGGCCGACCCGAGCGGCTGTTACTATTTAGTCTGTACTAGTGTGATATGTCAAGATTGGCCTAATTTCATGTTAATGCGTCACTGTTTCTTCGAATAGTCTCTTACACCGTATTTATAAGTCAAGTTATTTCTTAAGTTTATTACATATGCTTTTTATGCAAAAGACTAGAATTGAAACGAAGTAAGAGAGAAAGAAAGTAAAGCTAAGAATTCCAATTTTTGACAGTTCAACTTCAATCAATAAACTACAGAATAAAAAAATATAATATCTCAAATAACAATTAATTTACCCAAGTAATCAATCGTTTTTTTATAGATTCAGGTGTGTTACTTACTCTTAAATGACTTTGCACTAACCCGACCATCTGGATCTAAATAACGTTACCTATACATAGTAAGACTGTTTATCGTTGGGCATCACAGAGAGTTCGTCAAAATATTTACATGGCGTTAATGGCAACCCTTAAGGCGCTACCCCAGGCAAAATTAGCAACTCTATTTGTGGTGATTCAAACTTCGTTTGAAATACTATTAGAATAAAGTTCTAATCAGCTTGCACTACAAAGTGGTTTTTACGTCAGTCACTGCGGGTCGAATAGTGCGAAATTAGTGATTTTTATTCTTTATAAAATCAAATTTCCGTCTTTTGAAAAAAAAAAACTAGCATTATGTTCATTATTAAATTGTCTATCCATTAGTATAAGAAGCAAATCAAAATAATGTTAACTTTACGAGAAGAAGCATGTTATAAATATTTTTTTCTCATTTTTGTGGTTTCATTGTGAGGGGATTTATTACACATTATGAGACTTAAAATAAAAAATAAAACTACCACTTTTCAGTCTAAGAATATGTAGAAATTTAATGTATTTTTATTACTTGGTATTTCTTTTGGATAAAGAGGAGTTGGCTCCAAAAAACTGCACAAAAAACGGCTTTTGCCTGGGGTAGCGCCTTAAGCTCTTTTATCGATAGGGAGCCATTTAGAACCTGCTTTGTTGTACAAGAAAATATAAGTACTGGACGCTTACAATTTCTTCACGAACTATTCAAAATAAGAACATAACCAAACTTTCTCCAATAGAAACAAAGTTTTACAAACAAACCATATATCAAAACTAACTATACCTCATAAACATAATACAGACAGAGAAAAAAATAATTGCTTCTCTAAAAATAGAATACTAAAAACACGGAACTTATATGTATCGTTTATCATTTCACATATTTAATTACAGTTTTACGATTTCATATTTCACGGTTACGACTTTGCTAAAGCCGACATTTTAATATCAAATACAAAGTATTTACACGAATTTTAAGAGTATGTTTCATGTAACAGGAACTCATGGCTAAATAATAACAGCCACTCGGGTCGACCTTTAGGTTAAGTTAAGCCGCGCATGCCTAGGCTGGTCAGTGGATTGGTGACCACCCAATTTCCTTCGTGTCTCGGAAAACACGTTAAACCGTTGGTCCCGGGTGTCATTTGTAGATCTTTGACAGTCGTTACAAGGAGTCAGTGGCCCGAAAGTCTATTATTAGTCTATTGCCCAGTACTAACTGGGTTGTGGACGTCAGATAGGCAGTCGCTTCATGAAAAATACTGGTTTTAGCTGCATTTAGTTTGTCTGAAAGTAGACCCCAACATAGGTAATGTTTGTTGTAGTGCAACATAACATTTGTTGACAATCTTAACACCCGCGTTGATTTCCAGTTTACACAAAAAGGACCAAGTATACTGGATATCTTTCTACCGAGACTTGGCATCGAATGTGTTCAAACCTTTATGGCACATGTCATTAGTATTGACAGAAAAAAGAAAACGATTTTTAAATACGTAGTTCTGAAGATTTGTCATAAATTCTGGGAAAATATTCATTGATTATTCTAATTTCACTGTTCATGGAGGCATGGGGAGTTTTTATGGCTTCGACATTTAAATTCTTCTCATATTTCATACTACATGTACTTAAGTGACTTTTGGTTCCAAATATTATTTGGCGATGTGGGGTAACTACGCCAGCTTTCGTTTTAAATGTTCCTTTTTAATAAATTCAAAACTTCATAAATTCCCTATCTTGCAAGTAATCAAATATCACTGGTTTCTATATTGTGCTATTTCCTACACGAAGGCGAATTACGAAATTAGCGAGATTAACAAAAACAATCATGAATTTGATTGCAGCGATTAGGGAAAATTTCAAATTGGACAATCGTGATGCATGAGAAAGCACGCGTCGAGGTTACTCTATTATTTCATTTAAATTGGTTTTTACACTGCTGGGTAGAAACCCAATTATATGATATGAAGAAATGGCAAGAAAGGAGTTGTCGGATGAGATTCATCATCATCATTATCATCATCATCCTATAAATGTTCCCACTGCTGGGACACAGGCTTCCTCTCTATGAGAGGGAATCGGCTATAATCCACCACGCGTACCCAGCGCGGGGACCCACTGGATAGATGTCACATGTCTTCGAATTTTTTGGTTCTAGGACATGCCGGTTTCCTCACGATGTTTTCCTTCACCGTTTTAAGAGCAGCGTTGATGAAATCAATTACACAAAGTAATGCGCCTGCCTGGGTTCCACGAAATACTGTTCGTAAGTCAAGACCGCCGCCACTGGGCCACCGCTGCTCAGTATGAGATTACGAGTAGGTAATAGAGGAGTATGGAAGAAAGACATGCTGTGCTGACCTCAAATAAATTGGGATAAGAGTATGAGAATGACGATAATGGGCAGAAACCCAATAAGCCTTGCCAGAAATGAGAAACAGGTACGCAGGTTCTAGGTTATGCCTGGCTGGACGCGATTCGCACGGGACCGGTCAATGTGGCGACACTTGGGGAGGCCTATGTCCGGCAGTGGACGTCTTTCGGCTGAAATGATGATGATGATGGTGATGATTAAGCGAGACCTTGGAAGGTTTTCATTAATTTCAAAGTATTCTCTTAGATTCCTTAAAACCCCAGGAGCCATTAAAACACGAACAACGCTCTCTCCACTTGTCTAAACGCCTTGATTAATTCAAAATAAATAATTTTTGGGACTCGTGTTTTAAACATCCGTTGCCTTTTGTACTCCGTTTACGTAAATCTTATATTACCCGCTTTCCATTTGCTTATAACAAGGTGTTATTAATTTATTAAATAAACATAACAAGTATTTTTTCAACTATTACCACCGAAGATATCGGTAGGATATATGTATGATGTATGTGTATAAGTCACCGTAAAATTGTCAAACACGTTAGATTGTAATCTCCCTCCCTCTCCTCTACACCGCGCGAGTTGATTTCCATCGCATGCATTTCACAATATTACGGTTTCACTTCGATAGATTACAATCTACCGAAAAATAATTCGTTTTTAACCGACTTCTAAAAAAGGAGGAGGTTCTCAATTCGGATGTTTCGTTTTTTTTTATGTTTGTTCGCGCATAACTTCGTCGCTTGGCAACCGATTTGAAAAATTCTTTTTTTGTTGGAAAGGGTATACTTTTCAAATGGTCCCATAGCCACCAAGTCGAGATCTGATGATGGAATCTTGGCGAAATCTAGGGAACTCTTCAAATTTTATAGGATAACGTACAGCGATTTTGCGTTCGATAAGAACCATTCTACCATCAGATCTGATGATGAAGCCAAGAGTCACGGAACTCCATAATGAGACAATGTATCCTAGTCGTGTTTGAGCTTGTTGTGATTGTAACGGTATGCACTTTCCATGTGTACCAAGCACATGTGAACCACTAAAAAGTGAAAAATAAAAACTTTTTTGCAAAAAATAAAACCGACTTAAAAAAAAACAAAAAAGTTAAAAATAACTTTAGCTTCTGAAGTCGGTGACAAAAAAATTAAATCAATCAAACAAAGGTCACCGACTTCTTTTTTTTGAAGTCGGTTTTATTTTTGCCAAAAAGTTTTATTGTAAGCAGTATGTTCAGTTGACAATATTTCGAGAGTTTACAATATCTCTAGTTATTTTACAATCTAACGTGTTTGACAATTTTACGGTGACATTATATATGTATATCTGTGATCATGCAAATGCTGTTCAATTGTGTTATCAATTTCAAAAACTACTTAGAGAAAGGCGTTAATATTCGCGTTTTGTTATGAAGGACGGTTTTTGAAGAAAATATTGTGTAAATTTCCGCACCTCCGATTCCGGAGTTCCGCCGACAGTTGAAAGCAACTCGAGTCACACAAAGCATCTTGGAGTCAGGCAGTGGGGACATGTTGTCGTCGTCATGTGTCGTTCGAAACGACTTGCATATGCAAGTCGTTTCTGCGTAGGAGGTCACGGTTTTAACCTAACCTAACCTACCCATTTTGTTTAAAGACGAAATTAACCTAATCTAAAGCCTTCCTCGAGAACCACTATATCCATAGGTGAAAACAGCATGAAAATCGGTGCAGTAGTTTTTGAGTTTATTGCGATTTGCGAACAGACAGACAGACGCGGCGGAGGACTTTGTTTTATAATATGTACTTAGTGTTTAAAATATGTCTTGTACGACGCCATAAGACCCATTCAGCATGTTGCAGGAACATTAAAAAAGCGCTGGTATTCTGATTGGGCCCTTTCTTGAAGTGCAAGTGGGTCTAAATCGTTATCCATAAAAGAATAGAAAGTAAAAACTCTTGCGGTTTGAAACCGCATTAGTCCGCTACGAGTACATTACTGGTTGATTATATAATTTTAATCTTGATTTTAATCCTATCCTATTTGCGGTTTCGGTACATCGATATTGTAGATTGGTGATAGTTGAGGCATTACAAGTCTATTAATAAAAAAATACTAGCCTAGCTGACCCGCGCAACTTCGTCTGCGTGAAGAACCGCTCGACCGATTTTATGCAAACTTCACTCACATAAACCATCTACTAAATAGTCCGAACAAAGCCTAAATATTTTATATAAATTATGTTGATTGTAACTATGTTGTTGCTATTCCGAATAAAACTTACTAACATTTATCATCACGACACATGACGACGACAACATGTCCCCACTGCCTGACTCCAAGATGCTTTGTGTGACTCGAGTTGCTTTCAACTGTCGGCGGAACTCCGGAATCGGAGGTGCGGAAATTTACACAATATTTTCTTCAAAAACCGTCCTTCATAACAAAACGCGAATATTAACGCCTTTCTCTAAGTAGTTTTTGAAATTGATAACACAATTGAACAGCATTTGCATGATCACAGATATACATATATAATGTCACCGTAAAATTGTCAAACACGTTAGATTGTAAAATAACTAGAGATATTGTAAACTCTCGAAATATTGTCAACTGAACATACTGCTTACAATAAAACTTTTTGGCAAAAATAAAACCGACTTCAAAAAAAAGAAGTCGGTGACCTTTGTTTGATTGATTTAATTTTTTTGTCACCGACTTCAGAAGCTAAAGTTATTTTTAACTTTTTTGTTTTTTTTTAAGTCGGTTTTATTTTTTGCAAAAAAGTTTTTATTTTTCACTTTTTAGTGGTTCACATGTGCTTGGTACACATGGAAAGTGCATACCGTTACAATCACAACAAGCTCAAACACGACTAGGATACATTGTCTCATTATGGAGTTCCGTGACTCTTGGCTTCATCATCAGATCTGATGGTAGAATGGTTCTTATCGAACGCAAAATCGCTGTACGTTATCCTATAAAATTTGAAGAGTTCCCTAGATTTCGCCAAGATTCCATCATCAGATCTCGACTTGGTGGCTATGGGACCATTTGAAAAGTATACCCTTTCCAACAAAAAAAGAATTTTTCAAATCGGTTGCCAAGCGACGAAGTTATGCGCGAACAAACATAAAAAAAAACGAAACATCCGAATTGAGAACCTCCTCCTTTTTTAGAAGTCGGTTAAAAACGAATTATTTTTCGGTAGATTGTAATCTATCGAAGTGAAACCGTAATATTGTGAAATGCATGCGATGGAAATCAACTCGCGCGGTGTAGAGGAGAGGGAGGGAGATTACAATCTAACGTGTTTGACAATTTTACGGTGACTTATACACATACATCATACATATATCCTACCGATATCTTCGGTGGTAATAGTTGAAAAAATACTTGTTATGTTTATTTAATAAATTAATAACACCTTGTTATAAGCAAATGGAAAGCGGGTAATATAAGATTTACGTAAACGGAGTACAAAAGGCAACGGATGTTTAAAACACGAGTCCCAAAAATTATTTATTTTGAATTAATCAAGGCGTTTAGACAAGTGGAGAGAGCGTTGTTCGTGTTTTAATGGCTCCTGGGGTTTTAAGGAATCTAAGAGAATACTTTGAAATTAATGAAAACCTTCCAAGGTCTCGCTTAATCATCACCATCATCATCATCATTTCAGCCGAAAGACGTCCACTGCCGGACATAGGCCTCCCCAAGTGTCGCCACATTGACCGGTCCCGTGCGAATCGCGTCCAGCCAGGCATAACCTAGAACCTGCGTACCTGTTTCTCATTTCTGGCAAGGCTTATTGGGTTTCTGCCCATTATCGTCATTCTCATACTCTTATCCCAATTTATTTGAGGTCAGCACAGCATGTCTTTCTTCCATACTCCTCTATTACCTACTCGTAATCTCATACTGAGCAGCGGTGGCCCAGTGGCGGCGGTCTTGACTTACGAACAGTATTTCGTGGAACCCAGGCAGGCGCATTACTTTGTGTAATTGATTTCATCAACGCTGCTCTTAAAACGGTGAAGGAAAACATCGTGAGGAAACCGGCATGTCCTAGAACCAAAAAATTCGAAGACATGTGACATCTATCCAGTGGGTCCCCGCGCTGGGTACGCGTGGTGGATTATAGCCGATTCCCTCTCATAGAGAGGAAGCCTGTGTCCCAGCAGTGGGAACATTTATAGGATGATGATGATAATGATGATGATGAATCTCATCCGACAACTCCTTTCTTGCCATTTCTTCATATCATATAATTGGGTTTCTACCCAGCAGTGTAAAAACCAATTTAAATGAAATAATAGAGTAACCTCGACGCGTGCTTTCTCATGCATCACGATTGTCCAATTTGAAATTTTCCCTAATCGCTGCAATCAAATTCATGATTGTTTTTGTTAATCTCGCTAATTTCGTAATTCGCCTTCGTGTAGGAAATAGCACAATATAGAAACCAGTGATATTTGATTACTTGCAAGATAGGGAATTTATGAAGTTTTGAATTTATTAAAAAGGAACATTTAAAACGAAAGCTGGCGTAGTTACCCCACATCGCCAAATAATATTTGGAACCAAAAGTCACTTAAGTACATGTAGTATGAAATATGAGAAGAATTTAAATGTCGAAGCCATAAAAACTCCCCATGCCTCCATGAACAGTGAAATTAGAATAATCAATGAATATTTTCCCAGAATTTATGACAAATCTTCAGAACTACGTATTTAAAAATCGTTTTCTTTTTTCTGTCAATACTAATGACATGTGCCATAAAGGTTTGAACACATTCGATGCCAAGTCTCGGTAGAAAGATATCCAGTATACTTGGTCCTTTTTGTGTAAACTGGAAATCAACGCGGGTGTTAAGATTGTCAACAAATGTTATGTTGCACTACAACAAACATTACCTATGTTGGGGTCTACTTTCAGACAAACTAAATGCAGCTAAAACCAGTATTTTTCATGAAGCGACTGCCTATCTGACGTCCACAACCCAGTTAGTACTGGGCAATAGACTAATAATAGACTTTCGGGCCACTGACTCCTTGTAACGACTGTCAAAGATCTACAAATGACACCCGGGACCAACGGTTTAACGTGTTTTCCGAGACACGAAGGAAATTGGGTGGTCACCAATCCACTGACCAGCCTAGGCATGCGCGGCTTAACTTAACCTAAAGGTCGACCCGAGTGGCTGTTATTATTTAGCCATGAGTTCCTGTTACATGAAACATACTCTTAAAATTCGTGTAAATACTTTGTATTTGATATTAAAATGTCGGCTTTAGCAAAGTCGTAACCGTGAAATATGAAATCGTAAAACTGTAATTAAATATGTGAAATGATAAACGATACATATAAGTTCCGTGTTTTTAGTATTCTATTTTTAGAGAAGCAATTATTTTTTTCTCTGTCTGTATTATGTTTATGAGGTATAGTTAGTTTTGATATATGGTTTGTTTGTAAAACTTTGTTTCTATTGGAGAAAGTTTGGTTATGTTCTTATTTTGAATAGTTCGTGAAGAAATTGTAAGCGTCCAGTACTTATATTTTCTTGTACAACAAAGCAGGTTCTAAATGGCTCCCTATCGATAAAAGAGCTTAAGGCGCTACCCCAGGCAAAAGCCGTTTTTTGTGCAGTTTTTTGGAGCCAACTCCTCTTTATCCAAAAGAAATACCAAGTAATAAAAATACATTAAATTTCTACATATTCTTAGACTGAAAAGTGGTAGTTTTATTTTTTATTTTAAGTCTCATAATGTGTAATAAATCCCCTCACAATGAAACCACAAAAATGAGAAAAAAATATTTATAACATGCTTCTTCTCGTAAAGTTAACATTATTTTGATTTGCTTCTTATACTAATGGATAGACAATTTAATAATGAACATAATGCTAGTTTTTTTTTTTCAAAAGACGGAAATTTGATTTTATAAAGAATAAAAATCACTAATTTCGCACTATTCGACCCGCAGTGACTGACGTAAAAACCACTTTGTAGTGCAAGCTGATTAGAACTTTATTCTAATAGTATTTCAAACGAAGTTTGAATCACCACAAATAGAGTTGCTAATTTTGCCTGGGGTAGCGCCTTAAGGGTTGCCATTAACGCCATGTAAATATTTTGACGAACTCTCTGTGATGCCCAACGATAAACAGTCTTACTATGTATAGGTAACGTTATTTAGATCCAGATGGTCGGGTTAGTGCAAAGTCATTTAAGAGTAAGTAACACACCTGAATCTATAAAAAAACGATTGATTACTTGGGTAAATTAATTGTTATTTGAGATATTATATTTTTTTATTCTGTAGTTTATTGATTGAAGTTGAACTGTCAAAAATTGGAATTCTTAGCTTTACTTTCTTTCTCTCTTACTTCGTTTCAATTCTAGTCTTTTGCATAAAAAGCATATGTAATAAACTTAAGAAATAACTTGACTTATAAATACGGTGTAAGAGACTATTCGAAGAAACAGTGACGCATTAACATGAAATTAGGCCAATCTTGACATATCACACTAGTACAGACTAAATAGTAACAGCCGCTCGGGTCGGCCTTTAGGTTATGCCGCGCATGCTTAGGCTGGTCCGTGGGTGGGTGGATTACATACCGAGTTTCCTCCGTGTCTCGGAAAGCACTTAAGCCGTTGGTCCCGGCTGTCATTTGTAGATCTTTGACAGTCGTTACAGGTAGTCAGTTGCCCAAAAGTCTATTAGTGTCATGCCCAGCCCGGCTAGCATGGGCAGGGGATAAAATTTTATCCACCGGTTATTTCCACTGACAAGGGACAAAATTCAAACAAAAGTGGAAATAACCGGTGGATAAAATTTTTATCCCCTGCCCATGCTAGCCGGGCAGGGGCGACAGTCTCGACAGAGAAAACGACAAAATCGCTAACTTTCGATCGCTGATTACTAACGAATAAATTCGGTTGCAATAATGATGCTTGGGATTTGGGAATAATGAAAGTCTCTACATCCTAGGCGCGTTTCTCGCGTAAGCATAATTATTGCAACCGAATTTGTTCGTTAGTAATCAGCGATCGAAAGTTAGCGATTTTGTCGTTATCTCTGCTGTGTTGTGTCTCGTAACTACGTTGTGGACGTTCGATGGGCAGTCGCTTCATGTAAAATACTGGTTTTCAGCGGCATCTGGTTAGACAGGAAGCCGACCCCAACATAGTTGGAAAAAGGCTTGGCCGCATGCAGCAGCCAGCAATCGTTTCTCCGTTGTTAGCAGAGTATGAGATTGTTCTTGCTCCGGCCGGGCCGTGCCAATAAAATTCAAATCTCTGATTATTTGTGACCAAGGCACTAAAAACCTTGATCGTGTCTTTGATAATTTAAAACTAAACACTACGTAACATCTGGTTTTTAGGCATTTTTTTTCGTTTTTCTTTTTTCTGCTGTTCTTGTTATTTTTTCCTTGGCTTCGTTGATCGTGATTCAACTAAAACATTCTCTTAAGGGGCCGGCGGCGAAGCGTGCGTCGTTCATACCAACGTAATACCAAAACAATTCGTAAATCAAACATATTCTTATTTATTTCGATTGGATTACATAATATCTAGGTTCCCAAATATATTTATATTATGAATGGACATTGATTTAACAAGAGTTATGAGAAAAATAAGTTTTCTAAAGGGTGTAAAACACCTCTTCACGAAGCCGAAAGGCACTTGTTCTCCTCATCATTGTGATCATTTTTTTGTTCTACACCATACCTGGGAACCTTCTAGTTACGGAGATATGAGGGGTCAAAGTTACAACTTTTTGACAAGTTTTTTTTTAAATACAAGATTTTTTTGTAAGATTTTGACTTTTAACACCTCCACGGCCCCCGCACTATTCAATCCAACCATCAGCACAATGTTTAAAGTGCGTTACATTGAGTTCTACCACAAAACGTGATTTATAACCTCAAAAAAAAAGTTGTTTCCCAGCAATAATTTTTGCGTAAAGTTACTTAGGGACACGTACAGAATGCTTGGTTAACGGCTTTGTGATGAGGTGGTTTACACCTTGTATAGAAATTTGAAATTCCTCATATCTCGTCTAAATATCATTGTCCTTTCAAAATATATATTTGGGAACCTAGATATTATGTAATCCAATCGAATTATATACACACTTTCTTAAGAATATGTTTGGTTTATGAATTATTTTGGTATTGCGTTTGTATGAACGACGCACGCTCCGCCGGCCCCTTAATGTCACGACTCGTAATCACCATTTTTTTCTAACTAGTGCCTTCTCTAACTAGACAAAAAGCATTTTCTACTGCTTGTTTCAATTATGTCTTATACAATTTTGACCGTCGGCTGCCTTTTTGCAAATACTTTTACTGATCCATTCAAATGCTTTGTTCGGTTAGTTTTATTGTAGCGGCAAAATGATTCGCGTTTTAGATAACTTGTGTTATTTGCTGTTTTACTTAATATTGTATTATTTAATATTATAGTATATTTGAAGTACTTATGTTCGATAATACGAATTATTTTGTCATTTATTCCCAAGTTTTTTCCGTTTTATTTAAGCAATCACTGAGAATGGGCTCAATTTTTACTATAATAATGCTCGTTAAAACCTCTATTGTATCTTAAATACTCGTACCTTTATAAATATAGTAAAACAGCTGAATTTTGATTACCCAATAACTTAAACGTGTCACTGCTACTATTTTTCTTTTTTTTTAATGGCTTCGCACGGTTTGCGCATAAGCCAGTGTCACGTTTAATCACTGCTACTGTGCCCACAAGAACTTTCGACTGACACATGACAGCACAGCTGTTGTCAAAGGGCACAGCAAAAAGTTTCTATCTCAGTCGATCGATGGCACGATTATTGCGTCTAATTTTATCTATGGAGCGAAATCGACAGATGTCACTGGCCGAATAATCGATATGTCACCGTAAAAGTGTCAACCACGTTAGATTGTAATCTCTCTTGCGAGATTGTAAACTCTCGAAATATTGCCAAGTGAACATACTTCTTACAATATAACGCTTTATTTTTCGGTAGATTGGAATCTATCGAAGTGAAACCGTAATAATATTGTGAAATGTATGCGATGGAAGACAACTTAAGTATCTAAGATGGTTACAATGAGGTCTTTATTAGTAACTCGTCTGGAAATAATTTTTTGTTTTATTATTGGAAATACAAAAAAAACGGTAATTGTGACTGATACAGCACCCAGGCACATTAGTAGGTAAACGGAACAGAGTTTAAGCTTCATACGACCGCGCGAATCGGTTGCACAACTACAAGCACCCGAAGCCGGTGTATTGTAGAGAATTTTACCTGACTGTCCCAATCCACGAGCTCCTAGAATTTTCTATAAACTTCATCATCACATTCCCAAACTACCTTCTAGCATTGAGATAGCCTAATAGGCTTGTTAACTGAAAAAATCTAATTAGTCCGTCACTTAGATTATTAAAAAATATTTGACACGTATTTTTTCTTTTGTCACATAAAACAAAATTGACGAAGATACGACGCTTTTAAAATTCCCAATACGTCACAGTTCGGTATGATTCTTAATGAGTACTGACGTCACGAGCCCCCACTCCCGAGTTTTGATGCGTTTTATCTTTGTCAATATTCGTTGATTTACAAAAACAAAAAATACGTGTCCATTTTCTAATACTCTATCTGACGGACTAAATAGATTTGCAATTTATTGATGGTGGAAACAAGCCTATTGTGTGACCGTTGGAATGACAAGTCATTGGTCTCCAGTTCGAACCGGATTCATATGCGTATTGTATAATGATCACCTGCTTCGGTGGAGGAAAATATCGACGGCATGTAAAGCCAAGTCAGGGGCTGACTTTGCTTGGCTTGGCTTGGTTGGTAAAAACTCGACACCACAGGTTAGGCAAAAACCCCGCGATATAGAAGAACTACTATCTTCTTATAACTATATTTTGCCCCTCAAAACATATCCTATGATTAACGGTAATAGTATAGGCTGTAGCTTATAAAACATATAAAACGGGTATTTATCGCAAATTTACCTTTAATTTAAGCCCGACGTTTCGACCGGATTGCACCAGCCGTGGTCGCGGGGAGACTGAAGTATTGGAGGTACCGCGACAGCAAAGCGAAGGCGTTTATTCAACTACCCTCACTTGATCTTCATAAATGTTAATTAGAGC